>CM024963.1:22760622-23403122 GCA_014282245.1 Rhododendron simsii | reverse complement strand
CTCGAAGAACTTTAAAATGGTTGATATGGGTGAGGCTACTTATGTTATTGGCATAGAGATCTGGAGTGATCGATCTTGAGGACTGCTAGGACTGTCTCAGAAGGGGTATATTAACCGAGTTCTAACGAGATTCAATATGCAACTTTGCTCAGTAAGTGATGAACCCACTGTCAAGGGTGACAAATTTAATGAAAGCCAGTGCCCAAAGGATGACTTGGAAAGAAAACAAATGGATGAAATTCCATATGCATCAGTATTAGAGAGTTTGATGTATGCCCAGACTTGCACTAAACCGGATATTAGTTTTGCAATAAGGATGTTGGGCAGATATCAAAGTAATCCAAGAATAGAATATTGGAAAGTAATGAATAAGGTAATGAGGAACCAAGGACTATATGCTTACTAATAGAAAATAGGATCATTTGACATGATTGGATATTCAAATTTAGATTTTATTGATTGTCTCAATAGCAGAAAGTAAATATTATCGTTTATTTTTCTTTCTGTTAGATGCTGGAGTAATCTCATGAAATGTGTGAAGTATTCTATAGCTTACTGTTTCATACATAATGGAAACCGAGTTTATGGCATGCTTTGAGGCCTCATAACATGTTTATAGTTGCGGAACTTCATTTTGGTCTTAGTGTTGTCGACTCAATTGTCAGACCGAATGAAGATTTATTGTGATAATTTCGCTACATTTTTATTCTCTAAGAATGTCAAGTATTTAAGTGATTCCAAGCACATGGAAGTAAAGTACTTGGTTGTTAAAGAACGAGTCCAGAAACGACAAGTGTCAATTGAAAATTGACTGACGACCACTCTTATGATTGCTGATCTGTTAATGAAGGATTGTCACCAAAGACTTATAACATGTTGTCAGGATGAGTCTTTTAACAACCCTTGATTGAGTGGTTATTGTGCATGACACTATTTAGCGCAAATAAAAGTTTGTTTCTGATTTTCCTGTTTCCAATTATGCGTGCACATATTATTTTGGATTATGTTCAGTAGGAAATGTCTTGACAAGACAAATTACAGGGGCTTTAGGCATTACAGCCTAAATAATGATATTTTTCCTATTATGGACTTGGTTAGTGAAGGTTATCAATGGTGTGGTGCATAGAAGGGAGTGTGACATGATGCTATACAATCGCTATGACTCACATTGGTGGTCTGAATTAATCACAGTATTAAAGTTTCTAATTGGTTTGAACCTATTGGCTGTTTTAAATCCGTGATCACGTGTCAAAATTTTTAATGTGGAGCCCACTCGAGTCATTTTAAACAAAATGCATACTTTGAAGAAATACGCTTTGCATCACAATCGGCTTGATGGGCCAAGTGGGAGAATGTTAGTTTTTTCCTATTAGTGTGGCCCACTAGCCTTCACGTTTTATGCATGTAGGACTCTACTATCAATAAGCCAATGAAGTGATATGGTTCATTACGATAACTAATTAGAATTATAGATAAAGGAAAACTCTTGATAATAAAAGAGACCTTGATGGACTAGGTGTCTTTTAATAATTATCTCTAAGGCTCTCTTCTCTCCTCTATAAAAGGTAGAATACTCATCCCTTATTTCTACGGTTTTTCCATCAATTAAAGTTACTGGGGTATTCTGGAAAACTAGAGCCAGAGAGAAGAAGGTGAGCCAAGAATTAAGGTATTTCTAATTAAGGAGTTTGTTCTCTCTAATCACGATAGCTAATAAAGGTACGCTATTTATATATTGTTCTTGAGATGTGTTGAAATCAAGATCCTGTTATATCCGTTTTCCGCATAATAGTTTTAATATAGATATAGATTTACAGAGCCTTGTTCAATGACGCTGTCAAAATTGTATATGAACGAATTATACACACTGGCCTCATCTCATCTGTTGAATTCTCCGTTTTAATGAGGTGTCCACTTTTTATTTAGAGGACTGGAAGATGGTTGGAGGCAAACTTATTAGTAATAGAAGATCTCAATCTCTGGGGGCCCTCTTCTCTCCCTCCAGAGAAGTATTTTGAAAACCTAATTAAACGGCTAAACCCAATCGCCAAATATTCCTGAAGTAGTCCTGACATTACAATCCAAGGGCTGCGTAGTAGAAAAAGGAAATAGAGAAGCAAAAATCAGAAAAGAAGATAGTCACCAAGGGGAATTCGAGAGAGCCGGAATGGGCTTCATAAGCCTGTCAGTCCATGTACACGTGAGAGAGAGAGAGAGAGAGAGAGAGAGAGAGAGAGAGAGAGAGAGAGGATCCAAATCGGTGCATACAAAAGTGTATATATATATATGGATAAATATATGACCGCTAGAGTTATATCTGTCTAGTAACAAATACTTAAAGTAAGCATGCCAAGTGCATAAGAAAGAAAGAAACATAACCAACAAAAAAATATTACCGCCGATCGTATCCACGACGACGATGACCATGGCGTATCCCAGGGTCCTGATCCTCCGGTTCTCCTCCTCCAAATTGTTGTAGTAATTCCTCTCTGCATCATGCGTACGTGCATGTAATATTTTTGAAAGAGAAATGGAAGTAAGTTAAGTTACTGAGATTACATTTTTTTTCTTCTTGTAATTAACTGATCATGAGTACTAGGAGAATGCTAACCTCGTGATGACGATGTTGAAGGTGGCAGCAGCTGCATGTCGCGGGCGACGATGATGAATGAACAGTACTTGATCAGGCCTTGCTGGTCTTACCATTCTTCCTTCGTGGCGGCGGTGGAGATCTGAAGCTTAACTAATAATGGCTTCTTTTGCTAGTGCATGGACGTACGAGCCCCCGGCCCCTTTCAGAATTCAGACACAGGAATCCATGGGGGTCCCACGTGGGTTTACACTTTGGAGACAGAGGTACCGTAAGTCCCTTTCCGATATGAATTGTTCTTCATGCCCCAACGTGGTAGCTAGAGCCATAGTCATTAGATCAAAAATTCGTGAATATCAGCGCCCCGTTAGATCAAAATTACACATAAAAAGTATTTTCGCAATTTTTTCTCAAAAAAATTGTACTTTTATTAACCACGAAAAAAGACTATACATGCTATGTTTTATGGTCACACTTATCATAAAATATGGTAATACTTACTACAAATTATGTTAATACTTAGAGAGAGAAGAGCATGGATCCAAGTGCTAGAATTAATCGAGAAAGATCCAAGGGTCTCAAAAAAAATGGGAGCATAGATGCCCCAAACTGCCATGGGACATTACAGCTGGACCCTTAGACCTAGTTCGGTTAAGTGTTTTGAATTTTGGATTCTAATCATTATCATATTTCTCTTCAATCATTACTCTCATTTTTCTGTCTATCTCTCTCAAATCATTATCTATATTTTCAATCATCAATTACTCTATTTTTATTTACACTCATTATCTAAAAATTCAAATTCAAAATCTCAAAACAAACGGGATCTTAGATATAAGAATCCACGGGGCCAGATGGGTTAAGGCCTCGTTCCGCTTTTTCCAAAAATCTTCTTTTTCAAAAAGAAGGTAATTTCAAACTCAAATATAAAGAAAGTAAAAAATCATTTTTAAATTTTTTTTGGCACCTTTTAAAAGATCTCAATAAGATTTATCAATCAAAATCTATATTGGTAGAAAAATTATTTACGTAAACATATAATTATTGACCTTAAAATTTATCTTTTTTTTCAATAAGTTGCTTTTTGAAAAAAGTGGAACGACCACTTGGACTTAAACGATATAGGAATCCATGGGGGGCCACATGGGTTAATACTTGGACGTAAAAAGAAGCTTGCAGAGCCGCAACAATACATGGGACATCATGGGAATGGGGCCCCAATAGATTTTTCTATTTGGACATCATGGAAAAGCATCATGGAAAAGCCGATAGAAACAAAAAAGGGACAGTTGTCATGGAAAGATGCAAGTTTAAAACTTTTACATATACAATCCGATTCCTATCTACACCTTTTACGGTCTGCACCGTCGGCACCTTCTCTTTTTCAATCGAATTTTGATGATACGAATCGCTCAATGTGATCAAAACGTGATTTTAAGGGTACTGGTGAGAATTCGGTAAAAAAAATGATCGGAAAGGGCTTGATCTGAACAGTTTTTTATTGAACCTCGGATCATTAAAATTCGATCAGAAAAGGAGAGGTGCGGACCGAAATTAGGTCGAGAGTCCTGACCTATCCAGACTATTTACATATATATATATATATATATATATATATATATATTTGGTAAGGGTAGGATGGTAGTGCATTACTAGAGTTAGATTATTACAGCCTACGTGGTTCGGATCCATCGACAAAAAATGGTCCACACACACTGGCACCAAAGAGCTCATTCACAACCGCTTAAGCTAAAGCTCTGAGTCAAAAGTTCAAGAAGGAAGAAATGATATTCACACTCCACATTTAGTCTCTCTTACCCCCTCTTGGAGGGCCTAAAATACAAATAAAAAAGAGGAAACGAAAAAGAGTACTGAGTATCGTAGCATTCAAGTGCTGTATTTTGTGTTTGCTTAATTATATACTATCCAGAGGTACAACTTCTGATTTTGTTTCACTAATTGATGAGTTTCTTAACAGAATGGAATGTTGACTTTTCACTTTGATCTATTAAATATGAGAGAAGAAATATTGAATTCGATTTATGAAGCCTTATAATGAGCCCTTTATTTATGTCGGAGAGAGAGCATGATTATGGAATGAAATCATACTAAATTAACTATATATGGTCGAAAATCATTCTCATTACAATTAAATCACAATCTCAAGATCACGATTTTATTTATTATATCTATTTATTCTAACATCCCTCCTCAAACTCAAGCAAATCTACCAACTAGAGTTTGAAAAAAAAATAGAAATCAAGAGCACTAAAGCCAAAAAGAAACCAGGAACAACCACGAACAACCAAGCCAAGCCAAGAGAACCAAGAGCAGGGCCGGCCTTGGGCTGAAGCCCAAGGTGCCATGGCTTTAGGCCTCCAAAAAACAAAAAATTTTAGGGCCTCAAAATGTTTAGTAGTCTTATATAGTACTATACCAAAAAAAATGGCCCATTCCAAGTTTAAAAAGTCCACATGAATACAATGAGAACTGGGCCCAAACAAAAACTCGGTGTCAGTTTTGTAAAAAAGAGAACTAGCTGGTCCATTTTCATAGAAGCAAAACCAAAAGCTCTGACGTTTTTTTCCGAAAATGAATTGAAGCCAGAGAGGGCCTCTGAGCTCTGAAATCGAAAGAAGACCAAGGGTTTTCTTTTTTCCCTAAATTAATCGGCTCACATCAAAGGGCACCTTCGGCACGTCGTCACCAATCCACACTCACTAGTGAAGAACGAACTAGGGTCCTCTTGGATTATGAGTTCTTTGGTTTGAATGTTTGATCCAACGTTCCAACTGCAGATTTTCATTTTCCATTTGTAACTTGTAAGTCTCTCTTCTTTTTAAGCTTCGGAGGTATATTACAATTTCGGTAACTTTTTTGGACTATTGATATTTAGATAATGCTTTTGAATTACTAAAATGATCAGTTATTTGAGATTTTTTCTTATTGCTCAGTGCTATTTTGTTTTGGAAAAGGTGATTTGTTTATTTTGTGCTTGTTTTCAAAATTCGTAAAAGGCCTCATTAGTGCCGGCCCCGACATTTGGGTTGCCCAAGCCTAACCTTCCACTTGGTTGCCCCTAAATATATATTTTTTGTTGGATTTCTAATTTTTTTTGTATACATACAAATTTTTTTTTTTTTGCCCCTTGCCGGGGGTTGCCCGAGCCGGCCGGCTTGCGGGGCTTACCCCTTGCCGGCCTTGGGCCTCATTTTTCATTATGGCTTTAGGCCTCCGAAAACTCAGGGCCGGCCCTGACCAAGAGAGACAAAAGGACAACCATAAGTGAGAACCAGGAACAACCACGCCAAGCCAAGCCAAATTCAAATAGGTCTACCAACTTGAGTTTGAAAGAAAATAAATGAAGGATCCATGAATCAGAAAGTCACGACCTAGCACTGAAGGTGAAGAGCACGCTGGTGGTGAAGAGACACGGTGGGCGAAGTAAACTATCAGTACGTGCCCGGCGGACGGCAGCAAGGCATAGGCCGCCCGCCAGGAGATAAAATTTTACAGGGCCTAAATCTTATAACTCTGATACCATGTTAAATATTATAGAAGAAATATTGAATTCGATTTATGAAACCTTACAACGAGCCCTCTACTTATATCTAAGAGAGAGCCTAATTATGGAATGAAATCATACAAAATTAGTATGGTAGAAAATCATCCTAATTATAATCAAATCACAATCTGATTTTATTTATTATACTTATTTTTTCTAACATGATCGACGACTAAAGTGGATGTATGTCTGAGGAAAACAATGACTTCTATTGTTTATGCCAGCAGACATGTCGTTAAATAGAACTGTAATTGTTAGCTATGTTAAATATATAAATGTAGCTATGTTAAACATTTTGTTAACCATTAGTGAGGACTAAATGTTTGACGCCATGAAAACTGTAAAAATAGTTTATGATCTTGGTCTTAGCTAGTTATAATGACCGGCGCCCTCAACAACTAGATCGTAGCTTTGTCTACGCTGGAATGTGGTCTTAGAGCATCTCCAATAGACTCAGCAACCCTCCCAAATCATCAAACCCACGAGCAAAACCCATGAAATTGCTTGCCCAGCAGCCTCGCCTTGCCACTCGTCTCTTACCCATTTGCTACAGTACCTCATCACCACCAGCGAGGGTACTGTAGCAATCGCGCCCCCCCCTCTCTCTCTCTCTCTCTCTCTCTCTCTCTCTCTGGAGTTTCGGAGTTTGTCTGGGGTGTTGAAATTCTGGCGACGGCCTCTGAAATCGTGGGTTTCCGGCAGAGCTCTGAAATTGTGGGTTTCCGGCGAAGCTCTGAAATCGTGGATTTCCAGTGAGTTTTGTACGTGGATTTGTGGTTTGAAACGCAAATTGGTTTGTCGATTGCACGGATTGTTGCTTTGTGAATTTGATTGGTGGGCTAGTGGTTTGATTTGTAGGGTTTCAAGTGAGGCTTTGTGGGTTCAGTTTTAGAGTGAAAATGGGTTCTCAATAGCACAATTTCTGGGTTTTGAGAGACAGAGGGAGAGAGGTGACTGGCCGTAGAAGGGGAAAGAAAGAGCGGAAATTGGTTTTTTTTTTTTTTTTTGGAACCGAAGTGAAATTAGGTTTTGAATAGCCCAATTGGTTAGGCTGTTGGGTTCTGATTTTTTGTAAAGGGCTAGCTAAACACTATTTGGGCCTTTTGGATAGTCTTTTTGACTAGAATTGGATTGAGCCTATTGGAGATGTTCTTACAAATCCCCTCGCTCTTTATTTCACTTGCAAAACGTATTGACTAGCTAGCTATTAGTTTGGCCAATATGTATAAACCATACTCCCTCCGTCCCGGTTTGTTTGTCCCCTTTTTGACTTTTTGAGAGCGTTTGACCTCTCAAAGAATTGGCTATAATTTTCAATTTTTAATATTTTTAATATGCAATATGGATCTTGTTTGATAGATCTCAATTAGTTTTATTATACAAAATCTTCAAAATAAAAAAAAATTATAAATTATAAAATGTAAGATATAAGTACATTTTTGAAAGACACGTAATTCGACAATTAGACAAACAAACCGGGACGGAGGGCTTATCCCTTTTCCTCATTGGAAAACTCTGTCAAAAAGGATTTCAATTACACTCATGTTACCGTCCTAATAATCTATAATCTGATGAGCCAACCATTATTTCAATAACCAATATGCATTGCGTTCCCTAATTTGTGAAAAACCCTAACAAGAAATATTTCAACAAAACTCTTGAATAACAACTTTTATGTAAAGGTTCTCGTAGGAAGGCTGCTACGTACAAAGAAATTAATTTTACCCATAAATAGTGCATTTCGGGTGATTTCTGGATAAAATTTCTTTCTACGTAACTTTTTTGTCCTTGTACTCTCGTATCAGAACTTTTGTCTAGTTAATGCTGGTGCATAATCTCTATGGTTGAAAAAGAGGATGTCCCTGAGGATATTCTCCCTGCCAATTCCAAAACATCGATCCAAGTGGACCAACCAGTGACTAGCAAAAAAGAAATTTATTCATGGCTCTACACGATCTCGGCCGTCTGTTTCCTCTTTTGACATTTCGGATTTTAATGAAATTTTTTCGAAAATGAGTTACACTTTTTCCCAAAAAAGTTTTAATATCATCCGAAACGTTTAAAACACTTTTGAACAATCACGATTGACTCTGTAAATAACTATTTACGGCTCAACGATAAAAAGATTTTCTCTACTAGCACATATTCTCGAGTATACAATGAATCTAGCACATCGTCGACCCGCACAGTGGACGCTATAGCAAAGTCCCTGTGGGATCGGATGAGCTATTGCAAATCTAGTGGAGTGGGACACATTTCATCCGAAGACTGATGGTCAGTTTTGAGCACCTGTTATAGAGATTATATTTATAAATTGAAAATTTTAAAATCAATCCAATGGAATGATAATGACAAGTGTATGAATATGTAATAAAAGGTGTAAAAAAAAATATACAAGAATACGTATTTTTTTTATCTTCTTTTGTGGGCTGACAATAGAAAGACCATTTATAAATTTCTCATAGACCTTTCCGTTGCCTACGTAACGTTTGTGGTTTCTAAAATAATTTTGGAAAGATTATATGGAGACCCTCTTATTTATACGTTTTGGATATGAACACCCCTTAATCTTTAAAAAAAAAAAAAACCAAAAGCACCCCATCATCTATAACCGTTAACTAATCAGCACCTGTAACAACCCGTATTTTTTTTCATTAATAAAATTAATGAAATATCATTATTAATAATAATAACCTACTTTTCCTTATTTTATATATATATATATATATATATACACACACACACACACACACACACACACACATGTAATTATTTAATTTATTTTGCATGCAATTATATGCATGCATGCAATATATATATATATATATATATATATATATATATATATATATATATATATATATATTCCTTTCCCTACACTCATGCATGCACGTACATGTACACACCACTCCACCTCCCTCACCTCACTCTCCTGCAGTCTCTCCCTCACACAGCTCCATCTCTCTCCTGCAATTACTCCCTTCATTTCCTTCCTCTCCAAGAAAACAAAGTTCATACCGAAAATTCCTTCATCATCAAGCCTAATCCGAGTTTAGAACATTCTTATCCCCCTAATACTTCCTCCTTGTTCATAAATTCAGTCCTATCTCGTCCAATTCAATGCCGATGAGATCAAACATTCATAAATGCCATCTTATCCTTCCACTCAAAAATTCACCTATATATACCCTACTACTTCGGCCACGAGCACACCCCTACACCCTCCACACTCCTCTGAGAAAGAACCAAGAGAAAAACAGTAGTAATCGAAGCTCCTTATTTTGAATAAGGACCAAAAAAAAGGGTAGACGGCAAAAGATTAGACGGCAAAGAAAGATTATCAATGGATAACACTAGGACTTCTTTTTTTCAATCAAAAGGTTGGGCGGCAAAGAAAGATATTAAAAAAAGGAGGCGAGGGCTTTTGCGGGGAGATAATTTTTGGCACGCAAAACAGGAACAAAGAATGGGGCAGCCGAGACTCTTGTTCCGATAGTTTTCTTCCGAATTTTGTTTCTTTCAAGTTATTTGAAGCTTTGTTCAATTACTCGTACTTCAGTAACTTGTTTTAATTTTTGTTCTTTATAAAAGTTATTCGCTCGTATTTTATTAGTTGATATTTCTTATTTATTTTTATCTCACGTAATAGAAGCATGTTTCAAACAAAGATTGCTTTTTTTCTTGTTCAATGATGAGTGAGTAATCGTCAGGGTAGGATTGCGGGGTGATTAGTACACCGTGGCCGGATTGGATGCGTTCTGCTCCTATTTCGAAATAAAGAGTGTAAGAAAAGTAATTTTTATTGGTAAAAAATTTCCTGTAGATAAATCTGGGTATTGTCGGAGCCCATATGAACGGGAGATTAGGGGTTCAAAATTCATTCTCCGCTGTGCATGGAAAAATGGCGACTATAAGGATTCGCATCTTGTAGGGTATCTTTTTAGTGCAAAATCAAACCACCTGACGTCACTGCCCCAAGCCACTGCGACGTCATTCCCCCAAGGCACCCTGACGTCACCCCCTTGGGTAAAGGTAACCATGCCATGTGCACAAGCCATGTGCAGTAGTTTTTTCCCCCTGGGCAACTCTCTCCCTCTTTCTCCACGCCTTCTAGTTCTTCCTCCCTCCACCTCTCGACTCGGAGATTTTTGACTCGGAGATTTTTGTCATGTTTGGATGAGTTTTTGAGATATTTTTTATGAGAATAATAATTGAAAATAGAGATAATTAGTGGAGATAGATAGAGAGAGAAATAAGAATAATGATTGAAAATAAGGATAATGAGTAGAGAGTAATGATTAAAAGTAGGGGTAATGAGTATCTTTTGAATTGAATTTCTTTTTTCAAAGAGGAATCCAAACACGGCATTGGTGTTGATCCCTACAAAATGACGTTGCGGCACGAGCACCTATTTCCACTTGGTCCCTAATTGGTGCTCAATAGATAGGCATGATGTTAGGCGCGTAAATGTTCACATAAGCGTCCACTAATTTATCTTCCCTAAATTCATTTAAATTGTTACTTGGAGTTTAATGCTTGATTTTTGTGTTTTAGGTGTCGGGAGGTTTTTACATTTGAACAGGCTTTAATATTGTTGCTCCTGCAGCGCATGTGTTCTTGAAAGTGAATGTGTAACAGAAGAATACAATTTGAGTACTTGTCTTGGGGCCCAAGGATTGTAGTATTTTCTTATTTTGACTGAGAGTTAGACTTCTACCACACGATGGTGGGCCCAATGTTTCATTGACCCACCCAATGGTAATTGTCTTGGTGGGCCAGGGCTTAACGGGGAGTTCGGCTAGGAATTAAAAAGAGGAGAAAGGCTTTTACGAAGTCGGCTCCAGGAACCCATAAAACCAATCTCATGCGCATAACAGAACGGAGGCATTGGGAAGAATACAGAACAGAGGCCGGCTGCGCACCTGAAGGACGGATGCATTCGGGAACAAAGAACGCAGTCACCACGCATAACGGCTGGCGACAGAACGCTAAGGATTGGTTCATATACTGAACTGAAACCTTGCTTCTCTTGTATGGAGTTTTATTGTTTTGTGATCATTTGTATTTACTCCATGTCCGGCTAAATCTCTTTCCTAGGGGTAGATGAAACACGATCTCCGAGTAATATAGTTTACGTTTTGTTTAGAGTTTTTCTATTCGAACAATGGTCGCATGAATTAAGGATTATATTTCATTGGTAATTCTTTCCATTCAATCCATTGTGCTTGTTTTTTCTAGAATTCAAGCACTTCATACAACGGTTTTACTAGTTCGTAATAATTGGGTAAGATGAGCTATGCTCCGTAAAACGCGTCATGCTATTAGACGATCCGTGCCATAGAGACAGATCGTACTAATAAGACGGGTCCATGCTAGGCGACGATATCCCATGTTATTTGGTGATTTGCGATTATCTTTAGGTAACACCCAGTGGGCCCGCGAACCCTAAGGTGTACGGTTTGATTCGAATAGTTAGCCCTGAACATTAGTTTAAACTATATTGCGAGGGATTGGGTAGATTCGAAACCCTAAGTCTTTTCTCTCATAAACTCGCTTTACTTTTAATTGCTTTACGTTAATTAGTTTGCATAATTTTAGAAATCCAAGAACAAATCCTTTTCCGAATTAATTTAGAAATCGATTGAAACAAGTGCAATTTAGCCTTCGTAATCCATGAGGACAAAACTCGAAATACTTACCGTTATCTTTTAGATAGTAGTAATTATTCTGTTTTATTAACTATTTTTGATACGAAAACGACACGATCACATGATGATTAATGATTTTGTGGGGCCCATTTTGGATTCCCAAAAAAAATTCAAACTGCGAGTTATTCTCTAAATGTATATTCTCTTGATGTATTGCTCTTCGCACGTTTTCAGTGTTATTATGGTTTGGTTGATTTTTGAACAGTTATGATCAAAACATGAAATACGTGTTCATATATAGACGTTTTGTGAACAATGTTAAACTAAAAACCAAGTAATTGTATCAGCTACTCCGAAAATGATGAAAAAAAGAAAGAATATTCTTTTAGTTTTGGAGGACGAAACAGCATCGGTACATCCTGAGATTCTTGGGACCTAAGTCGATCTTGTAAAACAAAGGCCCTATGTTTTCTTTAAATAAAAAAAAATTAACCTCGATCAAAAGGAAAACAAAATCATAAGAATGAAAAAAGTAGCGAGTTGCCTGGGCTGAGAATTGAACCTTAAATTTGATGGATAGCAAGACTTAGACTTACCACTTGGCGAGAAGCTGTAATTTAATATATATTACATACATTGGTACACCTATTTGGGGCTACGGTGAGCTCGAGCTCTGCTCGTTTATTAAACGAGTCAAAAACTCAAGCTCGAGCCTTAACGAGCCGAGTTTAATTATTTACTAAACGAGCATTTTTAATCGAGTCAAGCATCCCTTAACGAGCCAAGCTTTTGTCGAGCGAGTCGATTGAGCTCCACTATGCTCATTTAGTAAACGGGCCGAAAACTCGAGTTCGAGCTCGGCTCGTTTACTAAACGAGCTGAGCCGAGCCGAGCTCGCGAGCTACTCGGTTCATTTACAGCCCTATTTGAGACACTAATTTTTGGCCAAATTTCGGGGGCTTAAGTCCGCCACCTTGTTCACCTTAGCTCAAGGCCGGCCTTGGGAAGAAAACTATCACATAGAACTTTTGAAACATGAGAACCATGGGGGGTTTGGTCGAGTAGAATCATAGTATTTTATAAAATCCTCCTCTTCCGTCGAGACAGGGAAATCTCCACTCTGTGTCATCTAATAGTTATATATATAAGAGGAGGGCTTAAAAAGGATCATAAGCTATAAGTTTAAAACAATAACCGGATAGCCTTAGTGGGAATTAAAGGGTAGTTTTTGGACTGACTCGTAATTTATTCAACAAACTATGGGATCATATATTTTACGGGTACCAGATACACATATACCTAATCCAGACAAATTTTTTGTAGAGACAATATTGCCCTTGCAAGATATTGTAATGTCAAACACATCCAATATAACCATAATTTCGAGAGAAAAAACACAACTATATAGTGAGTATGATTCATTTGCATTGTAATCAGACGGGTAGTGATGTGATTAATAATACCACATCCCCCATTATTATATATATCTCACATTGAATTTAATTATAGAGACGATGCATGTTTTATCCCTGTCGAAAGGAATTTAACATAACATCGAATACGTACTCTCCTGGGGTATTGTCCAATTCGATATATGATCGAACATAAAAGGAAAGGGACATTCGCTTTTCGAATAATAAAACTATAAAAGGGTCCCTTTTTCTTGTACTACCTCTCTTTGTTTGGAAGTTTTTTTTTTTCCTTGACAAATTACACATATAGATCTCTTGTGATTTTAGATTATTGAAATTTCTGACCAAACAACTTCTCGATCAGTTATTCAAAGATTGCTGGAGCTATGAATCGAGCCGGCGAATTCAGACATAAGAAATTGAACTTCACACACCAAAGTAAAAGAAAGAGAGAAAATAAATTAATTGATTGGATAAAAGAATTATACGTAAATGGGAAGGTTGTCTGGGGACAAAACTAGAGTGGGATAAATCTATCCGGAGGACAAATGAAAGTTACATGTTTTTCAATATATTCTCTCCATAGGAGTCCACTGCCAATCTCCGGTTTTCGGCATTTGCACTTTATGATGAGAGTGAAATCTCCAAGAAAGTCCATATATATGTTAATCAATCTTTTTTTTTTTTTTTTTGTAGTTTGATCCTATTCATATTGTCAATCTACTTTTGGATAAAAATCTAGCTATGTGTTATTCTTGGAAGATTCCCCCTAAGTTGTGTGAAATTTTTCAGTGCCGAGTGGATATTTTCAAGAAAGTCCATATGTTAAATCAATCTTTTTTTTTTTTTTTTAGTTTGATCCGATTCATATTATCATTGACAATCTACTTTTGGATAAAAATCTAGCTACCTATGTGTTATTCTTGGAAGTTTCCCCCTAAGTTGTGAGAGATTTTTCAATGCCGAGCGGTTATATCCCACGTAGTACCTGCTCGGCGTATGTTATTCTTGGAAGCTTCCCCCTAAGTTGTGAGAGATTTTTTGGGTCGAGCGGGTATATCCCACGTGGTACCCGCTCGGCGTATCCGAGCTGTCCAATACACTTTTGGACAGCTCAGATTGAAACTCTCTCTCTCCTCTCATCTCAACACTTTCTCTCTCTAAATCTGAGTTGTTCAAAAACAAAATGTACGGCTCAGATGCGCGAGCGGGCACCACGTGGTACCCACTCGGCACTAAATTTTTTTCCCTAAGTTGTTGATCAGGACTCGAGCTCTGTGTAATTGTTTAGTTGATAACTGGGGATTGGTTTGGCTTTTAAGTCACTCGGTTTGTTTTTATGAAAGTACAACTCCTTGGTGCAACTCCTTGGGGCAGGCTAGTTTATTGAATTGTGATTTGGGTATTCCTTATATTCTTTGGTACATTACATTTGGTGGAGACATACATGATGACTGGCATGATAGTATTGGTAATGCAAGAATTGGTTTAAAATTGTAAAATGGTTACAATTAGCACGTAAGACCAATAGGTACGTTTACAATAAGCTTCTATCCTCACCACCTCAGATTTTATTTGGAGGGAAACATACATGGTGACTGGTGTGACAGTGTTCGTAATACAAGAAACGATATTCAAAATTATTGTAAGAGGTTGCAATTAGCATATATATAAGGCCAATAAGTTTTCAATAAGCCTCTATTCTCATCACGTCAGATTTCATTTAATTGGAGTAGACACACATGGTATGACAATGTTCATAATGCAAGAAAAGGTATTTAAAATTGTAAAAAGTTGCAATTAGCATATATATAAGGCCAATATAAGTTTACAATAAGACCTCTATTCTCATCACCTTTAAGTGGTTCATATTAATTGTGATGTTTCACACGTGATATGGTTAAAAGGGAAGTCATACACTTATTTAAGCTATAGTATTCGACCATAATATAGCTCTTAATAATCTTGGTTCATCCGTGTATATCACAGATATTTTTGCTACTACATATGTATGTATAAGGATTACAGACAATGAAAATGTACAAATGTGATAAGATGGAGAACTACATCCTGGCCCCCAATTCTACACCCTACTGGGCCCCAATTCACCATGGCCAGATTTGGTTCTCTTGAAAATGGGTAAAAACAGGAAACGCCAACCAACGAGTAGAGCAGAGATGCTGCTAGTACATGAGACAAACACAATCCAACCGAGCCCATTTGTGATGAAAACGGACACAAGACAGGATACGGTAACAACACCTGAAAATCAGGGACGAAAAAGCAAAACCGTCAAACCAAATGAATTGCATCGATCAATCAAACCCATGCGGAAAATTTTGATGGGTCTTTAAATTAGTTTCGGCGTGTTCAGTTTTGAAATACTAAACATATCAAATTTCGGTTCAGTTTTGGGCTTAAAAGTTAAGATTCGCACACCAATTAAAACTGAACCATTGCATCTTTTTTCAAAACCGACCAAACCGAAAGGGTTTAATTACATGGATACCTGAGATCAAAACAAGCACGTCGAGGATTCGACGGCAGTAGAGAAAATATTTTCCAGTGGTTTGTTGCTCCTCCTTGTCCTCCTCCTCCACTTTCACTACTTTGGAATTGAGTAGAGTTGTTGTTGCGAAGCCAGAAATGCATATTGCTGCGACAAAAATGGCCATGGTGGCAGGGTGAGTTTGGAAGGGAGAATCACTCCGGTTCTGGTACATTATCTGGATGAGGTTCAGAAGCAACCCGAGCTTGGCGAAGACCAAAGCATGCCATTCCGTAGATGAAATCATTTCTGTCGCCTTTCCAATAATAGCACTATTATGATTACCACAGTGGCAAAAAGTGTTAGTGGAATGAAATGGAGGACATTAGACTTTGCCATTCTAGAAACATCCCCAAAAATAGCCCCGGATAGAGCGCAATGAAAAAATATAAATAAGATGGCACTTTTTTTTTTAAAAAAAAAGATGCCAATTGTTTGGTATTTTTGCAGTTGAAACACACCGGTTTCCGTTTTTTTGGTGAGCCTTGTTCAAAGACGCTGTCAAAAGTGTATATGAACGAATTATACACACTGGCCTCATCTCATCTGTTGAATTCTCCGTTTTAATGAGGTGTCCACTCTTTATTTAGAGAACTGAAATATGGTTGGAGGCAAACTTATTAGTAACAGAAGATCTCAATCTCTGGCGGCCCTCTTCTCTCCCTCCCTCAGCTCCCACCATAATCCTATCCCTCTCCCTCCAGAGAAATATTTTGAAAACCTAATTAAACGGCTAAACCCAATCACCAAATATTCCTGAAGTAGTCCTAACCTAACATTACAATCCAAGGACTTGCATCGTAGAAAAGAGAAGTAGAGAAGCAAAAATCAGAAAAGAAGATCGATAGTCACCAAGGGGAATTGGAGAGAGACGGAATGGGCTTCATAAGCCTGTCAGTCCGTGTACAAGAGAGAGAGAGAGAGAGAGAGAGAGAGAGAGAGAGGATCCAAATCGGTGCATACAAAAGTATATATATGGATAAACATATGAACGCTAGATTTATATCTGTCTACTACCAAATACTTAAAGTAAGCATGCCAAGTGCATAAGAAAGAAAGAAACATAACCAACAAAAAAATATTACTGCCGATCGTATCCACGAGGACGATGACCATGGCGTATCCCGGGGTCCTGATCCTCCGGTTCTCCTCCTCCAAATTGTTGTAGTAATTCCTCTCTGCATCATGCGTACGTGCATGTAATATTTTTGAAAGAAATGGAAGTAAGTTAAGTTACTCATGAGATTACAATTTTTTTTTCTTCTTGTAATTAACTGATCATGAGTACTAGGAGAATGCTAACCTCGTGATGACGATGTTGAAGGTGGCAGCAGCTGCATGTCGTGGGCGACGACGATGAACGAACATTACTTGATCAGGCCTTGTCGTTGGTCTTACCATTCTTCCTTCGTGGCGGCGGTGGAGATCTGAAGCTTAACTAATAACGGCTTCTTTTGCTAGTGCATGGACGTACGAGCCCCCCTTTCAGTAGAAATTTTTCAGTGTCGAGCGGATATATTCCACGTGGTGTCCGCTCGACACTTTCGAACCGTCCGATACACTTTTGGACTAGTCATATTATAATTTTCTCTCTCCTCTCACCCCTCCTCACTCTTTCTCTTTTTTTTATCTTCAAATCTTAGCGGTACCCACCTAGGATAGGAATGTAAAATTTCGCCCCTCTCAGAATTCAGATGCAGGAATCCATGAGGGTTCCAGGTAGGTTTAGACTTTGGAAACATAGGTACCGCAAGTTCCTTTCCGATATGAATTTTTCTTCCTGTCCCAACGTGGTAGCTAGAGCCATAGTCATTAGATCCAAAATTCGTGAATATCAGTGCACCGTTAGATCAAAATTACACATAAAATAAAAATAAAATAAAATTTGTACTTCTATTAACCACAAAAAAATACTTTACACATTTTATGGACCCTTAGATCTTGTTCGGTTAAGAATTTTGAATTTTAGATTCTAATCATTACATTATTTCTCTCAAATCATTACTCTTATTTTTCTTTCTATCTTTTTCAAATTATTACTCCTATTCTCAATCATTAATTACTCTATTTTTATCTACGCTCATTATCTACAAATTCAAATATAAAATCTCAAAACAAATGGAATCTTAGATATAGGAATCCATGGGGGCCAGGTGGGTTAAGACTTGGACTTAAAAAGCAGCTTGCAGAGTCTCAACAATCTATGGGACATCATGGGAATGGGGCCCCAATAGATTTACGAATGAGACATCATTGGAAAAGCCGATAGAAACAAAAAAAGCGACAGTGGAAAGATGCAACTTAAAAACTTTTACATATTGCTTTTTTTTTTTTTTGGGTCAGGGTAGGATGTTAGTGTATTACTAAAGTTAGATTACTGCAGCAGGTCAACGTGGTTTGGATCCATCGACAAAAAGGGATCTCACACGCTGGCATCTAGGAGCTCATTCACAACCGCTTGAGCTAGTTAAAGCTCCGAGTCAAAAGTTCAAGAAGGCAGAAATGATATTCACACTCTATATTTATTCTCTCTTACCCCCTTCCCGAGGGTCTAAAATACAAACAAAAAGGAGGATGGAGTGTTGATTTTCACTTTGAAAGACAACTAAAGTGGGTGTATCAGATGGAGCCAGGGAAGGGTCAGTAGGGGTGGTTGCCTCTGCAAGAAGAAAAAAAGAAACACTATTATTATATGTAAAAAAAAAACCATATGAAAGTATATAGGGTCGCTCCTGTGTATATAGGTTCGCCCCTGCGTGGTGAAATTTCTGACTCCGTCCCTAAATATATGTCTGAGGAAAACAATGACTTCCAGACATATCGTTAAATAGAACTGTAATTGTTAGCTATGTTAAATACTCCTATATAAATGTAGCTGTCCCAGACGGGCACCATTAGCCAGGACTAAATGTTTTTACTAATGACGCCATGAAAACTGTAAAAATAGTTTATGATCTTGGTCTAAGTTTTGTAGTATATAATGACCGGCGCCCTCAACAACTAGATCGTAGCTCTGTCTACGCTGCATGGGCTGTGGTTTTACTAATCCCCTCGCTCTTTTAATTTTCACTTGTAAAACGTATTGACTAGCTAGCTATTAGTTTGGCCAATATGTATAAAACCATATCCCTTTTCCTAGCTCATTGGAAAACTATGACATAAGAATTTCAATTACACTCGTGTTACGGTCCTAATAATCTATAATCTGACGGGCCAACCATTATTTCAATAACCAATATGCGTTGCGTTCCCTAATTTGTGAAAAACCCTAACAACCTACAAATATTTCAACAAAACTCTTGAATAACAACTTTTATGTGATGGTTCTCGAAAGAAGGCTGCTACGTATAAAGAAATTTTACCCGGAATGCACTATTTATGACCGATCATAAATAGTGCATTCTGATAATTTCCCGGTAAAATTTCTTTGTACGTAACATTTTTGTTCTCATAATCTCATATCAGAACTTTTGTCTAGTTAATGCTGGTGCATAATCTCTATGGTTGAAAAAGAGGATGTCGCTGAGGATATTCTCCTTGCCAATTTCTAGACGTGGATCTCATAATCTCATATCAGAACTTTTGTCTAGTTAATGCTGGTGCATAATCTCTATGGTTGAAAAAGAGGATGTCGCTGAGAATATTCTCCTTGCCAATTTCTAAACGGCGATCTAAGTGGACCAACCAAAGTGGACCCAGGGACGGAACCAGAATTTTGTAAACACGCGGGCCGATCTATGAACAAGATTTTGAAATTTGAAGGTTCGGAAATCTAATAATTTATTTGGTTTAGATTTTGAAAAAGGTTTTTTAGGATAGTAAGTAGAGAGAGATAGAAAAAGCAATGAGATCAATAATCGAAGGAAAAACTTATGAGAGGCCGTGCACATAGAAAGAATTTGGGTTTTGGGACAAAAAATGAACACATTTTTATGTCTAAAAAACACCCAATACAAAATATAATACCTAAATGTTCTCACCAAACAAAATAAATAAATAAAATTAATATTTAAAAAAAAAAAACCCGAAACCGCGCAGGGGCCTTGGCCCCCATATGCCCACACCTCTCTCCGTCTTTGAGTGGACCAACCAGTGACTGGCAAGAAAGAAACTTATTCATGGCTCTACGTGATATCGGCCGTTTGTTTCGATTTTGGACGGTTTAGGTTTTAATGAAATTTTTCGAAAATGAGTTACATTTTTTTTCCGAAAAGTTTTAATATCATTTGGAACGTTCAAAATACTTTTGAATGATCACAATTGACTCCGTAAATAACCATTCACGGCTCAACGTTAAAATGATTTTCTCTACTGGCACATCGCCTCGAGTATACTCTACTAGCACATCGCCTCGAGTATACAGTGAATCAAGCACATCGTCCCGCACAGTGGACGCTATGGCAAAGTCCCAGTGGGATCGGATGAGCTATAGCAGATCTAGTGGAGTGGGATGACTTTCATCCGAAGACTGATGATCAGTTTTGACCACGACATGTTATAGAGATAATATTTATAAATGAAAAATTCTAAAATCAGTCCAATTGACTGATAATAACAAGTGTGTGAATATGTATTAAAAGGTGTAAAAAATGCACAAAAATACGTATTTTCTTTATCTTCTTGTGTGGGCTGACAATAGAAAAACTGTTTATAAATTTCCCATAGACCTTTCAGTTGCCTACGTAACGTTTGTGGTTTCTAAAATAATTCCGGTAAGATTATACGGAGACCCCCTTATTTATACGTTTTGGATATGAACACCCCTTAATCTTTAAAAAAAAAAAAAACCAAAAGCACCCCATCATCTATAACCGTTAACTAATCAACACCGTTCTGCCAAAACACCTTTAAAATGAAGGGGTCAAGGTGTATAATTTTTTATAGATGAGGAGGTTAGTGTGGACGATTTTTAAGTAGTAGAATCGTTTATTTTCTCTCATTTTGTTAATAGAGTTAGCCAATTTTTTTATTTCATATAGATGAGGGTATCATAATGAACGATTTTAAACGTTAGGGGATCTCTTTGTGTATTTTCACCAATAATTTTTTGTGCAGCTATCTTCTTCTTTTTTTTTTTGAAAATGTGCAGCTATCTTTTACAATATTCTAAAATGAGACGTCATGCATGCATCATTTTCAAAACAACGAAAAGTTTTTTTAACCAAAAGAAAATAACTTCGCGGGTTCCTTGAAATCAAAAGTCATATCTTATCAAATGAAGTTTCTAAAATTTTGAGGTCATTCTATTTAAATTTATATCATTTAATCAAGAATTCTAGCTCTGCCCCGTTGTAAGAAACGATACAAAATGCTTTGAAAATGACATGTCATGCTATCAAGCTAAAAATTTCCAAATCCTTAAGTTTATGGGGCAGGGATGCCCCCCGTAAGTATATACCTTTAGATTGAAAAATGAATAAATCTCAGTTATTAGATCAAAATCATTAAAAAAAATAAGTTGATTTTATGATTTTCCTGTTTAAAATTTACTACTTACCACCCACACAATTGGCTTTACATACTATTTACTATGATTACACTACAACAATATATGGCCACAATGTATACACATATTTACCACAATGTATGACCACACTTACTATAAAATGAATTTAGCCAATGGTTGAGATTTAAACGAGACTGGGCGATCACAACCGAGCAAGGCATAAGTGACCTCACTTGTCTCTTAGTGGCAATTATTTGACAAATTTAGGCAGAATCGTTTACTTTGCTGAATTGGTGCCAATTCGGCTTCGCTAAAATTGCGACATCACAATCCAAATTTTCCGTGCTTTTTTTTTTTTTTCCTGCCAATGGAGCAGGATTGCTTTTTGTTTTGGGTCGCATTTTGAACGCTCAAAACTCAAAACAAAATTAGTTTTTTTGCTTTAATGCAGAGTCAAAGGAAAATCAAACAACCACCTGCCATTACTTCCCTACTATATATAAAAAGTGAGTTAAGATTAGAGCATAGTACTTCCCTACTATGCAATGGCGATGGACGCAAAATAAGAACTTCACGGTAAAATCGGTGTATGAGCAATGGGAAAAGCAAACGCAGGATGGAAATTCAGTTCTGGGCTCTGTGTGGAAGAACTTATGCCCCCCTAAGGTCGAACTTTTAACGTGGAAGGCTATTCAGGAGAGGTTGCCCACAAGGTTGGTTCTTATGAGTAGGAATATTGCATTGAATGATCACTCGTGCCCCCTTTGCTCGCTACATCTGGAAACCCCCAATCATCTATTTCTTCATTGCCATTTTTCTTGGTTTGTTTGGTCGCAAATATTGGATTGGTGGCACACCAACTGGGTCTGCCCACCTTCAGTTGCAGGTCTAATGGGTTGGTGGTCCGATAATAGTTATCGAAACTTGGAAAAACATATGTGGGAAGTGTGTTTCTATGCAACAATCTGATCCATTTGGGTGATGCGGAATGGGTGTATCTTTAAGAATGCGGCTGTAACCTCAGAGGAGGTGGTGGATATAATTAAATTCAGGGTGGCTATGTGGATCAAAGTTAAGTTCAATATTAGGATGTACTCCGTGGAGGATTTCAAATTGTTTTTAGATGGTATTCGGTTGCTAAAGCTATAATTTGTTTTGGCGTTTATCGTTCAACTTCGTGCTGGATGATTGACGTTTTCCCCTCCCCCGGTTGAGTTTGAGCACTTATGCTCCTCAGCCTTCCCCCTCGATGTATCCTTTCGAGTTTAATAAAACTTCTTTTGCCGAGCAAAAAAAAAAGATTAGATCGAGCATCCACATCTCTCTCTCCTCTCTCTTCTATTGTCAGCCTCTACGGTCCCTTTGGGACAGCAGAGTCCTCCAATCCCAAAATTTGTGAATTCCACTTCGTAAACTCCACTTTGAAGAAGCTACCAAGACGAATTTAGATCTGCAGCATAATTTAAGGGATTTTTTTGTGTAATTTTGACTATGTTTGTGTCTCCAAAGTGTCTAGCGATATTGTGTGCCGCACAATTTGGCCAAGTGAACCTTGTGATATTGTATGATGTCTTAGGCTCTGTTTCAGAAACCTTCTTAAAAAATAAGCAGCTTATTTCACATTTTCAAACTCAAAAATAATTTTTCAATTTATTTTGCATCGTATTAAAGATCTCATCGAGATCTTTCAGATAAGATCCATATTGCATATTTTTAGATTTCAATATAAGACCATAATTTTTGAGCTTGAAATTGCCTTCTTAAAAAATGAGAACGTTTTTTCACTTCTGGAACGGGCTCTTAGTTGTTGCTTAATGGATATGCTTTGTTTCTTTAAAAAAAAAAAAAAAAAAGTCCTTAATCAGCCATCATCATCGTTGGATCAAGCCTTCTGGCTTACAAATCCCTCACATAAAAGTAAAAAGTCCATAAAGTTTGAGACCACTGCCATGTGGGGCCTATTTCGGACCCCACAAAAATACATAAAAATACCCATAAATTTTAGCATATTTATTGATGGAGCCTTGTAAAAAGTCAGCTCCAATAGATATCGGTAGATATATGTTTTCTGAATTCATAGGGGCGAAATCGCGACCTATGAAAACATGAGTATTTTTACTTTTCAATTTTACCTTTTCATTTCAATTAAAGTAAAAGACCTTAAAAATGTATTCTGCGCATATATTTCTTAAATGTTAAACCTGTTGCATAATGCATTACACAAATATCGCAAAATTATAAAACACAGAGGCTCCCAATGATAAACCTATGTGGGAGAATCAAATTTGCAGCGGAAAAATATTTACCTTCTGCCATAGTGTTTAAGGCTTGAGAAATCCAGACACAAACTCCGGACACCGTTTTGATCTTGAACCAAATTGTCGACCGCTCACAACTCTCACTGATTTGTTTGGAGAGAAACGGGTAGGATTTCCGGTCTACTCTATATCACGTTTTTCCCATAACTTGGTGGTAATCACAGGCCTTTATATAGATAGACAGGGACCCTTTCTCAATAGTCACAACCCAATATGTGACTCTTCACCAAGAGTCACAACCTTTCCAAGAGTCACACCCTTTTCCAAGAGTCACACCCATTTCCAATAGTCACACCCCTTAGACTTCCTTCCATCAAGAAAGTATTAGGCAACTATTCATAAAGGTACCATTATATGGGTAATTAATTTAAATCTAACATCTAAGTTTTAATAAATAAATATAATACATAAATACAATAATAAGATGACAAGTCATGTGAGCCACACTTAATGAATATAGAACTAACATTCTCCCACTTGGCTCTCATGAAATATCAATATTAAAATTCTTGGATAAAAGATATTAGACACGGAATATGGCCGTACAAAAACTACCCAAATAATAACCATTACTAAAGAGACTTAACACACGAATCATGGCAGTTATGCTACTAAGATGAACATTTCCTTCCATGTATTACAATGTACAAGTCTCTCAATAACTTGTGATATAATGCTTTATGAATGACTTCCAACAAGTCATTCGGGTCCAAAAGTCAGCTTATATGTCCCCATAGACAACATGTCATAAAAATACCTTAGATGTGCACAAATTAACATGTTACTGTATTGACAAATGCTAAAAGTACAGATAACAAGAAATCAAACCAAAAGTTAGCTAACTAAACCCATACGCTCAACATGCTTCGAAAACACTTTAACTGTGAGCCCTTTTGTCATGGGATCTGCAACCATCAAATCTATACTTATATGCTCTATAATGACTTCTTGTTTCCTAACTCTCTCTCTAACAGCAAGATACTTGATGTCAATATGCTTGGTCCGACTTCCACTTTTGTTGTTGTTAGAGAAGAAAACCGCAGCCGAATTATCACAGTAAATTTTTATTGGCCTAGATATTGAGTCCACAATCTGAAGCCCTGTGATAAAATTATTTAACCATACAGCCTGTGAACTTGCTTCAAAGCATGCTATAAACTCCGCTTCCATTGTTGACGAAGCAACAATTGTCTCCTTAGCACTCTTCCATGATACAACACCTCCTGCTAGCATAAAAACATATCCCAAAGTGGACTTCCGAGAATCTTGACAACCCGCAAAATCTGAATCTGAATATCCAACCACTTCGAGACAGTCGACATGCTTATAGGTAAGCATCAAGTTCTTGGTTCCCTGTAGATACCTCATAACCTTTTTAGCGGCCATCCAATGTTCTATCCCTGGATTGCTTTGGTATCTGCCAAGCATTCCTACAGCAAATGCAATATCTGGCCTTGTGCAAACTAAGGCATGCATCAAGCTACCTACGGCAGATGCATATGGAATACTCGTCATTTGTTCTTTCTCCAAAGCATTTTTCGGACATTGACTCAAACTAAATTTGTCACCCTTCAAGATAGGCGCTGCATTAGGACTACATTCACTCATGTTGAATTTCTTCAAAACTTTTTCAATGTAGGCTCTATGAGATAATCCTAATGTTCTTTTAGATCTATCTCTATGAACCTCTATGCCTATGACATAGGAGGCTTCACCCATATCCTTCATTTCAAAATTTTGAGAAAGATACAATTTAGTATCATGTAGTAGGCTCAAATCATTAGTTGCAAGCAAAATATCATCCACATATAGAACTAAGAAAATATACTTACTCCCACTGATCTTAAGGTATATACATGTATCCACAACATTCTCTGTGAAACCATAAGAAGTAATGACATTGTGAAATTTTAAATACCATTGTCGAGAGGCTTGTTTTAGTCCATATATAGATTTCTTAAGTTTGCAAACTAAGTGACTATCGTTATCAGAATAGAAACCCTCAGGTTGCTTCATGTATACTTCTTCTTCAAGATCCCCATTTAAGAATGCTGTTTTAACATCCATCTGATGTAACTCTAAATCAAAGTGAGCTACTAATGCCATAATTATTCTAAATGAATCCTTCTTAGAAACTGGAGAAAAAGTATTATGGTAATCAATGCCTTCTCTTTAAGTGAAACCCTTGACTACAAGTCTGGCCTTATATCGTTCAATGTTACCATTCGAGTCTGTTTTAGTCTTATAGACC
Organism: Rhododendron simsii; assembly: GCA_014282245.1. Lineage (NCBI taxonomy): Eukaryota > Viridiplantae > Streptophyta > Magnoliopsida > Ericales > Ericaceae > Rhododendron > Rhododendron simsii. Next base: position 23,377,344 of record CM024963.1, on the reverse strand, counting down.
CATTTACAGCCAACTGTTTTGACTCCTTTAGGTAACTCTACAATTTCCCAAACTTGATTCTTAGCCATGGACTCCATCTCTTCCTTCATGGCTTCATACCAATAATTAGAATTTTCCCCATTCACAGCATCTGTAAATGAAATAGGATCATCTTTAGGTCCAATATCATAATCAGACTCCATCAAGTACACTAAATAATCACTAGAAATGGCTGACTTCTTTATTCTTGAGGATTTTCGTATTTCTACAACCTCATTCACATTTGGAGGATTTTGAGTTGAAGAATCTGTGTTGACTGGCCTTTGTTGATCAGTTGGAGCTTCTTCATTTTCATGTTCATGAAGAATATCTTGCTGGTTCTCTTGTATGACAACCAATTTTTCTTCATTCTCAAGCGTAGTAATAGAATCCGGTGATTGCTCCCACTCAATTCTTTGGGATTTACTCCCACTTATGTCAATATCCTCAATAAACTTAGCATTTCTAGACTCGACAATTCTAGGTGTGTGTGAAGGACAATAAAACTTATAGCCCTTTGACTTTTCTGCATAGCCAATGAAATATCCACTGACTATTCTTGGGTCTAGCTTCTTTAATTGTGGATTATATACTTTAACCTCAACTGGACAACCCCATATATGCATATGTCTCAAACTCGGTTTCCATCCTTTCCATAACTCAAAAGGAGTTTTAGGAACTGCTTTAGATGGAACCCTATTTAAGATGTACACTGCTGTCTTTAAGGCTTCCCTCCACAAAAATTTAGGAACACTAAAGTTGCTAAGCATACTCCTTACCATATCCATAAGAGTACGGTTTCGCCTTTCTGCTACACCATTTTGTTGTGGTGTACCCGGCATGGTATACTGAGCAACAATGCCTTCATCCTTTAGAAAATTAGCAAATGGACCCGGTCTTTGTCCCATTTCTGTGTATCTACCATAATATTCTCCACCCCTATCAGATCGGACTATCTTGATTTGTTTTCCTAATTGTTTCTCTACTTCTTTCTTATATTCCTTAAAAGCATCAAGTGCCTCAGATTTATCAAACAGAAGATAGAGATACATAAATCGAGAATAATCATCAATGAATGAGATAAAATATCTCTGACCATTTAAGCAAGGAGTAGAAAATTCACAGATATCAGTGTGAATGATTTCAAGTAGTCCATCACTCCTTTTGGCACCCTTACTGTTCTTGTTGGTCTGCTTTCCCTTTATACAGGCCACACAAGTACCAAAGTTGGAGAAATCTAAAGGCGTTAGCACCCCATCTTTTACCAACCTCTGAATCCTATCCATGGAGATGTGTCCCAATCTCCTATGCCATAATGTGGAGGATGTCTCATCAATAATATTTCGCTTAGTGCTAATGTCAACATGCAGGGTTAATAGACTTTGTTCAAAATTAGGATCCAAATTCAATTTGTACAAACCACTAACAAGTAAACCAGAACCAACAACTGAAGAATCTTTAATAAAATAAAAATGTGGTCCACTGAATTTAAACTCAAAACCATACGGTACTAGTTTAGATACAGAAATCAGATTCTTAGAAAACGATGGAATGTAAAATGTGTTTACAAGATCTAAAACAAAACCACTTTCTAAAACTAGTCTAAAAGTTCCCACAGCTTCAACGTGCGAACGCATCCCATTTCCAGAGTAGATGCCTTGTTCACTTCCCGTCGGTTTCCTTAGGCTGAGAAATCCCTACATGATATTGGCAATGTGAATTGTAGTTCCCGAATCAATCCACCAATCATTTTGATGAACATTGACAAAATTTGACTCATAACACACTAGAGACCAAAGATTACCTTTCTTTTTAATCCAGTCCTTATACTTGGAGCAATCCTTCTTCATGTGTCCTTTTTTCTTGCAGAAGAAACAAGCATCCTTCTTGCCATGACGCTTGAAAGATTGTTTTCAAATTTTCTTCAAATTTGGATCATTCTTGCCTTTCTTTCCTTGTTCAACTTTCTGTGTCTCAAAATGAGCACTCTCTCTATTTTCATGCTTCAACCTCTCCTCTTCTTGAACACACATGGTAAGAAGTTCATTGATGGACCATTTTTCCTTATGTGTGTTGTAAGAAATTTTGATTGGTCCAAACTCAGCGGGAAGAGAATTGAGAATGAAATGAACAAGGAATGAGTCAGATATCTCAATCTCCAAGGACTTCAAGCGAGCCACGATGTCTCTCATTTTCATAATGTGTTCACGCACACTACTAGAACTGTTATGTTTCATTCCTGATAACCTATTCATTAGGGTGCTTGCGAGTGCCTTATCAGAACTAACAAACTACTCTTCAATAGCCTTCATGTAGTCCTTTACCTTATCGCATGACGGGATCGAGTTTCTGATGCTAGAACTGATATGAGTCTTTATAAGCATCAAACTTAAGCGATTAGATCGCTCCCAACGATCATAGGCAACCCTAACCGCAATTGAACTCTCGTTCGTGGGCTTTGGTGGTTCATCCTCACGAATTGCCAAATCGAGATCCATACACCCTAATGCCAAAAGGACTTTGTCTTTCCACTCCGAAAAATTTTCACCACTTAAGAACGGAATACGAGAAGACTCACTAGACATTAAAGAGGTAGTACCAACGGCAATATTAACCAAGAATACATACGAATATCAATGCTTTGAAGTAATAAACTTAATCTGAACCAACCAATGTTAAATTCAGTAACAAATCTAAATCTTCCTGTGGGTAAAGATTGCGACATGCATTAGACTCGTTAATTTCTTTTAGTATAAGACTAGTAATTAAACACTTAAAAGAAAAGATATCATACCTGTGGGTTAAAGACATCTAAACTTTTATTGTCTAACTTACTATCTTAATCCAATTATGTTATAATTACTCCCCTGTGGGGCCAAGTAAAATTCATAACCATATAATTACAATATGAAAATGCCAAAGTAAAAACTCAACATAAGTGTATTTTAAGATGCTGTGGCTATTCTTAAACTATAGATTTTGGCATTATTCATCAAAAGTAAACTAAGTCGCATAGAGTACAATTTAACCAAAGTACATATGCATTGCATGAAATGCCTTAACAACATGCCCATAACCCATAAACTATTAAAATATGCAATCTATGCACATAAAACAAACGCATGCATTTACTGATATATTTTTGTTTTAAAAACAAATCTCGCATATATCAAGCAGTAAGCACATAACAACAAAACAGAGTACGAAACAAATGAAACGGTGCAATATGCCAATGGGTTTTGTTGACACCGTTTCAGCAAATAAATAACTAGGCAAATGGATTTAATACAACCGTAACCGAAAGATTTCGAAAAAACTACCACAATAGTAAAATCCTTTGACATACATGCCATAGTGTACTCTCGGAAACAAACAAATGATCCTTACTTCTGAGACAATCCCACTGACGGCCAAGATCAATACTTAAACAGAAATGTGTTTTTCTTCAAAAAGTTTCGGCAAATTCATGATTTACCAACCGACAGATTTAAGTTTTTTTACCAAACATCTACATACTAAACAGAATGACAAGAAGGTTGGCTATGATACCAAATGATAAACCTATGTGGAAGAATCATATTTGCAGCGGAAAAATACTTACCTTCTGCCATAGTGTTTAAGGCTTGAGAAATCCAGACACAAACTCCGGACACCGTTTTGATCTTGAACCAAATTGTCGACCGCTCACAACTTTCACTGATTTGTTTGGAGAGAAACGGGTAGGATTTCTGGTCTACTCTATATCACGTTTTTCCCATAACTTGATGGTAATCACAGGCCTTTATATAGATAGACAGGGACCTTTTCTCAATAGTCACAACCCAATATGTGACTCTTCACCAAGAGTCACAACCTTTCCAAGAGTCACACCCCTTTCCAATAGTCACACCCCTTAGACTTACTCCTTCCATCAAGAAAGTATTAGGCAACTATTCATAAAGGTACCATTATATGGGTAATTAATTTAAATCTAACATCCAAGTTTTAATAAATAAATATAATACATAAATACAATAATAAGATGACAAGTCATGTGAGCCACACTTAATGAATATAGAACTAACACCCAATTCCCAAATACCACTGAAGTTTGGAGGTGACTTGATCCCCTCTCTCTCTCTCTCTCTCTCTCTCTCTCTCTGGTTTCTTCAGCTTATGAGGGTTTTCGTTTTGATCCATTCATCTTACGCGGTTGAGATCGGATTACTTGAACCTGCCTTGCCCAATTCCCTAAGAAGAAATCCGCCGCAAAGTCATGTGTTAGCATCATCTGGCTAACCATTTCGCTTACTGTCTTTGATTCCTCTTTCGATGTCTTGTTTGGTTTTAATTTTGGTGTTGTACTACTTGGGATGAAAAGGTCAACATGGATGTCTTCGTAATTTATATTTGTTTGTTGCCTTCACATATACAGTATACTGTAGTACATGGGCTATATTGAAAATCCAAGGTTACGGATTATGGGAGACCATATCCGGACCATAAATAAAAAATTTAATCTTCAATTTGAGTAAAAGTTTGAGTGAAAGCTCCAGCGCACTAATCGTAATGAAAAAACCAGATTTGGATTGCTTTCAGGGCGACAATAGGATTGCATCAGAGAAATCAACTGAGGCAAAGGATTCCAAGGACTTCTTTCTCTTCATGGATTGCTTATTGGTGTAATACTAGAAGCAGAACCCGAGTTTTGAAACGTACAACTCCTTGGGGCAGGCTAGTAGATTCAATTGTGCTTTAGGTCTTCCTTATTTTCTTAGTTAGATTACATTTGGAGGAGACGCACACGGCGACTGATGTGACAGTGTTCATCATAATACAAGATACGGTTTTTTAAAGTTGTAAGAGGTTGCAATTAGCATACATACAAGGCCAATAAGTTTACAATAAGACCTCCCGATTTTCTCATCACTTTTAAGTGGTCTATATTGTAATACTTCACACATGATCATATGATTAAAAAGGGAAGTGATACACTTTATTTAAGCTATAGACCTAGTATTCGACCATAATACAGCTCTTAGTAACATTTTATCTTGGTTCATATACGTATAAGGATCAGGGATAGTGGAACTGTGACAAATGATGCAAGATAGAGAATTACACCCTTCTGGGCCCAGATTCACAATGGCCGGATTTGGTTTTTCCGAAAATGGGTAGAAACAAGAAACACCAAGCCACGAGTAGAGCAGAGACGATACAAGCACATGAGACAAACACAATCCAAACGAGCCCATCTGCGACGAAGACGGATACAAGGCATGACAGGGTAACAACACCTGAAATTAGGGACGAAAAAGAAAACCATCAAACCAAACGGATAGCATCGATCAAACCCAAGCAAACAATTTTGATCGGTTTTTAAGTTAGTACCGGCGCCCTCAGTTTTTTGAAATACTAAACATCAAATTTTGGTTCACTTTTGGGCTTAAAATTAAGATTCGTACACCAATTAAAACAGAACCATTGTATTTGTACAATTGGACGACTTCTGCATTTTGAGGCCTAAAACTGATAGCATCGAACTACTTCAAAGCACAATGGATTGATTCGGTTATTGCAATTGATGGTCAGTTCCAATTCATACAATTGCAAAACCGATATAATTGGTACCATTTGAAATTATATCTTAAAAATCGACAAAACCGAAGGGGTTTAATCACATGGATACCTGGGATCAGGACATTCATGCCGCGGATTCGACGACAATAGAGAAATTGCCCAGTGGTTTGCTCCTCCTCCTCCTCCACTTTCACTGCTTTGGATCTGAGCAGAGCTACTGGTGCGAAGACAGAGATGCATAGTGCTGCAAGGGAAATGGCCATGGTGGCGGGGCGACTTTCAAATAGAGAATCTTTTCGGTTCTGATATATCTGGATGAGGCCCAAAAGCAACCCGAGATTGGCCGAGACCAAAGCATACCATTCAGCAGATGAAGTCCATTCTGTTGCCTTCCCAATAATAGCACTATTACAATTACCAGAATGGCGAAAGAGTGAGTAGAAAGAAATGGAGACATCAGACTTTGCCATTTTAAAAATAGCCCCCGAAGAGCACAATAGAAAAATAGTAAAATTCATGTAACCGAACCCAATTGATTAAGATGTAAGACTCGTTTAGTTTGGTTGGTTAGTACTGTGCATTTAAGTTTAAGTTAACGGGTAGTACATACGTACGCTATCAAATTCATTCTGCCTCAAGTTGTTCATCCCCTTTTTTTCCTTGTATTTTTCAGTGTCCGGAAAAAAAATTCCTCTTCAAAAATGCAATGACCAAAAGTTGATGAATGCACCCTTCTCTTTCAAATTAAGGTTTTGTATTATTGACAGTCCATTGGATATTAATAAGGCAAGAAATACACACAATAAAAAACACGGTTGAAAATAGAGAAATAAAAAAGAAAATGAAAATGAGGCTCGTTGGACTTGCATTTTGTGATAAAGTAATAATTATTTCATGAACGCATTGTAGACTGGAGACGAAAGTTCGGTGAATGAAGACTTGCTTATGAGTAATTAATTATTTAGTGGCTTTCAGGTATCGCCACGTGATGCACTAACCCCCTTCTCCATCACATATTAAGTAAGATTCATACATTTAGTCTCGAGTCAGACATGAATATAAGATAGAGAAAAGTATTAGGGGCACCATTTGGCGGCGCCCTGAGAGCTCTCAATATGTTCGAAACGTAGTACACTACAACTGTAAAAATATTTCTTTACAAATGAAAATAAATATATATAGTGGGTCTTGCGCCCCACTGCTCCTTTTGTAATGCTGAGTGCACATTCCAGAATTTTCTTAAAAAATAAGTATTTATTTGCAATTTTCAAGCTTAAAAATAATGGACTTACGAAAATATTTTTTTAATTTTTCTTGCATCGTTTAAAAGATATCATTGAGATCTTTCAAACAAGATCCATATTACATATTTTTAGATTTTTGTAACCCATTATTTTTAAGCTTGAAAATTCGAATAAGTACTTATTCAACACATAAAAAATTGTATTTTTTGCTTCTTCTTTTTCTGTCGTATTTTTTAAAAAAAAATTTCGATTACCATGTGTCTCAACTAATTTTGGGATCCAGATCCTCTATGAGGATTCTTCCCTATGAGAATCATGTGAGGATTCTCATAAAATCCGGATTGTTCATCTTGACAATTAATAGTCCGGATTAAAAATGAACTATTACGTGGAAAAGTTAACTTTTTCCTAACTCTTTCTAGGAAAAGTTTGTTTTCAATCCAAACTATTAATTGCCGAGATGGACGATCTAGATGAAAACCCTCACACGATCCTCACAAATAAAATCCTCACCATGGCCACGTACCGGTCTGTGCAACATTGGACCATTGCAGAGCCGGTCTTGACTTTTCGGAAGCTTAAAACAAAAATTAAAATAGGGCCTCTTTTGTTGGACTATAATAAAGGATAAAAAAAAAGTAGGAAGAGCCCTTATAATCCAGAATTTTTTAGAGATCTAAAGCAATATTAACACTTGCTTTGACTCACGGCCGACTCTGCGGACCATCATTATCAGTATCCATTTATACTCGATCTGGGAAAAACAAAACTCCAAAGTAAAAGGCCTCGAAGGATTGTATGCTCTACTTTTTTGATGTTTGCGGCCAAAAACAAATTACTTCTACTCCGTTAATTTGAGAAGGGCGAAATAAAATTTGTATCATATGCACCCCCAAAATGTTATGAATTATAGAGAAAATGTTATGAACCATATTGCTAAAAAGTTACGAGCCATATAAAGGTTACGAAATATACCAAAATATTATAAATTATAATGAAAATGTTACGAATCGTACTACTGAAATGTTATGAATTCTGAAATAAAAGTTACGAAATACACTAAAATGTTATAAATGAATCATAAATAGATGCATATGATATACCATTTGAAGGGGTGTGTACTGTAAACTTTCCCTAATTTGAGAGGGGCAAAATAAAATTTCTATCTATTTGGCAGTAAATATTGACTTCTCGAATTTACGTACGTTGGACGAAAAGAAAAATTACTAGTACTAGTAAATATTGACTCCTGATTTGAGTCCTCCCTCCGGTGGTCCCTACCCCAATCCTCCCTCCCTCCCTCCCACTCCCCCTCCCCCTCCCGTGGTCTGATCGGACCACTGCATAGTCCTGTGCCATAAGCTCCTCTATGTGGCGGAAACCACACAACTATGTCGTGAAGAAAGATTTTGAGGTATCATGTAATGGTGCCCCAAAGACAATATTGAATAATTTTCCCTCTCCCTCCCCCTCCCCCTCCCCCTCCCCCTCCCCCTCTCTCATCTTTGGGTCAATCTTTTGGAAATGTAAATTGTAATCAATCTGAAGTTCAATTTGTGTACTCTTAATGGGAGAAAATCACTTCCAAAAAAAATTACATGAAGACAATTGGAGATGTTAATCTTATCTTCAGAGGAGATTAATCTTCAAAGTTTGAATTAATTGGACATTAAGGGTTACTTCACACTATATATTTTGAATAAAAATAATTTCTTTATAGTTTGTGCTTAGCTTTTCGCAGTGTTTCTTGTGATTAACCGCTTGTCTTGACAAGTGAAATCGAAAAAAGTATGAAAATGTAGATCGAAGTTGAAAAAAATTCATAATATTAGATGACACTTTTAACCAAAAAAAAAATTTGCCAGTTGTTTAGTGGAGTTTTTTTTTTCGTTCAAACACACAAGTTTCCGGATTTTTTTTGGGTAAGCCTTGTCAAACGATGTTGTAACACTCGAAAGGGTATGTGTACTAATTATACACGTTGGTCCCATCTCATCCATTGAATTCTTCGTTTCAATGAGGTGCCCAATGCCCACTCCATATTTAGACAACTGGAAGATGTTTGGAGGCAAACTCAACAGAATACAACCCTATTCCTCTACCTACAGATATTTGAAAACCAAAAATGGCTAAACCCAATCGCAAAATATTCCTGAAAATCAGAGCCAGCCAGACATTTTAGGGGGTTTAATTCAAAAATAAAAATGAGGCTATTTTCTTGGACTATTATAAGAGGTAAAAAAAAATAGGAGGGGACCTTGAAATAAAAAATAAATAAATTAGAGAACTAAAACGGCCGCAACACAAATTTTAATTCAGTGCCTGCTCTACCTGAAAGAGAAATAGAGAAGCAAAAATCAGAAAGGACGACAGTCACAAAGGGGAAGGAGAGAGACAAAATGGCCGATCAAAAAAAAAGGAGAGACGAAATGAGGGTTTCATAGACACCACATCCTGAACTATGAATAGCTGAAATAAGTCTGTGCATGTGTGTGTGTGTGTGAGAGAGAGAGAGAGAGGGAGGGAGAGAGAGAGAGAGAGAGAGAGAGAGAGAGAGAGAGAGAGAGAGAGAGGATCCAAATCGCTGCATACAAGGATATATGGATACACATATATATGAGAACTGTTTGTCGGGCCGGGGAAAAAAATATAGGGAGCACTAGATTTATATCTGTCTACTAACAAATACTGTACTAAAAGAAAGCATGCCAAAGTGCATAAGAAAGAAAGGAGCATAACCAACAAAAAATGTTACCGCCGATCATCATCTCCACGACGACGACGACCATTGCGTATCCTCGGGTTCTGATCCTCCGGTTCTTCTCCTCCCAATTGTTGTAATTCCTCTCTGCATGGGCACGTGTATTTTGAAAAGAATGGAAGTAATTACTAGTTAAGTTACTGAGATTACATTTTTTTTTCTTTCTTGTAATTACCCCTCGACAAGTGATCAGTACGTAATAGCTAGGATTCAACTTGAATGCTAACCTCATAATGACGATGTTGAAGGTGGCAGCAGCATGTCCCCGGCGACGACGACGACGATGAATGAACAGTACTTGGTCAGGCCTTGTTGGTCTTACCATTCTTCCTTCGTGGCCGGCCCTCCGTGGAGATCTGAAACTTAAGTACTAATGGCTTCTTTTGCTAGTGCATTGACGAATGACCAGCCCCTTTCAGATATAAGTATGAAAGTGGGCCCCTCAACAAAGTTCTTCCCATCGCCTTGTTACTGGCAATCCCGGTTTTCATAGCCAATCCCCGGTTTATAAAAGTATGAATAATTTGAGAAAAAGTTCTTTCCGGATCAACAGGACAAGGGGCAATCCGTACAGCCCGTGTGGGCTCCCTTCACACATTTTTTTAGAAAATTTGAACCGTGCATCTTATAGAGCCGGAAAATAATGTATTTACGCAAAAAATCAACTTGTCCAGACATCGATGGGAATATAAAAAGTTGAGTTTATACAAGGAAAAATAGGCGACCGTGATCTGCCAACTATTTTAAAGTTAAACTGTTCACAGTCATCCATTTTCCGTGTAAAAACTCAACTTTTAACATACCTATCAATACATTATTTTGCAGGTTCTACAATATACACGGTTTGAATTTTCCAAAAAACAACACGCGAAGGGGGCCTACACGGGGCTGTCTGGATAGCCCCTTGTCCGGTTGATCCGGAAAGAACTTATTCGCTTTCAATTTTCTTTTAGAGATCGAATGATTCTTCCTAGTCGCCGGCAATCTCCGATTTCGCAATTTATGATGAGAGACTAGGAAAGTTCAACACCCCGACTTATTTCAAACAGACAACAATCTATCTATAGCTTTGTGCCTTTGATCAATTCTTTCAACAGACAACAATAATTCGCACTTGTTAGATTCGAATCAAATTATTTTGGATTATTTGTTGCTCTCGATCAAAATTCAAATTCTTTTAATAAAGACAAAAATAAGTGAAAACGACCCGATTTATTAGCCAAACCAGCCCTTGGTGTTGTATTTCCTTGATTGGTTTGTTAATTTCTTCCGAGGGTTGGCCTCTGTGTACCTTGTAGTAAAGTTTTCTCCTTTGTTACTGTAAACGATCTCTAATTAGTAATTACCAAAGAAAAAATGATTGAAGAGGAAGGTTAGAAGAGATTGAAGCGTGGGGAGGGTGTGAACTTTGTGGACACAAAGAGAGAGAGAGAGAGAGAGAGAGAGAGAGAGAGAGAGAGAGCGACTTGAATTAGAGACACGCACGTGAATTATACAATTGCTAATTACCACGCACTACAAAAGGAGAATAAAGAAGAGGGGACGACCTAAAAATTATTCAAGTGTATAAAGGAAAATTCTGCTGGTCGGGTTAAAAATTGCTAGGTTCAAGTGTACAAAGCGCGCTCTCTCTCTCTCTCAGAGTTCATACCCCCTCTCTCTGTCTCTCCCTCTCTCTCTTTCTCAAGGTATGATCTGCTTGTCGGGCTAAAAATTACTAGGTTCAAGCGTACAAAGCGCTCTCTCTCTCTCTCTTTGTCAAGGTGTGATCTGCTTGTCGGGTTAAAATTACTAGGTTCAAGTACAAAACGCTCTCTCTCTCTCTCTCTCTCTCTCTCTCTCTCTGTGTCAAAGTTCACACCCTCTCTTCTCTCTCTCTCTTTGTGTCCATAAAGTTCACACTCTCTCTCTCTCTCTCTCTAAAGAAATGATTGAGAGAAGAAATTAACTTATATGTAATTGTCAATCTACCACACGAGAAATTTTTCAGCGCCGAGCGGGTATAATGTGGTGTCTGCTCAACACTCCCGAGCCATCCAATGTAATTTCCGATAGCTCAGATTGAAACATTCTCTCTCCTCTCATCCCTCCTCTTTCTCTCTCTTTTCTCTTTTGAGATTTGAGCCTTCCAAAATCGAAATAGACGGCCCGGATGCACCGAGTGGACACCACGTGGTGAGCAATGTAATCTCAGTAACTTACTACTAGTAATTAGTACTTCCATTCTTTTAACAATACACGCATGCAGAGAGGAATTTACAACAATTTGGAGGAGAAGAACCGGACGATCAGGACCCCAGGATACGCCATGGTAGTCGTCGCGGAGATGATCGGGGGGGTAACGTTTTTTGTTGGTCATGCATGTTTCTTCCTTCTTTCTTATGCACTTGGCATGCTTACTTTCAGTATTTTTTTTTTGATAGGCATACTTTCAGTATTTTTTTTTTTTTGCTCGGCGGCATACTTTCAGTATTTGTTAGTAGACGGAAGATACTAGTATAAATCTAGTAGGCATACTTGAGCTTACTTTCGGGGGGTAACGTTTTCAGTATTTTTTTTCTAATAGGCATACTTGAGCGGCAAATCTGTCCACACAGATTGTGCACAGATTTTTTTTGGGGCCCACTACGTATCCCACACAAACGATCCGAGCCATTCATTAAATGTAAAATATTTTTTCAAGGGTTCTTGTAAAAAATTAGCTTAATCTAATACCTATAGGTGCTTGATCTAATCATCTTATTTTTCATTACCTAAAAATCGAAATGAAAATTTAGATGATTGGATCGAGTACCTATAGATATTAGATTGAGATTATTTTTTACAGGAACCCTTGAAAAAATATTTACATCTATTGAAAGGCTCGAATCGTTTGTGTGGGACCCGTGATGGACCCGACAATAAAATTTGTGCACAGTCTGTGCACAGATGTATTTGTGGTTAGCAGGGTTCCTTTCAGTATTTTTGTTAGTAGACAGATACTAGTATAATATAATAGTGCATATGTTTTTTTTTTTTTGGCGATCAAAAAAATTTTTGTTTGTTCGGGATGTGGTGTCTATGAAGCTAGCCCTCATTTCGTCTCTCTCCAATTCCCCTTGGGACTATTCTTTTGATTTTTGCTTCTCTCTATTGCTCTTTTTTACGACGCAGTCCTTGGATTGTAATGTCAGGACTTCAGGACAACGTTCTAGAAACTTAAATAAGTACTTAATTTTTAAGAATGCAATTTCAAACTTAAAAATTATATGTTTACGCAAATAATTTTTCTAGTAATGTGGATCTTGTTTGATAGATGTCATTGAAATCTTTTAAATAGTACCCAAAAAAATCAAAAATTTATGTTTCATTTACATTATTTTTTAGTTTGAAAAAATGAAATAAACTGATTATTTTTTAAGAAGGTTAGGTTCTCAAATTATCTAAAGGGCGGAATAGGATTATGATGAGCAATGTTTTAAAAACTGGACCGGACTGGACCTTGCTTCAGTCCGCACAAACTCGAGAACCGGCAATATTCCAAAACTGTCCTCTTTCGTTAAAACAGCTCGACTAGACCGGTTCACCGGGTCAACCTGTCCATGGGTCAGTCGAACCAAACTGCCGCTTTAAAAAATTTTTAAATTCCCATTAATGTTTTGATTTTGCATTAAGCTCGTGTCTCCCCTTGTGGCGCTAGACTAGCGATCGAGGAAAAATGGACAAAACTCAGGGCATCAACCATCTTCCAGTTGTCTAAAACGAAGAATTCAACGGATGAGATGGAGCCAACGTGTATAATTAGTACATATACCCTTTCAAGTGTTACGGGGTCGTTGAACAAGGCTTACCCCAAAAACAGAAACTTGTGTGTTTGAACGGGAAAAACTATCAAACAACTGACATTTTTTTTGTGTGTGTTAAAAATGTCATCCTACATTATGGATTTTTTTCAATTTCAACCCACATTTTTATGCTTTTTCGATTCCTCCTTTTGAAACTCGTTAAAAAATTTTGAAATAATTTAACATTGCAAACATCAGAAATAATGCTCCACATAATCGTGTAAACCTAAAAGTTCACATCATCGAATTAATCAGGACACCATAAGAGCATCTTTGGCTTTGAGTAGGCAAAGACAAACAAAACTGTTGTGATGACTTCTAAAAGGCTACTAGATTAACTTTTCATCGTCCTAATCATTGGCGGACCCAGAAATTTACGTTAGTGGGTGCACGTTACTTATGGTGGTAAAGAAGAATTTCATCAAAAAAGGATAGTGAATTTCAACCATCAGTTCTAGAATTGGTTTGTTATTGCAATTTTCAAGTAAACAAACAAAAATTGTCTTATAAGTGTAATGCCTAGTAATATTATTTGTAAGTGAAGGCATGATTCATTCACATTGTGATAACTAGAATGGAGTGTCTCGAGAAAAGAAAGATGTAAAGTTTACCAATCTAAAAAGAAACAAAATAAATACTTACATACAACAATCTAGTGTAATTTTATAAGACCGTGTCATAATTTTAAGACTATATGAGAAGGGTACTAAAATTATTTGGAAAAGTTAAACCCCAAGAAATTGGTCTAATAGTCGACGTCTGTGGCTTAAGGGCTTGTTCCTTCTTAGGTCTTATGTTCCAAAAATTTCAAGTCCTCCAGTAGTCAACGATGGGTCCAGTCCCTCAAAGATTAATCAAAGTGCACATAAACTGATCTGAATACTCGAATATTTAAAAAAATACGGAAATTTGTGCAGGGGCACGAGCCTCTATGGGACCCTTAATGGGTCCGGCCCCGGTCCTAATTAGAAGGCAAGATAGCACATGAAGTTGTAAAATTGTGCCGGATAGGAGTAATCATTATCAAACACATTTTGAAATTCCAAAAAGAGAATTTATCTCTCACCAGGTGCACCAGGCTCAAGTATGCCAAGTTGGAAACGACCAACAGACCGACAACTTACAAAAGTGATCGAATATCACGTTGTCGGAATTACGAAGCAGGAGTAGTACGATTACTGCTTCGGAACCCAAAAAACAAAGCTTCGTCATTCATGCTCATTTTGCAAAGCCAAATTCTTAGCTTACTAGTTCAAAATGCCACCCAAAACAAAAAGCAATCCTGCTCCATTGGCAGGAAAAAAAAAAAAAAAGCACGGGAAATTTGGATTGTGATGTCGCAATTTTAGCGAAGCCGAATTGGCACCAATTCAGCAAAGCAAACGATTCTACCTAAATTTGTCAAATAATTGCCACTAAGAGAAGAGTGCGGTCACTTAACCTCCACTACCTTTGATTTCTTAATAAGAACTATTGTATTCAGCACCCAAAATTAGGGCGGCTAAACGAACCAACTACTTAGAGTTTGAGCTCGTGTTCGTTCGTTAAAAACTTGTTCAAGACATAAACAAACCAAGCTTGAGCATTTTTTTTTGAAACTCTCGTTAAGACTTTAAACTAAGCTTAAACAAGATACTACTTGATTCATTTGACTTGATTAAAACTCGTTTGGGATCGGCTTGTCTCATAAACAAACTAAGCTCGAATATATATTTAAAGCTTGTTAAGTTTCAAACCAAGCTTCATCAAGTACCTGCTTGGCTCGTTTCACTCGTTTATCACCCCTGCCCAAAATTCACAATTTTGACCCCAAAATAAAGCTCGTAATTTGTCCTAAAGTGCTATTGTTCTAGTTTTCAAACCCACGTATCAAAAATCTTGACTCCGCACCCGTCTGGAGCTGTAATTTTTAGTGTTCGATAGCCAAATTTTGGCTTTCGGCTACGGGTGTGGGCCGTGTGTCACATTGCTGTAGTTGATTCAAAATTCCAATGGGATATATAATGACCAAAAAAAATTCCTTTTCTGTGTGCGTGCGAGCGAGAGAGTGAGAGAGAACCAAAAGAGATAGGTGGGAGGGTCTCCAACGATAGAGCAAGAAGCGGCATCCCTGGTAGCCGGAGCAGAATACGGCTGCGGCAGCAAAGCAAGAGTGCCATTGGCCGCGGCGGCTGTGGAATACGGTGAAGAGGACGGACAGAGAGTTGGAGAGCCACTTGACGGAGTCACTGCACCTCCATCCCCTCCAATGACCTGCTTCCCATTGCACCACTTGACTCAAAACCCTACTGATTAATCGTCGCGAAGAGTACGTGGACTGTAGAGAACTGTTATTGACTTCAATGAAATGCATATAGATGGAGTGTTTGTTAGAGAGAGAAGAAGGCGGTCAGGTGGAGAGAGAGAGTGAGGAATGGATGGAGGGTTCTTTGGCGCTTGAGGGTTTTTGCATCAGACTTTTAATTGGGCTCCTGTAAATTGAAATTTTTCAAATGACACCTGAACTTTGGACCTAATATTCCGTAAACATCTAATCTAAAGTTTATTTCAATTAAACACTTATACTTAGAAAATTTCCTAATTTAGGCACCTACCATTACATTCCGTTCATTTTGTCCACAAAAGTGTTGCTATGACATATTTTCTCCGTTAACTGGCCCTTTGGCACTGCTCCAAAAATTTTAGACAATCAGCCCCGTTAACTGGCCCTTTACCCGTTAATTAACTCATCCTCGCCTCTCCGGCAACTTCTGGCCTCTTCTCCGGCGTCGTCCCTATCATCTTCTCCGGCGTCATTTGTTATAACAAAAATGATTGGATACATGAAACTTGGTCCATAAAAGAAAATAAATGGTCCAGATTTAAAATTATCTGGACCATTTATTTCTTTTCATGAACACTTTCATTAATTGACCAAGTTTCATGTATTGTACCAATCGTGTAGTTATAAACTCTCTATTTATTTAAGTTATAGTATTCTACCATAATACTGCTCTTACTAACATTTTATCTTGGTTCATCCTGTGTATAGCATGGATATTTTTGCTACTATATATGTATGTATAAGGATTACAGATAGTAAAAATGTGACAAATGTGATAAGATGGATATACACAGATATTTTTGCTACTATATATGTAAGTATAAGGATTACAGACGGTGGAAATATGACAAAAGTGATAAGATGGAGAACTACACCCTGCTGGGCCCCAATTCACCATGGCCGGATTGGGTTCTTCCGAAAATGGGTAGAAACAAGAAATGCCAACCAACAAGTAGAGCAGAGATGGTGCTAGCACATGAGACAAATATAATCCAACCGAGCCCATCTGGGACGAAGATGGACACAAGGCAGGACAGGGTAACAACACCTGAAAATCAAGGACGAAAAGGCAAAACCGTCAAACCAAACGGATAGCATCGATCAATACTTAATCAAACCCACGTGGACAATTTCGATCGGTTTTTAAATAGTTTCGGCACGTTCGGTTTTGAAAAACTCAACATATCAGCTTAATTTCATATCAATTTTGGGCTTAAAGTTAAGTTTCGCACACCAATTAAAACTGAACCATTGCATCTTTTTTCAACCATGTAATAAAATGTTGCATATGTACTATTGGATAACTACTGCATTTTGAGGCCTAAACCGATGGCATCGAACTACTTCAACGCACAATGGATTGATTCGCTTATTACAATTGATGGTCAGTTCCGATTCACAGAATTGCAAAACCAATATAATTGGTACAATGTGAAATTATATCTTAAAAACCGACCAAATTAACCGAAGGGGTTTAATTACACGGATACCTGAGATCAGGACAAGCATGTCGAGTATTCGACGGCAGTAGAGAAAATGCCCAGTGGTTTGTTGCTCGTCCTCCTCCTCCTCTTTCACTTCTTTGGAATTGAGTAGAGCTGCTGCTGCGAAACTAGAGATGCATAGTGCTGCGAGGGAAATGGCCATGGTGGCGGGGTGAGTTTGGAAGGGAGAATCCTTCTGGTTCTGATACATTATCTGGATGAGGTCCAGAAGCAACCCGAGCGTGGCGAAGACCAAAGCATGCCATTCCGCAAATGAAATCCTTTCTGTTGCCTTTCCAATAATAGCACTATTACGATTACCACAATGGCAAAAGTGTGAGGGGAAAGAAATGGAGGACATCAGACCTTGCCATTTTAAAAACATCCCCAAAAATAGTCCCGAATAGAACTCAATGAAAAAATACACTGAATAAGATGGCACTTTTTTTATAAAAAAAAAAAAAAAAATGCCAACTGTCTGGTAGTTTTTTAGTTGAAACACACAGGCTTCCCTTTTTTTGGTAAGCCTTGTTCAACGACGCTGTCAAAAGGGTATATGAACTAATTATACACACTGGCCTCATCTCATCTGTTGAATTCTCCGTTTTAATGAGGTGTCCACTCTTTATTTAAAGAACTGGAAGATGGTTGGAGGCAAACTTATTAGTAACAGACAGCGGCGGATTTAAGAAGGGCCCAGTGGGGGCACGTGCCCCCACTGCTGCAAATTTCTGGAACTTTTTTTTTTTTTTTTAAATTTTGACTTAAAAAAAATATTTTCTCATTAGTGCTACAATTTTTGTCCTCTTTACAATCCACCAACCCACGTCTCTTTCTCTCTCTTTCCAAAAACCGGCCGAAATCGACAGTGAGAGGAGAACCAGAGAGGCAGAGAGCCGATCGTCGACGTCGAAGCTCGTCGGACCAGCTCCAACGCCGATCGCCAGAGATCGTCATACAGTTGGGTATTTTTCTTTTCTCGTTTTGTTTGTCCTCCCTTTACAAGAGAAACTAGGGTTGTTTCTCCTTCCTTTTATGTGAATCTGTGTTCGTATGAATCATATTTTGATAATGCTTCATCTGTTTGACTGATTCGTGGTCCGGTGGTCGGTGGTCTTGTGGGGAAGAAAAGTAGAAAACAAGGTTACAAGGGGTCCACCAAACCTAGGGAGGTGAAGTGGTGAACCGTGACTTTGACAAATGATAATATACATATACCTACAGAATAATATATAAAACAAGGGGAATAAAATAAGTCTACATTACTAAGCAAACAAAATAATCAATAATGCCCACTACCATCAAAATTCAAAATGACGCGCTCTGTTTTTTTTCGGATGTGTTACATACTATTTTTTGTTTACCTTAGTTTAGTAACTTTTGTTTATGACTACGGTAGTTTTCGTTAGTATTTGTGGACAGGTTATTTACTCTTTATGTGGGTTGATGAATATCTTGGTTTTTGGTAGTATTGTTGTATCATTTTGTTATAGTTTTTTTTTTTTTTTAAAAGTGGTGTTTTGGTTATGCCCCCAGAGGTCTTCATTCCTGGCTACGCCACTGGTAACAGAAGATCTCAATCTGATCTGGCGGCCCTCTTCTCTCCCTCCAGAGAAGTAGGAGTATTTTGAAAACATAATTAAACGGCTAAACCAAATCACTAAATATTCCTGTGGAGAGATACGGAATGGGCTTCATAAGCCTGTCAGTCGGTGTACACGTGTGTGTGGATAATTGGATATACATATGAGCACTAGATTTATATCTGTCTACTAACAAATACTTAAAGTAAGCATGCCCAGTGCATAAGAAAGAAAGAAACATAACCAACAAAAAAACATTACCGCCGATTGTATCCACGATGACGACGATCATGGCATATCCGGGGGTCTTGATCCTCCGGTTCTCCTCCTCCAAATTGTTGTAGTAATTCCTCTCTGCATCATGCGTACGTGCATGTAATATTTTTTTGAAAGAGAGATGGAAGTAAGTTAAGTTACCGAGATTACATTTCTTTTCTTCTTGTAATTTACTGATCGTGAGTACTAACTGGAGAATGCTAACCTCATGATGACGATATTGAAGGTGGCGGCAGCAGCATGTCGAGGGCGACGACGATGAACGAACAGTACTTGATCAGGCCTTGTCGTTGGTCGTACCATTCTTCCTTCGTGGCGGCGGAAGCTTAACTAATAATGGCTTCTTTTGCTAGTGCATGGACGTACGAGCCCCCGGCCTCTTTCAGAATTCAGATACAGGGAATCCATGGGGGTCCCACGTGGGTTTAGAATTTGGAGACATAGGTACCGCAAGTCCCTTTCCGATATGAATTTTTCTTCATGCCCCAACGTGGTAGATAGAGCCAATGCCATAGTCATGAGGAATTTTACAAAAATGAGAGGTGAAAAGGTAGGTTTAGATCTCGCGAGATGAAGGTGCTCAATGCATTTCTACTCCTGCTGTAATGTAACAGGTTTTCATAATCTTAATGAAATGGAAACTTTTTTTGCCGATCAAAAAAAAAAAATCGTGAATATCAGCCGTTAGATCAAAATTACACATAAAAAGTATTTTTGCAATTTTTTCTCAAAAAATTGTACTTTTATTAATCATGAAAAAAGATTATACATAGTGTATTTTATGGTAACACTTATCATAAAATATAGTAATACTTGCTACAAACTATGGCAATACTTAGTAGTAACTATGGCAATACTTACTACTACAAACTGCTGGAATTAATCGAGAAAGATCCAAGGGTCTAGGAAAAAATGGGAGCATAAATGCCCCAAATTGCCTTAGGATGTTACAGTCAGACTCTTAGACCTTGTTCGGTTAAGGGTTTTGAATTTTGGATTATAATCATTATCTTAGTCTATTTCTCTCCAATTATTATTCTCATTTTTTTCTATCTCTCTCAAATTATTACCCATATTTTCAATCATTAATTACTTTATTTCTATCTATACTCATTATCTACAAATCTAAATCTAAAATCTCAAAATAAACAGGATATTAGATATAGGAATCCAGGGGGGCAGGTGGGTTAAGACTTGGACTTGATCTAAGATATAGGAGAATCTATGGGGGGCCAGGTGGGTTAAGACTTGGACTTAAAAAGCAGCTTTCAGAGCCTCAACAATCCATGGGACATCATGGGAATGGGGCCCCAATAGATTTTACGAGTGGGACATCATGGAAAAGCCGATAGAAACAAAAAAGGGACAATGGAAAGATTCAAGTTAAAAACTTTTACATATTATTATTATTTTTTTTTTTGGATCACAGTAGGATGTTAGTGTAGTACTAGAGTTAGATTACTACAGCAGACCAACGTAGTTCGGATTCATCGACTAAAAATGGACCTCACACACTGGCACCTAAGAGCTTATTCACGACTACTTGAGCTAGAGTTCTGAGTCAAAAGTTCAAGACGAGAGAAATGATATTCACACTCTTTATATAGTCTCTCTTACCCCCTTTCCAAGAGCCTAAAATACAAGCGAAAAAGAGGAAACGAAAAAGAGCACTGAGTATCGTAGCATTCAAATTCTGTATTTTGTGCCTGCTTAATTATATACTATCCAGAGGTACGGCTTCTGATTCTGTTTCACTAATTGATGAGTTTCTTAACAGAATGGAATGTTAATTTTCACTTTGATAGACGACTAGCTAGCTATTAGTTTGGCCAATATGTATAAGCCATTCATATCCCTTTTCCTCATTGGAAAACTCTGACATAAAATTAAAGGATTTCAATTACACTCGTGTTACGGTCCTAATAATCTATAATCTGACGAGCCAACCATTATTTCAATAACCAATATGCTAGAAATATATTTTAACAAAACTCTTGAATAACAACTTTTATGTAAGAGTTCTCGTAAGAAGGTTGCTACATACAAAGAAATTTTATCCGAAAATCACTCAGAATGCACTATTTATGAGTGATTTCCGGATAGAATTTCTTTGTACGTGACACTTTTGTTCACGTAATCTCATATCAGAACTTTTGTCTAGTTAATGCTGGGTACATAATCTCTATGGTTGAAAAAGAGGATGTCCCTGAGGTTATTCTCCCTGCCAATTCCTAAACATCGATCTAAGTGGACCAACCGGTGCCTAGCAAGAAAGAAACTTATTCACGGCTCTGCGTGATCTCGATCGTCTATTTTGACTTTGAACGGTTCGGATTTAAATGAAACTTTTTCAATAACAAGTTACACTTTTTTCCAAAAGAGTTATAATATCATTCGGATTGTTCAAAACACTTTTAAACGATCGCAATCAGTTCCATAAATAACTATTCACGGCTCCAACGTTAAAAAGATTTTCTCTACTAGCACATCGCCTCGAGTATACAGTGAATCTAGCACATCGTCCCGCACAGTGGACGCTATAGCAAAGTCCCAGTGGGGTCGGATTAGCTATAGCAAATCTAGCGGAGTGGGACATTTAATTTCATCCGAAGACTAATGGTCAGTTTTGAGCACGACATGTTCTAGAGATTATATTTATAAATGGAAAATTCTAAAATTAGTCCAATGGACTAATAAGAACAAGTGTGTGAATGTGTACTAAAAAGTGTAAAAAACACACAAGAATACATATTTTCTTTATCTTTTTGTATGAATTGACAATGGAAAGACCATTTATAAATTCTCCATAGACCTTTCAGTTGCCTACATAACGTTTGTGGTTTCTAAAATAATTCTGGTAAGATTATACGGAGACCCCCCTTATTTATCCGTTTTGGATATGAGCACCCCTTAATCTTTAAAAAAAAAAAA
Organism: Rhododendron simsii; assembly: GCA_014282245.1. NCBI lineage: Eukaryota > Viridiplantae > Streptophyta > Magnoliopsida > Ericales > Ericaceae > Rhododendron > Rhododendron simsii. Next base: position 23,355,341 of record CM024963.1, on the reverse strand, counting down.
AAAAACCAAAAGCACCCCAATCATCTATAATTGTTAACCAATCAGCACCATTCTGCCAAAATACTGTTAAGATGAAGGGTGTATAATTTTATATAGATGAGGAGGTTAGTGTGGGTGATTTTCAAGGGGTAGAATCGTTATTTTCTCTTATTTCGTTAACACAGTTATTTCATATAGATGAGGGTATCCGAATGAACGATTTTAAATGTTAGGAGATCTCTGTGTTCAAAACATATAGATTGAGGGATCTTTGTGTAATTTCACCAATAATTTTTTGTGCAGCTATCTTCTTTTTTTTTTTCTCGAAAATGTGCAGCTATCTTTTACAATATTCTAAAATGAGACCATCATGCATGCATCCTGTTCAAAATAACGAAAAGTTTTTTTAACCAAAAGAAAATAACTTCACGGGTTCCTTGAAATCAAAAGTCATATCTTATCAAATGAATTCTAAAATTTTGAGGTCATTTGCCGTTCGGTTAAATAAGTCAACTTGGCATATTTTTTTGTCTTTATTCAAATTTTTTTCACATTTGTTAATTAGTTTTTCGTCAATTTTTTGGAGATTATTGCTTCGTCATGACGAAAGAAATTTAAAAAGTAAAAAATTACGATAGAAACTTAATTTTTTAAATAAAGACAAAAATAAGCCAATTTTTTTCGTCTTTATTCAAAAAATTTTGAATTTCGATATTAATTTTTTACTTTTTAGATTTCTCTTGTCATGAAAAAAATAATCCCCAAAAATTGACAAAAAATTAACAAATGCAAAAAAAATTTGAATAAAGACAGAAAAAGAAAAAGCCAAGTGGCTTATTTAGCCGAACTTATTCAAATTTATACTCTTTCCGTCCCCTTTTTAAAGTCCAGTATTCCATTTTGAGTTGTCTCTTAATAAGTGTCCATTTTGTAAAGTTAGTGAGTAAAAGTTGGTACATTTTTCATTTTGCCCCTAAAAGTATATTCCATTTTGAAAAGTTAATGAGTAAAAGTGTAATGATGATGTCTTCACAGAGGGTAAGTAGGAAAGTTGACGTAAAATGTGTAATAATGATGTTTTCTTAATAAGTTGGTGTTACAAAGTGAGACACTTAAAAGGGGACGGAGGAAGTATCATTTAATCAAGAATTATGGCTATGCCCCATTGTAAGAAATGATACAAAATACTTTGAAAATGAAATGTCATGTTATCAAGTTAAAATTAATTTTCCAAATCCTTATGTTTATGGGGTAGGGATGCCCCATAAGTATATACCTTTAGATTTAAAAATGAATAAATCTCAATCATTAGATCAAAATTAAAAAAAAAAAAAGAAGAAGTTAATTTTATGATTTTCCTGCTTAAAATTTAGTACGTACCACCCACACAAATTGTCTTTACATACCATTTACTATGATTACACTACCACAGTATATGGCCACAATGTATGACCACACTTACTACAAAATGAATTTAATCGGTGGTTGAGATTTAAAAAAGGGAGATCCAACTATTGAAGAAAATAAGGGACATGGATGCCCTCAAACGGGACTGGGCCATCATAGCTGGATCCCAAAGGATTGGGCAATGGCAATTTCATGTTTGTTCCATTTATAAAATTGGGATGTCTCACAGCACAATTCATGTTTTTCAATTGAACCCGACTAACTGCACAACAATTGTCCACAATAATTGTACACAGATTGCAATGTGGAGCCAACTCCAAGTCTCACACAAACAATCGTTCATTAAATATGAAACATTTTTCAAGGTTATTTCATGAAAAATTAATTCAATCTGGGGCAAAGGTAGCTAGTGGGGGAGGTGGCACGTGCCACCCCAGTTTTAATATAATAATAATAAATATATAAAGAAGTAGAGAGAGCTGTTTATATCCGTTTTTTGCACCACGGATTGGGCTAGTCGTGATTGGATTTGTAGTTGATTCCTTAATTAATTTGCGCTGAAAGTTAAGTAATTGGTTGGATAAATCTTGGGCCATGGGTATTTTCCATTTGGGCCCAAGAATCGTAGCCCATTTGGAGGACAGAGCCCATGGTTATGATTTGGCCCAGGATGGCAGCCCACGGCTGGACTCATGAAGAAGAGAGATGCAGATTTAGCCCAAGGAGCAAGACCCACGGTTTGACCCATGAAGGAAGATGCTGATTTGATCCATGAGGGCAGCCCACGGATTTAGGGAGTTGGTTACTCTTGGTGGCAGATACATTCTTTTAAATTCAAAAGGCCAATTGATTTGGTCAATTGGCCATGTGTTAAACTCACAAAAGGAGGGAAATCATGGGTAGTTATTACCACATCACCCATGAACCCTTAATAGCTAGAGAAATTGCCCACTACCTTACATGCATGAAAAGTGGAGCAGTCATGGGACACATGTCAGCTTGTGGTGCAAAACTGAATTCGGATTCAAGCCTGAATCAGCTTACTGATGTGCCTATAAATACAAGTTCACAAGATGAAAAAAATGTACAACACTAATCAAAGCTCAACGCTTACAAAAACTTTCCTACTTTCAGCAAAGTAGCCTATCGAGTTCCTCGTGCTCAAACCCCATTCAAACTTACTTCATCAAGTAGTTTGGATCTTTTATTTTTCTTGTACAAACTTAATTATCCGGAATAATAAAGTTCACATTTTACATTCTATTTCCTATACGACTAAGAAATTTTAAGCCCACAACCGTGTGGCAAACCACGAACCTCATTGTGATCTTTAACCTTTGGGTCACACACAATCGCTCATACGTTAGAAGTCAAGATTCATGGGAATCTTCATCAAAAGTTAGGCGCTACAAGTCTTGACATGCCTGCGCAACACGCATTCACGCCTGAACTTAATAATATCCACCACCTCCTCTGAGTTTACAGCCGCATTATTAAAGATACATCCATTCCGCATCACCCAAATGGACCAGATTGTTGAATAAAAACACACTTCCCACATATGTTTTTCCAAGTTGCAATAACTATTATCGAACCACCAGCCCATAAGACCCACGACTGGGGATGGGCAGACCCAATTGGTGTGCCACCAATCCATGATTTGTGACCAAACAAACCAAGAAAAATGGCAGTGAAGAAATAGATGGTTGGGGGTTTCCAGATGCAGGGAGCAAAGGGGGCATAAGTGATCATTCATAGTAATATTCCTGCTCATAAGAGCAGACCTTGTGGCCAACCTCTCCTGGATAGCCTTCCACACCAAAATTTCGACCTTAGGGGGGCATAAGTTCTTCCACACAGAGCCCAGAATTGAGTTTCTATCCAAATTCTGAACTTCCCACTGCTCATACACTGACCTTACCGTGAAGTTCTTATTTTGCATCCATCGCCATTGCAGAGAGTCAGGCTTGGACAGATCCAGATGATAAGACTGCAATCTTAATTTCAAATTTGTTAGCATCACCTCCTCCCTGTCACGCAAATCTCTCCTAAAATCCAACCCCCCATTTCCGTTTCCCCTCCCTGTCATGCAAATCTCTCCTTAAATCCACCCCAGCCATATACTCCTACACCATATCCAGACGAATGACCAACAATCACTGAAAACGAGCCAATTTGCAGTCCCAATCAAAGTTTGATTAAACCATGGTGACTCTGACTCTCTCTCTCTCTCTCTCTCTCTCTCTCTCTCTCTCTCCCTTCACCCGGATTCGAATATACATATCTCAGCCAAAAACATATTCGGCTTGTAGTAAGGGGATCCTCATTTTTTGGGCAAAATGTTAGGCTCGTAGTCTAGCTAATTTTTGTTAGCTTGCCTATTCTTCTAATTGGAAGTTGGTTTTTTTTTTTTAATTGAATTGTGTTAATATTAGAGCTGCTTGGAGTCTTTTAGCAAGGATCTTGACAATCCGTTCACTACAAGAAAATCTGGATCTCCCAACGGTTTTTTAGCAACGGTTGCAAAAACCGTTGGTATAGATGGGTCTATGGTAACGGTTTTTAAAACGTTACTAGAAACAAGACTATAGCAACGGTTTTTATGTGACCGTTGCTAGATTAGAACACTATAGCAACGGTTTTCAATAACCGTTACTATAAACTGGCCTATAGCAACGGTTTTCAATAACCGTTACTATAAACTGGACTCTAGCAACGGTTTTCATTTACCGTTGCTTTTGTTATGGCTATTTTTCCTAAATTTTTATTGTGATATTTTTTCCGATATTGTTTATTTAACGTATTTTTTTAGCAATTTGTGGTAATTTCTGAAACTAATCATTCATTTTGGGATTAATCATTCATCTTAATAAGAATAAAAAAAGTATAAAATTGTGGACTGAAATTGAAAAAAAATCATATAAGATGACACTAAAGACAACAAATGTTAGTTGTTTGATATTTTTTTCACCCATATTGATTTTTTATGCTTTTAACGTATTTTTTTAAGCATTTTGCGGTAATTTCTGAAACTAATCATTCATTTTGGGATTAGTCATTCATCTTAATAAGAATAAAAAAAGTATAAAATTATGGACTGAAATTGAAAAAAAAATCATATAAGATGACACTAAAGACAACAAATGTTAGTTGTTTGATAATTTTTCACCCATATTGATTTTTTATGCTTTTAATTACATTTTTTTAAATCTTTTAGACTCATCTCATAGTAATGATTAACCAATCAAAAAAATTTATGTGAATCTAACAAAAATTTAGAAACGGCAAAATTAATATTGAAAAAAAAAAGGAAAACAGAGAGGGTTTTTTGTTTTTTTTTGGAACCTGGTGCATGTCAATTTAATTGATGATGAGTGAATAATGGAATTATTTTGTAAAAAATAGATGCTTCGGATCGAAAAAAAATGAAACTAGTAAGTATTTGCATAGTATAAACCGAAATTTTAAAAAAAGGATAAAAAAAATTCGGCTAGTATAGTATAAATATTAAAAGGTGTATTATTTCTCATAAGTCATGGGCTAGCTCAGTTGGTTCATACGCGCGCGCGAAGACGGGAGGTCGCGTGTTCGACTCCCAGGAGGTGCAAGATTATTTCCCAGCCACGCGAGCGCCACGTCAGCACATGTCAGTGCCACGTGGTGGCTTACATCACACAGTGGTTTGTTTTTAAAAAAAAAAAGAAAATAGCCTTTAGCAACGGTTATAAACCGTTGCTAATGGAACCGTTGCTAAAAAGAAATCTGTACCAACGCTCGACAAAACCGTTGCTATAACCCTACAGCAACGGATATATTGCAACGGTTTGGCCAACGGTTCTAAAACCGTGGGTATAAACTAAAGGGGTCTTTACCAACAGTTTTTTCATTTTTTGGCAACGCTTTCGACCATTGCTATAGAACAATTTTCTTGTAGTGGTTTTAAAAGTTGTAAAATTGTGAGTTAGACAAATCCTGGGTCACACACGACTAAAGCGAGGTTAAAACACCAGAGGTTAAAACACCAGACGACATTCATGCCAATGCCGTTTTGGCTATGGTTCGATGCGGATACTGAGGCAATAATTCATTGTCATTCCTTGCTGCACGAAAATTGAAGTGTTTCTTAATGGATAGTCGCCTTTAACTTAGTTGATTTCGTTAGCCTCTTCTACTAACTGGAAGCTGCGTTTCAGCTAATTTTTAATCTCGTTCTGTAATTGTTAATGGTTAGATCATCAACGCCACTGCATCATTTTAAAGGCAAGATTCTCATCCATTTCACCAAAAATAGCAGTGTTTTTTTTTTTTTTTTGGGTTAAACGGGTTCCGCACCGCTGGGCAACACATTTCCCTCCCAAATTGGGCAAACGCCAAAAATTGTGCCACAGATGGCTGAGGATTTGACAAAATGGCAATTTGGCAAAGATCCAGCACGGGTGCAACACATGCCAATGGCACAACATTTTGCGGCACCCTAGCAATTTTTTTGGCAAAATGGCATCCATTAATGGCAATGGCAAATTTGGCTCTTCTTGATCTGATTAATAGTTGGACGTTTGTGTTTTCCCTGTGTTCCAGCCTTCCAGGTTAGGTGCAACAGTGGAGGTTTAAACGATGGAATTTTCAATTGCACATCTTTCGGCGGTGATGAAATTATACTTCGAAGCAGTCCTTTGTGATAATAGTACTCCTACCATTTACTACCAAATAAGGTCATGTTTCCATTAACAATTTTCGTAAACAACTTACGGCATTTTATCAAGTTGCTCACACTAATCGATAAGTTATTTGTTAGTGGAAACAACTTGACATTTGACAATAACTTATTGATTAGAAAAATAACTTGACATTTTTGCAACAATTTATTGATGGAAATAACCAATAATTTTTCAACAACAAAAAATTCATCTCCTTAACTTAATCCCCATATGCATAATAGGGATAATACATGTATAGTGGAAATGTGACAAATGTGGCAAGATGAATATTAAACCATGCTAGGCCCCGTTGCACCATGGCCTGAATTGGTTCTTCTTTCGAAAATGGGTAGAAATAGAAAATGCCAAGCCACGACTAGAGCAGATATGGTACTAGCAAATGAGACAAACACAATCCAACCGAGCCCAGTTGGGACGAAGACGGACACAAAGCAGGGCAGGGTAACAATACCTGAAAATCAAGGACGTAAAAGAAAACCGTCAAACCAAACGGATAGCATCAATCAAACCCAAGTATAAAATTTTGAAGATCGGTTTTTAATTTAGTTTCGGCGTGCTCGGTTTTGAAGTACTAAGATTCGTACACCAAATAAAACCGTACCATTGCATCTTTTTTCAACCATGTAAAATATTGTACAATTGGATAACTACTGCATTTTGAGGCCTAAACTGAAGCATCGAACTACTCCAACGCACAACAGATTGATTCGGTTATTGTAATTGATGGTTAGTGACTCAGTTCCGATCATATATAGAATGAAAAAACCGATATAATTGGTAAGATCGATGTGAAATTATATCTTAAAGACCAACCAAATTCCGAAGGGGTTTATTTACATGGAGATATATATACCTGAGATCAGGACAAGCATGTCGAGGATTCGATGGCGGTAGAGAAAATGCCTAGTGGTTTGTTGCTCCTCCGTCTCCACTTTCACTGCTTTGGAATTGAGTAGAACTGTTGCTGCGAAGGCAGAGATGCATATTGCTGCGAGGGAAATGGCCATGGTGGCGGGGTGAGTTTGGAAGGGGGAATCACTTCGGTTCTGATACATTATTTGGATGAGGTCTAGAAGCAACCCGAGCTTGGCCAAGACCAAAGCATGCCATTCTACAGATAAAATCCTTTTTGTTGCCTTTCCAGTAATAGCACTATAACAATTACCACAATGGCAAAGTGTGAGTAGAAAGAAATGAAGGACATCAGACTTTGCCATTTTTAAAATAATCCTGGATAGTACTCAATAAAAAAATAGAATTCATGTTACCAACCTAATCAATTGGGACACAATACTCGTTTAGACCCCGTTCCGTTTAATTTTTAGCACTTCTTGTTCTTATTTTGCACTAAAATTTTATGAATTATTAATTCATCTTGACAATAGACGAATAAAAAAAAGTAAAAAAAGTTTTACTTTTATCCAAATATTTTTTTAAAAAATAATTTTTTAGCCAAACAAAAAAAAAACAGTCAGACTTCATTTGGGTAGAAGTAAAAAAATTGTTCATTCCCATTTTTTCCTTGTATTTATCAGTATCTCGAAAAAAAAAATCCTCTTCAAAGTGCAATGACCAAAAGTTGATGAGTGCACTTTACTTTTTATCCTTCTCTTTCAAATTAAGGTTTTGTACTAATGAATGCCCATTGGGCGTCAAAAAGGCAAGAAAAACACAAAAAACACAGTTCTTGACACATTTTTAATACTTTTCAAGGCACTTTAACTAGTGGTGTAGCCATAGCAAAAAAAATCCACACACACAACTTTGTTGTGAAAAATGAAAAATATTGGTCTCTTTTTTATGAAAATGACATGCCTTGATTTTCTTTTGCGCTATTTCTTCAAAACATTTTTCTATTTAGAAAAGTGTTTAATTATCGCATTATCTTAAAATAGCTACGAAGACCATTTTCAAAAATAAATTTAAGTTGCAGAAAAATTTATAAGTCCCCAAATAACATACACTCCTATAATTTCATGTTTAGATATAAACGAATCACGTTCAACACAAAAGAGAGAGGTGTTATTGACAGATTTAAGAAAAAAACAGTGAAATAAGGGAGAAGATGAAATTGAGCCTCCTTGGACTTGCGTTTTGTGATAAGATAGTAATTATAATCCCATGAACACATGGTAGTCTGGGGACGTGAATAAAGACTTGCTTGTGAGTAATTAATTACTTAGTGTCTTTCGGGTATCGCCACGTGATGTCCCAATACCCTTATCCATCACATATTAGGTAAGACTCATACATTTAGTCTCGAGTAAGACATGAATATGATGTAGGACAAGATTGAGGTGTTTCTATATTTTATTTATATTGCTTTAGAATAAAATTTTTATTAGGAATATTTTCGTTTAGGTTAGAATTATTAACTTTCCATATTCGGTTTGATTTTAATTTCTACCTCTATTAGGATTCTTGGTCTACAAGAATTAGGATTTTATTTAATTAATTAGGAAATATCTTTTCTTTAATCCCGCTTGTTTTGCATTATTTAGGATTCTTTTTCAGTAGGATTTCTAGGGTTATGATCTTATAAAAAGGGTTGTAACCTATTCAAACATTAAAATTTTTTGATCAATAATATTCAGATTTTGTCTATTTCTCTTGTGGACTCAAGTTTATCATTCGTTTGATTAGTACACAACTAATCTCTTGTTAATTCCACTGCATCAAGTGGTAGAGCAAGGCTTTGCCTGATTCGATGACATTCGTCCGTGGAAGACGCACAAACCCCTATTGACAATGATCATAGGGAAGGATTTAACAGGACTGGCACTAAGAGATTTGCCCATGGTCAACCTATTAAACACGAAGTTAATAGGAACCACATTGAGAGATTTGCCTGCAACTAACCTACTAACAAAAACGTCTCCAGAGGGTATTCTTATTATCAACATGACAATGGGGATGAATGTGGAGGCGTGATGTACGAAGTTTTTTATGAATCTCCGTTGGTGAAGTGACATCCAAAATACGATGGGTATAAGCGCATGAAACATGCTCGTCCTGATTTTAGGTATTATGATAATTTATCTAAATTCAGTGTTATATGTATTTTGAAGATATTTTATATTGGATTCTAGACATTGGAGATTCCTTTGAGTATGCGAAAATTCCGACGGAAGGGATGTGGAGATACTTCTTGGTAAACTTACAAGTCCATCACTACAATGGTGGCTAAATATGTAATTTCAAAGGGATCGATTGGGCAAACATCGAATTCATGCATGGTCAAGAATTTAAAGTTGTTTGATGGAAAGATTTTTATCATGGAATTATGAGTAATTGTTGGAGGAAAAAGATAGGCCAAAACAACATCATGCAAACCAAATAAAATATAAAAACACCTCAATCTTGTCCTACATCAGAATATGTACCGGTAGAGAAGAGCATTGGGGACACCATGTGGCGGCACCCAAAGAGCACTCAATATGTTCAAAAACTTTTAAAATGCTCCCTTGGTTCCTTTTTCAATGTCCAATACGATTCCACATGCTATTTGGAAATATTTTTTTACAAATGAAAATGAATATATAAATAGGTCCCGTGCCCTACCAATAGAAAATTGGATTGTGGGTCAGCATGGGTGCTGGCCCAAGAAAACGGCATAGGTTTGACACAAAAGACCAGCCCTTCCTATCCCTGTTTGCAACCCCCTTTTGTTTTGGATAAATCATTTATTGATTTCTTGTATGGACTATTTTGGGTCTTACAAGAATTATTCAAATAACTCATTATCCATAAAATACTTTTTTATGAGTTCCTACAAAAAAAAGTTTGCTCAATCTCATATCCTACGAAATTTGAAAACGCTTTTAACGATATCAGATTGAACTAATTTTTTAAAGTAATCCATAATAGCATTTTAGAAATAATGAGCGTTTTGAAATTTTTTTTTTAGCGAAAATGGGCCCCTTATAAAGACTAATAAACCATTAATCTGAAATTGAGTGTTTCGCCCAACGAATTCTGAAAAAGCCCTTATCGATATTAGATTAAGCTAATTTTTTTTTACAGAAACCCGTAAAATGCATTTTAAGAATAATGAGCAAGTTGGATTATGTTGTAGAACTCGAAATCGACCTTACAAAAAATCAATACATGATTTATTCAAACAAAACGGAAAGAGGACTGCAAAACAGCACAGGAAGGCCCAACAGGAAATAGGGGGCACTTGTCTTTTGTGTCAAAACTATGTCGTTTCCTTGGGCAGCACCCATGTTGACCAACCAAGCCAGCAAGCTCTCCCTTTCCTACTGGCTTCCGAATTTACGTTGCACCAAAAACACAAAAGAGACTTAAGATTGACTTCTGATTTGAGTCCTCCCTCCGGTGGTCCCCACCCCACCCCAGTCCTCCCCAACCCAGCCCGGACCCCTCCCTCTTGTAGTTACTGTGCAGTTGAATTTGAACCATTCATATTGACAATTAAGAATTTGAATTTGTTGAATTTTTTACCAATAAAAATATATTATTATCGGTAAAAAGATTCAAAACAAATTTGTACCATTAAAAATGCTAATTGAGGTTGCAATCACTTAGACTACACATAAGCCAGATTCTTATTCCATGACTAGTGGGCACCACTACATAGTACCATAAAATATTCTTTATCATGTATTTATGTAACCGCCACACAATTTGTGGTTTTTTTTTTTTTATAATCGAAAAGGGTGAGAGGGGGCGACCAGCGTAGTAACTCCCCTTGGGAGTGACCATAGGGGCTCTCTACCCGCCAATGGAATGTCCGGTTCGAGCCATAGCTACCGTCCTGAAGGACGGGCTGTCACCACGGCACCACTTTAGTGCACAACTGGTGAAAACTCCCCCCCTTTGGTCCACAAATGAGGTTCGAGTACTTGCCGGGACTCGAACTCCCACCTGTGTTAAGGGAGGTGATGAGCCTCACCAGTTGGTCTACCACCTCAGTGGTCACAATTTGTGGTTGGAATCACACAAATATGTGTGTGGTGCCGGGGGCGTTGAATAATTTTCCCTCCCCCTCTCATCCTTGGGTCAATTCTCAACTTTTCTCCCTCTCTCGGACTTGGAGATTTCAATTTTTTGGAGATGTAAGTTGTAGTCAATCTGACGTTCGATTTGTGTAAATTTAATTGACAGGAAGAAAAAATCCCTTCCAAAAAAAAATTACAGGAAGAGAATTGGAGATGTTACTCCGTACATCTTATATTCAGAAGAGATTCAATCTTCTTGGATATGTGAATCCGTTCCGCTACCCTTGTTATTGTTTGCTTTACGAGATAACTCATTTTTCACAATACATCATCAAAGTTAATTTAAAAATATGTACTTATTTAAAAAATAAGTAATTATTTTAGTTAGTAGAACACTAAAGGTGACTTCACACTATATTTTTTGAATAATTTTTCGTAGTTTTTGTTTAGCATTTTACCGTGTTTTTTATGATCGGTTCCGCTAACGTGTGCCCAATGGGCAAACTTTAAGAATAGGAAAGTACAACATTTAAATGTATTAAATTCCTCCCTTAGTTGTCCTTTCTCTGAAACTTCCCATACGTTTTTTACTTTAATTGTAAAAGACCATTTTACCCTGAAACCAGTTGTTATTGTTTTGCTTCCTCTAACTAAAAACAGGACGCCAGTTTTTTTTTTTTAACACCACATTCACTTCTCAGTTCACATTACTACAGCCTCATTGATGTTGCCACTCCATTTTTTATAACTCAGGTGTTCGAGTCAGCTTATGTGCACTTCGACTAATTTTTGGGAACCAATCTCACCGTTCATTTGTGGAAATCCCAATTAAAATCAAAGCAAATTTTTGGATAGACTAGCCCTATAGGAGTTGATAATATCTGAGAGCTAGGTTTCGAACCCGAGACTCAATAAAAATATTACTATATTTTACATGTACAAAAGAAACACTAAACAACAAAAGTTGTTTCGGCATAATAAATTCCCAGAAAGAAATGTAAAATAGAGACAAAACTACAGATCCAAAAAGGAGAGTCAAAACTCACCTTCAAATCTTCAAATCTCACCAGGTCTTTCTTCAAGGTAAAAGTGGGAGGTGGGTTAAGGCTTCGTTCCAGAACGCTGTTTAAATACTTATTTTTTAAGAGAGCAATTTCAAACTCAAAAATAATGTGTTTATGCAAATAATTTTTCTAGCAATATGGATCTTGTTTGATAGATCTTATCGAGATCTTTTATACGGTGAAAAAAAAATTAAAAAATATATTTTTTATTTGCATTATTTTTGAATTTAAAAATATGAAATAAGTATTTATTTTTTAAGAAAGTGTTCTGGAACGGACTCTAAATGATAAGGAGTGAAAAGTAAAGTACTCCCTCTGTCCCAAATTCTTTTTCCGGTCCGCAAAACAGAGTGCTAAAAATAATACATTCAAAATTTTTTCACAAATTAAAAATACTCATTGATATCTAGTAAGTTGTTGAAAATTTTTTGATTTTTTCTTGCAAAAATTGTATTATTTTTAACACTTTGTTATGCGGACGGGATAAAGAATTTGGGACGAAGAGAGTAAAAGAGAATGATTGTACGTATCCCATATCCTAAAAGCAAAAGGACATATTGGAGGGAAAACTGCCCTCCACATCTAAAATTGGTACCTTTATTTGTTATTAGCTAAAAAAGTGAGGGTTAAAATTGTCAACTTAATTAGGCATCTTTTTCTCTGAATCAGTCAGGAAACTTTTTCAGGAAAGCTAGCCAATTGGGCCCGCTAATCCTCCGCCAACCCGCAGAAATTTGCATTTGCCTTTTATGATTAACCGCTTATTTCGACAAGAGTAATCGAAAAAGTATGAAAATGGATTGAAGTTAAGAAACACACAGGTTTTGATTTTTTTGTAACCCTTGTTAAACGTCGCCGTAACACTTGAAAGGGTACTCTATTTTTTTTGGCCTAATAAGAGAAATGAGTTTTTTTTATTATTATTCAAAAAAAATTACATTTGTTAGTTTTTCGTCAATATTTTGTAAATTATTGCTTTATCGTGACGAGAGAAATCTAAAAAATAAAAATTACAATCGAAACTCAAAATTTTCTGAATAAAGAAAAAAAAGTCAATAAACCATTTTTTTTTTTGTTTTTATACAAAAAAAAAAATAGATTTCAATCGTAATTTTTTATTTTAGAAATTTCTCTCGTAGTGATAAAGCAATAATCTAAAAAAAAAATCAACGAAAAACTAACAAATGCTAATTTTTTTTGAATAAGAATAATTCACTTATTATTAAGCTAAAATAAGCCTAATTATACACACGGGGCCCATGTCATCTGTTGAAAATGAGGTGTCCACTCCTTATTTAGGCAACTGGACGATGGTTGGCGGCCCTCTTCCCTCCCTCCCACCATATATAGGAGTATTTTGATTTTGAAAACCTAAACGGCTAAACCCATTCGCTTCCTGAATTCCTGACATTACAATCCAAGGACTGCGTAAGAAAAGAGAGATAGAGAAGCGAAAACCATAAAAGATGATAGTCGTCACAAGGGGAATATATTAATTGGAGAGAGACGAAGTGAGGGCTAGCTTCATATATAGACACCACAATATCCCAATAAACAATGAACAGCTGAAATAAATCTGAGCGTGTGTGTGTGTGTGTGAGAGAGAGAGAGAGAGAGAGAGAGAGAGAGAGAGAGATGGACAGAGGATCCATATCGCTGCACACAAAGTATACATGGATAAACATATGAGCATTGAGCACTAGCTAGAGTGATATCTGTCTGACTTACAAATACTGTACGAAAAGTAAGCATGCATGCCAAGTGCATAAGAAAGAAAGGAAAATAACCAAACAAGAAATGTTACCGCCGATCATCATCTCCGCCACGAGGATGACCATCACGCATCCTCGGGCCCCGATCCTCCGATCCTCCTCCTCCAAATTGTTGTAATTCCTCTCTGCATTGTAAATTAAAGAATGGAAGTAGTAATTAGTTAAGTTACAGATAGATTACATATTTTTCCCCCTCATAATTAATTACCCCTTGACAACTGATCAGTACTAGGATTAGATTCAACACGAATGCTAGCTAATTAATTAACCTCGTGATGACGATGTTGAAGGTGGCAGCGTGTCGCGGGCGACGATGATGACGAATGAAGAGTTGATCAGGCGGGCTTGTTGGCCTTACCATTCTTCCTTCGTGGGCGCCGGCCGAACGTGGAGATCTGAAACTTAACTACTACTACTACAAATAATGGCACCTTTTGCTAGTACTGCATGGACGAGAGCACCTTTCAGATAGATAGATAGATACTCCGTATTTATAAATACAACCAGCCATCCGCGTATAGTTTGGTTAAATTAAAGATGATGACGCAACACACTAATTTAGAAGCGCGTGTAATTGCATTCTTGGAATAAGAATCTGGCCTATGTGTAGTCTAAGTGATTGCAACCTCGATTAGCATTTTTAATGGTACAAATTTGTTTTGAATCGTTTTACCGATAATAATATATTTTTATTGATAAAAAATTCAACAAATTCAAATCCGTAATTGTCAATATGAATGGTTCAAATTCAACTGCACAGTAACTACAAGAGGGAGGGGTCCGGGCTGGGTTGGGGAGGACTGGGGTGGGGTGGGGACCACCGGAGGGTGGAGTCAAATCAGAAGTCAATCTTAAGTCTCTAAGAAGTACGTTGTTAACGTAATCCATGCATTTCGTCGTGATGATTGAACAAAAAGTCGTGCAGAAAATCTAAAGTCATTATCATCTTTCTGAGTTTCACAGCGACAAAAGTCATGAGATAAATGGATATTGAACACCGCGTCCATTGCAATCTAAATGAGCACGCAAAAAATAGAAGTAAAAAATCGAGCTTCATCAATAAATTGAATCACCGGATCAACCTCAAAACACAAGTTAAAGCATATGTTTCAAGAACGTCACATTTATTCCAGTGGTGGCTCCAAGAATTTATGGTAAGATGTTCAAAAATTATCTTAACTTTATTAGCTGATTTATTAACCAATAATATATGTACAAAATCTCATAAATTGGTATAAATAGTGTGGTAAAAAACATAGCCCCTATTCTAAAAAAAAATTAACTATGAGACAAAATGAGAACTAAAATATATACTATATTTTTTACAAAAAATTCATTTTTTTAAAAGTTGTCGTATTGCGTACTATACAATGCTTCGAGAATGGAGGCTAGGGGGGTATAATTTTTTACAGTTGTCTTAGATGAGTTTTCACGTTACACCCTCAATTTTCAACATAAATAAATAGTCCATTTCATTAAATGATCCTCGCATAATATATATAGATAATACCCAAAAGAGAGAGCTCCCAATGATCATTTACAACCAAGTTTCCAAGTTTAAAGATTTACAACATTGGCACTATGGCCCAAATTCCATAGCTAGTTAAAAAGAGTAAATTTAGAGGTTACATAATATTTGAAGTTAAAAAGTTCAAACAAATTTACAATTTCATTCCTTCAAAAGATCGAGCAAAAGATGATCGAACCACTTCCCAATGACAGCTTTCAAAAGGCATGAAATCAAGTTATATAGCATACCATGCACTCCACATCAAATCCTCGAGATGTACCTGAAAATGATAGGTTAAGCTACACTAGCCTATGAGAGAATTCTATACTTAAGCGATATGTAAATATGATGAATCATGCAATGAGAATGAATGATTCCTACTAGACGAATAAGAGATACAGAGGAGCACCATAATGAACCGACGGACCACGACTACGAGATTCTATACGTTATAAAGGTATCCCTAACCATTCGTATATCAAACTAAAGGCAGCATTAAACACACATCCATCTAAATAACCCACGATAGTTTCTCAAACCATTTTAAGTCTCCTCAAATGATTGCCACTATTAACTTTCCCATCCTTTACCATTTATCATCAAACCTCTTTTTCATAAAAGAAAACATTCCTTTTTTATTTTCAAAATAATTTTGAGTTTTTCATAAAAGAAAACATTCCTTTTTGATTTTCAAAATAATTTTGAGAAATACTCTTGACCTCTACGGGTCAAGCTCCGTTGATTCGAGTCTGAATAACCGGAGTCCGTTGATTCTGCGCATGAATGCCGGAAACCGTTGATTCGCTCAAGAATATCCGGAGGATTTTTTTATAAAAATCCTTTCTCCAAAACCAAGTTCCTTTCTTTCAAAAATTCTGATGAAATCAGTTGTTGTTTCCCTTTTTCCACAATTACAATCTCAAGCAATACACAGCCCATGCAACAGCATGAACTTCAATAATCAGTTATAACTTCTTTCATCATGCGAGACATTCAACTGTATTACCACACCTTGCGTTACAGTGAATTCTCTCCACCTGGATTTCCACATTTCCACGCCTTACGTTGCAGGACCCTCAATTCAAAGTTCACAACTCACACAAACACATAAGCATTAACAATCCGAATACAAGATGACAACACTTTCCAAGGTCACAGTATTTCAGTCATCATCATTAATGTATTATAAACTCACTAACATGCCCTTTTGTACATTATTAAATACCTTAGGTTCACGTTATCCCTCAAAGTTTATCACGACGCCCTCTGTTACTTACCGAACCCAAAATGACTCTACGACACATCATTCGCTTGGTTCTAAACAAGAATCTTATAGATCGGATGCCAAAGGAACCTATGAAGATCAACGAGACGAGGCACGAGATACGAACTACCCTATTCTCATCCAGACCGCTAGAAAAACCCACATCGACTAACTATGCACCCTACGATATACTTTATGGCCTAAGATACTCAATAACGCCTCCATTGTAAATTTCTCAACTCACCAATCATCACATCATGTTATAATACTTAACAAGTCTATATCGATCATTGAGACATGCCACGACATCTACTCCAATCAACCAAAAGCGTAAATAATATACGAGTATTCTAATCATTTAATTTTACTTCTTTTCTAAGCTACGGCAAGAGTCCAAAGAGGTCGATTGGTCAATGAATCTTTTGAGGTACGAACAATCAAGTTTGAAAGTGATTTGAAGCTATTCAAAAGATGTTTGAAGTGTTCGGAGTAGTTCAAACGGGCACGGGAAGAAACAAATGAACCAAATCTGTCCGGAACAGAAGAGGGTATACCTCTAATGGAGGTATTGATACCTGGCCAGAATCTGGTCCAGAGAAGAGTGGGGTATCGATAACCCCTTTGAGGGTATCAATACTACGGAGTTTTTATGTAAATATTTCAGCTTTTCAACAACGAAAACACGATTAAGGCACATAATCAACTCATAAACACATAAAGAGAATGAGAAATCCCTACCTAGAAGTTGGAGAGCAAACCCAAAGAGAGATCGAGCCCATGCAAGCCCTTGACTCCGAAATCTCGAAATTGATCGAAATACACCTTTTCCAAGCAAAACCCACGAGATTCAAGCTCAATAATGCATAGAGAAGGTAAAATGGATGTGAATTTATGTGGGTTTCATGAGGTTTTGGTTGGAAGCGAGAGGGAGGGAGGGAGGGAGAGAGAGAGAGAGAGAGAGAGAGAGAGAGATGAGAGAGTGAGGATTTGGGATTTTTAATCTCCTACACTCACACACACCTATATATACTCCTATATCCTTTAATCACACAACCACTGATTGACACGTCAATGTTCACATACGTGCTCCTTAATTTATCATTATTAAGTCTATTTATTTTATTACTTGGTGTTTTAATGGTTGATTTTTGTATTATAGGTGTTTGAAAACTTAATAGGTTAAAGCCAATTTAAATCATGGATTGGCCATATCATTTTTGCTCCTACTGTTACATGTCTTGGTGGGCCTGAAAAGGCTACCATTTTATTACCACTTTGTTGACCGAAGTCTTGACAAAAGAGAAAAAGGAATTAGGCCCAAGGAAATTCTCGGCCCGCGAGGTTATTACTTATTATAAAGTCGGCACTTTGATTTATGAAAGGACGAACAGCTTATAAAAGCAGGCAACAGCTTATAAAAGGGGGAACGAGGCTGCCGTCAGGTCTCACGCACGATCGCATTCCCACGGACGAAGAAGAACGGGGCTGCCAAAGCTTTTCGTTCCGAAGTTTAGTTTTCTTTCGAGTTTTATTTCTTTCAAGTTTTTGATTCTTTATTTAATTACTCGCATTCTGATAATTAGTTTTAATTTCTATTCTTAATTAAAGTTGTTCGTTGGTATTTAATTAGTTGTTATCTCTCTTTTATTTTCTTTCTCCAGTATTAAAAGCATGGTTCAAGTTAGAGTTTCTTTTATTTTATGCGCAATGATTAGTGAGTATAGTAGTCGTATTGGTAGGATTGCGAGGTGATTAGCATACCGTGGCCAGTCCGAGCACTGCTCCTATTTTCAAACAATGAAAAATACAATTTTAAATTGATAAAATACTTTCCGTGGACGAACCTGGGCATTGTCGGAGCCTATATGAACGGGGGAATGGGGGTCTATTACTCATTCTCCGCTGCGTATGGGTAAATGGCGACCATAAGGGTTTGCGTCTTGCGGGATATCTTTTTCAATCTAAAGTTAAACGTTTTGAAGAACACCGAATGTGGCAGGTTAATCCGGACTGGTTATGAATGCTATGAGATGAACATTCTCCTTGCTCACGCTAGTCTTTGTAATCATTTTCAAAGATTAATAAAATTTATTTTTACAGTTCAAAAAAAAAAGTACGAGATGAACAATTTGAATTACCGGTCTGTGCCCATAATTGGGCCCTAAAATTATAGTTTGGAAGGGTTTGCTGGATAACAAGGCGGTGGTTTGTTTATTGCTTTTTCCATTTTCAATTTTCAACTTTGCACTTGTGGGTTTTTGGATGTCCTTGCCCATAATGCATTCCATGAAAATGCATTTCTTTTTTACGTTCGAAAGCAAAAGGTAAAAGCATAAAAAGATGAGATTTTTGACTTCTCATTTTTACATTTTCATTTTAATTAAAATAAAAGACCATAAAAATATATTCTGCATATATGTACTTCCTAAACGTTATGCTTGTTGTATAATGCATTCCACAAATATCACAACAACAGAGGCTCCCAATTTCCAAGCACCCCTAAAGTTTGGAGGTGAGCTGATCTCCTCGCTCTCTCTCTCTGTTTATGGTTTCTTCATCTTATGTGGTTGAGATCGGAGCCAGCTTGAACCTGCCTTGCCCAATTCCCTAAGAAGACATCCGCCGCAAAGCCACGAGTTAGCATCGTCTGGCTAACCATTTCGCTTACTATCTCTGATTCTTCTTTCGTTGTCTTGTTTGGTTTTAATTTTGGTGTAGTACTAAACTTGGGATGAAAAGGTCAACATGGATGTCTTCACATATACAATACTATACCGTGGTACGCGGACCGTATTGAAAATCTAAGGTCACGGATTATGAGAGACCATATCCATGCCGGACCATAAATAATTTTTTTTATATAATCTTCAATTTGAGTACAAGTTTGGGTGAATCTCACTTTATTTCATTTATGCAGAAGCTTCAGGAGAGAATCGGGAAAGAGAACTACTAGACTACAGTAGCGGAGATTCTTCCATGGGACATTGGCAAAGTGAGTTGTGGAATGGAAAAGACAGATTTGGGTTGAATTTCAAGGCGACAATGGGAGTGCATCAGAGAAATCAACGGAGGCAGAGGATTCCAATTGAGTTCTTTCTCTTCATGGGCTGCTTAGTAGTACTACAAGAAGCAGAACCTGAGTTTTGAAAGTACAATTCCTTGGTGGTGCAACTCCTTGGGGCAGGCTAGTAGATTCAATTGCATGTGCTTTGGGTTTTCCTTATTTTCTTAGCTAGGTAGATAACATATGGAGGAGACGCACACGGTGACTGATGTGACGGTGTTCTTAATACATGATACGTATTTAAAATTGTAAAAGGTTGCAATTAGCATACATACAAGGCCATTAAGTTTACAATAAGACGTGTATATATTCTCATCACTTTTAAGTGGTCTATATTGTGATGCTTCACGTGATTAAAAAGGGAAGTCATACACTTATTTAAGCTATAGACCTAGTATTCGACTATAATACAACTCTTACTAACATTTTATCTTGGTTCATATATGTATGTTTAAGGATTAGGGACAGTGGAAATGTGACAA
Source organism: Rhododendron simsii (assembly GCA_014282245.1). NCBI lineage: Eukaryota > Viridiplantae > Streptophyta > Magnoliopsida > Ericales > Ericaceae > Rhododendron > Rhododendron simsii. Next base: position 23,335,120 of record CM024963.1, on the reverse strand, counting down.
ATGCTGCAAGATGGAGAATTACACTCTTCTGGACCCCGATTCACCATGGCTGGATTTGGTTATTCTGAAAATGGGCAGAAACAGGAAACACCAAGCCACGAGTAGAGCAGAGACGATACAGGCACACGAGACTAACACAATCCAAACGAGCCCATCTGTGACGAAGACAGATATACAAGGCATGACAGGGTAACAACACCTGAAACCAGGGACAAAAAAGAAAACCATCAAACCAAACGGATAGCATCAATCAAACCCAAGCAGACAAGTTTGATCGGTTTTTAAGTTAGTTCCAGCGCGCTCTGCTTTGAAATACTAAACATCAAATTTCGGTTCAATTTTGAGCTTAAAATTAAGATTCGTACACCAATTAAAACAGAACCATTATATTTGTACAATTGGATGACTATTGCATTTTGAGGCCTAAACCAATAGCATCGAACTACTTCAAAGCACAATGGATTGATTCGGTTATTGCAATTGATGGTCAGTTTCAATTCATAGAATTGCAAAACCGATGTAATTGATACCACATGAAATTATATCTTAAAAATCGACAAAATCGAAGGGGTTTAATCACATGGATACCTGAGACCAGGAAATGCATGTCTTGGATTTGACTGCAGTAGAAAAAATGCCCAGTGGTTTGTTGCTCCTCCTCCACTTTCACTGCTTTGGATTTGAGCAGAGCTGGTGGTGTGAAGACAGAGATGCATAGTGCTGCAAGGGAAATGGCCATGGTGGCGGGCCGACTTTCAAATAGAGAATCTTTTCGGTTCTGATATATCTGGATGAGGCCCAGAAGCAACCCGAGATTGGCCGAGACCAAAGCATACCATTCAGCAGATGAAATCGTTTCTGTTGCCTTTCCAATAATAGCACTATTACAATTACCAGAATGGCAAAAGTGTGAGTAGAAAGAAATGGAGGACATCAGACTTTGCCATTTTAAAATAGCACCGGAAAGAGCTTAATGAAAAAATAAAATTTATTTAACCGAACTCAATTAATTGCGACACAAGGCTCGTTTAGTTTGGGTTGGTTAGTACTGTACACTTAACATTAACTTAACAATAGTACATACGTACTCTGATAAACACCTTCCGCCCCAAATTGTCCATCCCCACTTTTCCTTGGTTTTTTCAGCGTCTCGAAAGAAATTTCTTCTTCAAAAGAAATGATCAAAAGTTAATGAGTGCACTTATTTTATCATTCTCTTTCAAATTTAGGTTTTGTACTATTTTTTTGCAAAGCAAAGAAAACAAAGATTAAAAGGATCTCGGGCACACTGATAAAATGCCACCCGGGAACCAAAACCAAAAGAAGGCAAGAAGCCAACCACACCAAAAAACTTGAAATCTACAGTAAAAAACCGAACAACGCCAAAAGCACCCTAAGAAAAACCTAAAACCAACAGCAAAAAAAAAACCAAAATGCCAAAGAATAAGAAAACAACCCAAGAGAAACAAACCAAAAGCCAACACTCATTGAAGTTAAAATTCCAAGCAAAGAGAATCCCCTTCCTCGAAATCAATAGCCTCCCCCAAGTGATCATCTCTATCCAAATTATCAGGAGTACTAATTCTATCCACTATTTCTTTTTCCTCCATCTCAACGAATTTCTTTACGAGAAATTTCTCGAGGCCCAATGTGATATCTAGATCCAACATCTTGCAAGTTTCCCTGAAAAGAGAGTTCATATTCTGTATATCATCAGAAGATAAAGAAGAAGACGGGACATTCTTTTTTCTAGGATTCAAGTTATCATCCTTAACCCCAAAATCAGCAAGAAGTTTCTTCTTGTTAACCTTTCTCTTCGACAATTCTCTCTCTCATTTCCAATTTGTGAATAGCCTCGAGGGATGATCTTTCTCTATGAATGCTACTCCCACGGCCCACACAATTGTTAGAACGAGATCCATCAGATTAAGGGCAACTGGCCTTTGAATCACCTTAGAAGGCCCAATGTCTTCAGAACTATGGTCCAATTATTTAAGCCCAGGAGGGCCATAATCTGTAGAATCAAGGACAAAATGAACACATCACATCTTCACTTTCCTTCCTCAAATTCAGGCCATGAAGGTTTTGTACCTCAACAACCTAAACCATGAATTTATCCCCTTTGCAATCCAACCGTATTCCCAGGTTAATGACATCGAAACGTGAAGGTTTTGTACTATTGACAGTCATTGGGTGTCAATAAGGCAAGAAAAACACACAAAAAAATATAGTTAGTGATGTAGCAATCGCCGAAAATGTGTACTAATGGGGCCACAATTCATATATACACGTGACTTTGTATTGAAAAAAGAGGAAATTATTTCTCTTTTTTGCAAAACTAACATCCCTTGTTTTCTTTTTCACTATTTCTTCAAGACATATTCCTACATGTAAAAGTGTTTAATTATCACATTATTTTAAAATAGCTACAAATAATTTTTTTAAAATAAAGCTGCATGCCCCTGGGGCACCACCATATAGCTAGTGTCATAAACTCTTTTCTACCATACATTTATGTAGGCGCCACACAATTTGTGGGGAGAACCACACAAGTATGTGGTGAAAAAAAAGTTTGGGGTACTACATGACGGTATTCCTAAGGCATTGAATAACTTTTCCCCTCTCTCCCCGGCCCTCTCTCATCTTTGGGTCAATTCTCAGCTTTCTGAGTCTCTCTTTTGGACTTGGAGATTTCAATCTTTTGGAGATGTAAATGGTAATCAATCTGAAGTTCAATTTGTGTAGCCTATTTTTGATTAATAGATCTATTTGGTTTATTTTTTTTGTCTTTATTCAATTGTTTTTGCTATTGCTAGTTTTTTATCAATTTTTTTTTGTAGATTATTGTTTCGTCGTGACAAGAGAAATCTAAAACGTAAAAAATTACTATCAAAACTCAATTTTTTGAACAAAGACAAAAATCCCTTCCAAAATAAATTACAGGAAGAGAATTGGAGATGTTAATCTTATTTTCAGAAGAGATTCAATCTTCAAACTTTTGGATATGTTGCCTATCAAAAAAAAAACTTTTGGATATGTCGAATTGGAGATTTAGGGCGACTTCACACTACATTTTTTGAATAAAAATAATTCTTTGTAGTTTTTTTTAAGCTTTTTGTCAAGTTTTTTTGTGATTAATCACTCGTCACGACAAGCGGAATCGAAAAAATAAAAAAATGTGAATCTAAGTCGAATTTTTTTAAAATTGTGTTCAACGATGCCGTAACGCTTGGAAAGGTATATGTATTTATTATAGACGATGGCCCCTTCTCGTCCGCTGAATTCTCTGTTTTAATGAGGTGTCCACTCCTTATTCACAGAAGATCTCATTCTCTGGTGGCGCACTTCCCGCCCTCCCACCATAATCCCATGAGATTAAATTCTTTCTACAGGCGGTGGAAAATTTCACTTTTTCATCTGAACCGTTTATTTTGTAAACTTCACATAATAATGTATCTATGCAAAAAATAAACTTGATCGAACATCGATAGAAGTATAAAAAATTGAATTTTGCTTTGTAAAATTGATAGTTTATCTTTATTATTATTGACAAAAATCAGATTGTCCATTTTATAAACTAAAATTCAAATTTTGATTTATTATGGACAATCTGATTGTGGCCCCATAAGTACTACCTTATTTTAATAAAATACGGACTTCTTTTTCCTGATCGAATTTCGATGATCCGAGCCGCTCAATGTGTTCAGAACATGATTTTAAGGGTACTTTCGAGAAATCAGCAAGAAAAAAGACCGGAAAGGACTTCATCCAAGCAGTTTTTATTTGTTTTTTATCTAACGGTTCAAATAAAAACTGCTCAAATCAAGCCCTTTCCGGTCATTTTTTTTGCCGATTTCTCGCGAGTACCCTTAAAATCACGTTTTGAACACATTGAGCGACTCAGATCATCGAAAACAGATCAGGAAAGGTGAGAAATGGGAGGTTCGCATTTAAGGTCCTTACTTGAAGATTTCTGTATATTATATATATATATATATATATATCTATTATAAAATAGAAGGGTGTGGGCACAAGTTGTTGGAACGACTTAGATTCATTTGATCCAAAGGCTGTAGTGCATCCTCCCACTTCCCAATTAAGTGCCCATGGTTTTCACCTAAATTACACAACTGCTATCCCCTTCCAACAAGAATGCGTAGTGCCGTAGGCACGGGTTAACACTAGTGTGTATATATATATATACATATATATATATATGCGGGGCGGATCCGTAGACAACCAAACAAACACCCAAATAGACACCCCATCTCAGCCCTTTATTTCAAGGGTTGAGATTAAATCCCAACCCATCCTTAAAACTAATTACACGCTTCCCCCTTCTCCCATCTCTCACGTCTGACAGACACCATCCCAGCAGCCCCTCCACCTCCCTCCACTCCGACCAACGAGCTCAGCCCCTGCCGCTGGCGACCCTCTCTCTCCACCGACGACCCACCACCACGCTGCCCAGACCCTCTCTCTCTCTCTGAACTTGCCAAATCCTCTTCCATAGCTTCTCATAACAACGACGACGACTACAACCCAAACCAATACAAGAAGCAGAAACCACAATAGAATTCAACCTTCTTGTCGAGAACCGGAAGTTTCTTGTCGAGAACCGGAAGTATCTTCTCGCTGGGCTAATTTTTCAGGTTCTCATTTGTCCTTTGAGATTAAATCAATGCACACTCTCTGATATGATGAATGGGCCAAATTAAATGACCTGCAAATATCTAATTGCCGTTTCCATAATTGCAAGCATCTTCCTTCAAATGTGGAAAACGGAATGCGGAAGACGGACCTTCTGATGGAAAATCTGCCAACTGAATGGCTATATATGAATATGGGCCCAACTTTTCCTTTACAGCAGCCTCTTTCTAACCTGGCCGGGCTGGGTTTTTCGCCCATGGGTGGACCTGTAGTGTAGCATTTTTTATTTTTAGGGTTTAGGGTAACTTAGGATTTAGGTTTAGGCATTTTCAAAGGGTTTCAGGGTACACTTTTTTATTATAGTGTTTTAGCAAATTATGCACTTTCATAGGGTACACTGGCGACGCAACAGCAAAATTAATGGCGTCAGATGACCCCATGGGGAGAAATTAAAATGCTACTGCAATTATGCTATAAATCTCTATTAAATTAACGAAGATTGAACCCATTAAAGATTGTTTATGACCCCACTAGTATCCAACGGCAGATTATTTAATAATTCATTTGTTAAAACAATACACTGCTGCACCTTTTTTTGATAACTCAGTGTATTCTTTCTAGTTTATGCATACATCGACTATTTTCTGAGGACTCAATTTTACCGTTCGTTGACACATAGCCCGTTTAAAATTAGGGCAATGCCTTGTATAGACGAACTCATACGAGTTGATGATACATGAGAGGTATCAAACGAGAGACCTCAAAAGAAACAATACACATCTTAATTACTTTACAAAGAAGCAAAAAAGTATCATCTGCCTTATAACTATTTGGGTGAAGACAATTTGTGTAATGGATCCAATTGGGTATATTTTTTTTTTATGTTTTCCCTGTTTTCATTTGCTTAGCACTACTTGGAGATATAATTTTGTGAATTTGACTTGCCAAACTACAGCATAATAGCATGGATCTCTTTTCTTTTTCTTGCAGGCAACTGAAGGGTGAACAATGGAGTTAGTGGGTTTCAATGATGTCGAAGTAGATGATACTGTAGATAATATTATGGAAGGTTTAGCAACACCGACAATTGGGATGTATTTTGAGACAATTGAAGAAGCACACAAATACTATGAACGTTATGGTCAAGAAAATGGGTTTTGGATTCGTACTCGGGCTTCAGGCAAAGGACGAAACCGGTCGAATGAAGTCACTAAGGTGCTATTTGTTTGCGGAAAAGAAGGAAAGTATGTTGCGAGAAATCAGCAGGAGGGTATCGTGGAGGTGAATGATAAGACAATCAGAGAGGAGAAAGTGATATCAAAGAAAAGAGCTAGAAGTTGTTCAACCGTTAAATGTGGATGCAAGGCTCATATGCGGATTATGCTTGACAAAAGGAATTACAAATGGAAAGTAACAGGTTTCGATGAAAGTCACAGCCACCAACTAATGACTCCATCTAAGAGGATGAAAATGAAGTCAAATCGAAACATGCCCAATGCCGTTAAGGATTTGACTGAGGTATTTCATAAAGAAAGTATAGGAATTTCGAAAGTTCCTTCAATTTTTGGTGGGGAGTACATCGGCTTTGATAATAGGGACTACTACAATCACTTGAGGAATGTGAGGCATAGAGACCTAGATTGCGGGGATGCACAATCAGTTCTTGACTGCTTTAAAAACAAACAAGCACAGAATCCATAATTTTTTTATGCGATTCAATGTGATGAAAGTGGGAAAGCAGTTAATTTTTTTTGGGTGGATTCTCGATCTCACATGGCATACCATTATTTTGGAGATGTGGTCACATTTGACACAACATATCGAACAAATAAGTATGATATGCCTTTCGCACCATTTACGGAAGTAAACCATCACATGCAGTCGATACAGTTTGGATGTGCACTTTTACAAGATGAGACAGAGGTAACGTTTGAATGGTTGTTTCGGACATGGCTTGACGCTATGGGAGGACGTCATCCAACTTCTATCATCACTGACCAAAACTTGGGAATGAAAGGAGCTATTGCCACAGTCTTTCCCAACACCCGTCATTGTCTCTGTCTTTGGCATATTAAGAAGAAATTTGTTGAAAAGTTGTCACAAGTGTACTACAAGAGATCAAAATTCAAGAAGGATATAAAAAAATGTATTAAGGAGACATACAAAAAAGAGGACTTTGAAGGGAGATGGATGTTATTGATGAAGGAAAACGAGTTAGAAAGCAACAAATGGCTTCAAGGGTTGTTTGATATTCGTGAATCATGGGTACCCGTTTATAATCGTGGTATATTCTTTGCCGGTATGAATACTACCAGACGTAGTGAGGACATCAACTCATTTTTTGATGGTTTTGTAACTCACACATCAAATCTCAAAGAATTTGTGGTGAAGTATTATGAAAAGGGAAAATGATGAAGATTTTGAGTCCGAACATAAGTTTCAGATTGTTAATGACCATGAATTTTTATTGAAGCATGCGGGAAAAGTGTATACTAGAAACGTCTTCAACAAGTTCAAGGAATCATGGAGTAAAGTCTTTCTCTACAAAGTTGAAAATGTGAGAAATGACAATGGTTTTCAATCTTTCGTAGTGAAGTCAAAAGATGATGAACTTGAAAAGTTCGAGGTGACATTGGATTCGCAAACCTATGACGGTACGTAAATGTGAATGCCAACAATTTGAGTTTGTTGGGATATTGTGTGCGCACATTTTGAAAGTGTTTGTCCGACTAGACATTGATGAAATACCGGAACATTTTATTCTTCCACGATGGAGGCAATAGGCCAACAATTTTAGGATAATTGATTCCCAAGGATTAGTGCATGACGATGGCAAAGAAGAATCTGAGGCATTAAGACTTAGCCATATGTGTCAAGAAGCTACGAAATTGGCTTGTTTGGCCGCCCCATCAAATGAGGCATACACAATTTTTATTGAAGGTGTGAATGATTTATTTGAGAAGATTCAAAAAGTTTCTAAGGTGTCTCCAATTGAAATTTGTGCTGACAAAGATAATGAGAAATCTATCGAGTTGTCGTGAGCTGAGATATTGCTTTTATATCCAAACATCTCACAATGCAAGGGTAGGAAAAAGGATGTCAAAGGCAAAGCCGCTACTACACAATCTGAAAGATTGAAAAGTGGGATTGAGATGTCATTAAATAAGAAGAAAAGAAAGTGTCACATGTGCTTTCAATTTGGAGATAATAAGAGAACTTGTCCTTCGAATCCAATGCGTAAAACTAGTGTAGGGGGATGAAAACAATTGGTGCTCTGGATAACACCAAATTGCAACGGCTTTACGTGCCTCTACACCGGAACCCTAGTTCGCCGTCGGAACCCTAATCTGCAAAACAGATAAGGGGTGAGCGCAGCTTTGCTTCTCGTAGCAAAGGCCCTCCGATGCCAAAGTTAGTATCACGTACTGGCTAATAAACCCTAATTATCAGTAGGAGAATAATACGAAAGCCAAATATTGCGTACCTTTTACCTCCAGGTTTACCTCGTATTTATAGATTCACGGATGTTTGCTGCCCAAGTATCCCTGCTGCCCTAGGATTCCTATCTCGTATAGGAAACCTAGTATCCCCCGGATTCTCGTTCCCTAATCGGTATGATAACTTAGTTCATTTGGGACTCTTTCCCGCAGACACTCGAATATCCCATTCACGTTGGGTGTCTTGCCTTGATCCTATATACTCGGGATCTCATTTCTTTACTGAATATCACTGTTCTCGAACCTTCTAGAGCATTCTTGCCGCCTCATGATTTAGGGAAACTTCTTCCCCTGTTTGGCTATCTCGTTGCCAAACAGTCAACATGGACCAATCACGTCAAATACAACTGGTCCTCTTTGTTATATTTTGACAAATGACTTCACATGTCTCTTGTCCTTATTGGCCGAACAGACTGTCTGGACCAATGACTTCTCATGTCACTGGTCTGAATCGCCATTCACCGCACTGCCCGGCGATAAGCCCTGTCACACCCACCACGTGCTCCTGTATATCACGTGTTCGGTTACTAAGTGTACCTGTTCGGGAATACCTCCCTACAATTGCTCCATAGCTTTACCTATTTTCCACTGTTCGGGGGCAATAGGTGAAGCTTTTTAGAAACAATCGTTTTTAGACCAAACTCGTCTAATCCTGGGCAGTCATTGTATTAATATTCATTGATGCTTTTGGCGCCTTCATCATTATTTCTTTTCGGGGTAGTGACTCCACATGGCAAGTTTCGTATGCCTTGCATTAAATTTGAACTGACGTTGTTAGCCACACGTTGTCAGAACGGCATCTGTTGACTCCCTTTTCTTTGTTACTTTTCATGTAACGGTGTGAGAAAAGACGTTCCATCTCCGTTTCCCACCTTTAAATCTACAGAAAAGGGTTTTTTGGTTTCTTCACCAAAAACCCAAATCCTCATTCTCTTTTTCTAGACAACCAGACGAAAGGTTTCGACAGCCATCGCCGCCGTCTGTGACTTGACTGCGCCTCCTACTTCTGCTACAGTAAGCTATTCCTTTCTTCTTGCTTCTCATTCTTCTGAGATTTCATTCTCAGACTTAGGGTTTGCTCATACCTATTTTCAGATTTCGGTTCTCTTCTTGAACTTCTCCCAGTCCCCATGGCGGATGAAAACGAAAATCCTCTTAAACCTAGCAAATTTAGGAAGCTGTGCGAAACTCCTGCTGCCATGGCGGCATTTAGGGCGGAGTACAATATCCCTGATAACGTTGGGCTCAAACTCGCCCCTCTGGGTTCGGACAGAGATGGAGGGTCGTGGGATAGAATGTGCATCCCCATCGTGGCCATTGTCGAGGGTGGGGTTCGTTTCCCCCTCCATCCACTACTCCGCCAAGTTTTGAATTGGTATCGCCTCACCCCTATGCAAGTCTCGACAAACGTGTTTATGTTAGTGATGGGGATCGTGGCTTTGAATAGGATTTTAGGGACCCAACTGGGGATCTTGGACATCTAATGGTGGTATAGCATCATGCTGAACCCCGAATATAATACTTACTGTTTCAAAGTTAGGAAAGCAGAAAAGCGTCTCGTGCTAAATTTACCAGACTCTGCTCGCGATCACAAGATCGATTTCCTCTATGTTACTGGAGCATTCGAGCCAATAGGTGAAGACGGCCAGGTGATGGGCTTACACTGCCCTCACATATGGGGCTACCCACGTATGCTCTTGATTATCGCTTCTTCTTGTAACTTTCTTTTGACGCTTTCTTACATTTTCTGACCTTTATTATGCTTTTAACCGTGCAGCGGACAATGCAAATAAGTGTCCCAGAGCTGAGCCCAGCTACGTCCGAACAGTTGAGATCAACAGGATCTTAAAATACAAAGGTGAACCAGGTACCTTATCAGCTGGTCGGGGTCGTGATGCTAATGTTTTATTAGGCTACGACCCCGCCTACAAAGGATTCATTGACAGGAGATTAGCTAACCCGAGCACCAGTGGTGCCTCAACTTCAACCGCCCCTTAATCAGAGAGTGTGAGGACCGACGTGGGAGTTACAATTGCTGGGGAGCCAGGTGAATTTCCAATATCTGAAGGCGTTCCCCTCCCGCGCTTGGTACTCAAGAGATCTCATAGACGGACTTCTCCCCCACAACAGACCGAACAGCCTGCCCCAACCTGTGATACCAGTCAGTCATCCTCTTACGGGTACTCTCCATCTCCTCCAAATCCAGGTAACATGACTCTCCAACCTCTGAACCTCAGTTCTCTCCTTACTGTTCCGTCGCGAGGACGCGGTGCTACCAATAGGGTGGCATCTACTGGTGTTGCCCCCCCCCACAATCTCGTCGCACGAGGGGGAGGTCAACATGATCATCCTCATCCCCTCGCGACAGCTCCCTTGAGGCTGGAGACGCCCATCAGAATAAGTGCCCAAGGACTGAGAACCCATCTTCCTCTGATGTACCAACTGATATGGAGGTCAGCCAACCTTAATTGCCTCCTCGCCAGGTGCTTCCCCAAACATGGGCTCCCCCACTCATTAGGGGTGACTGTCCCGTCCACATTAGAGACAGTGCCAGTACTTCTGAGACTGCACTAGCCTTGGCACAGGCTCTATCACTTCCTATCGACATGCAGAAGGAATCCTCATCTCTTGTAGATAGACTCGTTTCCACTGGTCTCGTCAGTGGGATCAAGGTAACCAAATATTCTCCCATTAGATTCGTCTCTATTATAGTAGTCAAGAATTCTTTTAACTTATTTTTGGTACTTGTACAGTTTATCCAAAAGATGATGGTGTTAGGTCAGAAGTTCCAAGAAGCTGATGCTGAGAGGATCAGGCTCTTGAATGACAATACGAGGCTGCTCTGAACAGTCTCGAGGCTGGAGAAAGAGAGAGATAAAGCCAATGCAGAAGTTACTGAGACAAAGGGCAAACTTGAGACAGCTGAAGACAGTCTCAGTCAAGCTTTGACGAAGATCGACAGCGCCAAGAAGGCCACTTTTGATGATGGTTATAAAAAGGGATATGACGCCACCACGGCCAGCTACGTGGAGCAGATACTAGCCCTTCAAGACCAAGTCTGGATTGCTTGCTGGGAAACTTGTCTAACCAAGGTTGGTGTTGCTGACGACTCACCTTTGTGGATTGAGATCGACCTTCCAAGCAGCCGGGCAGCAGTCCTTCAGGAGCATGACGAGCCCCCAACCGATGACGTCGATCATCAGATTGAAGAATTTGCAGATGCGGATGAAGAGATAGAAATGGAGTCTCAAGATGCTACATTGGAGCATACATTAGCTCGGGAGGCAGCCATTGAAACCAATGTTGCTGAGGAAAGTGCTGCTGTTGGTGATGGCGTCGTACTTCCAGGAACTGCAACCAATGTTGCACCTGAGATCCAGGAGCTGGACTGAATTGCTCGGCGAGTACCTGATTTGGTAGTTTCATGAGTTTAGATAATTTCAGCTGGTTCTGTGAAGCCAAGGCTTTTTGACCCTGTGTGGTATCAGTAATTTCATACTTTCGTTAACAGTATTTGGCCCTATGCGGCATAACATTTAATCTGCTCGGCTATGAACCCTTTTGTGGTTGTTTTGAATTATTTTGTGGGTATCTCATACCTCTCTTTCTGATGCATGTATTCAAATGCACGGCTAAGTCTTTTTTCACAACTTAGTATCTCATTTGTTGTTTTAAGCTTCTCGTGCTCAAATAATTCAACAAATCTAAGTATTCAGCAAGCAAGTATTTTATATTGCTGCCTAAGGTTCTCTTTACATAAAAAACAGATCTAACTTACGTGATTTCTGCATTTTCTCGTATGCAAACCTAAGATTTGTTTGTACTCAGATTCTACTAAGTATGTTCGTACTCAGGTATTTGCAAGTTTCTCGTACTTTAGGTATCTCATACCTAAAATTTCCAATCTAAGTCCCTCGTACTTTGATCAAAAAAGAGATGTAAGTCTCTCATACTTTTACTATCTCATACTTTTTACCATGATCATTTGCTCAAATGATTGTATCCGAATAGACTGCATGCTTTCGTGTGCATCCCAAGTTTCTTCATACTAGGGGTACAACCGTTCGTATTTAAGTTTCTCATACTTTTATTTTTTAGCGCTTGATCTTGCGCAGTTATCAAGCTATCTTCTTGCCGAGGATAGATGTATTCGTATATGGCATTCGTACCAATTCCATGCTCCCCAATATGAATAAGGAAAATAAAACCAAATTCCGTATTTCATATTTAAAAAATGAACATTTCAAAAAGCTAGATATACTTGAGAAGAAATGACTGTATTCATAGACTTGCCCTCAAGGGGGCGTTATTCGTTCCCCTTGCAACTAAAACAGAATAAAACACAACTGGAACAAAATAGAACACTTAAAACAAGGGAATTATATTCGTAATTCTCACACAATCACGTAGTGCATCCTAAATCAAAACTCAATTCTTCTAAACAAAGAATTTTCTCAGATTATGGATATTCCAAGGCCTTGGAATTGGATTACCGTCCATATCTGCCAATGAATAGGCCCCGATGCCTACTATCTCGATGACCCTATACGAGCCTTCCCAATTAGCTCCCAACTTGCCCTCGTTGGCCACCTTGGTATTGCCAAGCACTTTTCGTAGTACAAGGTCCCCAACACCAAACTCTCAAGGGTGTACATGTTTGTTATAACTTTTCATGAGTTGTTCCTGGTAAGAAGCTAGATGTACCAGGGCCCTTTCTCTCCTTTCCTCGGCGAGATCAAGCTCGATTTCGAAGGCCCTGTCATTGCCCCCACTCTCGACCAAGGCAGTCCTATTAGTTGGCAAACCAACCTCCAAAGGAATTACAGCTTCTGTTCCATATGCCAACGAATAGGGGGTCTCTCCCGTAAACCTCCTAGGCGTTGTTCGGTGAGCCCATAGAACAAGTGGCAATTCATCGGGCCACTTACCCTTAGCCTTATCCAACCTCTTCTTGATCCCGTCAAGAATGGTCTTGTTGGATACTTCTGCCTGCCCGTTACTCTGAGGGTAGGCTGGAGTTGAGTAATAGTTTCGTATCCCATACTGGGCACAAAAAGCTTTGAACTTTTTCTGGAACTGGGACCCATTGTCAGTGATCAATGAATAAAGGACCCCAAAGCGAGTGGTGATGCTTTTCCACACGAACCTTTCTATCATAGGTTCAGTGATTTTGGCCAGTGGCTCTGCCTCAATCCACTTAGTGAAATAGTCTGTTGCGACCAACAGGAATTTTCGATTCCCAGTTGCTTTGTGGAGGGGAACCACGATGTCCATTTCCCACTGGGCAAATGGCCAAGGACTTGTCAAAGGCACCAGATCCTCTGCTGGTGTTCGAATCATTGGTGAGAACTTCTGACATTTCTCACAAATTTTCACATACACCTTGGCATCTTTCTGCATATGTGGCCACCAGTAGCCTTGGGTAATTGCTCGGTGGGCGATGGACCTACCTCCAGCATGACTCCCACACGTTCCCTCGTGGATTTCATGAAGAAATTTTTGCACCATCTCGGGGTGCACGCAGAGTAAATACGGTCCTGTATAGGATTTTCTGTAAAGCTTCCCTTCTGGGGACAGCCAAAACCTTGCAGACTTGGTTTTGATCTTATGAGCTTCGCTTTTATCAGTGGGGAGTGTTTCATCGCGTAAAAACTCCACAATTGGGTCCATCCAACTTGGATCTTGGTTCACGTCCAAGACCAGCTTTACACTTTTTCCAATGCTCGGCTCTGTCAGATACTCAACTGCTACCCTTCGCTTGAGTTCACCCAAGCCAGGGAATCTGCGTGAGCATTCTATCCAGAACTTATCTGTTCGACGTATACCCTTTCGAAGGAATCAAGCAAGTCCTTAGCTGCTTGCACATATGCCGCCATCTTTTCATTCCGAGCTTCGTACTCACTGGACAGTTGATTAACCACAAGCTGAGAATCACAATACACCCTCACTCATTTGACTTTCAATGTTCTCGCACTCCTTAATCCATCTAAGAGTGCCTCATACTCTGCTACGTTATTCGATGCACTGAATCCAAGCTGAACAGATAGTTCGATCATCACTCCTTCTGGAGGAAAAAGGACCACCCCAATTCCTGAACCAGTGTTACATGCTGATCCGTCAACAAATAGCTTCCATTCCATGGGGTCCTGTTCGGCTGAGAATTGGTCCTTCGTAGGTGGTGTCTTAGTCGCTTGTTCCTTTCTCGTAGGAGGCAAGGGAGCTATTGCAGGAGAAAACTCTGCCATAAAATCAGCCCAACACTTGGCCTTTGATTGCTGTACGTGGCTGATAATCAATATCATATTGACTTAACTCGACAGACCACGTCGAGATTCTTCCTGAGAAATCTGCCTTTCGTAGCAGCGATTTCAGTGGGAACTCAGTATAGATTATAACTTCATGGCTTTGGAAATAGTGAGGTAGTTTCCTTGTGGCTGTCCTAAGCGCTAGGACAAGTTTCTTCAAGGCCAGATACCTCGTCTCTGCATCTAGCAGTGTCTTGCTTACATAATAAATTGGGATTTGTTCGGCTCACAAATCCCTTAACAGGACTGCACTGACAGCATGTTCAGAAACAGCTAAGTACAAAATTAAAGACTCACCTGTCTCTGGGGTTGATAGAAGTGGAAGCTTGGCCAGATACTTCTTCAGGTTCTGGAAGGCTTGTTCACACTCTGCTCCCCATTCGAATCCCTCCCTCTTTTTCAATAACTGAAAAAGGGTCTGTATTTGTCACTTGACCTGCTGATGAATCTATTAAGTGCTGCAACCATCCCAGTCAGTCGTTGGACTTCCTTAGTTGTTTTGCAGGGCTGCAATTTGATTAGGATTGGCCTCAATCCCCCTCAGGGTCACCAAGTGGCCTAGAAACTTTCCAGAACCAACTCTAAACGCATATTTTGGGGTGTTGAGCTTCAATTTGTATTCCCTCAGGATTTCGAAAGCTTCCTTCAAGTTTGCTATGTGTCCCTGTTTATCTTGACTCTTCACCACCATATCGTCTATGTAAACCTTCACAGACTTACCAAGCAGCTTTTTGAACATGATGGTTGCAAGTCTCTGGTAGGTTGCCCCATTGTTCCTTAGTCTAAACGGCACGACGCTATAGCAATATAATCCTCATGGTGTAATAAACGAAGTTTTCTCCTGATCAGGTCCAAACATAGCAATTTGATGATATCCTCGATATGCATCGAGGAAACTCACTCGCTCGTACCCAGCAGTTGCATCAACCAATTGATCTATCCTCGGAAGAGGGAAACTATCTTTTGGACAAGCCTTGTTCAGGTCTATGAAATCTACACAGACACGCCACTTCCCATTCTTCTTCTTCACTACTACAGTGTTGGATAACCACTTAGGGTAGTAGACCTCACGTATTGCTTTGGCCTCCAACAAACGATCGACCTCTTCGATTACAGCATCCACGTGCTGTACGGCTGCCCTTCGCTTGTTCTGGATAATCGGCTTATGCTGGGGGTCAACATTTAGATGATGAAAAATTATATTCGCATCAACTCCGGGCATCTCCTCTGGGACCCATGCAAACACATCAACATATTCCTTCAGGAATTCAATCAATTCAGCCCTTTCGTCTGCTGGCAATGACTTTCCAATTAGAAAATATCTTTTAGGATCTGTCTCGTTGATCTAAATTTTCTCTAAGCCTTCAACCACTTTTCTGTCGGACTTCTCTCAACATCCTCGATATTTGGTTGATCTTATACTTCCAATGTATGAACGTGGTGGGCCTTTGGAGCTCTCTTGACGATGGAAATCAAACACTGTTGGGCCACTTTCTGATTGCCCCTAATTACTTCGATCCCATTGGACCCTGGGAATTTCACCATCTGGTGGTAAGTTGAGGAGACTGCCCTCATTTTATGCAACCAGGTTCTTCCTATGATCGCGTTATAGGAAAAAGGAAAATCTATGACCAGAAAATCTGTCGTCAAGACAACTGATCCGGCCCGAACAGGCAGTGTTATCTTTCCGAGGGGCCAGACTGCTCCTGGACCAAACCCAATCAGGGGTGTTGTGGATTGCTCCAAATCTGTTTAGGCCAGCCCCAGCTTCTTGAATGCATCATAGTACATTACCTCTGTACAACTCCCTGAATCTACCAGAATCCTCTCGATGTCATACTCCCCAACTCGTAGGGTTATGACCAAAGCATCATTGTGGGGTACTTGGACTTCTCCCAAATCATCATCTGTAAATGCTATGCTTTCATTGCATACATCATTCTCTCGCCCTCTCTTATTTCCCGATTGCATCACATGCTAATCGTGCTTAACCCGCCTTTGTAATAGCCTAACCTCATTTCTCGTATAAGGCGTGGCCAACCCATATATCATATGGATTACTCCCTTAGGATTTTGCTCGTAATCCAACTCCATAGCTTTCCCTTTGTCTTTGGGGTCCTCCTAGATAAATTCCTTGAGATAGCCACGAGAGACCAAATCATCAAGGTGTCTTTTATACATCTCACAATCCTCAGTCATATGGCCCCAATCTTTATGGTAGCTGCAGTCCTGATTCGTAGCACGTTTTGCGTCTTTATCTCTGCCTAGACTTGGGGGCCACTTAAAGTATGGCTGATTCTTTATTCAATAAAGAATCCTGTAGATTGGTTCCTTCCAAACCGTCATGACAGAAAAGAAAGATTTGGGGTCAGGTGGTTGCTTATCCTTGTACGGCTCGTTCTAAGCCTGCCCATACTCCTTCCTCTCTCTGTAAGTCTTGGGTTCTGGCTTATCCACCTTTTGGCAGGTGCCTTTGGCTGCTCGGCGACAATCCTGCCATTTTCGCGGAGTATGTCATCCTCCATTCTGGCGTGCTGTTCTATTCGCTCCATTAGTTTAGCCAACGTGGCTATCGGATGTTTATTCAGTGAGCGACGCAGTTCTTCCCGAACAGGCAAACCAGTCTTGAAGGTTGCTATGGCATATTCCTCACTGCAGCTTTCAATCTCGTTGAAAGTTTCCCAGTACTTCTTCGCGTAATCTCTGGTCGGCTCGCTCTCCGCATATTTCATGGTAGACAGACTCTCAAACGTCTTTGGGGCGTTTCTGCTTGTCAAGAATCGAGCAGTGAATTCCTCGGCCAACTGCCTCCATCCCCGTATGGATCGTGGTGCCAATTTATGAAACCAGGACAAAGCCACCTTGCCAAGACTTGAAGGGAACATTTTGCATAATATGGCTTCATCCCCTCATGCATGAACATAGCTTGCTGGTAATGTTGTATGTGGGCTACGGGGTCCGCGTTTGTCTCGCAAAGTATGAACATACCGTGCTTCACTCTGCTCGGCAACCTAGCTTCTTGTAGCCTTCTCGAGAAGGGGGAAGCTGCTATGTTGCTTAGGGTCTTTCTTGCTGCTTCTCGTGCAGTTACTGTCCCATCCTCAAACTCTTTCATCTTGTGAGTTGTGGCTTTGGGCCAACCAGCATCAAGTCTCTCGTACCTATCCCGGTGATGATTCCTTGTTTCCTTCTCTTCTGGGTGGAACTTCGGTCCCTGCTTCTCATTTTTCGTGAAGAAGCCCTTCGTCTTTCCAGTGTTCGGCTTCTACTTCTGTCTCTCCTCTTTCGTGGAGAAACCTCGTATCGCCCTGTAGTAGGACTTCTGCTCCTTCTCCCTCTTGAACGAGCCTAGTTATGGACTACCAGAGTTTGTCTGTTTCTCTCAGAGTTCCTCCTTGAGAGTCCAGAATCTTCTGGGTTCTCCAGTACCCACTGTAGTTCTTGTATCTCGTATTCTCGTTTTCTAATCAAACAAGCGTACTCCTCGATTTCCTTCCTCTTTTTATCGAGGACATCATCACTGTTATGTACACTCCTCGAATGTTCCACCGATGCCTCTCTTCGGTGAGATTTGCTTCTTCTCGTGGAGCCCGTAGTCGTCTTTCCCTATCTACCAGTGGGCTTTTTTGGAGCGCCTGGTGCAGATTTATCTCCTCCACCACTTAACTGGTCCTTTGGATTAAACGGCATGGTTGGATCTTCTTCCACCATGATCGTTTTTTCAAGAAATTGGTTCGTTTCCCACAGACGGCGCCAATTGTGGGGGGATGAAAACAATTGGTGCTCTGGACAACACCAAATTGCAACGGCTTTACGTGCCTCTACACCGAAACCCTAGTTTGCTGTCGGAACCCTAATCTGCAAAACAGACAAGGGGTGAGCACACCTTTGCTTCTCGTAGCAAAGGCCCTCCGATGCCAAAGTTAGTATCACGTACTGGCTAGTAAACCGTAATTATCAGTAGGAGAATAATACGAAAGCCAAATATTGCGTACCTTTTATCTCCAGGTTTACCTCGTATTTATAGATTCACGGATGCTTGCAGCCCAAGCATCCCTGTTGCCCTAGGATTCCTATCTTGTATAGGAAACCTAGTATCCCTCGGATTCTCGTTCCCTAATCGGTATGATAACTTAGTTCATTTGGGACTCTTTCCCGCAGACACTCGAATATCCCATTCACATTGGGTGTCTTGCCTTGATCCTATATACTCGGGATCTTATTTCTTTACTGAATATCACTGTTCTGGAACCTTCTAGAGCATTCTTGTCGCCTCACGATTTAGGGCAACTTCTTCCCCTGTTTGGCTATCTCGTTGCCGAACAGTCAACATGGACCAATCACGTCAAATACAACTGGTCCTCTTTGTTATATCTGGACAAATAACTTCACATGTCTCTTGTCCTTATTGGCCGAACAGACTGCTTGGACCAATGACTTCTCATGTCACTGGTCTGAATCGCCGTTCACCGCACTGCCCGGCGATAAGCCCTGTCACACCCACCACGTGCTCCTGTATATCACGTGTTCGGTTACTAATTGTACCTGTTCAGGAATATCTCCCTACAACTAGCAAAGGTAACTCAACTACTAATTCTATTTTTCTTATGGACATAAATGTTCTTATTTACTAATCTTATTTTTTTTAATTGTCAATTTTATTCAATAGACTTGGAAGAGGAAGTGGAAGGCTCAGATAGTGACCAAGAGGAAGGCTCAGATTGCTATGAATGATCTCGGAGTATTTTGGCATGTTAGCTTTATTTCGTAATGTAATGTAATGGGATTGACCAGTTTTTATGTTAACTGTTAGAAAGTTCATTTTATGGATCAGTTTTTGGGATGAAATGGAATGTAAGAAAGTTATTCTCATGGATCAGTTTCAATGTTGGTATTGAATGTAAGAAAGTTCTTTTTTTGGGTGAAATTGATCATTGTATAAAAGTTCTTTTTATGCCCCGAGCACTAGCCTTTTTCCAAATGATCTTGAGTTTCAATGTTGGAAACACTTGCTTCATTAGGTGCTGGGAAATTGAGTTTTAGAAGTGCTGAAATTGAGTATTTGGAATGCCGGTGTCCGTGTCGTGTCCATTGACTAAGGTAGGTTTTGAAAAAAATTCGGAAAGCCTCCCCGATTTTTGGTTGGTAACACTTGATTCATTAGGTGTTCGAAAATTGAGTTTTTGAAGTGCTGAAATTGAGTATTTGGAATGCCGGTGTCCGTGTCGTGTCCTTTTACAAAGGTAGATTTTGAAAAAAATTCGGCAAAATCTCCCCTATTTTTTGTCCTAACCCGACGTCTCGCATCTCAGTCAGTACAACAATAACAATAGACACCGCATCAGGTTATGGACAAGCCCACGATAGGCATTTCTCATTCTAAATCACCATTCACAGGCTACATTCACAACAACTAAATAATGGAAAAGTGAATAGAATAGAATTCATAGTCATATTGAACTAATGAAGGATATGTACAAACGAGTAGAAGAACACCAGAAAATATGTATAAACTGAATTTTTATTGAAGTTCTAATATAATTACATCATCTGAGTATAAGTTACAAAATTCATCTCTCTAAACAAAATTCATCTCTCTAATGATGCATCATTCCCTCTTCCCGAAGGCATTAGACTTTTTTCAATTTGCAAAGAAATAGGAGCATCCAATTTTTCATGCATTTTCTTTTCATAATTGTATAGTCCACTTTTCTTGCTTCCCATAAAATCAATCAAATCCTTCATAGCTATCTTTGCGTCATGAAGATTATCATCCGCAATGCATTTTCATCCCTTGACATCAATGAAGACAACAGCCAAGCGCATTGTCATAGAGAAAAAACTTTTCTCTGGATCTAAAATTGAAGAGAATAAAAAGCTCAATACATCATCTGGCAATATTAGAAAACAAAAAATAGAATGAGAAAGACAACATAGTTTAAAGCATCATTGCTACATTCATACTTAACTTTCTCTTTCTAATAAGAAAGACAACATAGTTGAACGACCAGAGTTTTACTATTTCCCATCATCAGTTGAAAGACAACATAATACATCATCAATGAAATTTTCAAAATGAAAATACTGTATTTTCATGTCCTGTACTTATGGGGCAAATACCATTTCCCATGGCCTGCAAGTAAGAATTTGCTGTGCAGAAGCTTCTTAGGTTGTGCCAGTGTGAGAACCCTCACGTTAAAAATAATTAGTACGATGATAATTCGTCACTAACTTTAATTATTGGTCACGGACGAGGTCACAAGCACATTTTACAAGTCAATCGGCCAGGCATTTCAAATCTCTATGTTCTGGATTTTTCCTTGAAATTTCGAGAATAGGATTATTCTTAGAATAATTTATTTAGGGTACTGTGAGAATTTCGAATTTTTCTGAGTCCGAAACCCGTACAGTTTTTCGAGCCGCGCGCGAGTTGTGCTCCGGAACTAGCCATGCATGCATGGCTAGTCATTGAGATCAAGCCAACACTTGGCATGCTTTTAAATTGCACATGTGTCAAGTAAGTGGGCATGTGGCATTAGGAAAATCTGATGGATTTCCATTACTCTTATAATAGTTGTATTGTATATACATATACATAGTGTAATAAAAAGGGGAAAAAGGGAGAGGAGAGGTCGGCAAAAGAAAAGAGAGAGAGGAGAGTACGACAGGAGAGAGAGAGAGAGAGAGAAGAAGAAGAAGAAGAAGAAGAGAAGCCATTTTAGCTCCTCCAAGATCTGGACCAGCCCTTAGACATTAAGGTTCTCCATCAAATCTTGCTGGTAACTTTTTAAATCTTCCTGACAGCTTTTTGGATCATCACAAATTCGTATTTTGAGAACCCTTCTGCTATGATTCAATTTTCGAAGTCTTCATAACTTTTAAAGTACGTTTAAAGACGAAGATTTTGGTACCAAGAACATGCAAAACCGATCAACACAGAATTAGTTATGAATTTTTGAATACTGACTGTCTCCTGTGTGTCCGAATTTGATTGTGTCTGTCTTCTTTAAAATTTATGGGAAATTTCACTACTTGCATGGCTATGGTTTTTTTTCAAGGACTATAGGTTTAATTTGGAAACATTTTGGCGTTGGAATCAAATCATTTGGATAAATATACAATATTTTTTCAATTTTTAAAGTAGAGTTGTCTGACAGGGACATAAATTATGATCAGTCTGTTTTCTTTTCTTGCTGAGGAAACATCCTTTCAATTTATCAACCTGATATTTTTACTGAGAATAATAATTTACGTTTTGCAACTTTGAGCGTTGGTTTCAACATTTTTGGAGTTGAAATGAATTAGTTATGAATTTTCTACTAAAACATGTTTAGCTGCCCTGTTTTCCTGTAGAACAGCTTGTTATTTTGAAATTTGGAGAATATTTAGTTGATAACTAATCTTTCAATTTTTACAATGGATACACAAGGTTGTTACGCAAGTTTGGGCACTGGTTTTAGTATTTTTGGACCATACATGAATAAGTTATGATTTTTCAAAGAAAGTGTGACAGATTTTGGTAAATGAACAAAGTATTGTTTTTATTTCTTAAAATACCATGCATGCATAAATTTTTGAGAGTTTTTGACAAAACTAAGTTTTTACCCAGAAATTTCATGTGATCTTAAGGTGGACTTGTGTTTACCATTTTACCATGAGAGGTTGTTGAACCTCCAATCCATTGTGTTGTGTTTCTGCGCCAAAAAAAAAAGGACTTTGTGTAAAATCTTATTGATTTTTGTAAAAATTGCAGGATTGTAATTTTTGAATAATTAGGATACTTAAATTTTACACTTTTGTAGTTAAGAAATTTAAAATGACTATTTTGCCCTTGGGATTTGACGTGTGCTAAAATGACCTTTTTAGTCACAAATGTTTTAAAACTGAATTTTAAACTTGAATTTTGAGTAATTTAAGATTTTTGGATCAGATTTGATAAGATGAGAGATCTGAGTTCATAGCGCTTGGATAAATTGACCCTGGAACGTAAAATGACCATTTTACCCCTAGTAACAGATCGGCTCTAAGCCATGACTTAGATGACTAGAATTGGATTATTCGGATTTAGTACATTAATTGTACTCATACTTGGACGTTTATGATATTCTAATTAGGTCTGTGTGATCGTTAGTATGAAATACACGAAGACTCGAGTAGAGATTAGCCGCATCTTCAGGATCAAGGTGAAACATGCGTATCTTGTTTACATGTGTTGTTTAAATATTTCATTGTTGAAATATTTTAGAAATGTTTTCTATAGAATCATGGATATTGATCAACTTGCTAAAGGATTTGATGAAATGCATATTTTTCCTGTCGATACATCTGAACAAGTGTCCGTGCTTGAGGACTTTAAACAGACAAAGTGGATTTGGAGTTATAAGGTTGGGGGATATTAACCAGGTATCCTGATGGTTTGACGTCATTCCCTTTATACTTTAGAGGTCGCTCCTCTAGATTCTGGTTGAAACTTGTTCATGAAAGATGTGTGAAATTGACGAGTATTATGAAATGTGATATTGTGAATATCATGATGGTTTTCTACTTTATCCTGAAAAGTTGGATTTCATTCTGTGAATGAACTGATGGACTGATGACTGAGAATTATTGCTTTTAGCGTAAGTCTATTGAAAGACCTGAACTCATTTTATTATGGACTTGAGATTTGAATATCTTTGAAAGGAAGCATATTTTATATGTTTGGAACTGAAGAGTATGACTACGCTTTTTATAAGATGTTAGTTGTATCCATGATTTAATGTGTCTACTGGATATGCCATGTTTCACACGAGCTTTAGCTTATGGAGTTTTTCAAAAATCATACTTTTCAGGTTAGCAGCAATAGCTGGACTTGGCTTTTCTCTCAAGCCGAAGTCTTTTGGTGATCAGTTCCTATGTGTATATATAGTAGTACTATTCTAATGTGAGTATAGAGCTGTGAGGACTTGATTTGAAGATTTACGAATTTTGGTAGCCGGCTTGTTCTGGTCAGGTTATGCTATGATTATTTGCAGGTATTGTTAAGAAATTATTTTTATCTTTACACGTAGAACTCTGGAATATGTTGGAACTATTGAAATTGTGCTTTTGCAGTTTATTGAATTTCTTAAGGAAAACTATTGTAATCAGAGGATTTTATAAATTCCCTAAACTTATCTTATTAGGCTAGGCCTAGGGTGACGTAAACTCACTGGCCGGTCATTAGACCTTTAACCACGGGTTTGGGTCGTGACAGCCAGTCCGAGAAAATACTGTACTTATGGAGCAAATACCATTTCCCATGGCCTGCAAGCAAGAATTTGTTGTGCAGAAACTTCTTAGGCTGTGCCAGTCTGGAAAAAACTCAACACAATTGGAGATAAACATAATAAATAGTAACCTAATGAACCCGAATTGATGGGGGGTACGGGCAGGGGTCGATCGGAGACAGAGTCACAGACCTAACCTTCGAGATTACATATACAAAGTGGCTACTCTTAGGAAGCTTTAATTCAGAAATAGCGGTCTCCTATACCTCCAGAATCAAGTAACTCAAGGGACATTATGTTGTGGAACCATGCCCCAAATCAAAGCAAAAAAAAAAAAGCATCAGAGGGCAAGCATAGCAACCCGATTCAAATTTTGTGCTCATTATCTTTGCTTCATTCATTCAAAACCCAGAGCACCTGTAATGCACAATTAACTTAATGCACCACTTGTGCAAAATCAAGTTTTGATCTATTAGCCATTTTCAGCTGGCATTTCTCATCTCCAACTAATACCCAAAGGCCACGTTTAATTAACCAGATAAATAGCAAAACCCTAACTAGCAAGAAATCCTACATTTATACAATTAATTTTCCACACAGTGACGTAATTTCCTTTCAAATATATAATTGACTTTCCACAGGGTTCTTAACCATTCCTATGTAACCTCATCCAGGCAATCAAACTGGCACAAAACCAAAAATGTACTCGGCCCTTCACCGCGTTAATTCTACTAGAAAATGTCAACCAAGCGAACTTGGTAGTCAAAAATTGCAAATTTGAAACAAACAATTGTGGCAAAACAATTACCTGGAAGGAAGTCACTCAGCCCCAGCCTCAACCTTAGGACCTAAAACACCAAAAACAGAAAGCAATCAGCAGAAAATCATCACAGAGAGAGACAGAAAGAGACAGAGACAGACAAAGAGAGGGGAGGGAGAGCGTTACCTGGATCAGAGAGAGAGGTCGTCGGGCGTGGGTCGTTGGTCGGCCGCCGTGGGTCTGTCAGACGTGAGAGATGGGAGAAGGGTTTGCGGCGGCGTGGTGGTGGGTCATCGGTGGAGAGAGAGGGGCGTCGGCGGCGGGGGCTGAGCTCGTCGGTCGGAGTGGAAGGAGGTGGAGTCGGAGTGGAGGGAGGTGGAGGGGCTGCCGGTTCTGTGGTGGTCTGTCAGACGTGAGAGATGGGAGAAGGGGGAAGCGTGTAATTAGTTTTATGTATGGGCTGGGATTTAATCTCAGCCCTTGAAATAAAGGGCTGAGATGGGGTGTTTGTTTGGGTGCTTGTTTGGTTGTCTACAGATCCGCCCCGATATATATATATATATATATATATATATATATATATATTGTCATTTTTGAATGAGGAGGTTCTTATTTTATTTCTCCCATTTTCTATTTGAATTTCGATGATCTGAGCCGCTCAATATGTTCAGAACGTGATTTTAAGGGTACCCGCGAGAAATCGGCAAAAAAAATGACCGGAAAGGATTTCATCTAAACTGTTTTTGTTTGAACCGTTTGATAAAAAATAAACAAAAACTTCTCGGATGAAGCCCTTCCCGGTCATTTTTTTTTTTTGCTGATTTCTCGCAGTTATCCTTAAAATCACGTCCTAAACACATTGAGCGGCTCAGATCATCAAAATTCTATTGGAAAAGGAAGATACTTATTTTATTAAGTTAAGGCGGTCCTTATGAGAAATGGATTATATATATATATATATATATTTTAAAAATAAGGACCTCCCAATTTCTCTCATTTTGTGTTTGAATTTCAATAATCCGAGCCGCTCAATATATTCAAAATGTGAATTTAAGTGTACGTAATAGAAATTGGCAAAAAAAATGACCGGAAGGACTTCATCTAAGCAGTTTTTTGTTATCAAACGGTTCAAATAGAAACTGCTCGGATGAAGCTCTTTCCGGTCTTTTTTTTTTTTGCTGATTTCTCCCGAGTATCCTTAAAATCACGTCCTGAATATATTGAGCGATTCGAATCATCGAAATTCTATCGAAAAAAAAAGGTCCTTAATTTATTAATTTAAAATAGTTCTTACAAGGAGTGGACTGTATATAAACACCTGGAGTCAATTATTTTGAGAGTCAAATAAATATAAACCCCTGGAGCTGGTTTTGCTAGTCAATTAATTGGTTAAGATGACCCAACGCACTTTAGAAGATCGGGTAATTGCATTTACGGCATTATCCTGCTCTTTTTATGGTCTTTAGACTTTTATTGGAGAGTGCCTCCACGCGCCATAAGTGAGAGTGGCGATCATTTATGAGGTTGGCAAGTTGCTCCTTCTCTGGCCGATCTGTCGTCTTTTTTTCTTTTCTTTTCTATAGAACCGACTTGTCTAGTTGGATCGGTACGTGAAATTATTCTTTTGCTCTCGTCTAAAACCTGCATCTTTTGCTTGCACTGGGGGCCTCCATCTCCTGCTTGGATTGGAGGCCTCCACCGTCCCTCAATAGGTATTTGCTCCGGTCTTGTTCCGTTGATTGAAAACGTTTATTTTGTAAAACTCATTGAGTAGAATAATACTGTAAAAAATCAGTTTGATCGGATATCAGTAAGTGCTTGATCAGACCATACATAACTCTTCAATAATGGATTTTAATGGATTTGATTCAGTGTTTCCGATTCATTCTTTCCAAGATAAAAATCTTTCGACTAGGCATTTAATGATATCCAATTAAACTAATTTTTTGCAGGATTATTCTACTCGATGAGTTCTACGAAATAAACATTTTCAATCATTTGAACGAAATCGGAGTGGATTCCGCTTAGGCGAAACAGCAGGTGCTGCCGTTATTGAGGGACAGCAGAGCCCCCCCCCCCCCCCCCCCCCGTAAGTACCCGCCTGCCAGGACTTGCTCATAAAGTTCTTTAATTATAAACCCCCTAGACCTTTCTTTTTGTCAACCAACGTGTACACGAAAGTCTTTACAAATCCCGTAACAAGGTTACATGGGCTTGATGGCTGAGGAGATGGTCCCCGGTCTGGCGTACTCTCTCTCTCCCTCTCTCTCATATGTTTGGAGTAATGACTCACATCTTTGGAGGTGGTCCCCGGTCTGGAGTAATGATTTGAGTTCGTCTCTATGAATTCAAAAATAAGAAAATTGATTTTAGCACTTTAAAAATTAATGGAGGGATTCTAAAATGACGTCGTTTTGTGTATTAACACAGTATAATTTTAGAGCCCCTCTATTAATTTTTGGAATGCCAAAATCACAATCCAAAAATAATACTACTTATTGATATTTGTTGGAGCTGATTTTTTATAAAGCCCCATAAAATAATATTCAAAAATTTATGAATATTTTTTCTAGATTTTTATGAGATCCGGAATGGGCCTAAACTTATTTTTTCTTGTATGATTTCCTGCCAATCTTCTTTGTGAATAGCAGAGTTCTTAAAAAAAGCTTCAAAACCCAAGTCCACGTTCTTCATCGATCGTGTTTGTTATCATCAAAATCAAGAACCTTGGGGCTAACAGAGAGTCATATGAAAATCAAACAACCATCTGGTTTAAACATACCCCCATCTGTACTCAACGTCCCAAACAAAAATCAAATAACCACATGCCATTGCTTCCCTACTATACATAAAAAGTGAGTTAAGGTTAGAGCATCCGCATCTCTCTCTCTACTCCCTCTTCTATTGTCAGCCTCCACGGTCCCTTTGGGACAGCAGAGTCCCCCCAATCCCAAAGATGGTAAATTCCACTTCCCTTCTTTCTTTTTTCCCTATCATTGTAAACTCCACTTTGAAGAAGCTACCAAGGCGAATTTAGATCTGCAACATAATTTAAGGGATTTTGTTGTGTAATTTTGACTATGTTTGTGTCTTCAAGGTGTCTCGCGATATTGCGTACCCTACGCACAATTTGGTCAAGTGAACCTTGTGATATTGTATGATGTCTTAGTTGTTGTTTAATGGATATGTTTTGTTTCTTAAAAAAAAAATGGTCCTTGATCGGCCATCATATATCATCATTGGATCAAACCTTCTGGCTCACAAATCCCTTACATAAAATTAAAACTGCATACCATGTGGGGCCTATTTCGGACTCCATAAAAATACCCATTAATCAGCTCCAACGATATCAGTAGGTATATGTTTTCTGAATTCATAGGGGCGAAATTGCGACCTATAGAAACATTACTCTTTTTACTTTTCAATTTTACTTTTTCATTTCAATTAAAGTAAAAGACCTTAAAAATGTATTCTGCGCATATATTTCTTAAATGTTATACCTGTTGCATAAGGCATTCCTCCACAAATATCGCAAAAATATAAAACACAGATCGAGGCTCCCAATTCCCAAATACCTCTGAAGTTTGGAGGGGACCTAACCCTCTCTCTCTCTCTCTCTCATTTCTTCATCTTATGCGGGTTTTCTTTTTGATCCGTTCATCTTATGCGGTTGAGATCGGATTACTTGAACCTACCTTGCCCAATACCCTAAGAAGAAATCCGCCGTGAAGCCATGAGTTAGCATCATCTAGCTAACCACTTCGCTTACTGTCTTTGATTCCTCTTTCGTTGTCTTGTTTGGTTTTAATTTTGGTGTAGTACTACTTGGGATGAAAAGGTAAACATGGATGTCTTCTTAATTTATGCTTGTTTGTTGCCTTCACATATACAGTATACCATAGAACACGGGCCATATTGAAAATCCGAGGTTACGGATTATGGGAGACCATAAATAAAAATTTTAATCTTCAATTTGTATAAAAATTTGAGTGAAAGCTCCAGCGCACTAATGGTAATGGAAAAGCCAGTTTTGGGTTGAATTTCAGGGCGACAATGGGAGTGCATCAGAGAAATATATGGAGGCAGAGGATTCCAATTGAGTTCTTTCTCTTCATGGATATGGACTGCTTAGTAGTGCTACTAGAAGCAGAACCTGAGTTTTGAAAGTACAACTCCTTGGTGGAGGCTAGTAGATTCAATTGTGCTTTGGGTCTTATTTTCTTAGGTAGATTACATTTGGAATGCACACAGCGACTGATGTGACAGTGTTTGTAATGCAAGATACGGTATTGCGATGCTTTACACATGATCATATGATTAAAAAGGGAAGTCATACACTTATTTAAGCTATAGACCTAGTATTCGACCAGAATACAGCTCTTACTAACATTTTATCTTGGATCATATATGTATGTATAAAGATCAGGGACAGTGGAACTGTGACAAATGCTGCAAGATAGACAATTAAACCCTTCCTGGCCCCGATTCACCATAGCCGGATTTGGTTCTTCCGAAAATGGGTAGAAACAGGAAACACCAAGCCACGAGTAGAGCAGAGACGATACAAGCACATGAGACTAACACAATCCAAACGAGCTCATCTGCGACGAAAACGGATGCGAGGCATGACAGGGTAACAACACCTGAAACCAGGGATGAAAAAGAAAACCTTCAAACCAAACGGATAGCATCAATCAAACCCAAGCAGATAATTTTGATCGGTTTTTAAGTTAGTTCCGGTGCGCTCAGTTTTGAAAACACTAAGCATCAAATTTCAGTTCAATTTTGGGCTTAAAATTATGATTCGTACACCAATTAAAACCGAACCATTGTATTTGTACAATTGGATAACTATTGCATTTTGAGGCCTAAACCGATAGCATCGAACTACTTCAAAGCACAATGGATTGATTCGGTTATTGCAATTGATTTAAGCACATGCATACCTGAGATCGGACATTCATGTCGCGGATTACACGGCAGTAGAGAAATTGCCCAGTGGTTTGCTCCTCCTCCTCCACTTTCACTGCTTTGAATTTAAGCAGAGCTACTGGTGCGAAAACAGAGATGCAGAGTGCTGCGAGGGAAATGGCCATGGCGGCGGGGCGAGTTTCAAATAGAGAAACTTTTCGGTTCTGATATATCTGGATGAGGCCCAGAAGCAACCCGAGATTGGCCAAGACCAAAGCATGCCATTCTGCAGATGAAATCCTTTCTGTTGCCTTTCCAAAAACAACACTATTACAATTACCACAATGGTAAAGGTGTGAGTAGAAAGAAAGGGAGGACATCAGACTTTGTCATTTTAAAAATATAATTCATGCAACCGAACCCAATTGGTTGGAACACAAGACTCGTTTAGTTTGGGTTGGTCAGTACTATGCATTTAACTTACCAGTAGTACATACGCACTCTATCAAACTCCTTCCGCCCTAATTGTTCATCCCCATTTTCTTCCCTTGTATTTTCAGTATCTCGAAATAAAAAAATTTCCTCTTCAAAATGTAATGACCAAAGTTGATGAGTACACCCTTCTCTTTCAAGTTAAGGTTTTGTACTATTGACAGTTCCATGGGGTGTCAATAAGGCATGAAAAAAAAAACTGTTGAAAATAGGGAAATATGAGAGAAGATAAAAATGAGCCTTGTTGGACTTGCGTTTTGTGATGAGTAATTATAATTCCTTGAACACGTTGTAGTCTAGAGACGAAAGTTCAGTGAATGAAAACTTGCTTATGAGTAATCAATTATTTAGTGGTTTTCAGGTATCGTCACGTGATGTCCCAACACTTCTCCATCACATATTTGGTAAGATTCATACATTTAGTCTCGAGTCAGACATGAATATGTGGTAGAGAAAAGCATTAGAGTCACCATGTGGCGGCGCTCTGAGAGCACTCAATATGTTCGAAACGTAGTACACTATAACTGTAAAAATATTTTTTTACAAATGAAAATAAATATTTATTGGGTCCTGTGGCCCACCGTTCCTCAACACATAGAAAATTGCATTTTTTGCTGCTGCTTTTTTCTGTTGTATTTTTTAAAAAAAAAATTCGATGACCATATGTCTCAACTAATTTTGGGATCCAGATCATCTACGAGGATTATTCCCTATGAGAATCGTGTGACGATTTTCATGGAATCCGAATCATCCATCTCGATAATCAATGGTCCGGATTAAAAACGAACTCGTACGTGGAAGAGTTTAACTTTTTCCTAACTCTTTCCTGGAAAGGTTTGTTTTCAATCCAAATCATTAATTACTGAGATGGACAGTCTGAATGAAAACCTTTGTACGATCCTCATAGATAGAATCCTCACACTGCCCACGTACCGGTCTATGCAACATCGGACCATCAGTATCAGTATCCATATATACTCGAACTGGGGAAAAAATATTCCAAAGTAAAAGGCTTCGAAGGACTGTTTGCTATACTTTTTTGATGTTTGCGGCCAAAAAGAAATTACTTTAATTTCTAGTTAATTTGAGAGGGGCGAAATAAAATTTCTATCTATTTGGCAGCAAATGTTGACTTCTCGAATTTACGTTGCCCGAAGAGAAAAAATACTAGTAGTAAATATTGACTTCTAATTTGAGTCCTCCCTCCGATGGTCCCCACCCCAGTCCTCCCTCCTGGTCCAATCGGAGCACTGCATGGTGTCATAAACTCTTCTCTATCATATATTTCTGTGGCACCTCATAAATTGTGGTGAAAACCACACAAACATGTGATGAAGAATGAGTTTGGAGCATCACATAACAATACCCCAGGGACATTGAATAATTTTCCCTCTCCTGCCCCCCCTCTCATCTTTGGGTCAATTCCCAACTTCTGTGTCTCTCTCTCAGACTTGGAGATGTAAATTGTAATCAATCTGAAGTTCAATATTTGTAATCTTAATTTACAGGAAGAGAAAATCCCTTTCAAAAAAAAATTAGATGAAGAGAATTGGAGATGGTAATCTTATCTTCAGAGGAGATTAATCTTCAAACTTTGAATTAATTGAAGATTAATTAAGGGTGACTTCACACTGCATATTTTGAAAAAAAATAAATTTTAATAGTTTTTGTTTAGCTTTTTGCCGTGTTTCTTGTAATTAACCGCTTGTCTTGACAAGAGGAATAAAAAAAAGTATGAAATTGTAGATCGAAGCTGAAAAAAATCAAAATATACATTAGATGACACTTTAAACAGCTTTCCGTTTATTTTTGGTAAGGCTTTTTTAAACGATGCCGTAACACCAGAAAGGGTATACGCTGGGCCCATCTCATCCGTTGAATTTTCCGTTTAAAGGAGGTGTCCACTCCCTATTTAGACAACTGGAAGATGTTTGGAGGCAAACTTAACAGAAGATCTCAATCGCTCGCGGCCCTCCTTCCTCCCTCCCTTCCACTATAACCCTATTCCTCTCCCACCTAAACGGTTAAACCCAATTGCAAAATATTCCTAAAAATCAGAGCCGACCTGACTTTTTAGGCGCTTAAATTGAAAATAAATAATGAGACTCTTTTCTAGGACTATTATAAGAGGTTTAAAAAAAAAGTAGGAGGGGACCTTGAAATTCAAAAAAAATTAGAGGTCTAAAACGATCGCAACACAAGTTTTAACTCAGAGTCGGCTCTACCTGAAATCTTGACATTACACAATCCAAGGACTTTGTAAAAAAAGAGAAATAGACACCACATCCTGAACAATGAACAGCTGAAATATGTGCGTATGTGTGTGTGCGAGAGAGAGAGAGAGAGAGAGAGGGAGGATCGAAATCGCTGCATACAAGTATACATGGATAAACATGTGAGCACTGTTTGTCGGGGAAAAAAACATATGAGCACTAGATTTATATCTGTCTACTAACAAATTACTAAAAGAAAGCATGCCAAGTGCATAAGAAAGAAAGGAACATAACCAACAAAAAATGTTACCGCCGATCATCATCTCCCCCGCGACGACGACCACCATCGCGTATCCTCGGGTCCTGATCCTCCGGTTCTTCTCCTCCCAATTGTTGTAATTCCTCTCTGCATGTATTTTTTAAAGAATGGAAATAACTACTCATAGTTAAGTTACTGAGATTACATACATTTTTATTCTTGTAATTACACCTTGACAAGTGATCAGTACGTATAACTAGGATTCAACTTGAATGCTAACCTCATGATGAGGATGTTGAAGGTGGCAGCAGCATGTCGCCTGTGTCGACGACGACGATGAATGAACAGTAGTTGATCAGGCCTTGTCGTTGGTCGTACCATTCTTCCTTCGTGGCCGTGGAGAGATGAGATCTGAAAGTACTTGAGATCGAGTACTAATGGCTTCTCTTGCTAGTGCATTGACGAGCCCCTTCCCTTTCAGGTATAAGTATGGATCGTAGAAGTATAGGAATCCCGGGAGGGTGGCGGGCGGGTTTTGAGCCATCCAACTGTATTACCTTTTGGGATTAATGAGGTGTCGTCCTCAGGTTGGATGAGCCTTTTGGGATTAATAAGGTGTCATCCTCAGGTTGAAATGTTTGGAAGATATTGACAGAGAAACGGGGAGAGGAAGTCCACATTTTGTTTTCAGTACTCCATCCGTCCTAATTTAATTCTCACTTTTGAGAGTTCGTGCCACTTTTCAATTGATTATATCTTGTAATTTATAATATTTTAAGTCATTTTGAAAATATTATATTACAGAACAAATCTAGATCTATTAAACAAGATCCATATTTGATATAAAATTCATTACCAATTTAAAGGTATAACTAATTTTTTTATCCAGTTAGAATAGAACTGAGACAAGTAAATGGGACGGAGGTAGTAAAATAAAGGAAGCGATGTCACATTTATGGGAAGAGCCCACCACGTCTAGTTATCCTACTTCTTTCAAGTTTCAACGATCTACTTTTGGGGAAATATAGCTAGCTTTGTGTTATTCTTGGAAGCTGCCCCCTATAACGACCTGGGCAAAAACGGATCCCATATGTCAAAGATTAGTACAACATGATTGATGCAATACAAACTCGATCCATGAAAGTGTCTATAAAAAGAAATGAATGGTTCAGATAGTTTTAAATCTGAACCATTCATTTTCTTTCATGGACACTGTAGACACCCTAATTTAAGACTCCCAAAACTTGTAGAGACCCGTAATTTTCCTTATTTAATTTTAATGTTTGAAATTAAGGAAAAAGGATGAAAGTGGCATAAATATGAATATAGAGGTTAAATGTGCAAGGGTTTGAAAAGTATAGGTGTTAGTGCAATATGGTATATATATGGGGGTAGTGTGAGTGGCAGGGAATTCATTTCCCATTTCTATTCTCTTTCCCCCGTTCTCCCTTTCTCTCGGCTCTCTCTATCTCTCACACTCCCTCATCGAAAAACTCACCTCCAAACTCAAAACCCACAACAATCAACCTCAACACCATCTTCTACTTGCATATTGGAGCTCGTATCTCGTTGGATAGAGCTCGATTCGGTGTATTTTGTTCGGTTTGGATTCCGGAAGGTAAGGCCTGCTCAATCTCTTTGGTTTCGGCTTGGATACTCGAGGTAGGAAATTCTACCTCTCTTTATATGTTTCATGAGTGATTTGGTGCTTGAAATCGTGCTTGTAATGTCGTGTTTAAGCTTGTATCGAAATTTTGCTATTGTTGTAAGAATCGGCTATTTTTCCCGTATTCCTACCGGTAGGCCTGTCCTTCCTACCTATAGAACGTTGTTGCTTTGCCAGAAAATCAATTTCCTACCCGTAGGATGTCTTTCTCTACCGGTAGGACGATTGAGAAATCTTCCCATAACCAGCTCAAACGTATAGCAGCAGCTTTTGAGCTGCTCAACGTATTCAATCTCTACCGGTAGGAATTCCTATCGATAGGTCAAGTGCAAAATTGTCTCCATCCAAATGTTCGCCTTTCTGTTTCCAGTTTCTATTGGTAGGACTAGTGCAAAATTGTCTCATCCAAATGTTGGCCTTTCTGTTTTCAGTTTCTACCCTTAGGACTTGTTCACCTACCGGTAGGAGATTGAGCTACTGCAGTGTCTTTCAGCTGTTTTCCTATATCTTCCAAATCACATTTTGAAACTTTTCATCGACTCTAATGGGTTTGTTTGCAAATTTTTTCAAGTTTTTAATTTGAAGAGTATTACTTGTCTCACTCTTAGAGTGGTATCCGATGGACTGGAATGAACTCGTTGTGTTAAGAAATGAGAAATTGACAATATTACACATTAAAATACGAGCGATACACCTGAACATGTCTAGAGATCCGATGAGTAGTATTGCAATTCGTTCTCTTTCGTTTCGTAGAATTCTTTAGATTCCTTTAGCATATGCTCTACGGACTCCAAGTATAGAAACTAGAAGACCGGTCATCACAGAGTCTAGTTGAGAGTCGATATGTGGTATGTGAAGATTCGGGGGTGTACTTAGAGGTACGGTGAGGACGTGTGTATTTGATTATATGCGATATGGTAGATTGTAGGTCTTGAAATACCATGCGATTGATTAAATGGCCTTTCGATTCTATTGAATGAATGGATGTTTGTAAAATGGGAGGCGGAATAAAAGTGAATAACTAATGGACAGAGTATTGTAGGAGTTTATGTATGGGCTTAGTACGTCATATAAGGATGCGGGTATGTAAACAAATGAGAAGGCATAAATATATACGTTTGTGGAATCACGTAATGGTTAATTGAAATTCTGTGGTATAACCGATAGGGGGATGATGAAATTGATTATGAAAAGTGTGAAAGGTGACCCAAGTGGTCGTTATTGAGGGAATAGACTCGGGGTGACCTTGCGCTCGAGGGAATTAGACCCGAGGTGACCCAACTAATTACTATTATTGAGGGAATAGACTCGGGGTGACTCTGTGCTCGAGGGAACTAGACCCGAGGTGACCCTGTGACTATTGATGGAAATATCTGATATAAAGGAATTCAAAAGACAACGATAGGTTGATTAACAAGAGTGAAGTGTTCGTTTAAGTGCTTAGATTCTGATACAGTGCTTCTGTCTTATCTATGCTTCTCTGTTATTCGAAAGTCTGTGTTTCCTTGGCATTTCTCATTTCATTTGCATATAGAGTTTGCGTAGACTTTTCTACTGGGTTAGTGTAGCTCAAATCTTATATTATTTTTAGGTGCTAATCTGGATCAGTAGCTTGCATGACTGGAATGCTTGGAGTGTGGATATACCCTTTTTAAGAGCTAACCGAAAGGGTTACCTATTCATCTTTGTAAATTTATTTTGAAAGTAGTCTTTGTAACTTAAATTGTAACTCCTTTGATTAAGGAATATTTGTAAATTATTACCTAAGTAAATTTAGGCCGTTGAGCCGATGATATAATATTTGAAAATCTCATGGACTTGGAAGTTGATAAGCCCTCAATAGTGTAAATAATTGGGCTTATCTATCCCGTTTTACTGCACTTGCAAGCGGTTTATACTTGTTTCTATTTGATTTTGTGCGCAAGTTGTGTTTTTGTTGGAAAGTAGGTAATCGGAGCGACAAGGATGTTTCCAAGGCTCCCAATAATCCTCGGAGGAATGCAGATGCTTTCGAGTACGTGTGGCACATTAGACCGGAATCTCAAATGAAGCAATCAAAGCATGCAAGGAAGGTTCAAGGCTCTCGTAGACCGGAAGAAAGAAGAAAACAGCCAAAACCAGCCAGAGAAACTCGGGGTATCAATACCCCAACACTGGGTATCAATCCCAGGAAGCGTGCTGTCCAGGGAGGAACGAGGTATCAATACCCCTTTTTGGGGTATCAATACCTGGTGTCTGCGCGAGAACTTTTTAATGGCATTTTTGTAATTATTTTGTAAATGGGGTATATATACCAACTTAAGCCCGATTCTAGGGCATTCAATACCTGCATTTTCTCTCTCTACCTCCATTAAAGCTTTAGCTCCCACCTCTCTCCTCATTCATGTTTTGAGAAAGGTTTTTGGGTACGATCCGTTTAGATTCGAAGCCTTTCGCCTTCATTAAAGTTGTAATGAATTCTCTCCTCTTTAAGGATCTTGTCTTTATTTCCAATTTAATCAATGTTTAGTTTTCTCATTATTTCTACCTTTGTTCATTTCATGTCTTCTTTCGATATGCATGAGTAGTGTAGTAAGACTAGGTTGTGGGATGGTTAGCTTCCCGTAACCAAGGATGTGGCTTGTTCTTCTCATGTAATTTTCATTTCTCTAGCTTAAGCATGTGCTAGGGTCATTTTTATGTATCAAAACTTTGAGGTGTTAATCTCTTTGATCAAATGTAGGCAAGGGTTAAGCTTCTTGCCACATTTGATACTTAGAGTTGTGTCCCTCCTTGTGTTTGTCTAAATGTACCAAAAGAACCCTAGAGATGTTTTAACTCTTTTGTTAAAAAGAGAAGAATCGAGCTTATCCTTGTGTTATGGGTGTTGATTATCCCTAAACCTTGCCTTTAGTTCAATCTCCTGTTAAAAAGCCGTAGTTAGGTTAAGTAGCCACTTTCTAAATCTCTTAGTTGGCCGTCTCAACGCCAAAGCTTGGTTGGCGGTCCTAACGCTAAAATCTCCATCAAAGCAAACTTCCGAACGAATTATGGATACGCTCCCTGTGGATTCGACCCCGGACTTCCGGGTATTATTATGCTTTCAACCGACCTAGCCTTACGCTTGGGGCATTCTTATTGCAACACACTTTAAGGTCGCAAGCAAAAGTATTATTTTGCGAATGAAATTACTGTAATCTTTTGGGTATCATACAGATTAATGTGAGGATTTTCATTATGAAAATCATTTATATTTAAGTTAAAAATCAAGGGCGTGACAAAACTACCTTAGATCTCCAATGATGATACAAGACAGAACCATAAATCTGGAGGCTTAATCAACGAGTTTTGGGCATCCCAAAACCTGAACCACAATTCAAGGAATGACCAGCACTAGACATCATTGTCTCAGCACTGAACACTCCGACCTACACCCCAGCGCTGAACAACAACTCCTCAGCGCTGGGAATCTTTTTCTATTTCTGACAACTCTAATTGCTCCAAGAATCTCATCATGACGCTACAAAGCATCTAACTGACTCTAAATCTGTATAGACACTCCTTCGTTTTTGCCTATAAATAGAGATATTTAGAGCCACATACACACACAATACAACAACCCCCCCCCCCCCCCCCCCCCCGGAACTCTCTCTCAAGTTTGGAGCTCCTTTCTCTCTCTAAAAAAAATATACACTTGACACTTGAAGAAAATCTGAAATATCTTGTATTTTGAAGAGAAAAATCTCATTTTCATCCCAAAAATCCCTATATCCTCAATACTCTACTGTAAAAATCCCTTTCATCATTTCCCAACTCAAAACGATCATCAAACCATTCAAATTAATACTCAAAGTCTTGATCAAGCACTAAGGTAGAAAGTTACCTGCATTTTTAGTTTCTGTTTATTTGAGAAAACTAGGAACCTAAAGCAGTGATACGAGCAGACTAATGCGATCATGGGCTTTTGTTACGAAAAAAATTGTAACTGCGTGTGCCTAGCACTGGGCATTCCCTCCCCAATGTTGAGCACTTCCTCTTGGACTCGCTAATTATTTCAATATTAGTGGGATTCAGGGGCTTTTACGTCTATTTTTAGCATTTATTACTCGTTTTCAATACAGTCTCCCTACTATTTCATCTAGAAACACCTCAAAATATTCTCAAAAAGCTATTATTCATGCATTTTTACTAATTAGTCCATTGCTAAGATAAAAAGAAAATATTTTCCAAAAACTGGTCTGGACAGTAGCCCAGAGCTGGGCACAGGGACCACAACGCTCGGGGGTGTTGTCTTTCTGTAATTTTGACAGTTTGCATTCTTTTCATTCATCGCATGTAGCTTTCTGTTCTGTTTTACTCTTTTATATACTGAACAATCAGCACATGCCTACACCATACACTTTACTTACTATGTGTTTTTAAAGGTTAAGAATATACGCATATTCTAAAAATCCCGCAAATATTTAGTAGAGACCGATCTCTGTATCGAGCGAGAAGAGTGCCGAACAAAAACCTTCTCTTCTCGTAACTTGGCTCCTGAACTCAAAATCTATGGTTTATCTTTCAAACTCAAATATCATTTTCAAGTTTAAGGTTTCTCGAGTGGAAAACCATCTCACAAAAACTCAGGTGGCGACTCTTTTCAACTTTTCAATAAATAAAAAACGAGCAGGGGCCTGGCCTGAGATTTGGTAGCCCATAGTGGCAACTCCACTTGGGAGAATTAATTCATACTTCGAATTTAATACACTCGTGAACAATCCATCAAAAGTCTGTCAAAAGAAACAAATGCTCTATGATTGTTGAGGAAGGAAATGTCTATTCTAACTGGATTCTCGATTCCAGCCTTTTCGACCTGGGACTTTTCCGATTGTTCATACGTGTAGTCACTTCAAAGTATTGATTAAAGAGAGCCAAACTTGAAAAATATTTGTGAAAATTTGAAAAATGCTTATATTCTTAACCTTTGCTTTACACTTGCATTGTTCATTAGCCACGCTGGTGTATTTTAGGAATCCCAAAATGCACAACAACCTCCGACAAAGAAGGGTCACGCTGCCGTTCGACCACTAACGAACATACGCTCAGCAGTGGGAGGCATATCTGTGACTCTGAGTCTGAGGAACCCCTCGATCTCAAACCAAAACCCGGCCTTTTGTACTTGTACATAACTATAGAACTTTCCCAACTAGCACAGGAACCTGTGGTTTAGGGTTATGTGGTATATCTTACTTACGCGCTGCATTCTTTTCATATATTGCATGACATCCTCATGTTACATCGTACATGTATACAGTTCAAACGTTAAGATGGTCATGGAAAAAAAAAAAGCTTCTTTTCCCACGGTCCGAAAAGGTTGCTAAGACCCAATGAAGAGTCATGCATCCCATCGGAAGAACGTTGTCTAAAGATAACTCGTTTCAAACGATAAGCCTTGGGGGAAATCGAAACCTGCTACATCTTTTGCCCATTTGTCAGCCAAAGATTCAATGGAGAATGAGGAAAGGATCAAGTAATAAGGTCATGATGCCCACTCCGCTCAAACAACGGTGCCACGTCACCATTTGGCTAAAAGCGTCACGCTGCTCATGCCACTGTGGTTACGGTCTCAAGTCGTTATTGCTAGGTTACTTCCAAAGTCAAAATCAAAACTTTGAGTGAATCGTGAATTAAGGATCTAACCCGCTTTGGCATCCCCCGAGTCTTGTCGTTTTTCAATAAAAGGGCGCGCATCATTAAAAGAAACATTGAGGATCGAGGCAACCTTCGAGGGCTGTTTCCAAAGAGTGTATGAGACTTAAAATCTATGGAGCATACCCCCAATGTTAACTGTGCTCGAACGGCTCCCTGCCCTTGTTTAACCTTAAAATCCAAGGACTAATAATCACAATGTTAATCCTACTCAATTCGAATTAATTCCAACCTCAATCCCACTTTTTTTTTTGCTCGGCAAACGAAACTTTTTATATTAACTCGAAAGGATACATCGAGGGGGAAACAAGAGAAAAGAAGATAGTGACTAACCCATACAACAGAAAGTTGGACAGCCACTACACCTCAACCAAAACTACAATTTGAGCTTACGAATACCGTTAAGAAACAACTTAAACTCCTCCACGGAATAAACCTTGATACCAAACTTGGTCTTCATCTACATAGCAACTCTAGTTTTCACCAATTCTCCTACTACCTCAACACTCAATGTTGCATTGTTGAAGACGAGATCATTCCGAGCTAGCCACAAAGACCACAAAGTGGCATAGAAAGAAACTTCCCAAATATTTTTCTCTAAATTCCTAACCCCGTTGTCAAACCACCATGTAGCCAAGTCTGCCAACGAATTAGGACAAACCCACGAAACATGCCACCAATCCAGAATTAGAGACCAAATATTCCAAGAGAATATACAGTGCAAGAAAAGATGATCCGGAGTTTCGAGATGCAAGGAGCACAAAGGGCAAGAAAGAGGTTGGCCCTCTTGAATAATATTCCTGCTGAAAAGCACCGATCTCGTAGGGACCCTTCCCTGAATTGCTATCCACGAAAATATTTCCACCTTAGGGGGGCAAAGATTCTTCCACAGTGATCCCAAGAGTTGGTTCCGAGGATGACCAATTTGTTCCCATTGGTAGTATACTGACTTGGAAGAGAAGCATTTATCATTAGTCCATTTCCATTGAAGCACATCCTTCTTGGTCTGATCAAGTGTTACCAAAGCCATTTTTTGATGTAATTCCTCAGATAGGTTAGTCTCCCACACATTTAGCCTCCTCTTTCTAAATTTTAGCTTCCAATGCACATTCCCAGACCCTTCCTTCGCGGAGCTCACCGTGTCCTCTTTTTGGTTCAAGATTAGGAATAGTCTAGGGAAAGCTTATTTGAGAGTCCTATCCCCCAGCCAAATGTGGTTCCAAAAGGAAGTGTCCTGCCCAGAATGGACTTGAATCTGAAATCCCTCAGTGAGAACCGAGCCAATACTAGAAGATGGGTTTCCCAAAGAACAAATATCTCTCCAAATGTTAGATATGCGACCTGATCTTGGTAAAGAAGGTAGCCAAGCTTTGTTATCCAGATTATACTTCCCCCTAATAACTTTGACCCAAAGAGAATCTTTGTCCTCGTTAAATCGCCACCACCATCTATACAGCAAAGCAAGGTTTTGTGGGATCAACCTCCTAACTCCCAAACCACCAAACTCCTTTTTCTTTGCTACTGTTTCCCATTTCAGCAAATGAACCTTCCTCCTTTCCAATGTATCCCCCAAAAAAATTGTTTTTGGAGCTTCTCTATAGCTTTTGCCACAGCCACAAGTAGCTTGAACATTGAAAAGAAATATGTCGGCAGGTTGGTAAAAGAAGAGTTAATTAGAGTAAGTCTCCCACCAGTAGAATTAGTTTTCCTTCTCCACACAGTGAACCTTTTTTCCATTTTGTCTAAAACTGGTTCCCAAGTTTTAGTCCGTCTCGGGCTAGCTTCCAAGGGAAGACCAAGGTACTTAATTGGCAGCACTTCAACCTTACACCCCATAACATGAGCAAGCGATAACACATCCGGCTGAGGAATATTAACTCCGCACAACAGACTCTTGGAGTCATTGATTTTCAGTCCCAACATGAGCTGAAAGCATCTAAGGATCCTTTTAATATTGGCCATTTCCTCTCTATCATTGTTGCAAAAAAGGATAGTATCGTCGGCAAATTGGAGTTGGGGCACTATTATCCCATTGGCCCCAATCCTCACTCCTTTAATTAAATTTAACTACCTAGCTCTAACCAACATAATGTTTAGAGCTTCTTGCCTAAGGCCTTTTTGAGTTTTAAACTCTTTAGATGCAGAGCCATTGATCAACACAGACATAGACACCGAGGAGCAACACTCCTTAATCCATTTACACCACTTCTCCCCGAACCCCAATTTTGAGAGCGGATCAAGCAAAACTTCCCAGTTAACGCAATCATATGCTCTTTCAAAATCGATTTTCAAAAGTAGACCAACGTGGCTTCCATTTTTCCAACTATGGATAGCTTCATTTGCTATCAAAAGCCCATCCAAGATTTGTTTCCCTCCAAAAAAAGCAGTTTGTGACTCACCAATAATTGAGGGTAAATGGGATTTGATTCTATTCACCAAAACTTTAGAAAGCAATTTGTATACCCAACCCACCCTAATAATAGGTCTGAATTCTTTGAGAAACATAGGGCTGTGTACCTTAGGAATTAAAGACACAAAAGTAGAGTTAATA
Source organism: Rhododendron simsii (assembly GCA_014282245.1). Classification (NCBI taxonomy): domain Eukaryota; kingdom Viridiplantae; phylum Streptophyta; class Magnoliopsida; order Ericales; family Ericaceae; genus Rhododendron; species Rhododendron simsii. Next base: position 23,292,898 of record CM024963.1, on the reverse strand, counting down.
CCTTTAGTCAGATTTCCATTGGAATGAAACTCTCTAAAGAAGAGCAGAACTAGATTCTTCAAGAAAGCCCATCCCTTCTTAACAAAGGAGAAATTGAACCCATCTGGCCCTGGAGCTTTTAAATTGCTGCACTCCTTCAGTGCTCCAACAATTTCTTCCTCCTCAAACTGTCTTTCCAAAAGCAGAGAGACATCCGGATGCAATTGCTTAGGGAACAAACCACCCAAAGTAGGCCTAGAACATCTCTCTTCGCAAAAATTAGCATTAAAATGATCAACAACGGCTTCCTTTATTTCTCGAGGATCTTCCACAATTCGGCCAGCAACATTGATTAAACCCACCAAATTCCTTCTGTACCTATTATTAGCCACGGCCTTAAAAAATCTAGCATTTTTATCGCCCTCCTTAAACCACCTTACTCTGGATTTCTGTCTCCACATAGACTCAGTTAAGCGAGATAGCCTCCAAAACTCAGTTTTTGATTTGCATTTAGTTGCTTTCTCATCCGGAGAGAGTTGCCTATCTTCAGCAAGTAAATCGAACTGGTGTAGTTCCGCTTCTATTACTTGTAGCGCTGAATTTACATCCCCAAAATCTTCCTTATTCCATAACTTTAGCCTCTCTTTCACTGCCCTTAATTTTTGAATTAGCATGAAACCTACCCACCCCGTCATTTGTGTAGACTCCCATGTTTCTCTGGCAATCTTCAAGCAATTAGGGTGCGTTAACCAGATATCCATAAACATGAAAGGCCTCGGACCCCAGTCCCTGCTATCATCCATAATAACAACCGGACAATGATCAAAGATAAGTCTCTCTAATCCCCACTGTAGCACTTTGAATTCTTGAAGCCACTGTTGAGAAAGCAAAAATCTATCCAAGCGACTAAGGATAGCTTGGTCTTGGTAATTCGTCCAAGTAAATTTTCTTCCAATCATTGGAAGATCCTCCAGTTCCATATGGTTACAGAATTCGACGAAGTCCCTCATCCCCCTCTCAATTGATAAACATCCCACCCTTTCACCAGGTACCTTTGATTTCATTAAAATCTCCCCCTAAGCACCAAGGAACTTGAGAATTCCTTTTCAGGACTAAGAGTTCATCCCATAATCCTTTTCTATCCACCACATCATTAGGTGAATAAACATTAACAAAAATGCATGGGAAAACACCATTAATCACACCTTCAATAGAGTAAAAGACCTGTGAGAAATGATAGACTCCGCTCGAAAAAATTCTTTATTCCAAATCGTAATAAGACCCCCCGATGCTCCAACAGCACTAGAGCAAGCCAAGTCAAAATCAGTATTACCCCAAATACGCTAAACCGCAATTCTATCCAATTGCTCCAATTTTGTCTCCTAAACAAACACCATGCTATGCTAGGTTTCCTCTTTTTGATTAACTTGGATAGAAATCTCTTTTTTACCAAGCTCCCCAACACTCTTATGTTCCATGTGAGAATTTGCATTTAAAATGACCTACCTAGCAAAAACTCCACAAAGAAGGAACAGGGCTAACCCTCGGCTTCTCTCTCTAGAGCGAGAGAGTATTCCCGTGCTTCAATCTCTGTCATTGTGTTCAAAAGCACATCATCCGTAGGTAAAAAATTAACACCTAACTCACCTCCAATTACCATCGTTGATCTAACCTCTCTGTATACAGTAGAGTCACTCTGGATCGAGTCATCTGTCGAAGAAGAAACATTCTCCACAGGCATAGGATCTCGATCAGCAGCTTCCCGGAGACTCAGAAGGTTAGATAGTTGTCTTCTTCTCCTTTTCCGACACTCAGCGGTATTGAGATCAACCATCATGCTAATGCTGGGGATCTGAGAGACTCTTACCAGCTGAGCATCATCCCCACTATGAAAACTCTCAATGTCATCGTGTTGGCCAAGCTCAGGGGAAATAAGAGACTCAGATACATGTGATATTTGGGCTTCAGCCCCGTCCTTACTGGGCTTAATAGACAGCCCAACCGGCCCAAGTTGGCCCGATGGAACCATAGTCCCCTTTTGGGCTACCGATTGGACTAAAGGGCCCACCTCTTCAAACCCGTTCAGAATATCCACTGAGCCATCCACTTGAGATTCAAAATCCCCACGCATAGCTAACGAGCCAGTCTTCTGCAACATTAATTGCTAGTCTGTACTTACATGCTTATAGCCCCTGTAGTCAGCCCCCAATTTATCTGTCCCAGGCAAAGCCGCTCCTCCATCTAGGTTGTCCCATCCTGCACCAACCACCCCATTTCCATTGGTTGCTGCCCCTTTGTGCCTTTCCATGACATTTTCATCTCCCTCCCTTGCATTTGAACCAAGCTCTGTGGAAGGATCCCTCCTGAGTTTCTCCTAGCAAGGAATTACTAACGACTCAAGGTCTTCCACTCCATCAGGGCTAATGAAGGATGACTCCTCTGACACATGAACTTCGTAGACCACCCCTTCAACCAGGAGTTGGATCCATTTATCAATAGTTAGAGTTTCTTTGGAAGCAATCAGAACTCTACCTTTTGCAAAGGACTCATCTCTCAAGGTGGCCTTATCCATTTTAACGAAATACCCCCAAATTTCCCCTATCTGTTTAAAAGTCTTGGCATTCCACCCATTTAATGGAACTCCACGGCAGCTCAACCAAATGAATCGTTCGAAGCTCGCTGGTTCCCCTCTCCATGGTTTAATTGACTCAAACTAAAGCTTCATCCAGGGATGTCGAATGAGTGTATCCCTGCTATATTGGCTTTGAAAGGTTACCAATACTTCCCTTCCACCCAGGAGCCTAAACTGAGCCAAAACATCAGTTTCCATACTGAAGCTTACATTAAGAGTCGACATGGACACCACTCTTTGCATGACAGCAACCACACTTCTAAACAGCCATCCATTACCACATGATTCAATATGTAGTTTGATTCTTTGATCCGTATTCCTTGTCGAGGCTTCACCTTTCAAAGCTTGAACAAAGGTACACTCATGACTTCAGAGAGCTCCAATTTGTTGTACCCTACCCGTTACCATCCCCTTATCTTTAGCCCTCAGTTCTTGGTTCTTGTTCTTTATTTCAGCTCCTGCCCAATCTAAAAGCTTGGCACTTTCATTTTTGGTCTATTCTCAGAGTACCCAAAGAAGGCCTCTTTCACAAATAGTCTCTCACTATCCACCCACACGACATTCATCCTAGAGACTGCCACACCTACAGAAACAGGACAATCATACCTAACAAATTCGAATTTGTTACCTGTCCGTTTACTCCTTTTCTTTGGAATAAATGCATCCTTAACCACCCAAACTTGTTGAAAGTTCGTTGTAGCCAAATTTGGTCGTTGTGATCCGGAATGTTATCCACAAACAAAGTTACAATACCGTTAGTTCCTGCCTTTGTAGTAGAGAAGTTCCTATGTCTCCTGATCACCGGAATCCATCCACCATCGTTACTTACAACAGCAGCTTCTTTGTCTCTCTCACTCTCTCTTGTTCTCTTCTGCAGGTGTGGCAGTCTCTAGGATGAATGGTGTGTGGGTGGATAATAAGAGACTATTCGTGAAAGAGGCCTCCTTTGGGTACTCTGAGAATAGACCAAAAATGAAAGTGCCAAGCTTTCAGATTGGGCAGGAGCTGAAAGAAAGAACAAGAGACCAAGAACTGAGGGCTAAAGATAAGGGGATGGTAACGGGTAGGGTACAACAGATTGGAGCTCTCTGAAGTCATGAGTGTACCTTTGTTCAAGCTCTGAAAGGTGAAGCCTCAACAAGGAATACGGATCAAAGAATCAAACTACATATTGAATCATGTAGCAATGGATGGCTGTTTAGAAGTGTGGTTGCTGTCATGCAAAGAGTGGTGTCCATGTCGACTCTTAAAGTGAGCTTCAATATGGAAACTGATGGTGTGGCTCCGTTTAGGCCGCTGGGTGGAAGGGAAGTATTGGTAACCTTTCAAAGCCAAGATAGCAGGGATACACTCATTCGACATTCCTGGATGAAGCTTTGGATTGAGTCACTCAATCTACCAAATCTTCCACGGCTATCAATCGAGATCTCTACCATAATAATATTATAAGTGGTCATATATTCACCTTGTCTTTTTCCTTTTTTTTTTTTCTATGCTTCTCTTGACAAAACAGATACCACATCCATCCCAAAATGTTTGTCCAGTCCTCAAAATGCTATTCATATCATTGCAACTCGAGACTCATAAGCGGTCAGTGTTTGCCGATCGAGAAATTCAAACAGGCAAATGATTTGCCCCATAAAGCCAAAGTTGCATTGTATTTAGTCAAACAAAGAAGAAGAAGTATTATTGACGATGCAGAATACAAATTGATACTTACAGAAACATAATAAGCCTAAAAAACACAAATCGACAACAAATTTTTACAGGGCCTAACAGTAGATCAATCTCTCACATACATAGGGTCGTAAGACCAATCAATGGAGAGTTGAAGACATGCAAATGGTGCACTTCCAACACTCCCCTCCCCCCATCTAGAGATAATATTAATACTTAATGAGTTAACTAATACTAGCTTTGACAGTTCAGTAAGATTGATTGATATAGTCTCGCTGAGTGTGTTCATAACTTGATACGATCATTTTAAAACACCAGAACTTATTTGTCTGTGTCAAAAAAAAGCGGCTTGTACATCCTTACGGCATTAATAAACTTGGTTACATTAACTAGGGCATACGTTGTCGGCATAGTTTTAAATCGCGGTATCGGTCGCCGTCGCAGTATCGGTTGCGGTATATCGGTATCGGGATATATCGGTGATACGTCGCGGGAATCGGGTGTCGCGGTCGTGAATTTTTAAAAATCATCAGCAACATGTATAAAACTTGAAAAATATACTTTTGTGGCTTTTGCCCCCAACAATGGCTTAAATTATCACATTTTAATTAATTTAAGACATGTAATAGCCCATTCTCTTCATGTGAAATATCCGATAATTTATCAAAACCGCAAGTCAATAAGATTTTACAAATATGAGAAAAATGTAACATTATGAGTTTCGATATAATTGACATAAACAGCAAAAGTAAAATGAATACATTAAAATAAACACACCATAAAGGTTTAACATTATATAATCGCTAGCCACAACTAGTTTCGGTTGGAACTTTGTGTGTATTTGTAAAACACGGTGTTTTTCTCTAGTCCCACATTGGCAAGTTACAAAACTTATATCTAATTGAAATGAATTTGCACTTTAGTAGGTTTGTGAATGAGGACTTAAAAAGAGGTCTAACGCGCTCAGAAAAATGGGTGACAATTTGGAAAATTGATCTGTTAGGCCCACATTTTGCTGAAGCTTCTAGAGCATAGCTCATGTGCACGGAGCACCACTAAATCACCACCCATTTTGACCAGAGTCTTGCCCATTTCTTACTCAAGTGGGCCCATTCATTTTTGTTCTTTTTTTTCTCTTTTTTCGGTTTGTTTTTTTCTTTTACACATTGGGCCAAGCCCAACATTTTCCAGACACACTCTCTCTCTAACTTTACTCTCCCCTCTGCTCCCCATCTGCAACTCCCATCTCTCTCTCTCTCTCTCTCTCTCTCTCTCTCTCTCTCTCTCTCTCCACCACCCCACCACCAGAGGCGACGCCACCAACGCCGGAACACCACCAACTCGGACTATATTCTCTCCAACGGGCGGTGACAAACAGATGGGTCGCTCCGGCATTCATCAGTTTCCTCATAGTGTTCTTGATACCCTCAACCACCTTCGGTACATAACGGGATACCACATCTATGGATTTCCCTTGTAAGAATGCAAGCTTGTAGTCATTAGCCCCAAGTTGTTCCAGGAACAAGATAGCCCTCTGAAGATCCTCCTTGGTTGCGAAAAAGTTTTCAATCTGTGTGTGTAGGGATTGCATCAGAGGATGCTGTCAGTCCAATCGATTCCTCCTTCTCATGTGAGTTTTTCCAACTCTAAATTTCTGATAATGTTTTTTTTCCCCCGAAACCGGCGACACATTTTTTTTTCCTTCCTGGAAACGTTTTTTTTCCCCTTCCGGAAACGTTTTTCCCCCGGACCGGCCGAAAAAATCCGTTCCAGACTGATACGTACCGGAAACCGGCCAGTTCACCTGTGATTTCCAGTCTCCCCTTTATACCGGCCTATATCCGAATCGGAGCCCTCAAATTCCGGTACGAACCGATCAATACGGTTCGTACCGGCCGAAATTTAAAACTATGGTTGTCGAGCCAAAAAACATAAGTGCAGGACACGATATCCATTGTACTGGAATCGCTGGATCATGGGTGGGGTTAACCGAGATCAATTGCAGTCAACTTCCACCTTTTCATCCTGAGATGCTGCTTAAAGTAGGTTTACAAACACTTTGTGAACAGTAAGGGCTTCTGTTCAAGGAGAACATGGACATTTAAGGAGATAACACGGTCACATCTACAATTTCAAGTTCTATTTAATGGTTGTATCAATGCTTGGAATAATTCTCTGTATTACAGACAAGTGATGATGCTAATGACTAATGTCAGCTGAAAATTTTCACATTTCAAGAGATACTATTTTGCAGCTTAAACTAAATGTGTTCATGACTTCATCTCAGTAACAAAACGGTAGAATGCATAATTTCATAGCTTCTAAATCGGTTTATAAATAGGCCAGGCTATAGAAAGGCAGTTCTGGACTTAACTAGATTTTAAACCATTACAAGATTTATCCAAGAGAGATCGATCCCAGCATATGTTCGTAATATTAGTTAATAAAATGTCTTGACACTGAAGGGAGTTAAAGAAGAACAGTATGCACTTGGAAGAATGGAAAAAAATGGAAACTAACAATGTGACATATATCACATAAAGCTATTACCAATGAAAAACATTTCATTGGCATGAGAAAACATTAAAAAATAAAAACTTCATCCAAACTGGTATGACAGATTTATCTAATTGGGAAAAACTCACCAAATTTTCATCAACAGGAAATGCTTACCTGCATAACCTTTCCCAATATGACACCTAGCCTAAACATGCTGCTCATCTGGATTAACTTTCTCTGCAATATACTTCTGCAGATTGAAAGGCAGGAGGGAAAGAAAGGCACTTATCATACTATCCTTAAAAACAATTTGATGATAGCATTATACGAATTTCCGCAATGAAACACTAATCTTAGAACACTGACCCTGGTCGATTACTCACCAGCACAGATAGGTTCTGAAGAGGCTGTATACTTGAAGAAACAATATTTGCAGCCTATAGCTCATATTAACAAATCATTGAGGGTTAATCCAATGAAGTAGAAATAGGATGAAATGATGACAAAGTAAAAACAACTGATATAGTTCAGAAACCTAAAATGGTACTTCACCATGAACGGGAGTTCAAAAGAAGAGGGAAAAGATACGGGGATGTGTGGTAGAAATTAGTCAACTCATAACAGTGGAGAAATGAAATAAAGTGTAAAGACAATTTTGGATTTGCATACGTGGTTTTAAAAAGAGGGAAGAATCACATAAGCCCGGGCCCCTGGCCTCCAAAATGGGGCGGAGTTGCACTTTCTTGTTATTTTTTTTAAATCCATTTTGTGTTTTATTTTATCTTGCTTGGTCTAGGCAAGACAAAAGTGGATTAGAGCTGATGAGAAACCAAGTATGGAAGAACCAGTAGGACCAGAACATCTGTTTTCTGTTGAATGGATTTAAAAAGATTTCTATGTTCTGTTCTTCGTGTTTCGCGAGTCAAAAACTCTGGGCTTAATTTTACTCTTCATAAGAAGAAAATCAAGTGGTCCGACATTTCATTTTGATAGTACCACCGTTCAAAAGAACACAGGGAACTTCTGAGGAATATCCTGGAAACTAACTCCACCAGTGGTAATTAATTTTGCCAGTATCATCTCAATTTGTCTCTGAAGGTATCCATACCCCACTTGTAACGGGCTGGTGAATACAACAATTTACGATGTGCCCTCAAGAAAACAGTTCCGAAAAACTGATAATAAGTTAAATGGCCTGTACCTGGTAATTGATTGCTCTGAAGATCATGAGGCAACAATGGATGTTGAGGCTATTTCTCTTCTAGATACTGCAAATCACAAAGAATGTGTTGAAAAAGTTCCAAGCCCTTACCATCAAGATTGCAAAAGAGTCAGAAACTACAATGTCCTCATCCACCAACACCGGCACATAACCAATTGGATTGAGCTTTATAAACTCTGCAACCAGTAACAGACAAAAATCGAAGGTTGAATCGAAGCCCTCATCCCTCTCTTTAGATTTCATGATCAAAACCCTCTTTTCCAGTTAATTAGTTTAAAGTTCAAACAATCGAAACTCAAATTTTCATTTACTCTTCGAATTATATAAATCAATTGAATCTACAGTAACTTAGCTTTTAATTCCTTCTGGACGATCCCGAACTTAAATACCGTTCTACGGAATAATTGTTAATTCTATGTTTCATAAATTTATTTTTGGTGCGATGGACGACAAACCACATAGTTTTGGCAGATACATATAGAAAGATTATAAAATTTAAACTGTAAGGAAAAAGTAAGTACAATCTTCTTTTTGAGCACACCAAATTATGATGAATGGTGTTCTGCAACAATGATACTACTTGCCATCGGATGATATGGTAGAAACAATATTCAAGATTCATTTTGGGTAATTAAACCATTTTAGTAGAAAACATTTCAAGATCAATTCTTTAACTCATCAAAATTCATTCCATAAAAACTCAAATGAGAGGATTTCATCATGAAAAATCATCCAATCAAAACTCCTCTCCCAGTTCAGCCCATTTCGACCTCGATTCCTAGCTATGCCACTACGCATAGCACACCCATTACTCTCAACTCAACCATAGCCTGGTGCATTTACAGGACGGAAGTGCACAATGTCAATGTTGGTCCAGCATGTAATAAGTAAGTACTACTCACCAGGACTGAACTGCTCCCCTTTTAGCAAATTAACTGCTTTGTATTCATACTCCTGGCCTGTATTAAAGCGCAACAGTAAAGATAATTCAATCATCAGATAATCAAAGATTTAGGGCTTCGAGAAGAAATCAAAAACTCGCATACAAACGGATTGATCAAAACAAGAAAATAGATAAAGGGAGAACCTTTCAAATTGAGAGCAATCTGAACTCGGCGAGAGCAAGAACTCCGGAAGTAAGAACAAAGCTTCAGCTTCTTTTGCTCCTCCACGCCACTCGCCTCATTGTGGATTAGCGTAGTCAAACCCATTAGTCAGTTGTTTCAATTGGTTCCAACAGAAAAAGATTGCACGCGCACAGACAGAGAGAGAGAGAGAGAGAGAGAGAGAGAGAAAATAGTATAGGTTTTGGGTGTGTTTGCAATTTGCGAAGATACCTATCACCTCTCGTTCTAAAAAGCTACGGGCCAATTTACATTTGGGTGTGTTTGCAATTTGCAAAAATAAGAGAAAATAATTAAAGCCCCATTTAAATTTAAAAACAATAGACTTACGAAATTAATTTTTAAAATTTTTTTTGTATCGTATAAATATGTAATATAAATTTTGTTTAAAAATTGCAAAAAAAAAATACTTATTTGAAAAAAAAGTACTTATTTTTGTTTTTAGAATGGGGCTTAAGAAGAAAAATGTAGTAAAAGTGGAGGAAAAATTTTTACTATTGTATTTGTTCTTCCCTACTTTCATGTTTCTTCTCTTTTTCCACACCAACCAAATAAGATAAGGTAAATTTTCTTAATTTTCTCCTTTCCAGGGTTCTAAACAGAGAGAGAAAAAAAGAACTTCCTTTGTTTCTTAGAAAATTGAGAAGATAAATAAAATTATGAATAATAATAGTTGAAAGTGTATTCTTATTATTTTAAATTATTTTTCATAATTATTGGAGACATCTTATTATTGTTACAAATACAGTAAACATTTTCCCTCAACTTTCACTACATTTTTCTTATTATGTGAAAAAAAATCTTTGTAATTATTTTCTCTTATTTTCTCCTCCTTTTCATAAGGCTGTGTTTAGATGACAGCTATCTTCTTAGGGTAGAATGAGAATATGATTCTGAAACTCTGACATTCTTATGTTTGTGAAAAATATCTTCTTAATCATTTTCTCTGATTTTCTCCTTCTTTCCATAAGGATGTGTTTAGATGATAGGTATCTTCTTAAGGGAGAATGAGAATGTGATTTCAGAACTCTAACATTCTTATGTTTGTAAAAAGTGGGAATGAGAATGAAATTATTAATATCCCAATTCATGAGGAATCACATTCCTGAATACAAGAGGAATCTGATTCCTTCCACCCATGGAAATCTTAGATTCTTGGCTTGACCAATATAAAAATGAAACGTTTGACTTTAGGATATTTCCAAAATAAATTATTCATAGAGAAAATTACTTAATTAATCCAAACGTCGGGATATAATTACTCCAAGTATCGAATTACTGAGAATTTGATTCCTGATAATCAAATTACTATTCCTACAAAAGATTACGTGCATACAAACTGAGCCTTAGTTCCAAACACATCCCAATGTAAATTGGTTAGTGCCCGTAGCATTCCTTCCTGACCAAACAGTCAAACACACCCAAGCCATATACTCCTACACCATATCCAGACGAATGACCAACAATCACTGAAAACGAGCCAATTTGCAGTCCCAATCAAAGTTTGCTGAAACCATGGTGAATCTCTCTCTCTCTCTCTCTCTCTCTCTCTCTCTCTCTCCGTTTATGCAATCCCCCTTCACCCGGATTCGAATATACATATCTCAGCCAAAACATATTCCGCTTGTAGTAAGGCGATCCTCATTTTTTGGACAAAATGTTAGGCTCGTAGTCTAGCTAATTTTTGTTAGCTAGCCTATTCTACTAATTGGAAGTTGGTTTTTTTTTTTTTTAATTGAATTGTATTAATATTAGAGCTGCTTGGAGTCTTTTAGCAAGGATCTTGGCAATCCGTTTTAAAAGTTGTAAAATTGTGAGTTAGACAAATCCTGGGTCACACACCACTAAAGCGAGGTTTAAACACCAGACGACATTCACGCCGACGCCGTTTTGGCTATGGTTCAACGCAGATACTGAGGCAATAATTCATTGTCATTCCTTGCTGCACGAAAATTTACGTGTTTCTTAATGGATAGTCGACTTTAACTTAGTTGATTTCGTCAGCCTCTTCTACTAACTGGAAGCTGCGTTTCAGCTAATTTTTAATCTCATTCTGTAATTGTTAACGGTTAGATCATCTACTCACACTTTAATGGGTTGATTTCATTAACAATTTTCGTAAACAACTTACGGCATTTTACCAAGTTGTTTACACTAATCGATAAGTTATTTGTTAGTGGAAACAACTTGACATTTGACAATAATTTATTGATTAGTAAAAATAACTTGATATTTTTACAACAATTTATTGATTAGTGAAAATAACCAATAATTTTTCAACAACAAATTCATCTCCTTAACTTAATCCCTATATATGTGCATAATGGGGATACTACATGTATAGTGGAAATGTGACAACTGTGGTAAGATGAATATTACACCATGCTAGGCCCCGCTGCACCATGGCCCGAATTGGTTCTTCTTCTGAAAATGGGTAGAAATATGAAATGCCAAGCCACGACTAGAGCAGAGATGGTACTAGCAGATGAAATAAATACAATCCAACCGAGCCCAGCTGGGACGAAGACAGACACAAAGTAGGGTAGGGTAACAACACCTGAAAATCAGGGATGTAAAAGAAAACCGTCAAACCAAACGGATAGAATCAATCAAACCCAAGCAGACAATTTTGAAGATCGGTTTTTAAATTAGTTTTGGCGCGCTTGGTTTTGAAATACTAAGATTCGTACACCAAATAAAACCGTACCATTGCTTCTTTTTTCAGCCATGTAAAATATTGTACAATTGGATAACTACTGCATTTTGAGGCCTAAACCGAAAGCATCGAACTACTCCAACGCACAACGGATTTATTCGGTTATTGCAATTGATGGTTAGTTCCGATCATAGAATTGCAAAACCGATATAATTGGTACGACGTGAAATTATATCTTAATGACCGACCAAACCGAAGGGGTTTAATTACACGGAGATACATATACCTGAGATCAGGACAAGCATGTCGAGGATTCGATGGCGGTAGAGAATATGCCCAGTGGTTTGTTGCTCCTCCTCCTCCACTTTCACTGCTTTGGAATTGAGTAGAACTGTTGCTGCGAAGCCAGAGATGCACATTGCTTCGAGGGAAATAGGCATGGTGGCAGGGTGAGTTTGGAAGGGGGAATCACTTCGGTTCTGATACATTATTTGGATGAGATTCAGAAGCAACCCGAGCTTGGCCAAGACCAAAGCATGCCATTCTGCAGATGAAATCCTTTCTGTTGCCTTTCCAGTTATAGCACTATTACAATTACCACAATGGCAAAGCGTGAGTAGAAAGAAATGGAGGACATCAGACTTTGCCATTTTAAAAATAATCCTGGATATTGCTCAATAGAAAAATAGAATTCATGTAACCAACCCAATCAATTGGGACACAAGACTCGTTTAGACTCCGTTCCATTTAATTTTAGCACTTTTTATCCTTATTTTGCGCCAAATTTTATGAATTATTGATTCGTCTTGACAATAGATGAATCGAAAAAAGTAAAAAAAAGTTTTACTTTTATCCAAATATTTTGAAAAATAATCAAAAAGTATGAAAATGTGGATTGAAGTTAAAAGACACACAAGTTTCGATTTTTTTTAACCCTTGTTAAGTGTCGCTGTAACACTCGAAAGGGTACTCTATTTTGGCATAATAAGAGAAATGAGTTTTTTTTTATTATTATTCAAAAAAATTACATTTGTTAGTTTTTTGTCAATATTTTGTAAATTATTGCTTCATCGTGATGAGAAGAATCTAAAAAATAAAAATTACAATCGAAACTCAAATTTTTCTGAATAAAGAAAAAAAAAGTCAATAAACCAATTTTTTTTTGTTTTTTCACAAAAAAAAAAAAAAAGATTTCAATCGTAATATTTTATTTTGGAAATTTCTCTCTTCATGACAAAGCAATAATCTATAAAAAAAAATCAACAAAAAATTAACAAATACGAATTCTTTTTGAATAAGAATAGAAAAGAGAAGTCATTTTACTTATTAAGCCAAAATAAGCCTAATTATATAGGCTGGACCCATCTCATCTGTTGAAAATGAGGTGTCCACTCCTTATTTAGGCAACTGGAGGATGGTTGGCGGCCCTCTTCCCCCCCTCTCCCACCATATATAGGAGTATCTTGATTTTGAAAACCTAAACCCCTAAACCCAATCGCTTTTGAAAAACCTGACATTAGAATCCAAGAACTGCGTAAGAAAAGAGAGAGAGAGAAGCGAAAACCATAAAAGACGATAGTCGTCACAAGGGGAATTAATTGGAGATAGACGAAGTGAGGGCTAGCTTCATATATAGACACCACATCCCCAACAAACCATGAACAGCTGAAATAAATATGAGAGAGAGAGAGAGAGAGAGAGAGAGAGATGGACAGAGGATCCAAATCGCTGCACACAAAGTATACATGGATAAACATATGAGCATTGAGCACTAGCTAGAGTTATACCTGTCTGACTTACAAATACTGTACGAAAAGTAAGCATGCCAGGTGCATAAGAAAGAAAGGCAGTGGCGGCTCTAGGAATTTATGATAGGGTGTTCAGAAATTACCTTAACTCTTCTAGCTAATATATTAACCAACAATATATGTACAATATCCCATATAATTGTACAAATCGTACAATAAAAAAACATAACCTCTATTCTAAAAAATTAACTACGAGGCAAAATGAGAACTTAAAACTATATATAGGAGTACTATTTTTTTTTAACAAAAATTTAATTTGTTTTGAAAGTTGTATTTTGTAGTAGACGGTGTTTTGAGAATGAAGGGGGTAAAATTTTACAATTGTTCTAAATGAGTTTTCATATTGTGCCAATGTTTAACCAACGTACGTATTAATTTACTAAAACCTTTTTGAAAGAAATTGTAGTGAGTACGTTGGGGTTGACCATCTCGAAAATCTGTTATTCTTTAGGATGACATGATGAGATTTTATATTGTAGTCTTAAATTAGAAGGAATATTATTCAAATTAACGGGATTTGTAATGTAGTTTAACTTTGTTAAAGCTTTGTCTGTAATTTAAATTAACACATTTAGACCATCGAAGCAATAAAGCTGGAGAAAACACCAATAGATCTTTTCACTTTCTTTTTACAATTTTTTTACTATGATTATGAGCTTTATTTAAGGTATTCAAATATGAATTACCTGAATTGATGATATGTAATTGAGTTGTGATTGAGTGGTCATTTAGTTTTGGTTAGGTGTTCAAGACTTTTAAAATTGGGTGTTCATTGATATTTGCGTAAGGTGTTCAAAAAAAGGCTAACCCATAATTTTTACATGTATTCTAAGCGAAAAATATTTGTTCAGGTGTTCAGTTGACCATGGAATGGCCTACATAGAGCCACCTCCGAAGAAAGGAAAATAACCAAACAAGAAATGTTACCGCCGATCATCATCTCCACCTCGAGGACGACCATCGCACATCCTCGGGCCCCGATCCTCCGATTCTCCTCCTCCTCTTCCTCCTCCAAATTGTTGTAATTCCTCTCTGCATTGTAAATTAAAGAATGGAAGTAGTAATTAGTTAAGTTACAGATAGATTACATTTTTTTCCCCCTCATAATTAATTACGTACCCCTTGACAAGTGATCAGTACTAGGATTAGATTCAACACGAATGCTAGCTAATGAATTAACCTCATGATGACGATGTTGGAGGTGGCAGCGTGTCGCGGGCGACGATGACGGCGAATGAAGAGTTGATCAGGCGGGCTTGTTGGCCTTACCATTCTTCCTTCGTGGGCGCCGGCCGAACGTGGAGATCTGAAACTTAACTACTACTACTACAAATAATGGCACCTTTTGCTAGTGCTGCGTGGAAGAGAGCACCTTTCAGATAGATAGATACTCCGTATTTATAAGTACAATCAGCCATCCGCGTATAGTTTGGTTAAAGATGATGACGCAACGCATTAATTGAGAAGCGCGTGTAATTGGATTCTAGTAATTTATACTAGTAGTATTTTATTTTTGCATATTAATATATATATATGACGTAATTATGACGCCCTGTTTTACACTTTTATTGGAGAATGACGCCATCAATGAGTGTAGTGTATTTTTTCAAATTTTCATTCCGCGTACAATCTCCGGACCGCTTTAGCATGACAATTGTAGGGTCGGATGAGCTTATCGCACTAGCAAATGGAAACTTTCACCGGACGGAATCCATGTGCAACACTGGATTGCAATTTATTTGAGACAATTATCAGAAAGATCAATTCATTTCGGTATTATATCAAACGAGAATATTTGATTAACGTGATTTTTTGCATGATCAATGTTCTTGATAAGTTCAAAAAAATAAACGATTTGGATCATTATTATGGACCCTGAAATGCCCCAAAACTAATCCAAAATTAGACCAAACTGATTGAAACTGAGATTGGACGGGATCCATAGACTGTTTTTTTTTTAAAAAAAAAAAAAAAACTGGATTAATATGCTAATCTAGTGTGTGAATCCAAAAGGGATGTGAGAATTTCTTGAAAAACTGTCAAACCAAAGGATCCTCACATACTAGAGCAAACAATTTGAATCAATGATACAGAAGCAAAACGTACACACACCCCACTTGCCCAAACACTGAGTTCTCCTAAACTTACAAAAGTTGATTTTGTCCTTATTTGAATTTTGTTCTCATTTGTTAGTTTTGCACCAAATTTTTATGAATTATTGATTCTGTAACGACCCGTTATTTTTATTAATTATAATATCAATTAGAATGTTATCCAAGAAATGTGTATTGATATTTGTGAAAGTATATTAATATCCATGAAATATGCATTGATATCCGAACTTGTTTGGAAGTATGTGTATATTATCCTCTGCCTAATGGGCGGAGGTTAGCAAAACCGTTCCACTTTTATTTTTTTATTTGCATGCATGCAAACCCTACGGTCTCTCCCTCTCCTACCCAGTCTCTAACTCCTCTCGGAGCACGAAAACCGTCCATACTTCGTCCATTCCAAAGCCCGAAGAATTTGAGTCCTTATTGAACTCAAATTTATTAACCTCCTTAAATTTTTTCCCTAAGTTATTGATATGGACTAGAGCTCTGTGTGATTGTTTAGTTGATAACTGGCGATTGGTTTGGCTTATAAGTCACTCGGTTTATTTTTATGAAAGTACGTACAACTCCTTGGGGCTGGCAAGTTGATTGAATTGTGATTTTGGTATTTCTTATTTTCTTTGGTACATTACATTTGGTGGAGATACACATGATGACTGGCGTGATAGTGTTGGTAATGCAAGAATTGGTATTTAAAATTGCAAAATGGTTGCAATTAGCACGTAAGACCAATAAGTTTACAATAAGCTTCTATTCTCACCACTTCAGATTTTATTTGGAGGGAAACATACATGGTGACTGGTGTGACAGTGTTCATAATACAAGAAACGATATTGAAAATTATTGTAAGAGGTGGCAATTATATATATATATATATAAGGCCAATAAGTTTTCAAACACATGGTGTGACAGTGTTCATAATGCAAGAAACGGTATTTAACATTGTAAAAAGTTGCAATTAGCATATATATAAGGCCAATATAAGTTTACAATAAGACCTCTATTCTCATCACTTTTAAGTGGTCTATATTAATTGTGATGTTTCACACATGATATGGTTAAAAAGGGAAGTCATACTGTCAGACACTTATTTAAGCTATAGTATTTGACCATAATACAGCTCTTAATAACTAACATTTTATCTTGGTTCATCCTGTGTAAATCACGGATATTTTTGCTACTTTATATGTATGTATAAGGATTACAGACAATGAAAATGTAACAAATGTGATAAGATGGAGAACTACACCATGGCCCCCAATTCTACACCCTACTGGGCCCCATTTCACTATGGCCGGATTTGATTCTTTTGAAAATGGGTAGAAACAGGAAATGCCAACCAACGAGTATAGCAGAGATGCTGCTAGCACATGAGACAAACACAATCCAACCGAGTCTATCTGGGATGAAAACGGACACAAGGCAGGATAGGGAAACAACACCTGAAAATCAGGGACAAAAATGCAAAACCGTCAAACCAAATGGATAGCATCGATTAATCAAACCCATGCGGAAAATTTTGATCGGTTCTTAAATTAGTTTCGGCGTGTTCAGTTTTGAAATACTAAACATATCAAATTTCAGTTCAGTTTGGGCTTGAAGTTAAGATTCGCACCCCAATTAATTAAAACTGAACCATTGCATCTTTTTTCAACCATGTAATAAAATGTTGTATTTGTACTATTGGATATATAACTACTGCTTTTTGAGGCCTAAACTGATGGCATCTAACTACTTCAACGCACAATGGATTGATTCAGTTATTGCAATTGATGGTTAGCTCTGATTCACAGAACTGCAAAACCGACCAAACCGAAAGGGTTTAATTACATGGATACCTGAGATCAGAACAAGCACGTCGAGGATTCGACGGCAATAGAGAAAATATTTCCTAGAGGTTTGTTGCTCCTCCTCCACTTTCACTGCTTTGGAATTGAGTAGAGTTGCTGCTGCAAAGCCAGAAATGCATATTGCTACAACAAAAATGGCCATGGTGGCGGGGTGAGTTTGGAAGGGAGAATCACTCCGGTTTTGATACATTATCTGGATAAGGTTCAGAAGCAACCCGAGCTTGGCGAAGACCAAAGCATGCCATTCCGCAGATGAAATCCTTTCTGTTGCCTTTCCAATAACAGCACTATTATGATTACCACAGTGGCAAAAGTGTTAGTGGAAAGAAATGGAGGACATCAGACTTTGCCATTTTAGAAACATCCCAAAAATAGCCCCGGATAGAGCGCAATGAAAAAATATAAACAAAATGGCACTTTCTCTTTAAAAAAAAATGCCAATTGTTGGTATTTTTTCAGTTGAAACACACCGGTTTCCATTTTTTTGGTGAGCCTTGTTCAACGACGCTGTCAAAAGTGTATATGAACGAATTATACACACTGGCCTCATCTCATATGTTGAATTCTCCGTTTTAATGAGGTGTCCACTCTTTATTTAGAGAACTGGAAGATGGTTGGAGGCAAACTTATTAGTAACAGAATATCTCAATCTGATCTGGCGGCCCTCTTCTCTCCCTCCCTCAGCTCCCACCATAATCATATCCCTCTCCCTCCAGAGAGAAGTATTTTGAAAAGCTAATTAAACGGCTGAACCCAATTGCCAAATATTCCTGAAGTAGTCCTGACATTACTATCCAAGGACTTGCGGAGTAGAAAAGAGAAATAGAGAAGCAAAAATCAGAAAACAAGATCGATAGCCACCAAGGGGGATTGGAGAGAGACGGAATGGCTTCATAAGCCGGTCAGTCCATGTACACGTGTCTGTGTGTGTGAGAGAGAGAGAGAGGGGATCCAAATCGGTGCATACAAAAGTATATATATGGATAAACATATGAGCGCTAAATTTATATCATTGTGGAACGGAGGTTGTATCTGTCTACTAACAAATACTTAAAGTAAGCATGCCAAGTGCATAAGAAAGAAAGAAACATAACCAACAAAAAAAATATTACCGCCGATGACCATGGCGTATCCCGGGGTACTGATCCTCCGGTTCTCCTCCTCCAAATTGTTGTAGTAATTCCTCTCTGCATCATGCGTACGTGCATGTAATATTTTTGAAAGAAATGGAACTAAGTTAAGTTACTCATGAGATTACAATTTTTTTTGTCTTCTTGTAATTAACTGATCATGAGTACTAGGAGAATGCTAACCTCGTAATGACGATGTTGAAGGTGGCAGCAGCTGCATGTCGCGGGCGACGACGATGAACGAACAGTACTTGATCAGGCCTTGTCGTTGGTCTTACCATTCTTCCTTCGTGGCGGCGGTGGAGATCTGAAGCTTAACTAATAATGGCTTCTTTTGCTAGTGCATGGACGTACGAGCCTCCCTTTCGGTAGAAATTTTTCAGTGTCGAGCAGATATATTTCACGTGGTGTCCGTTTGACACTTTCGAACCTTCCGATACACTTTTTGACTAGTCATATTATAACTTTCTCTCTCTTCTCACCCCTCCTCATTCTTTCTCCTTTTTTTATCTTCAAATCTGAGCGATACCCACTGACACTCAAAAATTTCTCCCTTTCCAGAATTCGGATGCAGGAATCCATGGGGGACCCAGGTGGGTTTAGACTTTGGAGACATAGGTACTCCAAGTCCCTTTCCGATATGAACTTTTCTTCATGTCCCAACGTGGTAGCTAGGGCCACAGTCATTAGATCCAAAATTCGTGAATATCAGTGCACTGTTAGATCAAAATTACACGTAACATAAAATAAAATAAAACTTGTACTTCTATTAACCACAAAAAAGACTTTACATATTTTATAGATCCTTAGATCTTGTTCGGTTAAGAGTTTTAAATTTTGGATTCTAATTATTATTTTATTTCTTTTCAATCATTACTCTTATTTTCTTTCTATCTCTATTAAATTATTATTCCTATTTTCAATCATTAATTACTATATTTCTATCTACGCTCATTACTTACAGATTCAAATCTAAAATCTCAAAACAAATGCAATCTTAGAGCAAGTTTATCAATAGTTAGGCAAAAAAACTTGTGAACAGTGCACATTTTTCATTTTACCTACTTATATTTCTTTCAACACTACATCAACATTATTTATTTAACCTATTTTTTATTAAAATATTATTAATTTGAGAGGGAAAGAGTGAGTGTGAGAAGATGAATAGTGGTTTGAGTGAGAAAAGAGGTGAGAGAAACTAATTTTTAAAGGGGTGGCTGGTGAATAGTGTCTGTACCATCTTCGGCAAAATTAGCTAACCACTATTTAAGAATGGAAAATACATGCCCATTCCCCTAAGCTGCTGCAGCTGATTTTTTTCTGTTTTCCTTAGCTAAAATAACTAAAAATGTATTGTACATTGTCTGGTGTACATGCTCTTAGACATAGGAATCCATGGGGGGCCAGGTGGGTTAAGACTTGACTTAAAAAGTAGGTTGCAGAGTCTCAACAATCCAAGGGACATCATGGGAATGGGACCCCCCAATAGATTTTACATAATTGGAAAAGCCGATAGAAACAAAAACAAAAAAAAAGGGGACAGCCATGGAAAGATGCAAGTTAAAAACTTTTACATTTTTTTTTTGGTCAGGGTAGAATGTTAGGGTATTACTAGAGTTAGATTACTACAGCAGGTTAACGTGGTTCGGATCCATCGACAAAAAAGGGACCTCACACACTGGCATCAAAGAGCTCATTCACGACTGTTTGAGCTAGCTAAAGCTCTGAGTCAAAAGTTGAAGAAGACAGAAATAAGATATTGACACTCTACATTTAGTCTCTCGATCTTACCCCTTTCCGAGGGTCTAAAATACAAACAAAAAAGAGGATATATGGAGTGCAGTTTGATAGAAGACTAAAGTGGGTGTATGTCAGAGGAAAACAATGACTTCTATTGTTTATGCCAGACATGGATATCGTTAAATAGAACTGTAATTGTTAGCTATGTTAATTAAAGTATATAAATGTAGCTGTCCCAGACGGTCACCGTTAGCCAGGACTAAATGTTTTTACTAATGACGCCATGAAAACTGTAAAAATAGTTTATGATCTTGGTCTAAGTTTTGTAGTATATAATGACCGGCGCCCTCAACAACTAGATCGTAGCTCTGTCTACGCTGGGCTGTGGTTTTACTAATCCCCTCGCTCTTTTAATTTTCACTTGTAAAACGTATTGACTAGCTAGCTCTTAGTTTGGCCAATATGTATAAAACCATATCCCTCCTTTTCCTAGCTCATTGGAAAACTCTGACATAAAGGATTTCAATTACGTACTCGTGTTACGGTCCTAATAATCTATAATCTGACGAGCCAACCATTATTTCAATAACCAATATGCGTTGCGTTTCCGGGTGATTTCAACAAAACTCTTGAATAACAACTTTTATATAAGGGTTTTCATAGGAAGGCTGTTACGTACAAAGGAATTTTATCCAGAAATCACCCGGAATGCACTATTTATGACCCATAATGCACTATTTATGACAGGGTATAAATAGTGCATTCCGGATAAAATTTCTTCGTACGTAACACTTTTGTTCTTGTAATCTCATATCAGAACTTTCGTCTAGTTAATGCTGGTGCATAATCTCTATGGTTGAAAAAGAGGATGTCCCTGAGGATATTCTCCCTGCCAATTCCTAAACATCGATCCAAGTGGACCAACCAGTGACTAGCAAGAAAGAAATTTATTCACGGCTCTGCGCGATTTCGGCCGTCTGTTTCGACTTTGAACATTTCAGATTTTAATTAAAAAAATTTGAAAATGAGTTACACTTTTTCCCGAAAAAGTTTTAATATCACGATTGACTCCATAAATAATCATTCACAGTTTGATGTTAAAACGACTTTCTCTACTAGCACATCCCCTCGAGTATACAATGAATCTAGCACATCGTCCCGCACAGTGGACGCTATAGCAAAGTCCCAGTGGGTCGGATGAGTAGGACTGGGACATGAGCCATAGCAAATCTAGAGGAACATGAGCCATAGCAAATCTAGAGGAACATGAGCTATAGCAAATCTAGTGGAGTGGGACATTTCATCCGAAGACTGATAGTCGGTTTTGAGCACATTTCATCCAAAGACTGATAGTTGGTTTTGAGCACGACATGTTATAGAGATTATTTATAAATGAAAAATTCTCTCATTTCGTTAACAGAGTTAGCCAATTTTTTTATTTCATATAGATAAGGGGGTCCGAATGAACGATTTTAAACGTTAAGGGATCTTTGTGTTCAAAACATTTAGATTGAGGGATCTTTGTGTAATTTCACCAATAATTTTTGTGCAGCTATCTTTTTTTTTTTTGAAAATGTGCCGCTATCTTTTACAATATTCTAAAATGAGACCGTCATGCATTCATCATGTTCAAAATAACGAAAAGATTTTTTAACAAAAAAAAATAACGAAAAGTTTCGCGGGTTCCTTGAAATCAAAAGTCATATCTTATCAAATGAAGTTTCTAAATTTTGAGGTCATTCTATTCAAATTTATATCATTTAATCAAGAATTCTGACTCCGCCCCGCTTGTAAAGACCCGGTATTTTTAATAAATAATAATAATTTCCAAAACAAAAATATTATTTTTCCTCATTAGTTTATTTAATGCAAAAAAAAAATTAAAATTATGCATGTTGACACACCAAATTTTATTCCATAATCGATTGTGCGCGCGCGTGTCCGGCGAGTTAATTCTTTATTTTGTGCGTGTGTGTACACTGGATCATTTTACCCAAACTTTAACCTAACTAAATCCTAAACTAGAATCCTAACCAAACTAATACCAAACCAATACTCCAACATCACCCCACACCTCCTTTCCCCTTATTTCCAACCGAAACTCTCACCTTCTCCCTGCCATTTTCAGGCTCCCAAATCCCCTATTTCCTCCCCAAAACCCTCTCCATGCAACACCACATTTTTACCCATTGGATATTAGCCCTCATGCAATCCAAAACCCAATTTAAAAGCCTCCCTTCATCCATTTTTATTTTTCCCAGCCTTCCACTCTTTTCGGCCGAAGAGGAGAGAGAGAGAGAGAGAGAGAGAGAGAGAGAGGGCAGCCGGACACCATCACCACCGAGCTCTCACCATAATCACCACCGTGCACCTCCCACCACCGTAGCCACCTCCAACCTCCACCACTTAACACTCTCCAGCCGAAACCCACCTTTTAATCAATCCATTTGAGATCGAAATCAGCCCAGTTCGAACACCATTCCGGCTCCAAAACACAGCCTCGTTTTCTCCCCGAATCGGCCCGAAAAATCTGCTCGTTCAAGCCCCGGTACTAGCTGCAAAACAGTCCGGAAAGCAGGCACAAAAATAGCCGAGTTCCGCCGCTTCTCATCACCACCGGAGAGCACCAATCGGGTCCTCCACTGCCGCACCACTGACGAGCTCCGCCGCCGCTCCGACCTGCCACCGAATCACTCCGAAACCCGTTTCGCCGGACGAGAGGTAGTTCGAAACTCGTCTCCCTACGTATATCATCGTGTGTATTTGTTAATACTAGTAATTGATGTGTTTGTTTTCGAACCCGACGTGGGCCGTCGAAATCCAGTGGAAACTCCTCTGTTTTGCCGATTTTCCAAAGCTGCTGGAAATTATAAGTTTCTTTGGATTAATTACAGTTGGTCCCTCGAATTTATTAGCTTGTAAATCCAAACCTGGAGTACTAAAGGCTAATACTATAAAACTCAAGTTAATTAGTTTTGGTTAAATCCTAGTTTGTATTGTGAATAGGAATTATTTTAGTACTGGCATTACTCCGCGACGATTAAGAATAAATGTAGACTTTAGTTTTGATAAAGAATAGATAAAATAAAGGAACCACCTAATTTATTTCTCTCAAAAGATTAATTTTATCGCGTGATTATTTTTATGGCATTATTAGTTGTATCGCATGATTATTTCCGTGGCATGATTAAATCTATAGCGAAACAAATTTTATCGTTCGATTGAACATTATTAGCATGTTAGCATGTATCATGATAATGTTGAATTTGTGAAAAGTTGTTGTACTGATAGATTGGACAAATAGGTTCCCGGGTTGGTTGCGATGTGCGGATTTAATTTACTAGACGTGAAAATATTATTAATGGAAAAGATAATAAAATGAGAGGCTGAGATTTGGATTCCGGGCTTGGAACCCCGTGGTGATGTATTGATTGGTGGTGAACTTGAGAATTATTGATTTACGAAACCCTGGGTACGGCATGGTGATGGTCGGCTCTCGGATATTGGGACAGGTCATAAGGGAGGTATTGTGCTTGTGTCACAACCCGGGCTCGAATGTGCTCACGTGCGCATCCGGTGAAGTTTTATCCGATACTTATGGTCGCGGATGGGATACCGGGTATATAACTTAGGTATCTTTCATCCGGATCTGGAAAAGGGGAGTCGGACCACACCAGTGTTTGTGCCAGAGGTTATGGGTAGGAACGGATCTGTGGATAAGATCTGAGATTTCATATAGGTTAAAGGATAGTAATGAAAGAAAGGCTTATTGTTCTCTTTTTATGTTATTTATAATGCATGTCAATTATATTCCTATTGCTTGTAAGTTATGGGTTCGGATGGGTTTTGGCTACTGAGCGTCATCGCTCACGGTACTATGTTGCCCTGGTGACTCGAACGCCAGGTACCGAAGATGGAATAGAAGTGTCGTACGATTCGATCGAGTTCAATCCTATTGAGGAAGAAGCTGAAAACCTTGGTTTCCGTGCGCATAGTTGCTCTGATTAATTTAAGTCGATTTTATTTTGGAAGCTTCTAAGTTTATTTGGAAAATGTAATATTTTGATTTATTCGAAATGGTTGTAATATAATGACATATGCTTTTGCAATGGTGACGTAGTAAATTTGTGAATTTCTTTTGTGAAAATAATTTGTTTTAAAATATTTTTAATGTCTCTGAATTTTCGGGGCGTTACAAATGGTATCAGAGCTTTAGGTTCAAACCCCCGGCCTTGGGTAGATTGGGTAGATCACTTTCCAAGAGTGTTATCCTGGGTAGTTAAGTGTGAAACTTATCTATTATCTTAGCTACTATAAAATTTTATTTTAAAAAAGTGGAATATAATTATGTTAGTAGCTGCCGTCCGAATCAATTCCAGCAAAGTACTGAAGTTCGCAATCGCAAGAAAGAGATAGAAGAACTTGTTCATATTGTATACGTAAAGCCGATCAACGCAGTCAAGAAGTTCTAGTTCCAAGGCAATGAGATAGACCCTGACAAGCGTGGGCGAAAAGACTGAGGTTGACGAAGAAACTACCAAGGAGATTGAGTACCTGCTGAACGAGGATATTTCTTCCCCATTTAGTCTACGTTCAAAGATAGGTTGGAAAGGGTAGGGCCATTGTGAGAACATACCGTGAGAAAACTTAAGTCTTGCATGTATGACTAGCACTTAGGGTTAATTGTAGTAATCACGTGTTTGGCCTAGTGCACCTCCTGCATTGATACATGGTACCTTCTGCATAAATACTTTCAATTGTTTTGTAAAAAAAAAAAGGTGTTTTGTTTAAAAAAAAAAAAGAAAAAGGAAAAGGGAATAATTGCATGTCATTGCATAGAAAAATTCAAAATTTATTTTATTCTTGCAACTTCAACGTCCTTACCACGATTCCGTAGTTAGAACCCCTAACGAGCCTAACCCTAACTTCGTGTAAACCCCAATGCCAATGTCAATACCACCCACATCAACAATGCTTACGTCAATGCCAAGGTCATATATGTACTGACACCCCCAACCTCAAGAGTTGTGCACCCCTCAAGCCCGTGGATCAAGGGATAGGAGCATAATGTAATCGCAATTCTGCAAACGTCGGCTGCCAACGCCCTACAGAGAGCCTACTCCAACAATTGGGGGATTGTAGTTTAAGCAAAATGAAAAGTTGCTGGGAATAACCAACACCGGAGAAGATGGTGGGTTGAATTGCTCAACGTTTTACCTGATCCTGAGAAAGGTCAACAACTAAGGAGATGAGATCTAAGTAACCAAATCTATAATAACACTGACGTAGATTCTAATTGAAGCCCAATTGCTAAGAAGATAATTTCAGATACCATGAAGTTAGTAAGGACCCGAGCCTTCCTTAACTTGAAGCAGGGAACCTCGAGCGTAACCTGGAATACGACGCATCTCATACAACTGTCATGGCGTACCTCACCCTTTGTCCATATAAGCAAGACAAGGAACAAGATTATCATAGGATTCAATGGAGACCATAAAAGTTAAGAATCTCAAGCCTATGTTTGACTTGCCACATATGGATTGTAGGGATGGTAGAGTTTGACTTCAATTTGGGCATGCAACGGCTACCGCCCCTTGCACAGCTATCAACTGCTATCAGAGATGCGAAGATTCAATTTCTACGAGGGTGGTTGTATTTTTTTTAAGGGGGATAGAAGAGCTATTGACGATTATTCATCTTAATCCTCTTTCTCATTCGATTGATTGTCTTCTAACCTCCCGCTGTTTTTAATCTCTCATGACTCTTCTTAAAATCACCTTTGTCATTATGATTCTTTACAGTTAGAGCTGCAACTTCAACTAAAGCTCAAATCGTTGAACTTGTGTCTATTCCAGGCACCTAACTCTCGTGACATTTTCTTTTGTGAGTTGGGTATTCCTAAAAATCATTTTGTTCCAACCTCTCTTAATTTGATTTGAGTTGAAGTCAACAGTTTACCCAATTATGAGTCTAACCTTTTTAATCCATTGGATATTGCATGCTCAGAGCAGTCCTCATTTTATTTTTTTGACCAATGCACTATCAGCTATTCACAACCTTCAATTCTTTTGATTTCACATCAAAATATTCCTTCGACCTTTCAAACTCTAAATTCCCAAACCTAGTTCGAGTCTCAATGTTAGAGTTGTTTAGTCCTTGAGTGCACCAATCATTGT
The DNA here is from genome assembly GCA_014282245.1 of Rhododendron simsii. Classification (NCBI taxonomy): domain Eukaryota; kingdom Viridiplantae; phylum Streptophyta; class Magnoliopsida; order Ericales; family Ericaceae; genus Rhododendron; species Rhododendron simsii. The sequence goes on along the minus strand of CM024963.1, from coordinate 23,266,291 downwards.
TATGCTTCGCTCTCTTTAAGCTATGTATCTTGCCTTGAGCTAATAAAATTCAATAATCGTTCTATCGTTCTATCAATTCCTTGTTCTATTCTAAGAATGGACTCGTAAGCCATTGCTTATTTTTCAGTTGTGCCCAATAATTTTACTTTTAGATAACTAGAGTTTTAGATGCTTGTTTTGAAACACATTTGGCCAATGTGGTGCAAAATAAATATCTAGTTCGGTTTCATCGTTGGGCCTTGTAATTCTTCAGAACCTATCGCGGTAGATCTATATTTCACAAGAGAACCTGCCTTGTTTATTCCATTGCAATGTCTGGAAGCCCAAGAACTTGTTTATTTCACTCGCCTATTAAATCTTTAATCAGAACTATTACAATGCTGAAACTCTTCTTCCAAATCATGGAGTTTACTTCAGCTAACTTAGTCCTTATTCTCATCGTGTTCCAACTCCAACTCAAAAATTATTCATGCCTCTGACTCGTGGAGGAGGAGCTATTCGTACTTTCTATTCGGCAGTTTACCCTACAAACTTGAAACCTCTTGAAACTCTTGTAATTTTCTTGTTTCTTTTGGAGAATAGTACCATCCACCGACTAAGAGCCAAGAACCGAACATTTAAGAACTGAACGAGGAAGGCTTTAAGCTAACGACATATGATCACTCAAAGCTTGTAAAAGAGTTACGCCGACAAGAGGACGAGACCATAGATATTCAAGAAAGAAAAGTTATCGCCTCACCATATTGGTACGTTTGAGATCTTGGAGCAAGTTGGAGAAGTAGCCTGTCCCCTAACTTTACCGCCACAGATCGCCAAAGTTCACAACGTTTTCACGTCTCCATGCTACGGAGATATATGGCCCGTCCCTACCCACGTGTTCAATTGGGAGGAAGTCACACCGGATGAGGATACGACTTTTGAAGAACAGCCGATGGAAATTTAGGATCATGGATAAAAGTTACCAGAGGACAAACAATCAAATTAGTCAAAGTCCTGTGGAGACACCAAGGTCCGGAAGAATCAACTTGGGATCGATCGCAAGGACGCAATGGAAGCCAACTATACACGACATGTTCAAATCCAAGGTATATCTTAATTTCGAGGACGAAATTGTCTTAAGGGGGATAGATTGTAAAGACCCGGTATTTTTAATAAATAATAATAATTTCCAAAACAAAAATATTATTTTTCCTCATTAGTTTATTTAATGCAAAAACAAAAATTAAAATTATGCATGTTGACACACCAAATTTTATTCCATAATCGATTGTGCGCGCGCGTGTCCGGCGAGTTAATTCTTTATTTTGTGCGTGTGTGTACACTGGATCATTTTACCCAAACTTTAACCTAACTAAATCCTAAACTAGAATCCTAACCAAACCAATACTCCAACATCACCCCACACCTCCTTTCCCCTTATTTCCAGCCGAAACTCTCACCTTCTCCCTGCCATTTTCAGGCTCCCAAATCCCCTATTTCCTCCCCAAAACCCTCTCCATGCAACACCACATTTTTACCCATTGGATATTAGCCCTCATGCAATCCAAAACCCAATTTAAAAGCCTCCCTTCATCCATTTTTATTTTTCCCAGCCTTCCACTCTTTTCGGCCGAAGAGGAGAGAGAGAGAGAGAGAGAGAGAGAGAGAGAGAGGGCAGCCGGACACCATCACCACCGAGCTCTCACCATAATCACCACCGTGCACCTCCCACCACCGTAGCCACCTCCAACCTCCACCACTTAACACTCTCCAGCCGAAACCCACCTTTTAATCAATCCATTTGAGATCGAAATCAGCCCAGTTCGAACACCATTCCGGCTCCAAAACACAGCCTCGTTTTCTCCCCAAATCGGCCCAAAAAATCTGCTCGTTCAAGCCCCGGTACTAGCTGCAAAACAGTCCGGAAAGCAGGCACAAAAATAGCCGAGTTCCGCCGCTTCTCATCACCACCGGAGAGCACCAATCGGGTCCTCCACTGCCGCACCACTGACGAGCTCCGCCGCCGCTCCGACCTGCCACCGAATCACTCCGAAACCCGTTTCGCCGGACGAGAGGTAGTTCGAAACTCGTCTCCCTACGTATATCATCGTGTGTATTTGTTAATACTAGTAATTGATGTGTTTGTTTTCGAACCCGACGTGGGCCGTCGAAATCCAGTGGAAACTCCTCTGTTTTGCCGATTTTCCAAAGCTGCTGGAAATTATAAGTTTCTTTGGATTAATTACAGTTGGTCCCTCGAATTTATTAGCTTGTAAATCCAAACCTGGAGTACTAAAGGCCAATACTATAAAACCCAAGTTAATTAGTTTTGGTTAAATCCTAGTTTGTATTGTGAATAGGAATTATTTTAGTACTGGCATTACTCCGCGACGATTAAGAATAAATGTAGACTTTAGTTTTGATAAAGAATAGATAAAATAAAGGAACCACCTAATTTATTTCTCTCACAAGATTAATTTTATTGCGTGATTATTTTTATGGCATTATTAGTTGTATCGCATGATTATTTCCGTGGCATGATTAAATCTATAGCGAAACAAATTTTATCGTTTGATTGAACATTATTAGCATGTTAGCATGTATCATGATAATGTTGAATTTGTGAAAAGTTGTTGTACTGATAGATTGGACAAATAGGTTCCCGGGTTGGTTGCGATGTGCGGATTTAATTTACTAGACGTGAAAATAGGATTAATGGAAAAGATAATAAAATGAGAGGCTGAGATTTGGATTCCGGGCTTGGAACCCCGTGGTGATGTATTGATTGGTGGTGAACTTGAGAATTATTGATTTACGAAACCCTGGGTACGGCATGGTGATGGTCGGCTCTCGGATATTGGGACAGGTCATAAGGGAGGTATTGTGTTTGTGTCACAACCCGGGCTCGAATGTGCTCGCGTGCGCATCCGGTGAAGTTTTATCCGATACTTATGGTCGCGGATGGGATACCGGGTATATAACTTAGGTATCTTTCATCTGGATCTGGAAAAGGGGAGTCGGACCACACCAGTGTTTGTGCCAGAGGTTATGGGTAGGAACGGATCTGTGGATAAGATCTGAGATTTCATATAGGTTAAAGGATAGTAATGAAAGAAAGGCTTATTGTTCTCTTTTTATGTTATTTATAATGCATGTCAATTATATTCCTATTGCTTGTAAGTTATGGGTTCGGATGGGTTTTGGCTACTGAGCGTCATCGCTCACGGTACTATGTTGCCCTGGTGACTCGAACGCCAGGTACCGAAGATGGAACAGAAGTGTCGTACGATTCGATCGAGTTCAATCCTATTGAGGAAGAAGCTGAAAACCTTGGTTTCCGTGCGCATAGTTGCTCTGATTAATTTAAGTCGATTTTATTTTGGAAGCTTCTAAGTTTATTTGGAAAATGTAATATTTTGATTTATTCGAAATGGTTGTAATATAATGACATATGCTTTTGCAATGGTGACGTAGTAAATTTGTGAATTTCTTTTGTGAAAATAATTTGTTTTAAAATATTTTTAATGTCTCTGAATTTTCGGGGCGTTACACCGCTGTAAGAAACGATACAAAATATTTTGAAAATGACATGTCATGTTAGCAAAAAAAAAAAAAGGATAAAATTTTCCAAATCCTTATGGTTTTGGGGCATGAATGCACCCATAGGTATGTACCCTTACATTGAAAGATGAATATATCTCACACATAGATCAAAATCATTAAAAAAAAAAAGAGTTGACTTTATGATTTTCCTACTTAAAATTTAATACTTACCACCCACACAAACTGACTTTACATACCATTTATTATGATAACACTACCACAATATATTGCCACAATGTATACACATATTTATCACAATGTATGACCACACTTACTAGAAAAAGAATTTAACCAATGGTTGAGATTTAAAAAAAAGAGATCCAACAATTGAAGAAAAATAGGGACATGAATGCCCCAAACAGAACTGGGCCATCATAGCTGGATCCCCAAGGATTGTGCAATGACAATTTCATGTTTGCGCCATTTAAAATTGGGACGTCTCACAGCAAAATTCATGTTATTCAATTGAACCCGACAAACTGCACAACAATTGTCCACAATAATTGTACACAGATTGCAAAGTGGGGCCCACTCCAAGTCTCACACAAATAATCGTTCAATAAATATAAAACATTTTTTCAAGGATCCTTCGCAAAAAATTAACTCAATCCAGGGCAAAGGTAGCTAGTGGGGGAGGTGGCATGTGCTACCCCCAGTTTCAAAAATACCAAAAAAAAGAAAGAAAGAAATTACATAGGCAAAGGTTATTTAATATAATATAATAAATAAACCCTCCGTCCCATTTTCTTTGTCCTTTTTTGATAATCGTGTCAGTTTTCAATCGCTTATATCTTTCAATATCAATCTCTAAAAATGTGCAATATAAATCTTGTTTGATAGTTCTTAATTATGTATATAATACAAAAAAATTTGAAATTATGAAAAACATTGTATATTGAGAGATATAAGCGTTTAAAAAACGACACAAATAATGAAAATGGACAATTAAAATGAGACAGAGGAAGTATATAAAGAAGTAGATAGAGAGCACACTCTGATAGAGTGATCAAGCCTGCAATTGTTTTGGTAGGATGCGAAGTTCGATTCCCCCAAGGCAACTTCCACAACATGCATCTGTAGTTTTTCCACTAATTGGAACAGAGCGTGAACCATTTGGCAATTAAATTTTTCGTGAACCATTCGAATAAATAATCTTTTTTATGAACTAGCTAACGTGGTTCGACTAGGCAAAAAAAGCTTCTACTTTGTACAAATATTGTAAAAATTGTAATTTAGAGTTCAGTCCGGTCAAAAATAATAATAATATCGTGATATTTTGTATTTGCTTACCATAATAGAGTTGAAACAAGCCTTTTTTGTTTTTTTTTAAAAAAATAACGACAAAGCCTAGTTATATGACCTTACGCTTTAATTTTTTTTCGAATTTTTCCATACAACATGTAACTAGATTTCTAATCTAAAGTTTATTTTAATTAAACACCTATACTTAGAAAATTCCCTAATTTAGGCACCTACCATTACATTCCGTACATTTTGTCCACAAAAGTGCTGATATGACATATTTTCCCCGTTAACTGGCCCTTTGGCACACAAGGACAGCCCCAAAATTTTAGACAATCAGCCCCGTTAACTCATCCTCGCTTCTCCGACGACTCCTGGCCTCTTCTTTGGCGTTGTCCCTATCATCTTCTCCGGCGTCATCTGTTATAACAAAAATGATTGGATACATGAAACTTGGTCCATAAAAGAAAATGAATGGTCCAGATTCAAAATTATCTAGACCATTTATTTCTTTTCATGAACACTTTCATTGACCAAGTTTCATATATTGTACCAATCGTGTTCTTATAAACTCTCTATTTATTTAAGCTATAGTATTCCACAGTAATACAGTTCTTACTACTCCCTCCGTTCCAAAATGACAGTCCCACTGTCTCTCTCTTGCCTCTTTTCAAATCAAAAAATTAACTACTTCCGTGCATAATTTTTCAAATTTTTTCGCACCGTATTAAAGATCTCGATTAGTACTTTAATTTGGTGCGAAAAAATTCCAAAAAATTATACACGGAAGTAGTTGATTTTTTGATTTGAAAAATGGCACGACTTTTCATGGTGGACTATCAATATGGAACGGAGGGAGTAACATTTTATCTTAGTTTGTCCCCGTGTATAGCACAGATATTTTTGCTACTATATATGTATGTATAAGGACTACAGATAGTGGAAATGTGACAAATGTGATAAAATGGATATACATAGATATTTTTGCTACTATATATATATATATATGTACAAGGATAACAGATAGTGAAAATGTGACAAATGTGATTAGATAGAGAACTACACCCTGCTGGGTCCTAATTCACCATGGCCGGACTGGGTTCTTCCGAAAATGGGTAGAAACAGGAAACGCCAACCAACAAGTAGAGCAGAGATGGTGCTAGCACATGAGACAAATACGATCCAACCGAGCCCATCTGGGACAAAGATGGACACAAGACAGGATAGGGTAACAACACCTGAAAGTCAAGGACGAAAAGGCAAAACCGTCAAACCAAACGGACAGCATCGATCAATACTTAATCAAACCCACGTGGACAATTTTGATCGGTTTTTAAATAGTTTCGGCACGTTCCGTTTTGAAATACTTAACATATCAACTTAATTTCGTATCAATTTTGGGCTTAAAGCTAAGTTTCGCACACTAATTAAAACTGAACCATTGCATCTTTTTTCAACCATGTAATAAAATGTTGTATATGTACTATTGGATAACTACTGCATTTTGAGGCCTAAACCGATGGCATCGAACAACTTCAACGCACAATGGATTGATTCGCTTATTACAATTGATGGTCAGTTCCAACTCATAGAATTGCAAAACCAATATAATTGGTACAACGTGAAATTATATCTTAAAAACGGACCAAATTAACCGAAGGGGTTTAACTACACGGATACCTGAGATCAGGACAAGCATGTCGAGGATTCGACGGCAATAGAGAAAATATTTCCCAGTGGTTTGTTGCTCCTCCTTGTCCTCCTCCTCCTCTTTCACTTCTTTGGAATTGAGTAGAGTTGCTGCTGCAAAACTAGAGATGCATAGTGCTGCGAGGGAAATGGCCATGGTGGCGGGGTGAGTTTGGAAGCGAGAATCCTTCCGGTTCTGATACATTATCTGGATGAGGTCCAGAAGCAACCCGAGCGTGGCAAAAACCAAAGCATGCCATTCCGCAAATGAAATCCTTTCTGTTGCCTTTCCAATAATAGCACTATTACGATTACCACAATGGCAAAAGTGTGAGTGGAAAGAAATGAAGGACATCAGACCTTGCCATTTTAAAAACATCCCCAAAAATAGTCCCTCATAGAGCTCAATGAAAAAATAAAAATAAGATGGCACCTTTTTTTTAAAAAAAATGCCAATTGTTTGGTATTTTTTCAGTTGAAACACACAGGTTTCCCTTTTTTTGGTAAGCCTTGTTTAACGTCAAAAGGGTATATGAACTAATTATACACACTGACCTCATCTCATCTGTTGAATTCTCCGTTTTAATGAGCAGTTCACTCTTTATTTAGAGAACTGGAAGATGGTTGGAGGCAAACTTATTAGTAACAGAAGATCTCAATCTGATCTGGCGGTCCTCTTCTCTCCCTCCAGAGAAGTAGGAGTATTTTGAAAACCTAATTAAACGGCTAAACCCAATCGCCAAATATTCCTGTGGAGAGAGACGGAATGGACTTCATAAGCCTGTCAGTCCATGTACACGTGTGTGTGTGTGTGTGTGTGAGAGAGAGAGAGAGAGAGAGAGAGAGGATCCAAATCGGTGCATACAAAAGTATAGATATGGATAAACATATGAGTAGCTAGCACTAGACTTATATCTGTCTACTAACAAATAGTACTTAAAGTAAGCATGCCAAGTGCATAAGAAAGAAAGAAACATAACCAACAAAACAACATTCCGCCGATCGTATCCACGATGACGACGACCATGGCATATCCCGGGGTCTTGATCCTCCGGTTCTCCTCCTCCAAAATGTTGTAGTAATTCCTCTCTGCATCATGCGTACGTGCATGTAATATTTTTGAAAGAGAAATGGAAGTAAGTTAAAAAAAGGCATAACCCAGGGGAGACTCTCCCATAGGCTATACCTTGGGAGAGTCTCCCTTGGTTGTGCTGCGCGCAGTGGCCCCACACACCTCGCAGCGGTTAAATTCAGAGTATGCAGCTGCCAGGGATCGAACCTATGCACAAAGCTTTGGTATGTTTAAACCTCAACTTGCAGCCCGATCCTTGACCAACTGCACTACACCCCTGGGGGCGGAAGTAAGTTACTGAGATTACATTTTTTTACTTCTTGTAATGTACTGATCATGAGTACTAGGAGAATGCTAACCTCATGATGACGATGTTGAGGGTGGCAGCAGCTGCATGTCGAGGGCGACGACGATGAACGAACAGTACTTGATCAGGCCTTGTCGTTGGTCTTACCATTCTTCCTTCGTGGCGGCGGTGGAGATCTGAAGCTTAACTAATAATGGCTACTTTTGCTAGTGCATGGACGTACGAGCCCCTGGCCTCTTTCAGAATTCAGATACAGGGAATCCATGGGGGTCCCACGCGGGTTTAGAATTTGGAGGCATAGGTACCGCAAGACCCTTTCCGATATGAATTTTTCTTCATGCCCCAACGTGGTAGATAGAGCCAATGCCATAGTCATTAAATCAAAAATTCGTGAATATCAGCCGTTTGATCAAAATTACACATAAAATGTATTTTGCAATTTTTTCTCCAAAAAATTGTACTTTTATTAATCATGAAAAAAGATTATATATACTATATTTTATGGTAACACTTATCATAAAATATAGTAATACTTGCTACAAACTATGGCAATACTTAGTACTACAAACTGCTGGAATTAATCGAGAAAGATCCAAGGGTCTAGGAAAAAATGGGAGCATAGATGCCCCAAATTGCCTTAGGATGTTACAGTCAGACTCTTAGACCTTGTTCGGTTAAGGGTTTTGAATTTTAGATTATAATCATTATCTTAGTCTATTTCTCTCCAATTATTATTCTTATTTTTTTCTTTCTCTCTCAAGTTATTATTCATATTTTCAATCATTAATTACTCTATTTCTATCTATATTCATTATCTACAAATCTAAATCCAAAATCTCAAAATAAACAGGATATTAGATATAGGAATCCAGGGGGGCAGGTGGGTTAAGACTTGGACTTGATCTAAGATATAGGAGAATCCATGGGGGGCCAGGTGGGTTAAGACTTGGACTTAAAAAGCAGCTTGCAGAGCCTCAACAATCCATGGGACATCATGGGAGTGGGGCCCCAATAGATTTTACGAGTGGGATATCATGGAAAAGCCGATAGAAACAAAAAAGGAAAAGTCATGGAATGGGGCCCCAATAGAATGTTAGTGTAGTACTAGAGTTAGATTACTACAGCAGGCCAACGTAGTTTGGATTCATCGACTAAAAATGGACCTCACACACTGGCACCTAAGAGCTTATTCACGGCTGCTTGAACTAGAGTTCCGAGTCAAAAGTTCAAGAAGGGAGAAATGATATTCGCACTCTATATATAGTCTCTCTTAACCCCCTTTCTGAGGGCCTAAAATACAAACAAAAAAGAGGAAACGAAAAAGAGCACTAGTATCGTAGCATTAAAATTCTGTATTTTGTGCCTGCTTAATTACATACTATCCAGAGGTACGGCTTCTGATTCTGTTTCACTAATTGATGAGTTTCTTGACATGCAGAATGAAATGTTGATTTTCACTTTGATAGACGACTAAAGTGGGTGTATGTCGGTGGAAAACAACAACTAGATTGTAAAACGTATTGACTAGCTAGCTATTAGTTTGGTCAATATGTATAAACCATATCCCTTTTCCTCATTGGAAAACTCTGACATAAAATTAAAGGATTTCAATTACGCTCGTGTTACGGTCCTAATAATCTATAATCCGACGAGCCAACCATTATTTCAATAACCAATATGCGTTGCGTTCCCTAATTTGTGAAAAACCCTAACAAGCTAGAAATATATTTCAACAAAACTCTTGAATAACAACTTTTATGTAAAGTTTCTCGTAAGGTTGCTACATACAAAGAAATTTTACCAGAAATCACTCAAAATGCACTTTTTATGACCGATCATAAATAGTGCATTCCAGATGATTTCCGGATAGAATTTCTTTGTACGTGACACTTTTGTTCACGTAATCTCATATCAGAACTTTTGTCTAGTTAATGCTGGGTACATAATCTCTATGGTTGAAAAAGAGGATGTCCCTTAGGATATTCTCCCTGCCAATTCCTAAACATCGATCTAAGTGGACCAACCGGTGCCTAGCAAGAAAGAAACTTATTCACGGTTCTGCATGATCTTGATCGTCTGTTTCGACTTTGAACGGTTCAAATTTAAATGAAATTTTTTCAATAACGAGTTACACTTTTTTCCGAGAAAGTTATAATATCATCCGAATCGTTCAAAACGCTTTTAAACGATCGCGATTAATTCTATAAATAACTATTTACGGCTCCAATGCTAAAAAGATTTTCTCTACTAGCACATCGCCTCAAGTATACAGTGAATCTAGTACATCGTCCCGCACAGTGGACGCTATAGCAAAGTCCCAGTGGGGTCGGATTAGCTATAGCAAATCTAGTGGAGTGGGACATTTCAATTCATCCGAAGACTAATGGTCAGTTTTGAGCACGACATGTTCTAGAGATTATATCTATAAAGTCTAGTCTAGGTACACTACCTCCAACCACTACACCATCCACTACATCTCTTGTGGGGTTCATTCTGGGTCCCAAAAAAATACAGAAAAATGTTCATAAATTTTAAAATAATATATTATGGGCCCTGTAAAAAATCAGTTCCAACAAATATCGATAAGTATTATTTCTTGATTTGTAGGGGCGAAACTGTACAGTTGAGCAATTTCGCCCCTACAAATCAAGAAATAATACTTACCGATATCCGTTGGAGCTGATTTTTTACAGGGCCCCATACAATATTATTTTAAAATTTATGGATATTTTTCTATATTTTTTTGGGACCCATAATGAGCCCCACAAAAGATGTAGTGGATGGTGTAGTGGATGGATGGTAGTGTATGTAGCATCTCTCTATTTATAAATGGAAAATTCTAAAATTAGTCCAATGGACTAATAATAACAAGTGTGTGAATGTATACTAAAAAGTGTAAAAAAATACACAATAATACATACTTTCTTTATCTTTTTGTATGAATTGACAGTAGAAAGATCATTTATAAATTCTCCATAGACCTTTCAGTTGCCTACGTAACGTTTGTGGTTTCTAAAATAATTCTGGTAAGATTACACGGAGACCCCCCTTATTTATCCGTTTTGGATATGAGCACCCCTTAATCTTTATAAAAAAAAAAAAAAAAACCAAAAGCACCCCAATCATCTATAATTGTTAACCAATTAGCACCGTTCTGCCAAAACACCATTAAGATGAAGGGTGTATATTTTTTTATAGATGAGGAGGTTAGTGTGGGTTATTTTTAAGGGGTAGAATCGTTATTTTCTCTTATTTAGTTAACAGAGTTAGCTAATTTTTTTATTTCATATAGATGAGGGTATCCGAATGAACGATTTTAAACGTCAGGGGATCTCTATGTTCAAAACATATAGATTGAGGGATCTTTGTGTAATTTCACCAATAATTTTTTGTGCAGCTATCTTTTTCCTTTTTTTTTTTTGAAAATGTGCAGCTATCTTTTACAATATTCTAAAATGAGACCGTCATGCATGCATCATGTTCAAAATAACGAAAAGTTTTTTTAACCAAAAGAAAATAACGTCGCGGGTTCCTTGAAATCAAAAGTCATATCTTATCAAATGAATTCTAAAATTTTCAGGTTATTTGCCGTTCGGCTAAATAAGCTAAGTGGCTTATTTTTTTGTCTTTATTCTAATTTTTTTACATTTGTTAATTTTTTGTCAATTTTTTGGGGATTATTGCTTCGTCATGACGAAAGAAATTTAAAAAGTAAAAAATTACGATCGAAACTTAATTTTTTTGAATAAAGACAAAAATAAGCCAATTTTTTTGTCTTTATTCAAAAAATTTTGAATTTCGATCATAATTTTTTACTTTTTAGATTTCACTTATCATGAAAAAACAATAATCCCCAAAAAATTAACAAATGCGAACAAAATTTGAACAAAGACAAAAAAAAATAAGCCAAGTGGCTTATTTAGCCAAACTTATTCAAATTTATACTCTCTCTGTTCCCTTTTTAAAATCCAGTATTTCATTTTGAGTTGTCCCTTAATAAGTGTCCATTTTGTAAAGTTAGTGGGCAAAAATTGGTACATTTTTCATTTTGCCCCTAAAAGTATATTCCATTTTGAAATGTTAGCGAGTAAAAGTGTAATGATAAAGTCTTCATAAAGGGTAAGTAGGAAAAGTGGAGGTAAAAGTTGACGTGAAAGGTATAATAATGATGTTTTCTCAATAAGTTAGAGTTACAAAGTGGAACACTTAAAAAGGGACGGAGGAAGTATCATTTAATCAAGAATTATGGCTCTGCCCCATTGTAAGAAATGATACAAAATACTTTGAAAATGACATGTCATGTTATCAAGTTAAAATTTTCCAAATCCTTATGTTTATGGGGTAGGGATGCTCCATAAGTATATACCTTTAGATTGAAAAATGAATAAATTTTAGTCGTTAGAACAAAATCATTAAAAAAATAATAATAAGTTAATTTTATGATTTTCCTGCTTAAAATTTACTACTTACCACCCACACAAACTGTCTTTACATTCCATTTACTATGATTACACTACCACAATATATGGCCCAATGTATGACCACACTTACTACAAAATGAATTTAACCAGTGGTTGAGATTTGGAATTGAGAGCTGAATCTGTTGCATCAGATTGAATCTAGGCCTAGGCCAGTGCCATTCACCATTAAGAATAACAGAACTCACTTTTGCAAATAAAGATCTTCTCATGGTAGCAACTAAGCGATCATCAAGAAGTTTGTACAAGGGGCCTTTCGTATGCCAATTGTCAAACCATATAAAAGTATTGCGACCATCTCCTATAATATGCTTCACAAAAAGCTGACCCATACGTCGAAGTTTCAACAATTTTCAAACAGTACATGAACAGTCTTGAGGCACCTTCATAACCCATATATATTGATCTCTTATCATATAACTGTGAACCCACTTTGACCCACAAGGTGTCCTCTTTCTTACACAGAGCCTGCAAGTGTCTCAACATGGTGGCCTTGTTCCACACCTGCAGGGACTTCAATGTACACAGATTGCAATAATTGTACACAAATTGCAATGTGGAGCCCACTCCAAGTCTCACACAAACAATCGTTCATTAAATATGAAACATTTTTTCAAGGGTATTTTGCGAAAAATTAACTCAATCCGGGGCAAAGGTAGCTAGTGGGGGAGGTGGCACGTGGTACCCGGTTTTAATATAATAATAATAAATATATAAAGAAGTGGATAGAGAGCATGCTCTGATAGAGTGATCAAGCCTGCATTTGTTTTGGTAAGATGGGAAGTTCGATTCGCCCTAGGCAACTTCCACAACATCGGTAATTTTCCCACTAATTGAAACAGAGCGTGAACCATTTGGCCATTAAATTTTTCGTGAACCATTCGAATAAATAATCTTTTTTATGAACTAACGTGGTTCGACTAGGCAATAAAGACTTCAACTTCGTACAAATATTGTAAAAATTACAATTTAGAGTTCAGTCCGGATCAAAAAAATAATAATATTGTAATGTTTTGTATTTGCATACCATAATTAATAGAGTTGAAGCAAGCTCTTATTTCTTTTTCTTTTTTTAAAAAAACCCCACGACAAAGCCTAGCTATATGACCTTACATTTTAATTTTTATTCAAATTTTTCCGCACAACATGTAACTAGATTTCTATTGAGTGGTGCCACCCCCACTTCAACTATAGGATTTCCGGACCTTTCGCCAACGTTGGGTCGCACACCTAGCGGAGAATTTTTTTTTTCCCTCAAAGTAAGTGATCACATTTGAGTACTATATTTAGTATCACTTTTTTGATGAAATTCATATATGTGTTTGATGACACATAAACTATAGTACTTTTTTTTTTTATCCGCGTAAACTATAGTACTTTATTCCTTTTTATTAGGAAAGTATCATCATTACATATTTTACATCAACTTTTACTTTTCCAAATTATCTTCCACTTTTATCAATTAACTATTTACCCATTAAAATTTTAAAAGGACAAAATAATAATTATACAATTTTTCACATTAACTTTTTTTAATGGATACTAATTAAAGAATTAACCCAAAACAAAATACTAAACCATTATGTGGGGACAAAAGGAGTACACAAATTTGTTAATTATACCATCAATATCTGCAAAGCACAATCGAACCCTCTCCCCTTGTAGAGATTAACCAAGAAAAATAATCTTTGGTTTTTGAACATCCAAGAAAATGGACTTCAGGTTGGTGTTGTGCAGTGAGATTTATTGTACCGTGTTGCACACCTCCAAGCCGTCGGATCATGCATCTGACGGCACGGATCTCATCTCTGCAACCAACGATCGATAGCCATTCATTGCTGAGATGAGATTCGAGCGGTCGGATGCACGATCCGATGGCTCAGAGATGCGCAGCACGGTGATGCACATACCACTGCACAACACCATCCCCAATTCCAAGAAAATAATCCAAGAATAACTTCTTCTTTTTTACTGTATCATCCCAAGAATAACCTTGTTGGTTTGATATAATCATATAAACAAATACTTTTATATGAAAAATAAGAAATGAGTTTCTGTTTATTTATTAAAAAATAAAAAAACACATGTTTGGTGACCATAATAGTTTTTGTTTATTTGTTTAAGACTGCCAAAAGTGTTTTCAAAATAAACAAAAAATACAATTTTTGTGTTTTTAGAATTTTCGTAAATTAGTGAAATTGATTATGTATTTTATAAATAAAAATAGTAATACACACATATTTATGGTGCCTGTTTCAAAAAATATCGGAAACAAAAATAAAAAACTGAAAATAAAAACTTTTCCAAACAGATCAAGTCTTAGACCTTGAATTTAATTTCGTCTAAAGGGAAAGAGTAGATTTAAAGGAGGCCAATTAAGACTCTGTTTGGAACGTAAAGACAAGAAGAAGAAGAAAAAAGGGCAGAAAATGAGAATAAAAATTTACTATTCACTAAACTTAATTTTTTCTTCCAACAAAACAAATCAATAGAATGATTAATTTTAAATTTTTCTTTCTTTTCTTTTCTAAAGTTCCAAACAGGCAAACAGAGCCCTGACGCAAAAACCCTGAAGCGCCAAGGAACCCTCCCTCCATTCCTCACACTCTGTGCTCCCGACCGCCTTGCCTTCTTCTCTCTCCTCTCTCTAAACAAATATATGTATGCATCTATACGCGTTTCGAAGTCAATAACGATTCTCTACAGTCCATGTTGGAATGAGTGGCCAAATAGCCCTCCATATTTTACATACCTCATTGTTAATTATGTTTGCCTTATTTATTATTGGCTAACGTTTCTTTTTTGGTTGAGTATGAAATTATTCTGTGTGTTTGCACAAGAGAAAACAATGGGTGTGATTGGCCAAGTTGGCTAAGAGTTTGATTTGGTCAAACCACTATTAGGTGTCCCACTTAATAAGAGATGTGCATGTGGATGGGGGTGATGTGGTTATATAATGTCATGTGCTCCCTAAATAAAAGGGGTGGTTGGAGAGATATGGGTGAGTGAGATAACCCCCACTATCTAAATAACAGGGAGCAGTTTTCCCTGTAACGTTACATGGATATATGCCTATAAAAGAAAACCCAGAAGAGGGGAAATCCTATCACAACCCACGCACAAATTTTGCCCTATCTCTACATTGTTTTCTACTATGCAAACACTTATATTTACAGATATTAGTTGAGAAGGAAACTTTGGAGATCCAGGAGCTTTCGGAATATACGAAGAGAAGTCCAAGCCTCAATTGTTCAACACTGGTATCAGAGCGACGAGGCAACGAGATTTCCTCTGTTCCGTGCAGAGCTTTTTCTTGGCTCAATTTGCCGTCCATTTTTTCCAAGAAATCAACATTCAAGGGGTTTTGTCTGTACTCCTATTTTGGCGTTGCTTCACCAGATTCTTGCATCTATTTTACTCACCAATTGTGGGCTATTCAACAAAGCTTATAAAAGGGGAGTCACTGGTGAAGAACCGACAAGAAGTTTTTCGGCAAAATCAGTATCATGAAAGAATTCGGTACACAGTAATATTTTTTGCGTGCTTCCACGGTCAGCCTTCTTAATTCCCTCTATTTCCACTAGTAATTCATATCATGGCTAGTAGGGCTGTTAGTCAGGAGCTTAGTAAGACCGAAAAATTGAATGGTGCTAATTTCTCAACCTGGAAGCGCCGTATCCGTCACATACTTTTCCACGACAAGGTTGAATATGTGATCGATATCGACGATGTACCAACTCCACCACCCGAAAATTCTAATGCTGCCAATAGGAGAATGTATGAAAAATTTCTTGAAGATGATAAGACCGCTAGACACATAATGCTCACTTTCATGGAACCGGACATTGAAATTTTATTTGAAGAACATGAGCATGCTAAGACCATGTTTGATGCTATTAGTAATGCCTATCGTGCTACATCTGAAACATACATTCAATTGTTAATGGAAAGGTTTACTGGCATTGAGATGAAAGAAGATGAAAATGTCATTGATCATGTCAACAAGTTGTCTGTCATAGCTAAAGAATTGGCCACTTTAGATAACCCTCTTCCTGACCGATTGCAAGTGTCTACCATTTTGCAAAGTTTGCCAAAATCTTGGGAATCTGCTGTTGTTGCTCTCAATTTTTCCTCTACCACTTTAACTATGAAAAATTTACCTGTTTTATTGGGTATAGAGGCTGAAAGAAGAGCTAAAAAGAAAACTACAAAATTGTTTTTGACCCTTGCTCCTGCTGCCACTTCTGAGCCACCACAGTTTGAAAACAAAAAATTTCATTCTTCTTCCGGATCGTCAAAGTCCGGACAGCAGAAAAATTATTCTAAGAATTTCAAAGGAAAGGGTAAAGAGTTTAAGAATGGTGGAAATTTTAAAAAGAAAGGGTCTTGCTTTAATTGTGGAAAATTTGGACATTTTCAAGCCGATTGTCGTGGGCCTAAAAACAATAAGAAACCTAATTTTGGAGGCTCCAAAGATATTGTCTGTGTGGTATCTGAATCTCTTTTGGCTGATACTGATATTGGAGCATGGTGGGTGGATTCTGCTTCCTCTCGCCATGTGGCAAAGAATAAAGAATCTTTTGTGGAATTGAAAGAGGTTAAAGCCGGTGATCATCGCATATACATGGGAAATAACAGTTATTGCGATGTTGTTGGAATTGGCACTGTGAAGGTTATGTTACCTGGCGATAAAAACCTCTACTTAACTGATGTTCTGTATTCACCCACCATGAGGCGCAACCTTATCTCAGTTCCTCGTTTGGATGAGAAGGATTTTGAGGTGCGCTTCCGTTCCGGAAAAGTCTCTATTGGGAAACATGGTAGGATTATGATGTGGGGTAGTAAAGTTGATGGTTTGTACCGTTTGAACATTATTTCTGATGTTAATAATAATGCATTAGCTGGTTGTTCTGCTTATACCGTTGATTCTACTCATAGTTATGATTCTCTTTATGTTGATGATCCTTATATTTGGCATTTGAGATTAGGACACATAAACAAAGATAAAATGAAAAGAATGATGAATATGGAACTGATTCCTAAGATTGATATTGATTTTTCTATTTGTGAATCATGTTTATCCGGAAAAATGTCTAGATTACCATTTTCTAAAGGTCAACGAGCAAATGAATTACTAGCTATAATACATTCAGATGTTTGTGGTCCATTGAATATTAAATCTCATAAAGGCATGGAATATTTTGTGACATTTATTGATGACTATTCTAGGTATGGTTATTTGTATTTGATGCGCAAGAAATCTGAAGTATTTGAAAATTTTCAAGAGTTTAAAAAAGTAGTTGAAAAACAACTAGGAAGAGATATTAAGATATTGAGATCCGATAGGGGTGGAGAATATATATCTGATTTGTTTGGAGATTTCTTCAAAGATAATGGTATTATTCATCAAGTTACAATGAGTTACACACCACAACAAAATGGCGTTGCTGAACGTCGTAATAGAACATTATTAGACATGGTTAGATCTATGCTTAGTCATTCCTTGCTTGGTTCACAATTTTGGAGTGAGGCTATTGTAACTGCTATGTACCTTCTCAACTTGGTTCCTACTAAAACGATTAATAGAACTCCTCACGAATTATGGACAGGTAGGAAACCTAGCCTAGACCACTTAAAGGTATGGGGTTCTTCTGCTCACATATTAGTTCCGGCTCAACAAAGAGGAAAATTAGATAGCAAAACTATCAAGGGAACATTTGTAGGATATCCTGAAAATTCTAAAGGTTACAGGTTTGTTGTTCATCATAGTAATGGTAGTATTAGTGTCATGGAAAGTAGAGATGCGAGATTTTTGGAAGAAGAAATTGACACTAGAAATCCTAGTAGCCTAGTTGAATTATTTGAGATCTCCAAAGAAAAAGAAAGTTTGAATGAGCCTAGAATTCCTAATGTAGAAATTATTTCAGAACCTTCCGTTATACCACATAACACTGTTGGAAACATTCAAAGAGAAAGAAATCCATCCTCAAGGTTAAAAGACTATCTTACTTTTATGATAGAAGAAAATATTGATGATCCATCGACTATTCAAGAGGCCTTGTCGACCCGAGATTCAAAGAAATGGGTAGAAGCAATCCAAGATGAATTAGATTCGATTATTAAAAATGACGTTTGGGAGTTAGTGCATTTACCTAAAGAAAGAAAAGCTATTGGGTGCAAATGGATTCTCAAAAAGAAATACAAGTCTGATGGAACTATCGATAAGTATAAGGCTAGATTAGTTGCCAAAGGCTTTACGCAAAAACCCGGAATAGATTATGAAGAAACATATTCTCCTGTTGCTAAATTCAATTCGATAAGAATTTTAATGGCTATTGTGGCTTCGTTAGATTTGGAACTCATCCAAATGGATGTAAAAACTGCGTTTTTGAATGGAGAATTAAAAGAAGACATTTATATGCAACAACCTGAAGGGTATGTTGTAGAAGGTCATGAAGATAAAGTTTACAAGCTAAAGAAGTCTTTATATGGGCTTAAGCAATCATCTAGACAGTGGTACTATACTTTTGATAAGGCTATAACTTCGTATGGATTTATTGCAAATGAATATGATCCTTGTGTATATCAGTGGAATAGTGGGAGTAGCTTTATGATTTTATCATTATATGTAGATGATATTTTGATTGCTGGCAATGATATTGTGTCAATAGAAGAGATAAAAAATTATCTCAAAAGCCAATTTGAAATGAAAGATATGGGTGAAGCGTCTTATGTATTGGGCATACAAATAATTAGAGATAGAAAAACAAGGATATTAAAATTATCTCAAGAACAATATTTTGAGAAAATTCTCAAAAGATTTAACATGGAAGGATCTAATCCATTAGATACACCCATTCATAAACAAACTATTTTGTCAAAAAGAATGTGCCCAGCAAATGAAGAAGAAAAGATGAAAATGGAAAACAAGCCTTATGCTCAAGCTGTTGGTAGTCTTATGTATGCAATGTTGTGTACTCGACCTGATATTAGTTACGCTGTAAGTGTAGTAAGTAGATATCAAAGTAATCCTGGTGAGCCTCATTGGGCAGCTGTTAAAAGGATACTTAGATACATTCAAGGCACTAAAGACTACAAATTAACCTATCATTGTAATGGTGACAACTTAGAAGTTGTTGGATATTCAGATGCAGATTTTTCTGGCGATGTTGACGATGGTAAGTCTACTTCAGCCTATGTATTCCTTCTTGGTGGAGGTGCAATTTCATGGTCTAGTAAAAAACAATCATGTGTGGCTAAAAGTACCATGGAAGCTGAATATATATCATATAGCGGCGCAGCTTCTGAAGCTGTTTGGATTAAGCGGTTTCTTGAAGATTTGAAAATAAATGAAATAGCTAACAAGCCAATAGCTATTATGTGTGATAACCAAGCTGCTATACAAACTATTAAAAATGGTGAGATTGGATCAAGGGGAAAACATATAGATCGACAATATCACTATGTTGTTGATGTGCTACAAAGAAATGAGATTGTTATAGATTATCTCTCTTCTAAAGAGATGCTTGCTGATCCTCTTACAAAGCCTATTGCATCTGTTGATTTTAGAAAACATGTACATCTCATGGGAGTGAAAAGTGATTGAAAATATCTCGGTCTATTGGCCAAATGGGAGATGTTGGAATGAGTGGCCAAATAGCCCTCCATATTTTACATACCTCATTGTTAATTATGTTTGCCTTATTTATTATTGGCTAACGTTTCTTTTTTGGTTGAGTATGAAATTATTCTGTGTGTTTGCACAAGAGAAAACAATGGGTGTGATTGGCCAAGTTGGCTAAGAGTTTGATTTGGTCAAACCACTATTAGGTGTCCCACTTAATAAGAGATGTGCATGTGGATGGGGGTGATGTGGTTATATAATGTCATGTGCTCCCTAAATAAAAGGGGTGGTTGGAGAGATATGGGTGAGTGAGATAACCCCCACTATCTAAATAACAGGGAGCAGTTTTCCCTGTAACGTTACATGGATATATGCCTATAAAAGAAAACCCAGAAGAGGGGAAATCCTATCACAACCCACGCACAAATTTTGCCCTATCTCTACATTGTTTTCTACTGTGCAAACACTTATATTTACAGATATTAGTTGAGAAGGAAACTTTGGAGATCCAGGAGCTTTCGGAATATACGAAGAGAAGTCCGAGCCTCAATTGTTCAACAGTTCATGCACTCTTCGCGACGATTAATTTTGAGTCAAGTGGACCAATGGGAAGCAGGTCATTGGAGGGGATGGAGGTCCCCATCACCGGCAGTGACTCCATCAAGTGGCTCCAACTCTCTGTCCCGTCCTCTTCACCGTATTCCACAGCTCATTCCGCCAATGGCACTTTTGATTTTTGATATGTGGGTTTGAAAACTAGAACAATAGCACTTCAGGACAAATTACGAGCTCTGTTGTGGGGTAAAAATTGTGAATTTTGGGTAGGGGTGATAAATGAGCGAAATGAGCCAAGCAGGTACTTAATGAAGCTTGGTTTGAAACTTAACGAGCTTTAAATATATATTCGAGCTTAGCTTGTTTATGAGACTAGCCGATCCCAAACGAGCTTTAATCAAGTCAAACGATTCAAGTAGTATCTTGTTTAAGCTTAGTTTGAAGTCTTAACAAGTTTCAAAAACATGCTCAAGCTTGATTTGTTTATGTCTTGAACATGCTTTTAACGAACGGACAAGAGCTTAAACTCTAAGTGGTTTGGTTCGTTTAGCAGCCCTAATTTTGGGTGCTGAATACAATAGTTCTTATTGAGAAATCAAAGGTAGTGGGAGGCAGAATCGTTTACTTTGCTGAATTGGTGCCAATTCAGCTTCGCTAAAATTGCGACATCACAATCCAAATTTTCCGTGCTTTTTTTTTTTTTCCTGCCAACGGAGCAGGATTGCTTTTTGTTTTGGGTGGCATTTTGAACTAGTAAGCTAAGAAAGTGGATTTGGGTTTGCAAAATGAGCATGAATGAAGCTTTGGTTTTTGGGTGCCGAAGCAGTAATTGTACTACTCCTACTTCGTAATTACGACAACGTGATATTCGATCACTTTGTAATTTCTATCTACCACCCTGTATTCACATGACCGAGCTTGTTTGTAATTAAGTAGTCGTTAAAATTTATTGGGTGAATTTTCCAACCTCCCTTAGTTTTCCTCTCTTTCTTTTTGTTTAGTATTTTCTAGACTAGATATTGTGCTACTGTTTATACCCGTTTTTGGCACCACGGATCGAGCTAGTCGTGATTGGTTTTTAATTAGTTCCTTGATTAATTTGGGCTGAAGGCTAAGTAATTGATTGAGTAAATCTTGGGCCATGGATTTTTCCCATTTGGGCCCAAGAAACACGCAGCCCATTGAAAGGACGTAGCCCATGATCTTTTGAGAAGCTAACCCACGGTTAGGCCCATGAAGGAGGTGCTGATTTGGTCCGCATGGAGCAGCCCACGGTTTGACTTATAAAGAAAACATTGATCTGGCTTAAGTAATGAGGTCCACGATTTTAGGGGACGGCTATCACCTGATGGCAATTGGTTTTTGTATTTCAAAGGCCAATTGACTTGGTCAATTGGCCATATGTTAAACTCATAAGAAAAGGGAGATCATGGGTAGTTATTGCCACATCACCCATGAACCCTTAACTACCAGAGAAACCGCCCACTACCTCATACGCACGAAAAGTGGAGTAGTCATGGGACACATGGCAGCTTGAGATGCAAAGCTGGGTTCGGATTCAGGCCTGAATCAGCATACTGCAGTGCTTATAAATACAATTCACAAGATGAAAAATGGGTCAAACACCAATCAAAACTCAATACTTAAAACCAAAGTCTTTCTAGCGAAGCAAACTTTCCTACTTTCAGCAAAGTAGATTATCGAATACTTAGTATTCAACCCCATTCAAACTTACTTCATCAAGTAGTTTGGATTTTACTTTTCTTGTACAAACTTTATTATCCCGGAATAATAAAATTCACATTTTTACGTTCCATTTCCTATACGACTAGGAAATTTTGAGTTCACAACCGTGTGGCAAACCACGAACCTCATTGTGATCTTTAACCTTTGGGTCACACACAATCACTCATACGTTAGAAGTCAAGATTCACGGGAATCTTCATCAAAAGTTAGGCGCTACAAGTCTTGTCACGCCCACACACCACACATTCACACCTTTGCCAAAAACGAGAGTTTTCAGCTACTCCAGTTGCTTGTTTAGAAGATTGGTTGAGTCTAGTGGTTTTAGCCAACCGTCCAAACTGTCCACGACATTGTTGTTGTTTACGGTTGCACATTTCTTTTCCAGCTACTTAATTTCATTCCTTATGTGAGCTGCTCACGTGGATTTTCGTGCTCAGTAATTTAGATCGATATATAGGAATGTTGTTTTTCATTCGCTTCAATAAGATTGTGGAACTTCTGATGCGTAAAGCAGTTTTTTGCTTCAGCTTCTTTCTTGCTTTCTCCTTATTTTTGGTGTCTTTCTGTTCATTTCGCTGGTATCCTCCATTATGTTGCGAAGATGGGACTATGTAAATAAATTCTTGACTGCACGGAGGTCCAAATTTTTTACTTGTTATTATGTGGGTTGTCTTTGTCCCTTTTCCTAATTATTTCCCATATTTTCTATTACTCGGTAGGTATGTATTTTTTGAATTTATAGGGGCGAAATTGCAACCTACAAAAACATGAGTTTTTTTACTTTTCAATTTTACTTTTTCATTTCAATTAAATTAAAAGACCTTAAAAATGTATTATGCGCATGTATTTCTTAAATGTTATACCTGTTGCATAATGCATTCCGCAAATATCGCAAAAATATAAAACACAAATGCTCCCAATTCCCAAATGCTCCTGGAGTTTGGAGGTGGCCTGAACCCCCCCCCCCGTCCCCTCCTCTCTCTCTCTCTCTCTCTCTCTCTCTCTCTCTCTCTCTCTCTTTATGGTTTCTTCATCTTATGAGGGTTTTCTTTTTGATCCGTTCACCTTCTGCGGTTGAGATCGGATTACTTGAACCTTCCTTGCCCGATTCCCTAAGAAGAAATCCACCGTGTAGCCATGAGTTAGCATCATCTGGCTAACCATTTCACTTACTGTCTTTGATTCCTCTTTCGTTGTCTTGTTTGGTTTTAATTTTGGTGTAGAGTACTTGGGATGAAAAGGTTAACATGGATGTCTTCTTAATTTATACTCCTATTTGTTTGGTTACCTTCACATATACGGCACACTAATGGTAACGGAAAGCCAGATTTGGGTTGAATTTCAGGGCGACAATGGGAGTGCATCAGAGAAATCAACGGAGGCAGAGGATTTCACGGAGTTCTTTCTCTTCGTGGACTGCTTATTGGAGTACTACTAGAAGCAGAACCCGAGTTTTGAAACGTACAACTCCTTGGTGGTGCAACTCCTTGGGCAGGCTAGTAGATTCAATTGTGCTTTGTGTCTTCCTTTTTTTCTTAGGTAGATTACATTTGGAGGAGACGCACACGGCAACTGATATGACAGTGTTCGTAATGCAAGATACGGTATTAAAAATTGTACAAGGTTGAAATTAGCATATATACAAGGCCAATAAGTTTACAATAAGATCTTTATATATTGTCATCACTTTTAGTGGTCTATATTGTGATGCTTCACACTTGATCATATGATTAAAAAGGGACGTCATACACTTATTTAAGCTATAGACCTAGTATTCGACCATAATACAGCTCTTACTAACATTTTATCTTGGTTCATATACATATAAGGATTAGGAATAGTGGTAATGTGACAAATGCTACAAGATGGAGAATTACACCCTTCTGGGCCTTGATTCACTATGGCCGGATTTGTTTCTTCCAAATATGGGTAGAAACAAGAAACACCAAGCCACAAGTAGAACAGAGATGATACAAGCACATGCGACAAACACAATCCAAACGAGCCCATCTGCAACGAAGACGGATACAAGACATGACAGGGTAACAACACCTGAAATCAGGGACGAAAAAGAAAACCGTCAAACCAAACAGATAGCATCAATCAAACCCAAGCAAACAATTTTGATCGGTTTTTAAGTTAGTTCCGGCACACTCGGTTTTGAAATAGTAAACATCAAATTTTGGTTCACTTTTGGGCTTAAAATTAAGATTCGTACACCAATTAAAATAGAACCATTGTATTTGTACAATTGGATAACTACTACATTTTGAAGCCTAAAACTGATAGCATCGAACTACTTCAAAGCACAATGGATTGATTCGGTTATTGCAATTGATGGTCAGTTCCAATTCATAGAATTGCAAAACCGATATAATTGGTACCATGTGAAATTATATCTTAAAAATCGACAAAACCGAAGGGGTTTAATCACATGGATACCTGAGATCAGGACATTCATGTCGCAGATTCGACGGCAGTAGAGAAATTGCCCAGTGGTTTGCTCCTCCCCCTTCTCCTCCACTTTCACTGCTTTGGATTTGAGCAGAGCTGCTGGTGCGAAGACAGAGATGCATAGTGCTGCGAGGGAAATGGCTATGGTGGCGGGGCGACTTTCAAATAGAGAAACTTTTCGGTTCTGATATATCTGGATGAGGCCCAGAAGCAATCCGAGATTAGCCGAGACCAAAGCATACCATTCAGCAGATGAAATCCTTTCTGTTGCCTTTTCAAAAACAGCACTATTACAATTACCACAATGGCAAAAGTGTGAGTAGAAAGAAAGTGAGGACATCAGACTTTGTCATTTTAAAAATAGAATTCATACAACCGAACCTAATTGGTTGGAACAAGACTCATTTAGTTTGGGTTGGTCAGTGCATTTAACTTACCGGTAGTACATACGTACTCTATCATACTCCTTTTGCCCCAAATTGTTCATCCCTTTTTTTTCCTTTTATTTTTCAGTATTTTGAAGAAAAAAAAATTCCTCTTCAAAATGCAATGACCCAAAGTTGATGAGTGCACCCTTCTCTTTCAAGTTGAGGTTTTGTACTATTGACAATCTATTGGGTGTAAATAAGGCATAAAAAACACTCAGAGAGAGAAGAAAAAAAACTCAATTGAAAATAGAGAAGTATGAGAGAAGATGAATATGAGCCTCGTTGGACTTGCGTTTTATGATAAGACTAGTGTTAACCCATGCTTAAGGCACTATGCATCCATGTTGGAAGGGGATGACAGTTGTTTAATTTAGGTGAAAACTATGGACACTGAACCAGGAAGTGGGAGGTGCACTACAGCCTTTGGATCAAATGAATTTAAGTCGTTCCAATAACTTGTCCCCACACCCTTCTGTTTTATAGTAGAGATAGTAATTCCATGAATGCGTGGTAGTCTAGAGACGAAAGTTCAGTGAATGAAGACTTGTTTGTGAGTAATTAATTATTTACTAGTAGTTTTTGGGTATCGCCACGTGATATCCCAACACCTTTTTTTTTATCACATATTAGGATAGATTCATACGTTTAGTCTCATGTCAAACAAAAATATATGGTAGAGAAGAGAATTAAAAATACCATGTGGCGACGCCTCAAAAGCACTCAATATGTTCGAAATATAGTACACTACAACTTTAAAA
Organism: Rhododendron simsii; assembly: GCA_014282245.1. NCBI lineage: Eukaryota > Viridiplantae > Streptophyta > Magnoliopsida > Ericales > Ericaceae > Rhododendron > Rhododendron simsii. The sequence goes on along the minus strand of CM024963.1, from coordinate 23,240,356 downwards.
ATATTTTTTTACAAATGACAATAAATATATATTGTGGATCCTGTGCCCCACCGTTCCTTCTGTGTTGCTGACTTCAACACATAGAAAATTGAATTTTTTATTTTTTCTGTCGAATTTTAATTTTAATTTTCCCGATAACCATGTGTCTGGGTCTACTTACGCACACTTCGACTAATTTTGGGATCCAGATCCTCTATGAGGATTCTTCCCAGTGAGGATCATGTGAGGATTATCATAAAATCCAAACTGTCCATCTTGATAATTAATAGCCCGGATTAAAAATGATTTTTTTCTTGAAAAAGTTAACTTTTTCTTAACTCTTTTCCTAAAATAGTTTGTATTCAATTCGGACTATTAATCACTGAGATGGACGGTTTGAATGAAAATATCTCACACGATATCTGTCCTTGCCCACGTACCAGTCTATGCAACATTGGACCATCATTATCATGAGTATCCATATATATATATACTCGATTTGGGGAAAAAAATACTTAAAAGTAAAAGGCTTAGAAGGACTGTTTGCTATACTTTTTTGATGTTCGCGGCCAAAAACAAATTACTCCTTAATTAATTTCTAGTTAGGGGCGAAATAAAATTTCTATCTATTTTTTGGCAGCAAACATTGATCACTTCTCGAATTTACGTTGCACTTGCACGAAAGGAAAACATACGTACTGGATTAGTAAATATTGACTTCTGATTTGAGTCCTTCCTCCGGTGGTCCCCACCCCAGTCCTCCCTCCCACTCCCGTGGTCCAATCGGACTGTTTTATAGTGCCATAATCTCTTATCTACCATATAATTATGTGGCACCTTACAATTTATGGTGGAAACTATGCAAATATGTGGTAGAAAAAGTGTTTGGAACATCACGTGACGGTGCTCCAAAGACATTGAATAATTTTCCCTCTCCTTCCCCCTCCTTTGTGTTTGGGTCAATTCCGGACTTCTGTGTCTCTCTCTCAGACTTGGAGATTCCAATCTTTTGGAGATGTAAATTGTTATCAATCTGAAGTTCAATTTGTGTAATCTTAATTTGACAGGAAATATCCCTTCCAAAAAAAATTTACATGAAGAGAATTGGAGATGTTAATCTTATCTTCAGAGGAGATTAATCTTCAAACTTTTGTATATGTGAATTAATTGGAGATTAAGGGTGACTTCACACTATGTATTTTGAAAAAAAACAATTTTTCGTAGTTTTTTTTTAGCTTTTCCTCATGTTTCTTGTGATTAACCACTTGCACCGACAAGAGGAATCTGAAAAAGTATGAAAATGAAGATCGAAATTGAAAGAAATTTCGATACCAAAAAAATTTTTTTTGAAAGAAATTCATAATATAAGATGACACTTTTAAGAAGAAGAAAAATGCCATTTGGTTAGTGGAGTAACTTTTTTTCGTTCAAACCTGCCCTTGTTCAATTAAGAGTTTTAAATTTTAGATTCTAATCATTATTCTATTTCTCTCTAATCATTATTTTTATTTTTCTCTCTATCTCTCTCTAATTATTATCACTATTCTCAATCATTACTTTATTTTTCTATACACTTTTTTTGGGTAAATATTTTTTTATACACTTATTACCTACAAATCCAAATCTAAAATTTCAAAGCAAACAGGGCCACAGCTTTCCGTGTGTTTTTTGTAAGACTTTTTTAAACGACGCCGTAACACTCGAAAGGATATACGCTGGGCCCATCTCATCTATTGAATTCTCCGTTTAAAGGAGGTGTCCCCTCCATATTCAGACAACTGGAAGATGTGTTTGGTGGCAAACTTAACAGAAGATCTCAATCTCTCGCAGCCCACCTTTCCTTCCTCCCTTCCACCATAGGTCCATAACCCTATTCCTCTCCCTCCAGATATTTGAAAACCTAAGCGGCTAAACCCGATCGCAAAAAAATCCTGAAAATCAAAGCCGGCCTGACTTTTTAGGGGCTTAAATCGAAAATAAAAAATGAGGCTATTTTCTTACACTATTATAAGAGGTCAAAAAAGTAGGAGGAGAACTTGAAATTCAAAAATTTTTAGAGGCCTAAAATAACCGTAACCCAAGAGTTTTAGTTCAGAGCCGACTTTGTCTAAAATCCTGAGATTACAATCCAAGTACATCGTAAAAAAAGAGAAATAGACACCACATCCTGAACAGTGAACAGTTGAACTAAGGCTGTGCGTGTTTGTGTGTGTGTGTGTGTGAGAGAGAGAGAGAGAGAGAGAGATGGACAGAGCATCCAAATTAATCGCTGCATACAAGTATATGCGGATAAACATATGAGCACTAGATTTATATCTGTCTACTACTAAAAGAAAGCATGCAAAGTGCATAAGAAGGAAAGAACATAACCAACAAAAAAATGTTAGCGCCGATCATCATCTCCGCGACGACGACCACCACCATCGCGTATCCTGGGGTCCTGATCCTCCGGTTCTTCTCCTCCCAATTGTTGTAATTCATCTCTGCATGCGCGCGCACGTGTATTTTTTAAAGAATGGAAATAACTAGTAACTTGCACGTGCATTTTTTAAAGAATGGAAATAACTAGTTAAGTTACTGAGATTACATACTTCCTCCGTTCCAAATTGATGGTCTGGTTCGGTCTCTAATGCAAAATTTAAATTGTTAATATCTTTCAATCTACAATAATTTTTATGTGCAATATAAATCTTATATGATATATATTAATTAGTTCTAATACAAACTTTTAAAAATTAATCTTTAAAGACATTGCAGATTGAAAGTTATTGACAATTTAAATTTTGCATTGGAGACCGAACTGGACTATCAATATGGAACGTAGGGAGTACATTTTTATTCTTGTAATTACCCCTTGACAAGTGATCACTACGTATAACTAGGATTCAACTTGAATGCTAACCTCATGATGAGGACGTTGAAGGTGGCAGCAGCATGTCGCGGCCGGCGACGACGATGAATGAACCGTAGTTGATCAGGTCTTGTTGGTCTTACCATTCTTTCTTCGTGGCCGGCCCGCCGTGGAGAGATGAGATCTGAAACTCAAGTACTAATTGGCTTCTTTCAGATACAAGTATGGATCATAGGAGTGTCTATATAGGAATCCGGGGGAGTGGTGGGTGGGTTTATACAAAATCTGAGGACTTCAACTGTAATTTCCCAACAAGCTATTCCTCCTCCCGTACAAAGGCTTGGTGCTCTTTAACGTAATTAATTTTGGGCCGGGCTATTCGCACCCACAAATTTACTCACATACCCCGTTAAAAAATTTCAATTAGACTCGACAGTTAGTTACCGAAATTGAGATACATTTTCAGCATCCAATTACCGAAATATGATGTTTTTTTCAACAGCTGTTTACCGAAAATGCATGTTTGGCAATTGTCTACCGAAAATTGAATATATTTTCGACATGTAGTTACCGAAATATAATCTTATTTTCAACAACTATTTACCGAAATGTTATTTATGATTTTCAACAACCGCTTGCCGAAATATAGTGGGGTATGGGAGTAAATTTGTGGGTGCGAATAGCCCGGCCCTTAATTTTTTCGTTTAAGGTGTTATGTTCAACTTTTTCTGAATTTCTGTTAAATTCGCGTGATATTTTTTAGATTAATCATCGTTCTAAACAAGAGGCGTCTAGAAAGTACAAAATTATGACCAAAAGCAAAAAAAAATCACTAAAGACAAAAAAAAAAAAAAAGTATCAATCAATTGTCTTTTAGAGCTAAAGTGTTATTTTATTTGAATTTTTTCATCGGTCCATATTTTTGGAGATTGGGTATTTTTCATTTTTATATCTTTCAATCCATATTGGGTATTTTTAGCATTATAAATTGAAAGATATAAAAAATTTCTTAAAATGTTCGGAATAGTAACATGGACACTCAATATGGAAAGGAAGAGTATTTGTTTGAAACTTATTTCGGTATTTTTTACATTTTGCAACTTTTCATTTAGCTTTTTGTGGTAATTTTTAGAGTTAATTGTTCATCTCGACAAGGCGAATCGAAAAAGTATAAAATATGAACCGATGAAAAATTTCAAATAAAACGACACTTAATCTCTAAAAAACAGTTGTTTGACACTTTTATTTGTCTTTAGTGAATTTTTTTTCTTTTAGTCATAATTTTGTACTTCTTAGACTCCACTCATCTAGACGGATGATTAATTTCAAAAATATCACCCGAATCTAACAAAAATTCAGAAAATACGAACAAAACATAAAAATTAAAAAAAAATAATTAAGCTAAAGATAACTAAGCCTTTGCAAGTGAAGAGGAGTAGTTTGTGCAGGAATTACAATTGAAGTCCTCAGATTTTGTTTGCCACATGTCAGTTTGTTTGTGAAGAGGGGATACCAAGTGGGTTGTGAATATCACCGAATGCTTCGAAAGGAAAGAAGACAAATCATCTCCGGTGGGAGATGTCAAATCCTACGTGGACATGTTAACGGTAACATTTGACACCAAAATTCAATCCAATCCAGCAGCCTTCTTTGATGCCAATCCTACGTGGATTTGAAGGGAATGACAAAGTTGTCAAAGTTGACAATCACCCTCCTTCATGCCAAATTTCAAAAAATGACCATTTGTATTTTGACATAAGGGTTGGAGAGGAATAATTTGATGTCAAATAAATAGAATTTGACATCAAGAGTTGGAAAGGAAGGCTTTGATGTCAAATTGGAAATGTCAAAATGCCACGTCAGCCTTCAAAAAACGTTTGACATCTCCAATATGAAGCCATGGGTTGGAGATGCTCTAAACATCTGGCTTATACAACGATTAAGACATGATACAATGGTCTTCAGGAATAAGACATCATACAATGGTCTTCGGGAGTGCCATACAAGGATTAAGACATCATACAATGGTCTTCAGGAATAAGATGCCAAAAGTGGGCACATCAACAAATTAAGGTCTTCCCACCGCCCTGTTACTGGCAATTTATCCTGGTTTTTTTTTAATAAACAACTGCCAATCTCCGGTTTATAAGCATGGATCATGTTTTCAATTTTCTTTTGAGATCGAATGATTCGTCTTGGTCACCGCCAATCTCCGGTTTTCGCAATTTATGTTCATGCTCCTACTAATTTACGATGAGAGTTCACATCACCATGAAAGTTCATGCTCCTACTAATTTCAACAACCTAGTACTTTTTTTCAACAATACATAAATCTAGCTAGCTTAACTTGTGTTATTCTTGGAAACTACCCCACTATGACGACTTGGGGAAAAACCAGGAATGTTATGTACACTATATGTTCCACAACACAATCCACTACACGCCCCAAAAAGGACATCGTTTTGGGGCATTCCTAAAAAAAACCCAAAATCTCAAAATCATAATGCCTTCCCCATTTCTCTCCAATTCCCAAACCAGTCGTTCTACAGAAGGGAGAGAGAATTGGGAATCACCACAACCGACCACTACCGCTACCGCCAACCACCATCGAACCCTCCTTATCCACATCTGGTGACACCACTCCTGGCAAGAGAGAGGACCAGACTAATTCGAAATCATCTGGTTTTCACGACCACTAGTGTGTACCAAGGTCTCTCTCTCTCTCTCTCTCTCTCTCTCTCTCTCTCTCTCTCTCTCTCTCTCTCTCATGCTGGATGGGAGATTTTTTGAAAAAAATTAGGGTTCCAAACAGATAAAGTAAAGGATATGTCCAGGCTATTTTAGCATTCCTGTTAATTTCAGCAATCATGGATGTAGCCGATCTCGAACGAAAGCACGTGAATATGGCGTTCTTGTGCTATTGTGCTTTTAGTTTCTTTAATAATTGTAGCCGATCTCGAACGAAAGCACGAAAACAAAAGAGTCCCACTAAAGTAGGAAAGCCAACCCAAGCCACCAGCTTAAATTCAAGTAAATATTGATTAGTGTACCTTGAAGACACAACTCTAAAATGATTGGCCCAATTTGGATTATCCAAATTAAGGATTTCTAACCAAAACTTCATTAAAGCAGACAAAGTGTTAAATGATCCAATATTGAGTTTTTGCCAACCGTAATTTGTTGAATTTGGCCCAATACGTATTTTGTTACGATATCATTGTTGGAGTTTTGTTAACATTTGCTTCAAAAGTTGGTGTTAATTAGTTAATTTTTGTACTTGTGTTGCTGTATTTTTTTTTAAACCTATCAGTTTATGTAATTGACATACAAACCAAGATGCTTTAGATATGCTTTTAATTATTAGACATGCATTATCTAGTAATTTGTTTCATTTGTTTCTGAACTAGGATGTTGCTGGAGTTTGTTCCGTTGGCAATGTCTCCAAACAATGAGTGTGGAGAACAAGAGGAGGTGTGGAGTGGAGACATTGAACACAAAGAATAGGCATGGAGTGGTCCTTCAAACAAAGACTGTGATGAGATATAACATTGACCCCAATTCATATAAACTTAAATTTTTCACATTTTCCTCAATGTCTTGCATGTATAAAACCTTCAAATAATGTCCAAAAAGACGGGTCTCTACAGATCTAATGTGTTAATTCACATTCATGACAATAACAACTTTATTTGTTTGTTTGTTTAGTTAGCTTATAGAACTACAGACAAAATTTTAAAAAAAAAAACAACTATGTTTCAAAACTCCGCTAACTTAAATAATATTCCTTTGAATTTAAAATTATGATAAAAAATCTTATCATGTCATCCTAAAGAACAAGATATTTTTGAGAAGATCATCCCCAACATTCTCGCTCCAATTTCTTTCAAAAGGGTTTTAGTATATTAATACGCTAATTAACGTTGACACAAAATATGAGAACTCGTCTAAGACAATTGTAAAATTTTACCCCGTCCAATATTCTCGAAACATTCTAGTACGCATGCAATACAATAACTTTCAAAAAAAATATTTTTTTGTCAAAAAATATACTCCTCCATCCCTAAATAAATGTAAAACTAAGCCTTCACAAAAGATATATTTTTTTCATTAAAAAATTCACAATTTACTATTGTTTTGTGAAAAAAAAAATTTTAAATTGATTCTTTTTACAAAAAAATATATATCTTTTTAAATGCCTAGATTTGACATTTATTTAGGGACGGGGGAGTGTAATAGATATTTTTGAGTTCTTATTTTGCCTCTTAGTTAATTTTTTTAGAATGGAGGTTTTATATTTTATACTAATTTATGAGAACTTGTACATATATTAATGGTGAATAAATCAACTAATAGAGTTAAGGTAATTTTTGAATACCTTACCACAAATTTCTAGAGTCACATCAGCTGTTTTAGGGTTCAAAGGTTTAAATTTGGACCATTCATTTTCGTTCATGGAGCAAATTTCATGTGTCCTATCATATTTGTCATAACAAGAGAGAAAACCATACATGGTACACAGAGGCATAGCATCGTAAGAAAACAACAAACCAATCGAGAAATTAAATACAACAAGGGCTCGTTTTGGCTAGTAAATCGAGGAACAAATAATTCAAGATAATTTGACTCGAATCTAACAAATGCGAATTATTTTTTGAATAGAAACAGAAAAAGAATAAGCCAAGTGACTTATTAGCCAAACCAATCCCCAGTTATCAACTACTAAACAATTACACAGAGCTAGTCCTAATCAACAACTTATGGTCCATTTGTCGGACAGGTAAGGTTTTTGATAGATAAAGAAGATTGGTGAATAAGGGGTGATTAATTAACTGTGTTTCTCTGTGTGTGTTTAAGAGGGTTCTCATACACCTCATACTACCACATCCGTTTAACCATTTGTTTAAGGATTACTAGCGTTATGCCCGTTCGATGCACGAGACAATTAATAAAAGTAGGTTCGAATAGGTACAACATTAGAACGGATTAATTTTGCCCGTCCATATAATGAGTTGAACGCTAGTTTATAGGCCATGAGAGAGTGAGGGGTGGGGTTGTGGGAGAGAGGGTAAGGTGGCGACGGTTGAGGGGAACAGGCTATTTCCTGCATTTGTCCACTTTTGACAGTTATCAAAATTGACTGTCAACATCAAAGTAACTTTTTTATGTCGTTGATTGCCTGGTTTTCCCCCATTCCCCGTTCTAGATTTTCCATGATCGTGGGTTTTTTTTTTAAAAAAAATTGGATAATATAGGAAGTGTGAGACAAATAACAAAAGATCGTGGGTTTTTTTTTTGTTTTTAAAGAAAGTGAAAAATCTAGAAATTAAGGATTGGGAGGTCTGGAGGCTTTGGGAGGTCCAACTACATTCTCTTAGGATATTGATAGATAGATACATAGTGCTAAAATCAAGCTTTGTATTGGCCAACCGCCATAAGCAGCGCCAAAAATGCCCAATGAATTGTGTATTCCTATCATAAACAATAGAAGTAGGCAGCCCATGCAAACAATAAACCTTTGTGAAATACAGCCGCGCAACTTTAACGGCATCAGTAGCCTTTCATATAGAATAAAACGTACCATCTTTGAAAAGCGATCCACGACCACATAAATAGAATCATTATACCGCACTGGGTATGCGGTAAACCACGAACAAAATCCATACTGACATCCGACCAAGGCTGCGAAGGAACTTACAGCGACATGGATATTCCTACATTAGTGGGAACACCCTTTGACACTTGACAAACAAGGTATGTCTGCACAAATCGGTGTACCTCGTGTTGCAGAGTAGGCCAAAAATGAGAGTCCACCACCAGCGCTAAGGTTTTATCTCGGCCGACATGCCCCTTGCTTTTGCAACTCAGTGATAATTTTGAGGTGCAAACTCGATTCTTGAATACACAATTGATTTTTTTTGAACAAGAAACCGTCATGGACATGAAACACATACTGTTTCCCCCCCCCCCCCCCCCCCCCCCCCCCCCCCCCCCCACATATTTCATTCAATATACTGAAAAAATGGATCAGAGGCTTGATCGCAATAGAAAACAGTTGGGACATAGTAAGCCCACTTGGCATGGCGATTAGATACAACTTGTCTTAGCTATTGAGATGCTTTAGGGCTTCATGATTAGTCTCTATGAATCTATCTATCTATCTATCAATATAGGAAAATTCTAAAATCAGCCCAATGAGTTGACAATAATAAGTGTGTGAATGTGCATTAAATGGTGTAAAAAAGTACATAGAATTACGTAAGAGTAGGCAGTTTTTTTCTTTTGAATTGAAAGACCATAGAGCAGGCAGTTGGCGGTGCTGTGTATTGGAGTGAATTTAGGAAGTGTAAATTTTACACACTTGCCCTTGCAGTTTTCTGCAGTTACTCCTAATGAAAAGAGCATTTAAAATAATTTGTTCAACTGTGTTGGCTTGTCCCTAAACTATATTTGATTTCGGAAATTTTAAATGCAAGAAAGATTTGTAGGAAACCATATAAGGAAAAACGCGTTAGGGCCCATTTCGAGTCCCACAAAAATCTAGAAAAATATCTATAAATTTTTTAATATTATTTTATGAGGCCTTGTAAAAAATCAATTCTAACGAACATCGATAAGTATTATTTTATGGGGCTCATTTGATTTATAGTGGAAGAGAAACAAGAAAATGGGCAAATAATGCTGCCCAAAAACTAGGGGTGCTCGCGGTCCAGTTCGGTTCGGATTTCTAGGAATCCGAGAACCGAACCGCTAGTCACGGTTTTTACAAAATGAAATCCGTGTCCGAACCAAAAGTCCTACGGTTCGGTTGCAATCCAATCCGTAACTTACGGATCGGTTACGGTTTTATCCACGGATTTTGACAAAAATAAAGTTCAAACTTATATCCCGTACTAAAAGTGAAGAAGGTTACATTCGGAATTAAGTTTAACACTGGCCATCAGAAAGTACTTGTTACTTTGAAGAAACGGAGAGAGAGAGAGAGAGAGAGAGAGAGAGAGAGAGAGAGAGAGAGAGAGAGAGAGAGAGGAAGGAGGAAGAGGTGAAGAAGTAAGAACGGTGGTGCAATGGCGACTACGGTGCGACGGCGACTTAAAAAAGAAATGGAAATTAGGAAAATTGGAAAAGAAACAAAATAGTAAAACTAAATTAGGATTCCCGTAACTTATACAAAAACCAAACTACGATTTACCCCATATATTTTATACATCCACACTATATCCCATTATTAAGATAAAATACTAAAATTGGTAGAAAAAAGTTTTAACATTACTAAAAATTAATTATATGAATACACACATATATTTATATATTTATTTATTATTTATATAAAATAAATATCTCACGGTCCGGTTCGGTTAATCCACGGTTTCGTAATGAAAATCCGTGGACCGAACCACGAGTCACGATTTTCTAATTTTTCAATCCGTGTCCGGACCATTAATCTACGGACAAAATCCAAAAGGTAAGGATCGGTTCGGTCCGGACCGGTTTCACGGTTCACCGGATTTTTTGAGCAACCCTACCAAAAACAGCCCCAGTGGTCACTTTGGATCTCTAGTTTGAAAAAGGGGCAGTTCTCTTTGTCCTCCATTCATTGTATTACACTTTAAACTGCGTTTGTGCCCGTTTGATTCACAGGATAAAAATAATCACATTAATTTTTTTTTCTGACCTTATATATCGAACGGACACAAACGCTAGTAAAGTAGTGATATAAATGTTTCTACACCTACACCACTGCAGAAAACTCCACACCAAGTGTACTATAATTCATCCTCGCACCATTAAGCGTCTCACCGAAATAAGCAATAGGTTTGGAATTTTGGCGAATAACTTTAGACGCATCCCAACGTAGCTCAAAAGGGTGTGAGAAGTTCGGAAGAATCGCAAAAGAAGCGGTGGTGAGCTTTTGCTTGATCATATAGAATGCCTCTGCCGCCTCATCTGACCATGTAAACCATCCCCTTTCACACACTCCGTTATTTACCCATTCAATCTTTAAAAGCACAAAACAATAATTGGACAATTTTTCAATCATTAACTTTTCAAAAGGTACACTAAGAGTATCCACACTATATACCATAATCAAAAATTGTCATATCAACTTTTGATTATTCATTTAAGAGACTGTTAAGATTAGTACTGTAGATATCTACAATGACATAATCCAAATTGAATAACCAAAGGGAATTGATAATGCCAAAACCTTTTTTGTTCCTGCCAAAACTCATTCATTGCATGACTTAATTGCCCTTCACTAGATCACTTACTTTACAAAAATACCCTTTAAAATCTCATAAGTACTACAATGCATTTTCCAGTTCCACGTTTCAAGCAAAAAGACAAAAATTCATGAGCAAATTCTAGAGCTGATTTTAGAAGAGAATCAAACAAAAATTAAACATCAAGCAAAAATGCAATTCACGAGCAAAACTAGAGGTAATTTGAGAAGAGACGTAAACAAAAATAATCCTCTGGATTTGAAGGGGCTTTTTCGTAAAGTAAGTGGCATAGCGAAGGGTAATTAAGTCATGCAATAAATAAGTTTTTGCATAAACAAAAATGGTTTTGGCAGGAACAAAAATGATTTTGGCATTATCAACTCTCTAACCGAAACTTGTAACATCATCTTTTCAAACTACAAAAAACTAAAAATTGTGAACAGTAAAAAATAGATTTTCTAAAAAACGTTTGAAACTAATAAAAACTATTTACTAGAAATAAAAATAGTTTTTGGAACTTTTTTTTTTGGAAAAATGCTATTTTCTATAAAATAAAATAAAAACAATCTTTCAGTAAAAAAAAAATTTTAAATATTGTTCAAAGAGAAAAAGAAAGAAGAAAAGGGAAGAGAGATATAAAATTTTTATATAACGATTGGAGCATTTGATTGAGAATATGTAGAGTCAATTAAATTTGGTTATTGTCAAAAAGTTAACTTTAAAAATTTAATATGTAGAGTCATAACATTGTTAACTTTAAAAACTTTTTATTTTTGAAAATAGCATTATGGATACTCTAATTAAAGAATAACTCAAAATAAAATTCTCAACTATTATTTGAGGACGGAGGAGAAAGGACATGAATCTATTAATTATACCATCAATATTTTCAAAACACAATCGAACTCTCCCCCTCTAGTATTTAACTTCAAGAAATTATAATCCAGCCGAGCAAAAAAAAAAAAGAAATTATAATCCAAGAATAACTTCTTTTTGATCATCCCAAGAATAACTTTTTTGGTTTGATATAATCTTGTAAATAAGTAAAAACAAAAGTATTAATAATCTTTATTAGGACCTTGAATTTAATTTCGTATAAAGAGAGAGAGTAGATTTAAAAGAGCCCAATTAAAAAGTGTCTAGGGCCGGGCTATTTGCAGCCACGTATTTTCTTCCATAGCCTACTCTATTTTGGTGAGTGGTTGTTGAAAATCATAAATAACATTTCGGTAAATAGTTGTTGAAAATAAGATTATATTTCGGTAACTACATGTCGAAAATATATTCAACTTTCGGTAGATAATTGCCAAACATGCATTTTTGGGTATTTTCGGTAAATAGCTGTTGAAAAAAATATCATATTTCGGTAAGTTGATGTTGAAAATGTATCTTAATTTCAGTAACTAGCTGTCGAGTCTAATTGAAAATTTTTAACACGCCGTGGGAGAAAATACGTGGCTGCGAAAACCCTGAAGGGCCGAAGAACCCTCCTTCCATTCCTCACACTCTCTGCTCCCGACCGCCTTCTTCCCTCTTCTCTCTCTCTCTAAACCAATATATGTGCGCATCTATACGCGTTTCGAAGTCTATAACGATTCTCTACAGTCCACGCACTCTACGCGACGATTAACCATTAGGGTTTTCAGTCAAGTGGAGCTATGGGAAGCAGGTCATTGGAGGGGATGGAGGTCCCCATCACCGGCAGTGACTCCGTAAAGTGGCTCCAACTCTCAGTCCCTTCCTCTTCACCCGCCGCAGCCGCCAATGGCGCTCTTGCTTTGCCGCCGCGGCCGTATTCTGCTCTGGCTACCAGGGATGCCGCTTCTTGCTCCATCATTGATGACCCTCCCACCTATCTCTTTTGGTACTCTCTCACTCTCTCGCTCGCACACGCACAAAAAAAGGAATTATTTATTTATTTATGTATATATCCAATTGGAATTTTGGAGCAACTACAGCAATGTGCCACACGGCCCACACCCGTAGCTGAAAGCCAAAATTTGGCTATTGAACACTAAAAATTACAGCTCCAGGCAGGTGTGGAGCCAGGATTTTTGATACGTGGGTTTGAAAACTAGAACAATAGCACTTTAGGACAAATTACGAGCTCTATTGTGGGGTCAAAATTGTGACTTTTGGGTAGGGGTGATAAACGAGCAAAACGAGCCAAGCAGGTTTTTGATGAAGCTTGGTTTGAAACTTAACAAGCTTTAAATATATATTCGAGCTTAGCTTGTTTATGAGACGAGCCAATCCCAAACGAGCTTTAATCAAGTCAAATGAGTCAAGTAGTATCTTGTTTAAGCTTAGTTTGAAGTCTTAACGAGTTTCAAAAAAATGCTCAAGCTTGGTTTGTTTATGTCTTGAACAAGCTTTTAACGAATGGACACGAGCTCAAACTCTAAGTAGCTTGGTTTGTTTAGCAGCCCTAATTTTGGGTGCTGAGGACAATAGTTCTTATTGAGAAATCAAAGGTAGTGGGGGCTAAGTGACCCCACTTGTCTCTTAGTGGCAATTATTCGACAAATTTAGGCAGAATCGTTTGCTTTGCTGAATTGGTGCAATTTGGCTTCGCTAAAATTGCGAAATCACAATCCAAATTTCCTGTGCTTTTTTTTTTTCCTGCCAATGGAGCAGGATTGCTTTTTGTTTTGGGTGGCATTTTGAACTAGTAAGCTAAGAAAATGGATTTGGCTTTGCAAAATGAGCATGCATGAAGCTTTGTTTTTTGGGTGCAACTTTTTCAGAAGCAGTAATTGTACTACTCCTGCTTCATAATTCCGACAACGTGACATTCACTTTGTAATTTCGATCCACTACCCTGTATTCACATGACCCAGCTTGTTTGTAAGTTGTCGTAAAAATTTATTGGGTGAATTTTCTAACCACCCTTAGTTTTCCTCTCTTTCTTTTTGTTTATTTTCTAGATATTGTGCTAGTTGCTTGTTTAGAAGATTGGTTGAGTCTAGTGGTTTTAGCCAACCGTTCAAACTGTCCACGACATTTGTGACTGTTGTTCACAGTTGCATTTCTTTTCCAGCTACTTTCATTCCTTATGTGAGCTGCTCACGTGGATTTTCGTGCTCAGTAATTTAGATCGATAGGAATGTTGTTTTTCATTCCCTTCGATAAGATTGTGGGACTTCTAATGCGTCAGCAGTTTTTTGTTTGAGCTTCTTTCTTTGTCCTTATTTTTGGTGTCTTCTGTTCATTTTGCCGGTATCTTCCATTATGCTGTGAAGATGGGACTATGTAAATAAATTCTTGACAGCACGGAGGTCCCAATTTTTTACTTGTTATGTGGGTTGTCTTTGTCCCTTTTCCTAATTATTTCCCATATTTGCTGTTACTCTTTATGTTTTCCCGTTTCCCTAATGATGCCAACTCCTGCTCCACCATTGGAGATACTCTTTAATTCTTATCTTGTTCACAAACAAACAACCAACGATTCTCTAACAGAAAAATGTCTCAGTTCTTCTTCCCCACTTCAGAAGGGTATTTGATCATCAATCCCTTGTGCTACAGGAGAATTCACAAGGACAATCCACATGCTCTGGAAATACAGGAACTCTGCGGTTATCGAGAATACCCAAAGATTGGATTGAGAATCATCTTTCCTGATGCACTCTGTCCATTTGCTTTTATTAGCAAGGATGAGGTTTGTCTTATCTCATTTCTTCCGGGTGGCTTTTGGCAGAGGTGTTTTATCTTATATGTTCTGTGTTTTTTTCTATGCAGACCAGTGGTGCCTCGGGGAATCCCTACTTGCTTTATGCATTAACTGTCTCAGGAGTTGCTTACCTGTTTAGACTCAAGGGCATTGATGACTATGCTTCTTGCTCTGTTTTCCCACCAAATCAGATCACAGAGTACAATATGCAATCTTATCCTCCTCATGGAACAATAACAGCTGTGGCAGCAACAGCGGGATGTCTTGTACTTGGGAGAAATGATGGGTCTGTTGGTTGTTTCCAACTTGGCATACTTGAACCTGGTGCACCTGGTGAGAGATAAATTCTCTTTTTGGAATTTCAAAATGTGTTTGCTAATGATTACTCCTCTTCGGCGCAATTTTACAACTTCATATGCTATCTTGCCTTCTAATTAGGACGGGGCCGGACCCATTAAGGGTCCCATAGGGGCATGTGCCCCTGCTCGATTCTCCAGATTTTTTTTTGAATATTCGAGTATTCAAAAAATGCATGTGCCCCTTACGTGCACCTCAATTGATCTCTGGGGGACTGAACCATTAGACTTAGCACTTAAATGTTTGGAGCCTAAGAACTAAGAAGGAACAAACCCTTAAGTCACAGACGTTGACCACCAGACCAATTTCTTGGGGTTTAACTTTTCCAAATAACTCTAGTACCCTTCTCATATAGTCTTAAAATTATGACAGTGTCTTATAAAATTACACTAGATTGTTGTATGTGAGTATTTATTTTGCTTCTTTTTAGATTGGTAAACTTCACACCCTTTCTTTTCGTGGGACACTCCATTCTAGTTATCACAATGTGAATGACTCATGCCTTCACTTACGAATACTATTACTAGGCATCACACTTATAAGACAATTTTTGTTTGTTCATTTGAAAGTAGCAATAACAAACCAACTAGAAGTGATGGTTGAAATTCACTATCCTTTTCTTGATGAAATTTTTCTTTACCACCATAAGTAATACGTGCACCCACTAACATAAATTTCCGGGTCCACCACTGATTAGGATGATGGAAAGTTAATCTAGTAGCCTTTTAGCAGTCATCACAACAGTTTTGTTTGTCTTTGCCTACTCAAAGATGCTGTTATGGTGTCCTAATTAATCCGATGATGTGAACTTTTAGGTTTATACAATTATGTAGAGCATTATTTCTGACGTTTGCAAATTTTTCAGGCTTCGTGCATGAACTGCGTGACGATGCAGGATTTGGTCGCCTGTGGGGTTTAATGTCAAGGTGTTCTTCCGCATTTCCTTAATTTGGTTCTTTTCAATACATTTATATTATAAAGATGTCTCTTGCTTCTTCATTTCATTGTTATTTAGTTGGTCTACAAGGGATTGAAAGGACAACCATGGATATTTATGGCCAATCAAAAGTATGGACCGTTTTAGGGTTCCGTACTCCATGTTGTTGTAGCACTCATCTATTTATGCTGAAGGTGAGGTCATTGTTTGACAAATATGTAAGAAGTGAACAAATTCATCTTAACTTGTAACTAAGATTTTGTATCACAGTGTAATCCTCTTAATTTGATTTCGTATCAGAATGTAATCCTGTTAGTTACTGGCTACCACCGAGGATCCTATTGGAATAGGTATTTGTTGTTTCATTCTGACATGTAGTATCACATACCGAAGGGTAGCTTCTCTTATGATGAATAAGAAACGAGAAAAAGGGTCTTTTTTCCAATGTCTGGTGGTCCTGAACTAGTATTGACGATGATGAATTGCAGTGGTGGAGTATGATTTGGCTCAGTGGGGAACTTCTAATAAACATCATATGAAAGAGTTGCATCTTCTGTACAGAAATAATAATTCATGCGCATCACAAGAAAGGATAGATAAGAAAAAAATAAACATTTTCGGCTTGACACACTCTTCCCTATTTTTTAATTGGTGGACCATTGCACTAAAAAATTGATCTTTCCATTTCTTGACCAATGAGCAAAGCTCACTTATTCTAAACTCTGGTGGGTTAACAAATTCTGCTCTCGTAACAAAGTGTAAACCACACCAAACGAGAGGCCAAAAAAGTTCGCTGCAGCTGTCACACCTGATTGCCCACATGACAGTTGGGAACTTGCCCTGCATGATACATCAATGTTTTTTTCCTTAGTATCTCCTGCTTCAGACATTGAGCGGAATTGAGTGTGTACCAGGCTGGCCAATATCTGCGAGCAATCCCCTGATTCATGCATACTTTTGATCAGGGAAACCACTGCTTTGGCGTATGCCATGTTCTGTTCCATCTTTTATTATCCTTGAAAGCAGTTTGTGTTTAACTGATCATTTGTTCTTCCAGACTCTGGTTAAGTACTTTGTTCCTGAAATGTGATGCAGGACGTCAGTAGGTGCTGTGCAGGATTTGGTAATATCAGAGTTGCATGGGGAAAAACTTCTTTATGTGCTTCATTCTGATGGGACCATACGTGTTTGGGACATTTTAAGTCGTACCAGAATATTCAGTAATACCATGAGTATTCCGACATTGACAGGCAATTCTTTTGTTTGATGTCTTTATGTTCTTTTGTATTTGTTTGTTAACTTTCATGTTGCATGAGGTTTTGACCCAAAAGGATTTTAAGTTAATGGTATTTGAAATTGTAAATTTGTCTACACGTTTCTACGTCCTCTATTTCCTTTATTCGTTTTTCAATAGAGGTTCTCATATGCAAATTTCCAGCTCCAATTGGACATGAATTTTTGTAAATCGTTAAAACCTGTTAATCAGTCGACAAATAATATTTGGGGATTGTAACAATGGTAGTTTTAAGGGCAATGTGGAAGCAGTCAAAATTAAGAAGATTTTTTTGACTCATTGGGCGTCTAAAACTCAATTTGTCCGACTTCTGTTCATTTAGCGTGTTTGTCTTGGTGATGTTTTACCTGAGCTTTTGCTTGCAGGAGTTACATTTGTAAGATTATGGGTAGGCGAGGCTAACACTGATACAAGTCTCATTCCTTTGGCAATCCAATGTAAAAGTTCTCAGGTATGTATTACCGAAACCAGAAATGTTTCTTTCTCGTAGTGTTGTTTGCATCTCATTTTTTTTGGTATGATTCCATTATGGATAACCAGAGTCTTTGTAGGGAATGTTGTGAAAATTGGTTCAAATTCATACTGGAAATTAAGCGAGTTACTCTTTGTATTTGCGTGCATCGTTTATTGGTTTTATGCATTTCTTATTGAAAAACTCTGAGCAATAGATACACACTTTTTGTCCAAATTATATTCTTGTTATTTGCCTTTTATTGTTGGTCCATGACATGCCTTTGACTAATTGCAACAGCAGTTGAAGGAACAAAGTATGAAGAAATAATTGGATTGTTTTGTTCTGAAAATCGGTTTGCGATTTGGCATTACTGAGAGTACCAAATTTGAGTATTAGTTTCATCAGCATGAGTGGCTTCCATTGTGGGTAATAGAGGTCTTTATTGGACCCATTGTCGAGTTGGATTCAGTGCAATTTTCGCAATGTCATGGAAATCTTCTTCAATAAAATTCGTAGTGGAGGTGTAATTGATGAGCTTACTTTTAAACTTGTCCTTCAAATTCGAGGGATTTGAAAGCCTGATGTAGCTAATATTGATGTTTAATACGTTATAGAAAATTAGCGGCCGGTCCTAGTCTTTAGATTCGGTTCCATCCCAACCCTAAATATTTTTTCCAAACCTATATTGGCTCGGTTGTGTTACATAACGACTTTTTTGTCCTTGACAGAGAAGAATGTGTGGAACTTCAAATATGTTAAGCAGCAATAATGCATATAGAAAGATAGTCCAGGGGCGATGTCTTGTTGTGTATCCTTCATCTGTTATATGGCAAAGTTGTTCTGTGTTGATGCTTACAATTTATATGTTCGCACCGCAATGCAGTGACTTGTCAGAACCTTTTACCTCAAAACATTTTGTGGAGAGTTCACTGGCCCCAAAAAATGACACTATTTGTGGATAGTTCCCTAGCCAAAAACAACACTGTGCAGACTGTTAATTACTGGTGCCACAGTTTTGGATTAGGACTGATAATTTTTTTTTTCCACTGTGAAGGAAGCTAGCAGAGAGACCATACATGTTTATGGTCTACATTATAGTCCGGGAGACAAAATCACATTATTTTTGGATTCATCTGTGCAAAACGTCCCGTTGGAGGAGGTAATCTGTTCTTTGGTGGTTTATTGAAGATTTAATTTTATTCAATAATCATTGTACTTGGTGTCTGCCCTTCATTCTGTCAGGGTGCGCTCATTGATGTCAAACTTACTTCAGACAAAATGTGGATACTCAAAGAAGATGGATTAATAATGCTTAGTTTGTCAAATAAACCTGATAATGGGTAAAGTATTTCTATGCACTTAGACCCTGATACCCTCTCTTGTTCTTTTTCATACTCTTTATCTTTCTTTCTTTCTCCTCTTTTATCCTCATAATTTTTGAATGAATAACATTTTAATCGACTCTCATGTCAACTTAATTCCCGTAGTTGTTAACCCACATTTCTAACTTAATTAGACCAAACCAAGCCTTGTGTTCCACTTGATGGTCGCCTGCAGTATATATTATTACGTTTCTTTGACTTCTCTGTCAAATCATTTTCTACCGTTCAATATATATATATATATATATATATATATATATATATATACCGTTGATCATTTTACTTGTTCTTACTGTTCCATCCTCCTGTTTTCATTGTATATAACCTTGATTTTGTTTAATTTTTTATGCATACTCTAGAAATTGAAACGTGTGGCACATCATTTCAATTGGGTCTTAATTAGTTATTGGTGGTGGGTAAAGTGCAGAAGAGCCACAACCACACGAAGGTTTTTGGCTTCTTCTAAATGACAGGGAAAAGAAGTGCTCTACGGCCAAGCTGCAATGGCTGAATTGGAATGTGCCCTGAAACAAATCAGAATCACTCTCCTATAGAATGGGGCTTATAATGTTTTCCTTGTAGCATTTTCTTTCCTTGTTCAAACCTTCTAAACAGTGATTTGCTGGAGTTGATTTGATTTCAAAGCAAGAAGCAAGGCTTTGTCAGGAATGCGCCTTTTTTGTTTTGTCATGTGTTGGAAACCAACATTCATCCTACCATCGTTGACATCTTTCATATTTGTGTGCAAACATGCCTTAAAATTTGATTAAGTTGTTTTATAAGCTGGTTGGCCTAAATTTTCAGAATCAGACCGTTCGGACATTTGGGGGCACTTTATCAATCATGACAGAAATGAATCGCATTCAAAGTTTGAAGAAAACTTTCTGGGGACAAAAATATACCTTTTAATCTCTCCTTTATGAATTGAGTGTTAAGTTTATGAATTCTAGAGTCTAAATCTGCATTTTTTAATAATAGAACTAGAGCAGATTTAGTACTTTCTGTGCACACATTTTTTCCCAATATGGAGAATGAGGAAATGATTTCTTACTTGTTTGATATGATACAAATGAATTGTTTTGTAGTGGAAGAAAATGGAGAAACATTATTGTTTCAGTGTATGCATATGTTAGAATCAGTATTGTTATCTTTGCAAATTCGTGTTCTCTTTTCAAAATCGCGCTGTAAACATCTTAATGTGTTGTTTCTAACATATGCTGTCTCCATATACTTGCTGCTTGGTTGCACAGTTATCCGTTCATGTTGCTTGGTTCTCTGTTTCTGATTCTAGTAAGCTTATTTTGGTTGCAAACGCCACGTGTTTGTAGCATTGCTTCATTTTCATATTTGAGCATCTATTGGATTTCTTAGACAGTCTGTTGTTTTCTATTTTGATTGGATTTTGCTAATCGTTGCAGCTTCGATGTTAGGAGGGGAGCACACTTCTACTCTTTGCACGAAGCCTTTGTTGCCGACCAGTTGTTCCAAAGTTCTGAACATTCTTCAAATGATCTACTTTGGCTTTCTCAATCAATTTTTTCATCTGTGAAGGTACTACGAATACTTTAAAAGAATACTTTTTGTGTAAGTTTTTGTTGCATTACTTTTGATTTTACCTTCTGTTCTTGTTCTAACATCAGAATTCAATACTGTCTTCACCAAGTAGATGTCTCTTTGCAACTGCATGCTCCATAGGAAAACATTTAAGTTTTCAACTGTTAGGCTTCAGAATAGGCTCATGGAAGGAAAAATTGTGAAATTGCCTCAAAAATGCCGGTTGTTTGAACCTGAATGCACAACATAGACACTGCATAGGATGTGCTTGTCAACTTATCACTTCCTACCAAATTATGCACTATACTTATAAAACTAGCGATCATTTCTATCCAAGCCATTATGGGTAACAGTGAAGAGGGTGTTGTTGATCCTGTTGGTTAGCCATGATAACCTGTGATTAGATTGGCAATGTAAAAATCTAATGCTAAGCCCGATTTCAAACATCCTTTTCCAAAAGATATAAGTTCTTTCTTGATGGAATATTAGAATGCACTTCCAAATTACACCTTTCTCAATTTTTCCACATTGAGGTGGGAAATTTTTAGTACTCTATTTCGATAACGAAACCTTCAATTTAAGTGAGTTATAAGTTTACTCTAAAGATTTACCGTAAGATATGCTTTTTCAATGAGTGGGTTTAGAATAAGAGGTTGTGACTTGAAGGCTGGAGCGATGACAAGTCCTACCCACTGACAACATTGTGGTGCGAGTTTGAATCAGGACTCATCTTCCCCACCGAAGGTTGAGTTAAGGTTTCCTAATTTGTAGATTTAATGGAATACACTTTTTTTCGAATAGGCATTTATTAGAGTTGAAAAGTGTTTTAAGTCTTGAATCTACGAAAAGTCTTAAAGAGAGCCACAGAAAAACTCAAAAGAAGATACATTTCTCACACTGGCTTATAGGTTTTGGTTAAATAAAGTTCAAATAAGAAACGCCACTGACATGTGTGATTGCTCTCTAGTGAGATTTTTACGGCAACCTTTTTCTATTTTCCTCGGTGGTTGTGCTATCCAAAAAGTATGTATCCCGTCGTATAACATTTGTTGGGCTGACATTCTTGTTACCTATTGCTATGGTTTGCGAGGAAGGAAGAAGTTGCTCTGAATTTTTTATTTTTTTTAGTTATAACTTGTAAGGTGCATAACACATGGTTATTATCAGATGGGAGTTTTGGATTCTTGTACTACTGATTTCCAAGTCTGCTGCTTAACATATTTTGCTGTATCTAATCTGTTTCAGGATCAAATTGTCCCGCTCGTGTCTTCTATTTTCATACGTAGGCTACTTTTTCCTGGGGTTCATCATAGTACTACTATCCGAGCAACTTTTCAAGATTATAACAAGCACATGACCGATTCCGAGTTTTATTCCCTAACTGCCGAAGGATTGAAAAATGAAATCCTTTCAATTGTTGAGCATGAGGTTTTCTTTTCTTAGTCCTTGCTGCGTTTCTTTTTTCTTCTTTAGTGTTTTAACTATCTAACCTGCTTCCTTTTGCCTTTGGAAGAGAGAACATCTAGTATTCTCCTTTTTCTTTTCAGATGGGGAGGGAGGTTTCAAGGGAGTTGATAATTTTGTGTTTTGTGTTTTGTGCTAGGCTGTCTCTGATAGTGCAGTTTCAATGCTCTGTTGCTGGAAAACGTTTAGTGCACGCTATTTTGATCGTTGGTGCAATATCAATGCACCTTTGGGTCTTCTCGTTGATTCATCCACGAGGGGCACTATTGGTTTGATTAGGAAAAATTCAATCTCTCTTTTCCGTTCTTTAGAGGACATAGAGCTTCTCATCTATGGTATGTGGAGGAACCTTAGTTCTTAAGAGTAAACTTCTGGGTTGTTTTGTTGAAAAATTGTTTTAGGTTAATTGATTAGTTTTTTTTTGTTGAAAAGTTTTATGTATTGATGCACTAGGTTCTTTTGATGAGATCGGAGATGCTTTGAGCTCCGGGTTGGATTTTTCTGGTGATAACCTTGACCGTGAAATTCTTTTTGAGGTCCTCCGATGCGCAATAAATGTCAGCCAACAGTTGGGAAAAGCTGCTTCAGCTATATTCTATGAATCCCATCTTAGTGCACCATCTTTATCAGCTGAAGAAGTTCTTCCTCGCTTCCTGAAGGTTTTAGAAACTGGATATAGTTCATCAGTCACTTCTCTTCATATATCTGAGATGGGAGCTGATATTGCTTGGGAGAAGGAAGTGGCAGATCACAAAAATCTGAGGAAGTTCTCTGTAGAGATGTTTTTATCACTTCAAGCTTTGTCCAATAAAGCAACCACATGGGAAAAAGTTTTGGATGTCATGCAGCACTACTTAAAATTTCTCGTTCCTCGCAAAATCATGCACCAGTTGGATTCTAAGTTAGGGTTCAATATCAACACCTCTGTTACGGTCCAGGCAATGTCTCAATTTGCAAAAGTAATGTTTGAATCTGCCTTAGACATACTTCTCTTGCTGCAATATCTGGTGAACATGAGTGGGCAGGTCAGTTTTTGTTCTATTAGATGGAGCACAATCACAAATGGGTGCGGTTACCTCTTTGCTTTTTTCGTTTTTCGCAGTTTGTGCAATTGTTTCAATCTTTCATATGTGTAGTGAATGTAGTGAAATGGATTGTTCATCTTCTGTTATTGCTTCGTGTTTGTTGTGGTGGTGTTGTATGTCTTCTGATTGGACTGTGTGGAAGTTCTCAAAGGAAAGAAGAGAGAGTAAATCCTTTATTGTCGTTTCGTTTTGAGTTTGTTCCCATAATACACCTCAATAATATGTACTTTTGATTCTTTGTTAGATAGCTTCACTGTTTTACAAGTAATGTCAGTTTAGCTATGAAGCTTCCCTTTTGGAGTTTAGCACCACAATATTTCACTCGGTTTTTCTTTTTGCAGATTCATATGTTGAATGGTGATATTTCCAAAATCCAACTTGAGCTTGTTCCAATGGTTCAAGAAATAATCACTGAGTGGCACATCATCCATTTCTTGGGGACTACACCATCTGAATCCCCTGCGGCAGAAGATTTCAGTTCTCAACTCTCATCTTTACAAATAGGTTGGTTAATTTTGGTTTTGGTTGATAAATTATGACTCTTCTTTCTATTACTGGGGTTGGCTGATAGAGATCGCTATGTGATTGCGGGTTTTGTTGCCATTTGTTCTCAATAAACAATGTCCCTAAATGGGTCTTTACCTTACTGATACCTACTTGACAATATGGGGTTTCATCATTTCGTCACGCGATAGTTCAGCAGTTTTTTGCATTTTCTTAGGTCATTGAGTTTCATGTCTTGAAATTCTTACTTTTTATGTCTATTGCATGACAATTTGCGTTTATCTTCTAAATTGCTAGATAACAGTGTTGATAAGAGATCATGGAACGAGAAGCTAGGGAAATGTGACTTCACATTTGGTTGCATATTGTTATTAGATGCACAAAGTTCCTCTGAAGACCAGAGCCACCTTTCTGTAAGATGTCTTCCTGATCCTGCCAGCTTTATTAAGTCAATGCGGGACTTCACTAGCTGGATAATCTGGGGCAGGACTGGGGAAGAAAATCCTTCTTTCTTCAGCCATTCAACTGAGCTTGCTTTGATCTTACTTAGACATGGCCAGTATGATGCTGTTGAGGTTATTTTTGTTCTTCGCTTCTTATTTTGTTGATGATAGCACTTTTTTTTTTTTTTTGCATTGAATTTTTTCCTGTTCTATTCATATATTGGAGGAAGTCTGCTAAAACATTCTTGTCTTTGTTTTCTAGTATCTACTTACTATTGTGGATGCACATTCACGAAAGGAGAAAATATCTGAAAGTATTCAGAGTGACAAAGGTGAATGGGGCACACTTCTCCATCTTCTTGGGTGTTGCTTTCTTGCTCAAGCACAACGTGGATTGCAGGGATTGCTGAAAGAGAAAAAAGTTTGTGAAGCTGTTCGCTGTTTCTTTAGGTATACTTTGAGTAATCACTTGTAATAGGTCCTGCAGTGCTTATCCCAGTCATGCTTATCATCTTGTTAAACTGAAAAGGATAGGTGACAAATATCGGTGCTTTTTGAGCTAGTTTATTTCATCCTTTTTAAGAGAAAATGTTACTGTTCCCAAGTGTTTTCTGCTTCCCCTTACGACCCAGTTCCACTTTAAAAGAATAAAAGCAGTGCTAAATTTGGTTATTGCACAAGTAGCTGTTATAAGTGCTCAAATGTCTTTTTTTTCTACCATAATATTTTTCAGAGCTTCGTCGGTAAAAGGAGCTCCTCAGGCTTTGCAGGGTTTGTCTTACAAAGCAGGATTGCCACATCTTGGTTTCAGTATGTGAATCTGAAGTGTTTGTTCTTAATTCCAGAAATGCAAGATTTGATCTTCAATTGTCCTTTGTTTAATTGTACCTCTATTTTCTCTCTGTCAGCTGATTGTCTGTCGGCTGGAGCATGGAAACTGCATTATTATCAATGGGCGATGCAACTATTTGAGCAGTATAATTTAAGTGAAGGCGCTTGCCAATTTGCTCTTGCAGCCCTTGAGCAAGTTGATGAAGCACTTGGTTCTACAGAGGACAACTCTCGGGGAGACAATGAGAATGAGTCGGCTACTACTGTTAAAGGACGGCTTTGGGCAAATGTTTTTAAGTTCATGCTGGATCTTAATTACTATTATGATGCATATTGTGCAATTATTTCTAACCCAGATGAGGAAAGCAAGTATATTTGTTTGAGACGTTTCATCATTGTACTCTACGATCGTGGTTCCTTTAAGGTGTGCTTTCTATCAAATCACTATGTTCTTTAATCATTTTTACTCCCCAGTCCCATCTTTTTATGCTACCCAAAATTGGGCATTAGACCTGCAGTTTGACATATTGTTCACAGTGGTTTTAGCGTGGTGGATTGACCTCCTTATATTCTGTGTTAAATCCGTTCTATTTTCTTCTGAATTTTCATTTTTTGCTGAACCAAGAGAAAAAGAAAGAAAAATGCTAAAAAAAGCCCAGTGGGCTTTTGTTAAAGGTTGAAAATTCTATTGAAATGTGTGAATAAGTGTAGAAAAGTGTATTGGAGTTTATGTTTTTTTTGCGATTTTGTTTAGCTTAATGAAAGCCCAGTGGACTTCCGATTGCAGGACCCAAAAAAAGAAAAAGAACATGTGAAGTGCTATATATGTTATTGTTTTGGGAATAAAGTGCAATATATGTAATTGTTTCAGACCTCCATCTATTTAAGCAAAGATATACGTGGTATCTTATTGGGACAATTGAAGAATTTGTCAGATTATGTCTGGACCATTTGGGTCACATGTTAAACACCAGAAGAAACTTCTGCATAAAGTTCAAATTAGAAAACAAGGGAAAAAGGCATTTTGGAGTTGTCTCTCTCCTATGTTAAGCTGCAGCCTATGTATAGTGCTTTCTTGTGTATGTTCATTTGCACACAAGTCATATGATATTTATGTTCTTCTAGTGTACAGTTTTTACATGTAATAGTCGAGTTAAAAGACATCTTTTATTCCCCTCCTATCTACTACTTGAGTGCAAAATTTGCATTTGCTTTTTGTAGATCCTTTGTGACGGTCAAATACCTTTCATTGGTTTAGCCGAGAAGGTAGAGCGAGAGCTTGCATGGAAGGTCAGATAGAAAACTTACTCAGTGCCTTTGTCCTCGATAGAAATTGCTGAAGTCCTAACCTTTTTGGTCGGGCTTCTTGTAGGCGGCACGTTCAGATGTTTCAATGAAGCCGAGCCCATTTAAATTGCTTTACGCATTTGAGATGCACCGACATAACTGGCAAAGGGCAGCAACTTATATCTATCTATATTCAGCTTTGCTGAGAACTGAAGCTGCTTTGAAAGATCACCAACAGAGGTCCCTCATTCTGCAAGAGAGGCTGAATGGGCTCTCTGCTGCTATTAATGCACTGCATCTCGTTCATCCTGCATATGCTTGGATTGATCCTTCACTTGAAGGAGTCTCTCTTCCGAAAGAACATTATCCAAGTAAAAAGGCTAGATTAACAGTAAATGAACAGGGTAAATATTCTTGTCAAGGAATTTCTACCATTTGGATTAAACATTGTTGTGGCTGCAACATCTATGGTTCTTCTCTTGCTTTTGGTAAAAGGAAGATACTGTTTGGTACTTCAATAATCTCCTCTCCTTTTTGCTGCAGCGGCTGGTAATGATGATGTCCAGGCTCAAAGATTACAATCTTTTGTAGACATCGAGAAGCTTGAAAATGAGTTTGTGCTAACATCAGCAGAATATTTGCTCTCATTGACCAACGTTAACTGGACATTTACTGGTACTGTCATTGTCTTTGTGTTGTCAGAGAAGAATGTTACTAATTATCCACAAATTTCTAACTTCTGCCTTTGGGTTGACATATATTGGACGCAAATTCAATCCTAAATCCGAACCTCTTGTAGGACTAGGATGTAGCGTAAACTGGAAGTTGCTCCACTGTAGAAACACCACCTGTGCCAACATTTATTTGGTCGAGAATTCCTGAAGCATTATGACACGCTGAACTTGCAGCGTGTTGCAGAAAAACATTTTTTGCTTGTACCTGCTTTACTTAGAGTTCTTATTAGCTTTATGCTTCCAGGGAGTGAGAAACCCCCACCCGATGTGGTTGACATACTGGTCCAAGCAGAGTTATATGACATGGCTTTTACAGTTATTTTGAGATTTTGGAAGGGTTCAGGATTGAAGAGGTGTAGTTCTTGTTTTAACTAGTGCAATATTATATTCCTCAATCTTTTACATGATGTTTATAGATAAATTTTTGCTCTTTCGTCCAGGGAACTCGAAAGAGTCTTCGTGGCAATGTCATTGAAGTGCTGTCCAAATAGAGTAGGCCCATCATTGGTTGGGTAAGATGTCTGATAGCTGTATTTGCATATATTGTGCTGTACTTTTTCTTGATGCGGCATTATGGGCCTGGTTCATGATTTAAATTCTAGTTGACAAAAGCTCCCTTGGCTGTTTATCAGGAATGATCTTAGACCCCATGGTCTTCTGTTGACATCATCAAAAGACGAAATGATTATTCATGGTTCAATTGATATGGGTCCTTCACCACAACAACCCAAAGGGAGTACCCAATGGGAAACACTTGAGCTCTATCTTGTCTGTACTTCTGCCTTCCTTTTCAAGTTATTTGAACTTAACTGTTCCAGTCTTTGTTCTTGCTCTCCTATAGATGCAAGGGGTGCCCTCTTTCATTAATATGACTTCACAACTTTCGTTTAAGACTTATCATTACATTCTTGTTTTTTATTGTTACATTCTTTGATATTCAGCTTCGTTGTTTTCTTTGGTTTTCTTATGTTATGTCATGTTGGTACATGACACTCATGAAATCCTTCGTCTAGGTCCTTATTGGTCTAGATTAGACGATTAGTGTAGACTCAGGTGGTTCTGCTTCTAGTTTTATATAGTGTGCATGTATGTGTGTAGTATTTATAAGAGTTAAGTCCAGAACTAAGTCACATAATTTGGGTGCGTGAGCAAAAGCGGAAGTGACTATGAATGTAAGAACTCCTTTCAAAAACAGCCAATACTACTAAATTTAGTGAGAGCGAGGATTCTGAGTGTGAGAGTAGAGTGAGAAATGAGAGCAAGAGTGGAGGATCCTCCCGAAGGATTGTGGAACCTAGGTCCAGTACTTGCTTCTAGAGTTCCGGCATTCTAATTGCTGGG
Organism: Rhododendron simsii; assembly: GCA_014282245.1. Taxonomy (NCBI): domain Eukaryota; kingdom Viridiplantae; phylum Streptophyta; class Magnoliopsida; order Ericales; family Ericaceae; genus Rhododendron; species Rhododendron simsii. The sequence continues at coordinate 23,211,967 of CM024963.1, read as the reverse complement.
TTTGATTTATGAAGTTGCTTAATATGCTGCATTTGGAGATGTCATGGGTTGGACTCCATTAGTTGGGTATTTGTTTGATGAATACATAAACTGGAATATACCGTTGTTGATTTTGAGCAATTATTGAGGTTCTCATTTATCCGTGTCATTCCATTGATATTTGCATTTTCCCATCACTAATTGCAGCCAAAATATAAAGCATCTCATCCAAGGCTACCGTTAATTGTTGCGGAAACTCTTCTTTCTGCCAATCCTCACATAGAATTACCTCTGTGGCTGGTTCAGACGTTCAAGGTAAATTAGCTAGCCAAACATTGGATAATATGGTTTAGCTGTTGGTAACAATGGACTGGAGCCTTGTTCTTGCTTTCTCTTTTCATTTTTCCTGCATTGAGAGCTTGATAAATCTCCCCTATATTGATTACATCTATTCTTTCAGACAAATTTCTCCTCACATTGCCATCTGTGGCAGATCTGTTCAGCTGATGTGCATAACATGTTAGTTCTCTGTATCTGCCTCTTCAATTGAAGGGAAGGTGGAGCCTCAAACAACTCTTCCTAGGGAATCATTCACCTTTTCGAGCTTAGTGACTGTTTATTTGTTGGGATACTTTCCACTCAGCTGTAGAAGCTGAAATTATAGAACTCGGACAGCAGGCAACAAATACAAGCAACATAGTTATATAGTTATGCATTATAAGACACTATGGGATGCATTAGACTTGGTCACTAACTTCTCTTGACAACACAATGAAAAGACACTTATGTGTAATCTACTAGGTCAGACTCTCAGGACTTATGGCAGTAACTCAGGGTGGTGAATCTAGCCGCCTGTTAAGCCTTTTTAATTTGACCAGACATTTCTTTTAGCTGGCCTGTTGGATACAAGTGTCAGTGAGGGAATCAAACCACACACACACACACACCCCCCCCCCCCCCCCCCCCCCCAACATATGTAAAAAATGGGTACTTCGTATCAAAATTGGGCTGGTGAAAAGATATTGGAATATGACAAATTTGCAACTTCGTGTTTTGTTGGAACTTTGTTAGTACCTTGATTGGTCTCTGTCTCACCACATAGCATTTTGCCATACAAAATTTGCAATTTCTGGTTGGAGCTATTTTTATAGTCAAAATGGGGAGTTGTGGCCTTGTATCAACTGAGTTGGCAAATCTGGAGTTTATTTTATTTTATCCTGACTGGAGAAGGGTTCTCTCTTCTTGCCTGATCTAATGCTTTATGACAGGGTATTCGAAAGGGAAGTGCTTGGGGAATGACTGGTGATGAAGTAAACCCCGCGTCCTTGTTTCGGCTATATGTGGATTATGGTCGATATGCAGAGGCTACTAACCTTTTGCTCGAGTACATTGAATCTTATGCATTGATGGTAAATTATCTGTGTCTTTGCTTGACAGAATATTTAGCTTTGCGCAAGTGTGAGGGAAAGTTTTTGTCTTTCTTTTCTCTTTTGCTGGGAATATCATTCATTGAGCACAGAAATTGAATGGGGCCTCTCTAGGCCTACCCTCTTTGATGCCTTCTGGGTTGGATTTGAAGGTACGGTTCTACGGCATAACGACCCATGAGTTCTCGGTTTTTGGAGGTATAGGGGGGCCGCTATTTTTTGCGGCAAAAGTTTTTGAGAGCAGCCACTTTGTGCATATATTGCCAAATGTTAGGTCTATCTCTAGTCATCCCCCGCCTGTACCCCCATCCATTGTGATTACATGGATATTGCTGTTGTTGGGATTTGGGAATATCATTCATTGTTCAGTGTTCCAAGTTGTGAATAGGCCAGGGGAAATTAACATTGGTTGTGCACCACATACAGCATCAACAGATGTTTTATCAAACGTCTTTGGTCACATTTAAGTACGGTTTTCTGCACTAACCGGAATTGTGAATGGCCATGTTTCAATGTTCAAAGTTGTGAATAGGCCAGGGCAATTTAACACTGGTTGTGCACCACATACAGCATCAACAGATGTTTTCTCGAACTTCTTTGGTCACATTTAAATACGGTTTTCTGCACTAACTGGAATTTTGAATGGAGACATGTTTCAATGTACTAGGGGAAAAGATCATACAGTTCCCTACCAAGAGAAACTCTCAATTCATCCTCTGCGAGCTAGGCATACCTCTTCCGTGTGTCTTTCTCAGGGCTGTAGGCCCTTGGTCATAAAAGACAACCATCCTCCCCAGCGAGAATGAGGCTTCAAATGTTCATTGTATTCTGTAAACGAAATTACCATTCCTGGTGACTGCTTACATTTTCTGTTGGTACCTATGGGGTGGTGTGGCCCCGTAAAAAAATCAGCTCAATTAAATATGTACAACAGTACAAGTACTTGATCTAATCTTCTAACTTTTCATTCAGAAGTTAGGCAACTTCAATTACTTGCACATATTTAATTGAGCTGATTTCTACTAGGGGTATTTGGAAAAATATTTTAAATTTGATCAACGGTTCGGATTATTTGTGTGGGACCCGTAGTGGCCCCAGATGGCGATGTACACCACCCCATCGGCACCCTTCGCATAATGCTTTCTGTTGTGGCTATAATATCATCCTGTAGCCATTTAATCTCCTCGAATTACCATTTCAGTCTATTTGACAAAATTTGGATCATCTAACATCATAATGGTCAGATGCTTTTGTTTGTGATATCCTTTTGCCTGAAGTGAAGCAAGTTACCATATCCTGCAGGCACCAAATGACATCATCCGTCGGAAAAGGTCATCTGCCGTTTGGTTCCCATATACAGCAGTGGAGCGTTTGTGGTGCCAACTTGAAGAAATGGTTAATCGGGGACACATGGTTGATCAATGTCAGAAGCTGAAAAAATTGATTCAAGGGGCTCTACTCAGCCATCTCAATCTGGTATGCTATATCTTTTTTTTAACAACTTCTGTTATTCACGTCTGCTTCCATAAATGAAGTCTCTGTTATTCGTACTTTGTTCTTTTCAGCTAAGAGTTGACTCAGATGACATCCAGTCTTCTGCAACTTGCTAAGAAATTTCAGCAGATATACCTATCTGTTGCCCCGGGTAAAACCTTGAGGGTGATCATGGAGCTAAGCGAGGGAGCATTTGTTTCACTTTATCCTGAGCCATAGCTGAGCTTCATCTCTTAGATGCTTTTAAGGGGTAAGTACAGGAAAGGGTGCATTGCGTAGTTTGTGGGTTGAAGCTGATCAGTCTATGAAACGTTTCCCCAGTTAGGGTCAGCAGTTGCCCTTCTTCTGGGGATCCACTCACTAGAGAGTAGTTTACGGTACCCATTTGTACATGTTGTTTGTAGGTTGATGGTGTCGGAACTAGGTATTTGTACTTTCTCGGGGAAAAGTTAGTCACTGGTTCTCTACAACTGAAGACGTTCGAGAATGTCTCGATGTAAGTTAATATTTCATCGCATCGAAATGCTGATTAGCAGCTTCCCTTCCGGAAAATCAATTGAGACTGTCGGGTAGAAGTAAAAGCGATGTAACCGAATCTTGAATGCCTCTATAAAGAGAAAGAGCTACTTACTTTTTTGCACTTTGCGATGTCCGACCCAGTGGCCTCTTACACAAGTGTACAAAGGCGACCAACTGAACTAGTCAATATGATTATGGAACCATAATTTAGTGATGTGGAGGGTTTTATTTAGTCCTTAATTGAAGGACTCTTATTTATTTCCATCAGCAATGGGAACTCACAATAGCACTGGAAAATCATTGTGAGTGCTTATTAGGGCTTCTCTATTATTCTTTCCTTTCCTCCTTAGTCTAATCAGCCCCTCTAATCCTACTGGGTTACTTCTGCGAGAAGAATTATCTAATATTCTACTCCCTCCGTCCCTTATTTATCGTCCGGTATTCCATTTTGGGTTGTCCCTTAATAAGTGTCCATTTTGTAAAGTTAGTAGGGTAAAAGTTGGTGAATTGTCTATTTTGTCCCTAAAAGTATATTCCGTTTTGAAAAGTAAGTGAGTAAATGTGTAATGATGATGGGTAAGTAGGAAAAGTTGAGGAAAAAGTTGATGTGAAAGGTATAATGATGATGTCTTTTTAATAAGTTGGAGTTACGAAACAAGACAATTAAAAAGGGACGGAGGGAGTACTAATTATTAGTATATTTTTTGGGTCAGGTTTCTCTCCATTACACCAAATTAAAACAAAAGCTCGTTTTTTTATTACTCCCTCCGTCTCCTTTTTTAGAGTCTAGTATTTCATTTTAGGCTGTTCTTTAATAAGTGTCTATTTTGTAAAGTTAGTGGATAAAAGTTGGTGTATTGTCTATTTTGTCCTTAAAAGTAGATTCCATTTTGAAAAGTTAGTGAGTAAAAGTGAATGATAATGGGTAAGTAGGGAAAGTGGAGGAAAAAGTTGATGTGAAAGGTATAATAATGATGTCTTTTTAAGAAGTTGGAATTACGAAACAGAACACTTAAAAAGGAACGGAGGAAGTATAAGAAAAGAAGAAACGCAACATAAATTAATAAACCAAACGGTACAAGGGATCACTCACCGGTCCTGGAAATACAACAAAAAGGAGCAAGGTTTCATTTCACACAAACCTTGAATGATTAGCAAAATAATACTCCCTCTGTCCCTTTTTTATAGTCCGGTATTTCATTTTGGGCTGTTCCTTAATAAGTGTCCATTTTGTAAAATTAGTGGGTAAAAATTGGTGCATTATCTATTTTGTCTACTAATTATTAGTATATATTTTGGGTCAGGTTTCTCTCCATTACACCAAATTAAAACAAAAGTTCGTTTTTTTATTACTATATAAGATAAGAAGAAACGCAACATAAATTAATAAACCAAACGGTACAGGGGATCACTCACCGGTTCTGGAAGTACAACAGAAAGGACCAAGGTTTCATTTCACACAAACCTTGAATGATGAGCAAAATAATAGTGTAGATGACGTCACATAGATCAGTTTAATTTGATGTCAACATGAAGAACGTCTACTATTAAAAAATATCTAAGATATGTGACCTTATATGTAAGATTGAGACGCACATCTAATTACAAAAATAATGTATTATCACCCTCAATTATATAAAATGTTTTAATTGGACTTCCTGCAAGTGGACGGTGAGATTAGGCTTTCAAAATTGATTGAGGTTGCGCGTAAGCTAACTCGGACATTCGAGTTATCAAAACAAGAACAATATAAAATGTACCATCATCCGTTATATATTTTCAATGGAGAGTATCTTAATCCGGTAATACCGATTCGGTCACAATCTAATGGGGTTACCTAATCATGAATATTAATTTTCTTTTCCTTAGCATCCCAGCAACCAAGTGCGATTGGTTGATTGGTGGACTCTCATGTGTTGATTTTAAAGACAAAAGACCAAAGGGCAAATTTCTCTCCTGTCCGAAACCGCATAGCTAAAGAAAAGTTTAAAAACAAACCCAAATTGCACAATATGTGAATGTGACATTGTTTTATTGGAGATTGAAATTTGGAGTAATAAAGAAGGCCGGCTTCAATTTGTTCAAGAATAGTTACTTTGACCATATAGGTGTCATTTGACAACAGTGATAGATGGGTGAGATTTGTAAAAAAATATGATTAAGATTGGGATAGATGGATGAGATTCGGAAGGAGATGAGATTAGGATTGAGATTTGTAAGGAGATGGGATTGGTAACTAGCTTGTTTTTTTAGGATTGGATTAGATGATGAAATTATTAATATCATACTATTTGTTTTATATGGGATTGAATTGGACTAAGGGTATCCACAATGCTATAATCAAAAATTGACAATCAAAAGTTGCCACATCAACTTTTGATTATTCATTAATCAAAATTGAATAGTCAAAACTTGTCATATCATTTTTTCAAACTACAAATAACTTAAAATTGTAAACATTAGAAAATAAAACTGTAAACATTAGAAAATACTAGTTTTTCTAAAAATAGTTTTGAAACTAATAAAACTATTTACTAAAAATAGAAAATTAGTTTTTGAAACTTTTTTTTGGAAAAAACTATTTTTAAAAATCTGTTTTCTAAAAAAAATGAGTAAAATATTTTTTTTCGAAAATATTTTGTTCAAAGAGAGAGAGGGGGGAGGGGGTGGTGGTTCGGAAGGGGAAGGGGAAGAGAGAATATTTTTGTATAATGATTGGTGTATTAATTGAAAATATGTAGGGTCTATTAAATTTGGTTATTGTCAAAAGGTTGTTAGTTTTGGTTATTTAAAACCCAAAATTGATTATTTCTAACAACATCCCCATTGTAATAAGCAAATGAGTATGGATAAACAACCTTAACAACAATACTAAAAAAACATCTCACATTGTAATAAGCAAAGTTACAAGTTTTTTAGTAAATAACCAAATTCCACCTATTCCATAACCAAACTTAACTATTTTTACCAATAACCAAAATTCAATAATCAAATTCAAAACTCAAAAATACCCCACATTGGAATCGTCTCATTGAGACGAATAATTTGGTGTGATCGGGTGTGTGATTGGAACTCATTTGCGATTGGACATATACGCATTGTGTATTGTAGGGGGGTTTTTAGTTAGAGATGGCAAAAATAACCAATGTGGAGGTAGATGTTATTAAATTTGATTATGAACTAAATGGATAATCAAATGCTGAAATAGCACATTTTGATAATTGGTTTTGATTATTCCCATTGTGGATGCTCTAAGGAGATTGTTAAGTTTGATTATAATATTGTGAGCTATATTTTGCATCAACATTGTTAACTTTAAAAACCTTTTACTTTTGATTATAACATTATGGATACTCTAATAGTATATGTTTTCATTTTTTTCCTTACGCAAATCTAAAGGATAACAACACCATGCACTGTGCATCAAAAGTAAACCGAGAAAATAATAAATAACCAAAAGCCTATATATTAAAAAGATATAGTTAAAAAATGAAGTGCTCCAATTTTTAATTTGTTTGAACCAATGCAAAGATGTTGTTTTGTTGATCATATTATTCTAAAGAGTTGTAATTAAATTTTGCTTCTAAAGCTCTCATAATTAAGTTTTGCTCTTTATTTGAGACCCTATGGAGCCAAAATTTAATTATGAGAGCCCTAGAAAAAAAAAATTAACTATGACTCGTTGAAATAATATGATCAACAAAATAACATCACCGCACCGGTTCAAACGGATTCAAAATTGGAGCACTTAATTTTTCAATCATATTTTTTAATTTATAACACAGTTTAAAAAATGAAGTGCTCTAATTTTTAATTAGTTTGAACCAGACGAACATCTAATTTTTTTGATCATTTTATCCTAAAAGGTGATAATTAATTTTTATTTCCAGAATTCTTTATAATCAAATATCAACTTTACAGAGATTTCAAGTAAAGAGACAATGTGATCATTGTATCGTTAAGAGAGAGGATCGGATTACTATTATCAACTTCGGGAGTGTATTAGCAATACCGCTGGTCGGGGTCTTAATAATCCAAACGGATTGGTACTAGTCATGAACGACGTATGTTGACATACATACGCAAAATAGACACAAACTAACTTCCTTTGTGACATTGTTTCATTAGCGACTGGATAAATTAGGAATTTTTAACGACCGACGAGACATTGTCAACACAGACATGAGGTGCAAAATATTGCGTGTATTATCGTGTTGGTAGATTTTCTCACGTCAAACATTGCATAACTAGGTGCCGTGGCATCATGTGAGTGGATTTCCATAAATAATTCTATTGTTTCAATACTATGTTTTTTGCCAAAATTTTATAAAATCATCTCTTTTTTAGCTATTCCACCTTACTTTATGTGGGAGATTTTGATCTAACGGAATGCAATTTACGCAATTTTCCATTCAAAGGTCTACATTTAATGGGAGCATTATTTTCTCACTCCACTTGAAAGCATAATAGAAAAATTGCCTCCTCCGTGAATAATAAGTTTTTTTTCACTGGTAGTTAATTGCTGACATGTTTGACCGTTTAACCACAAAAAGGAGAGAGAGAGAGAGAGAGAGACGAAAACTCATTCTCTGCACCCACAATTCTGGACTTTACAGTACCAGCGACGATTCGTCGGCGATCGGCTTCAGTCTAGAGAGAGAAAGTACAGAGACATATACATACACCTACATATAGATAGAGAGAGAGGAGGAGGAGGAGGAGGAGGTTGAGGGGATCGATCGGGCCAGCTGCGTTCTCGCCGGAAATATCTCCTCCGGCGATAATTGTAAGTAAACCCTAAGATTTAAGCTTTGTTGCTTTCAAACAATTGCTCCGAAATTATCCCCATTTCTTTACCACAAAGAGAGATTAGCAAACGAACGCCCCAATTGGGCAACAAAAACAAGTGATGGCATGTAAATACCTAGGTAAGATGCATTACGATGGTAGAATAATTCATATGATTAATGAATTCGAGTTAAACAATTGGATACAGAGCTTAGGTGTTTAGCTACTAAATAAGCACAATTGAAGAAGTTGTTGGCCGCGGTGGCTTCAACTTGAAGCAAATCACCCCGCTACTGGACGGTGGGATTAGTCCAGGGGCATGTAACTGGCGTGGATACTTGAGTTACCTAAAGAAAAAACTTGAAGCAACGCAGGTTTTACTAGTTTAGTAGTTCCATTTATGCACATGGCAATCAGCTGACGTTGCTCTTCTCTATAAACGAAATTGTTTGAAAACTTTCTTGAGTTGGTAAACAATTTGTTTCGGTATATTGGACTGGCTTGATCAGTTTTTCTCACGCGCTAGTATATTGGGTAATCGGAATTGGTTCAAGTATTTTGTTTCGTCGGTTTGTGGTTTTCATTTGTTTTTATTTTCCTCCGTGTACCTGGTCTTGTGACCAAAAACTAAAAGTTGATCTGTGGATGGCTTTCATTAGTGAAAGTATGGGACATTTATGTTGTATTTGGCCATTTGGGTCTTGAATTTATGAAGGTATTTGCGGTGGGAAAAGCAAAGGTTAAAAAAAACTTGTATTTGTGTAAGGAAATGTCTTGGCTTTTCTTTCCGCTCCACAGACACCCCAAATCAACCGTGGCAAACTGTTTCCAAAGCCCTATGACAGATTTCATCAGTGACTGTATTCAAGAAAGTTTGGTCTTCATATAGGCATCACATGGATTCTATTACGGCCAGCTTGGAGACATCAGAGGAAGACCATCATCTCTATGCGAATCGATAATCCACGCATGGGAAAAGCCTTTCCCGCAACAGGCACTAATCTATTTTTAACCTATATTTAGAGCGGGGATAGGGGTGTTTGCATTTCGTGGCTTAAGAAGATAAGGGTTTGGTGTTGTAGCACCAGCTGGTATATATCACTTCATACTTTCACAATTCAAGTATTGAGCTTTTTCTTTTCTCTTCTTTTCTTTCTTTGGACATGTATTGAGCTACAACCACATTACATTCAGTGGCTTTGACTTTTTGGTGTTGTGGGAAAGCTTAGGGACAAGCATGGAACTATGGAAGAATTTGACATGGTAGTTATTTATTCATTTTGTGTGAAGTGACACTATGTTGGATCGAACCATACCAACTGCCAGACATGCATAGTTTCATTCTTCCTGATTTAGCAGTATTAATATTGTTTCTTCCTGTATTCTAAACAATGGATAATATGGGAGATTCTATAATTAGATTTTTGTATCTTTCTTTATCTACCAAGATACAATCCATTTGAACACTCTAACGATGCTGACCTCTCTTGATGATAACAGCTCATTAACATTTCATTTGACAGATTTTTGTTATCTCAATGGAGATGCCAGATAAAGCTGAGAAGTCAGGAAAAATATTGAACGATCAGAATCAATTGAGGGAAGATAGTGAGTATGTGAGATTGGTGATATCAAATGAACCAAGGTTAGACGAAGGTGTTGCCTTACAACCACAAGCTGAAACAAAATATAGGTCATACGTCTGGTGGATCAAGGCCATATCTTGGTGCTTTATTGTTATTCTAGTTCTTCTCATCTTTGTGAAATGGGGAGTACCATTTCTTTTCGAAAAGGTATTTCCAGATCGTTTCCTCCAATTTTTTTCCTGCGAGGGTCATTTGGGTTGGGGGTTTTCACTTTTGTGGCCCTTGTTATATCCATTGGGAGATATCAGAAATTCCATATAAGAGCAATGACCGTTTCTCTCCTTGTATCATCCTTTGCCCCTTCGTAGGTATGCTAATTCATGTGTCAGTCAATATGTAAAAATTTGCGGGATGTGATCTGATTTCTTTCTATTCATCTGCGCAAACTTTATGGAAAAAGTATTGTGAAATCACCTTTGGCGTCTGGAAGTTTCACATTAATGCGTTCAGCTTCCCTTGGCATCAATTGAATTATTAATGTTTTGCACTTTCCTTTTTTAAACTTGTTTCCACATTCCCTATTGCCATGCGGCTATGTAGCATAGACGCAGACACGGACACGAGACACGGGATTTCTAAATAGATGGGGACATAGACACCGCAGGGGATACGGCAAAAATAAATGAGTAAACGAATAATATTTATTCTATACCACTAGACTATATGTATAAGCATGAAGCATCAGTACATATAAACAAGTATCATATCACACTTTTAGCCTAGAATATTTCAAGTAATTCACATTTACCCCCAAAATATTTTTTTTATGTGTATCTAACCCCTGCCATGACCCTAAAAAAAATTGATCAAGTATAATGGACACAACACGTGGTGTCCCCCTACGTATTTTGCCCTGTCCCCTGCGTGTCCCTCCGGCCTCTTGGAGTGTCGGTGCTTTAAGCCATGAGGCCCATGCATTTATGCAAGCAGGCTTGCCCGGGATAAGATAATCTTGAATCTTTGATGATAAAACGCTCAAGTTACACCTTTTATTGATATTTCTGTAGCTCGTGCATTAAGTGATGTATCATTACCAAACTATGTGTGCACATGCTCCACAAAAATTTTATAGGACAAAGGCCTTTTACTTATTTCTTGAGGAACTTTGTAACATGAAAGTTAAATGCTAGGATCTCTTCACATAGACTGTTTATCCAAAGTTGACATTGGTGACCTTTTGTTGTTTGTAAGTGATTGTTCATGTCAAGAGTGTGAGTGTCAAAATTGACTTGACGGTGCGATGATGGATTTCATTGATTTCCTTGTAGGTTCTTCTTCCAATTTTGCAATGGGAAGCCACTGCCTTTGGTCGTCCAGTTCTTGCTATAGTACTCGTTGCTTCTTTGGCACTTTTCCCTGTGTTCTTAATTCCTTCTGGCCCTTCCATGTGGCTTGCTGGAATGATTTTTGGATATGGTCTTGGATTCGTCATAATTATGGTCGGAACAACTATTGGCATGACCCTACCTTATTTGGTCGGATTACTCTTCCGTGACCGAATTCATGTAAGACATTGTTATTTTACCTGTGACGTTGATAGGCGAGTAATCATATTTACTTTCATTCCATCTCTTCGATTATCCTACAACTCTTATTGATGTGCAGCAATGGTTGAAGAGATGGCCACAGGAAGCTGCCATGATTAGGCTTGCTGGAGAAGGGAGTTGGTTCCATCAATTTCGAGTGGTTGCAATCTTTAGGATTTCACCGTTTCCGTACACAATTTTCAACTATGCAGTGGTGGTAACAATGATGAGATTTTGGCCCTATTTATGTGGATCAATTGCTGGAATGGTTCCGGAATCCTTTATTTACATCTATAGGTTAGTTTTCTTAATTGTCTCCTCATTCTGTGGTTACTGTAAAACACTAAATATACGAAAGTAGGGCATCTCCTTCAAAAGATGACTTAAAGTTACATTAAATGTTTTTCCCAGTCCTAATTTCTTTTGATGACTGGAGATCTAATTGTGACAAGAATACACACTTAGTCTGAGGCACGTCTGCTCTCTAGTTGAGTGGCTGTACATATATTTGGCATCACGCTAGACTCCTGCTGTCAGGGTGAGATCATAATCAGAGGCACATAACCCTTTGATTGAGGAAACAGGAAACAGAGCAATCACAGAACACAAAGGTATACTTAGTTCACTTTTAGACCTATATCCACAGGCTCTGATGGGTGGATAAGTCATTATAAACGAGGATACTACAATAGCAGGCAATATCCGCGCCAAAACCATAAGGCCCCCATATATAGGAGAGCCCTAAATTCCAACAGGGTTGAAAATATCAGACCTTGAGGCCAGGGGATGCACCCCCGGATTGCCACGACTTTCTATTTGCCCATATATTGGGTCGAGGGGGTCATGAACAGGTTATGGGCATCGAATGGCATGAATTTGACACACTACTGACAACAATTGCTTTGGTGGGAGTTTGAAGTTTTCAATTGGACTTGAGGGATTAATTTATCCGTGATGGATATGGTAGTTCCATCTAGGGATCTTCCAATCGCAGATGCATATTTGTGGTTAACCTTTTTTGTTGTTCTTCTCTGCAGTGGTCGGTTAATAAGGACGTTTGCAGATGTGAAGTATAACAACCATCACCTGACTACAGTGGAGATTATATACAATGTTATCTCCTTTATTGTTGCAATTACAACTCTAGTTGCTTTTACAATCTATGCAAAGAGAACTCTAAATGATCTTAAGAGGGCGGAAACCAATGGTGAAGCCTCTGCATCTGACCACAGGAATCTTGAGATGGAGAAGCTTCCAATGTGAAAGGCCCAAACATCTGGGTTTCTCATTAATATTGTTATTAACCAGATTAGGATGCAGATTGTGTTGCTAGTTTGCTGCTCACGAGGGGTTTTGTGTTAGATCCTCCGTATACGTATTTGGTAGTGTTGCTAGTTTGGAGTTCAAGAGGGGGCTTTGTGTTAGATCCTGGATACATGTAAGTAGATGAAAAGAAAGCAACATATTTTGTAAGAGTTACCACAAAATTGGAGAAGCAATGGAATGGAATTCACTTTCCTTTTATCTTCTTGTTTTCTATGTCAAGGGTTGATTATATGTTTATGTGGCTAAATATGTAATGTTCCTTATATACATGTCAGGTATTTTGTGAGAGAGTCAGGACACAAATGTTGCAGTTTGCTTTCATCAAATCTCTCCATCTGCTGCAAGTGATTCCTTTAAGCTGTGTTTGGATGTTGGATTTTTGTCAGGTTTAAAGTAAGGGATTCTGCCTAGAATCTTACTTTTCTTTCCTCCCCAAATCCAAGAACCACCACAGCATTAAAACCGGGGGAAATTGAAAAGGAAGAAAAGGAGCAGGGCATAAACTTCATGCCCAGATAGCGAATTCTGGAATAAATCAAAGTAGTAACATGATAGGCATGGCTGGTTATCAAAAAATGAAAAAACATGATAGGCATGGACTATACATAACATTGGATGGACTCAAGTGCCCGTGTCTGGTATGGGCATGAATTCACATGGTGGATTCATCAAATTCTCATGTGAAGACTCAAGAACACGGAGATACCATATGTTATTCATCTTCTTCAATACTTTAGTTTATTTTTTTCAAGGTAAATCAGGTGTACAAGGTGTCTTAGATCGTTTCATGAATAATAGTTCAGCATTTTATGAATAGCTCTGCAGTAAACTTGTTCACTTATATGTGCTTCCAAGGTGAATGCGCCGCTGAAAAATGCCAGACACATTTCCTACTCTCATCCAAGTGTGTTTTGTTTAGACGGACACTTCACTCATTTTGAAAGAGTCCATGAACCCTGATTGACAGTTGCTGGGCAAGCTCAAGGAGATGAAATCTGAGTTTACGTACGAGGAGAAAGCTCGATAATCGATATCGTGTTTCCTTCATCAACAGCTAATGTTTCTTCTGCAATATGGTCATCTTCAAATGATTCTTTGGCCATTTTGTTAATCTGAGGTGAGTGGTGCTGCGTCCCTCTTTTCCATCTATCTCCAACCCAGCTATCAAGCTGCTCTTGCACATTCTTCTCAAATATTCCTTGTTTGTACATGCTCCCCATCTCCATTCAGTGTTGCGCGATGAAACAGAAAACAAGCATGTTAAACTTTGGTTGTGTTTGGAGGATTTGAAAAGGGAAAGGGAAAGGGAAAGGAGAGGAAATGAAGACAGTAGGTAGTTTTCTGGTTTGGTTTTGGTATAAAGAAGTTAGAAAGGAAAATATCATTTCCTTGTTTGGTTCTGAAGAAAATATGGAGGAAAAAAAACTGAACAGGACAATCATCTTCAACTTGTTAGAAAGTGAGAAGGGAAATGTCTGTCCACTTGATTTTCCATGATTTTTTTTTTCTTCTCTCCCAAGGTAGGAATAAACAAAGAGAGGAAGGAAAGTATTTTATCTTCCCTTAATCCTTATTTTTTTGGGGCTTATTTACCTGCGTGACAAGTGCATACAAAGGTAAGGTGCTGTAACTGCATAGCACTTGAACAAGCACCCTGCCCAAACAAACAATACAATGAGCATGGTTATAAGACGCGGACAGAACACAGAAAACAAAACCTTATCTCTCATCGTTTAAAAAAGCGGCATGGGTCTTATTTCAGATATAGGACCCCACTGGTTTAACCGATGTGAGATGAGGGTTTTGTTCACCCACCTATCAAGTGAACAAATCCAGACTCAGTTGAAATAGGAATGAAATCTGGAAAGTGCGATTTGAGACTAATAAAGTACCCCATAAAAAGTCTTGGGATAATGAAGCCCAACTTCTCCATTATGCATGAATGGAATCCATATGTGCTCTGGGGATTAGATAATTCGTTTTAAAAAGTGCTAAAAACACGAAAACTAATGTAAATGTGATAGAAATCAGCTTACCCAAATCCAAATAAAGAACGCTATTTCGAATGAATTCTGAAACAAAATGAAGTGAATCAAATAAATAACTAGTCGCGGCTTCCCAAACCAGAAAAGTTCATCTGAAGGCTTCACTGGTGGTGCTTCTTGGCCTTCTGTCTTTGTCTCTGCAGCTACTTGCGCTAAGCGGGTTATTATGTTTTCTAACTTAGCACCCACGAGGAGCAGAAGCTGCAATCACACCCAACTCCATTACTCTTAGGCCATTCTTTACAATATGTGCACTAGCCTACTTAGGTGGTGTTTGGATGTTGGATTCATAAAGCGAGAGGTTACAAAATCCATTTTTTACCTTTCCTCGTTGTTGTATAAATATTTGAAAAAGAAAAGCAACATGGCAAAGAGAAAACTAGCTTAAGAAATCTATTTTCTGCCTTTTCTGGTCCCTACATAAACTCCACAACCAGACACAGAAATTGGGAAACCAGTTTACTTACTATTAAGGGTAGAAAAGATAACCAAAAAAATGTGTTCCATCCTGCAATTTTTGATCCATATGGGAAGGATTAGATCTGAATTAGGAAACTAAATGATGAAGTGCATAAATTAGACAAAGAGAAAGTTAAGTTACCTTGAATGTTGAGAAGCAAAAAGATGAAAACAAAGAGCCACAAGTACCAGCTGAAGTTGCAGATTGGTCAACAATTTTAGCTCAAAAATCAGCTTATGAGTTGGAATATAGTGCTAGAATATTGTGTAATAGTTATACCTTATCGCAACTATTCTTTTGAAATCAACTTCTAGTGTCCGCACCATGTACTTATGAAAATTATAATTAGGCGATGCCGGACAATGGGCCTATAAAATTGGTAACTAAAGTTTTTTAGCATTTGAAATAAACTAACAAACAAAATGACTGTTTGGTAAATGGTGAGAACAATACCCGTATAAATCCTGATCGTAGAGCGATGTAGTCTGCCTTTGTGATTGAGCCATAAAACTGTTTGAAAAATGACATCTACGAAAAAAACTCATAAGAACCAAAAAGGTGTTAGAACACAAGATTAGCCACCCGATATTCAAATTTCCAAAATAAAACCATGCAACCAATTGTATGAAGTGTAAACAGACATATATAGTTGTTTATACTTATCAACTTTTGAGAAGTTCTCAGTGTCCCTAATTTTCTGAAAGGCAAAGAGTTGGATTTACAACCAGATATTTGGACACTGTGGGGATATTCGAAGATTTGAGATCCTTTGGTAATTGAATTATAAGGACAATATAATCCACAGTTCTTTCTCTTACATACCATGTCCCCTATCATGTCTGGATCTAGGAATTTCTAGTATATATCTATGTTGAAAAGAGCGGAAGTCAGTTTTTGTGCTTATTGAAGACACGAATGTGGAATTATTCCAGATATACAAGTGGACTGTTTATCACCAAGACATTGTAGAGATAATCGAAGGCTATTTGGCTTGAAGAAGCTAGAGTCAATACACAAACCTATTGCCAATAATTTGAGTGTTGTAAACTGTGTACAGCCAAGCAAACTCACCATCCAACTTCCAACAACTGACTTCCTCCAATGGCCTGCGGTTGCGCGTTGCTTGAAAAGATGAATGTGATGAGTATGAACTACAAACAATTAATATCAAGTAGTTATGTCAAAGAAATTTTTTAAAGGACTTTGACAACCACCCCTTAAGGTTGGAACTTTGAAACAATAATTCAGAAGTTAAGTTTACCACCATGTGCTTTAGTTGTCTCATTCCTGATGGAATCCTCCCAGTGCTTCCACTGTCTTATCTGTGGGAGTAATGAATGGATGTGTTCTTAGGTTAACATAAAACAATGTGTTAAATTAGAACTTCATTGCAGCAACATACATATTACTTTCTTAAGACCTGCAAAAGAGAGAGAACCCTAAAGCTTCCATAATTTGAAATGCCACATTAGGGCCTTAACAAGCATGCATGTACTTGTTTATTTACCGTCTCTTAATTTATCGGTATCACAATTAAAGGGACTCGTAGACAAAGGTTTTGCCAATTCCATAAGATGAAAACTCTGGAAATCATGTCCTGATACAGACTATTTTGTAACAGAATTGTTGTAGATTAGTTTGAGAAAAAGGGTATGAAGTCAGAGCGACAAATACATTACCCTTGCCCCTCCAAGAACCATGGTAGTAGCGCAAAAGATCACATGTACAAGTGCCAATACAAAGATGAAAATGTGCAGCTGGTGTAATCCTTCTATTGATAGCAGGGGTACCTTTCCCTGAGTACAAGAAGAAACAATGATATGCCACCATTAGTTGTTGGAATGAGAGCTTATAAGATGGATTATATAATTAAGTGTTCTCCTGTGGTCACTGAGATGATAGTGTCAATGTCGCAAACTAGCACAAGTTTCTCTAAAACTTGAAACAATTAGTGGAATATGTCAATGGAGACCATCCAGCATTCAGTAACTTAACGGATGTTGTGCCTATCAAAAAAAAACTTAATGGATGTTGTAAGTGAATTACTATATAACTTTGCAATTATGTTGTCTGATAATCTATCTTTCTCAATGCATATATCTCTTGGAAAATACTATCCTTTCTCTCTTTAGGGTACTCAGTAGTCACATATTAGAAAATGGCCCTACTCCCTAGCGTCCTTTTTTGGTACATCAGTAGCACAAAGGAACAGAAAGGCACTAGTTGCCGTTATATGTTCATTGCACAATTAAACCAGTCAACCAATGTTGATTGCTTGTTACAAGATGATGATGAGAACGGACAAATTGAACAAATCGACAGAAGATACCTTAAGCTTACAATCTTCCGGTCCAGTATCTGTGGTCAAAAGCCGACGTCCATTTGTCATAGTTGGCTGAAAATGATGTTCGTGGTGCATCTCAGAGGCACTAGTTTCCCATTTGCATGGAAGCATGTAGTTTGCAAGATGACTAGGGATGCATATGTGTTTTATTAGACCTTGGGACACATTTAAAAGGAGGGAGATAAATCCCAAAAGCATCAATTCTGTCAAAAACAGAAAGAAAAGACCGAGATTATACATCGTATAGAGAGAAAATGGAAGCTAATTTGGACTTATGAAACATGCTAATTTGCTAGGGTGTTGCTGCAACCTTAGTCACATTATGTGCATGCGTGAGCGTGAGCAGAAGTAACAGAGCGAGCGTGAAAGTGTCTTCTTATAATATTTCAAACTATAAAAATATGCAAGAGTGAGGGTTGAGAGCGGGAGCGCGAGCGGGAGCGAGAACTAAGAGCGGGAGCAGAGAATCTAGTGAAAGATAACGTGGCTCAGGCTGCAACTACCCATTCAAGTGCCTTAAACTTTTTTATTTATAGGATTCATTGACCTATACTAAGATACCAGAAATTGGACTAAAAGGCACACAAATAGATGCTTAATGGTATGTCTCGAGTGGTTACGATGGTGTCAAAACCTTGTTTAGCATTAAAGATATTTGAAATAAACCATGTAGATATAGAGAAGGAAATAAGAGCCAGCAATGACAAACCTTCTTTCAGTTTTTCCAAGGCCCGAAATAAGGCATCTTGGTCCTTATGCTCCAACAACTGAACCCAAGTCAAATAAAAACATTAGTAGACCCAAAAAAACTCCTTAAAAATTGTTCCAAAAAGAGATAAAGAATGGTCTACAAAATAAAAGCACACATAGAACATGGAAAAGGGGTGAGCAAAAACTAGAGGTGGCAAATGGGCGGGTTTAGGCGGTGGATACGGGTCACGGGTCAAATATAGACGGGTCATATATGGGTCAACTAGTAAACGGGTTGAAACGGGTTGGGTCGAATATGGGCCAAGTCAAACCCAAACCCGACCGACCCAACCCATTTTCCTTTTTTTTTTTTTAATATTTATTTTTAAAAAAACTTAATTTCATCTTTATTCAAAAAATTACGAGTTTTGATAATTATATATTTTTTACTTTTTCTATTCCTCTCAACGAGACGAATAAAAAGTTACAAAAGTTTGACACATAATTGATAAATGCGAATATTTTTTGTCTTTCAAAGTGTGTGGCTGTGTGGTTGTAAAGGTTTGGCGCTCCTTTGGGGGGACGGGGATGAATGTTTACGGGAATCGATTCGTCTCATTGAGATGAACGATTAACCCCAAGATTACGACGAAAAGCTAAACAAAAAGTTACGAAAAGTAAAAAAACACAAAATAATTTCTAGACCTATAAATTACGAAAAGTAAAAAAAAATGGGGCAGCAGAAATCGGTACTGAAAAATTACGAAAAGTAATTAAAAAAAATGGGGGCAGCAGACATTGGCACTGGAAATTTTTCCCCAGGACCAGATGTGAGACAGTGGAAACAGCACTTCGTGTTTTTGATTTTTTGATGTAAACAGCACTTCCGTGTTTTTTACACCAGATTTGGCTCTTTTAATTCCAACCCACATTGAACCCATTTTTAAGGGGAAATGACGGCTCAGGACGTGTTTTGATAATTAATACCCGCTATGGAACATTTGTTAATACTGAAAATGTCCTTGGCAGGTATTAATTATCAAAACACATCCTAGGATGTCATTTTCCCCATTTTTAACCTACCTAACCCCATGTAAATATGGGTTGATATGGGTTGAACCCATATCAGCCCCTTATATAATTTGGGCGGGTTGAGTTTTTTTTTGGGTAAGGTATGGGCGGGTTGAATTGGATAATAAGTGGGCAGATATGGACAGGTTAGAAAATATGGATTGAGATTGCCACCTCTAGCAAAAACCAACCAATTTCTCCACCAAAAATTCGATATAAAAACTTGAATGTGATTGAATTAATAGCTTTAATTATTCAATATGTGGTGATAATTATACAATTCCTTTGGGATTTCGATGGAAAATGTCAGTTTCAAGAAAAAGAGAGGGAAATGTTCTTGGATACCTTTCCAAGCCGGTGAAGGCCGCGCTCAGCAATCAGAGAGATGAGGACGATAACAAAGCAAACAACTGCCACTACCCACGTCGGAGTATACTCCAAGGACCGAGATTCTTCCACCATTTTCTTCGATCTAACTAAGAATTTTTTTGACAGAAGCAACTATGAATTTACTGCTGCGGAGAACGTGAAAGGACTCTGCATGCATACAAGTATTGAGAGAGAGAGAGAGAGAGAGAGAGAGAGAGAGAGAGGCTTGTATGCCATTGCATGGCATTGCTTATATGAGAGCCGAGGAAAGGAATAATATGCAGTGAAAGTAAAAGAAAGGAAAACAAGGGGACCAAGTAACGAACAAAGTCTGTTCTAGACAAAATTGGCAGGTAACTTTCCCGCCATCCTTTTTCTCTCTGTTTTCCCGTTTTGCCCTCCTTTCTTCTTTGAACACGTAGACCCTTCCATAAATATGGCACAACCAAAGGGCACAGCAATGTAATTTTTGGTTGGTCTTGTTTCCAAGGATACGTGAGATATTTCATATCCAAAAATTATAAGTTCAAAACTAGGTGCGCAAGATCCATTCAACATGACGTGACATTAGATTTTCACAGTTTATATTTGAATAAAGAACTCTTAATCACTGACGTATGCAAGATTTGAAAGTTGAGTGGGCGAACATTAAAAAAATTGTTACATATAAAGGTGATATTAATTTTGTCAAAAAAAAAAAGGGTGATATTTATTTGCCAACATAAGTGGTAAAAATATTACCGAAACTATTACAGTATATTTTATTGAAACTTCAATGTTCTTCCAAAATTTTTGGCTGGACGGGTGTTAAATTGTTCAAGATGATGTTGGGCGGGCGAACGTACATAATTTTAACATTTTGAAATAAAAACTATTATAATTCCTGTGAAAATTTGAAAAGTAGGGCGGTCATCGGATGTCATCCACCTCTCGGTTCGTCCTTGCTCTTAATGGTGAAACATGAACCATATTACAAGGAATCTAGCAAAGAGAAAACAAAATTTATTTGTGCATCATACAAGCAATATCTACGAAAAAGCAGATTCTGTGTGTTCTGGGAAAATTTCTCTTGGAGTATGAACCTCCTTGTGTGGACCTCTTGGAAAGTGAGAAATATACTCTGTATTCCATTTGACACCTCTGGGTCTGGGATGGCATTAGCCGTTCATTAAGTATATTATTGGCAATACAATGCCCACCTTTGCACTTTCTGGGTGAGAATTGGGCGATTCTCTGTAGTCTCTGGAATTGGACAGTACGGTTAGGGCACGTAAGTCCCTCCGAGTCTCATTTTGATAACTCATCTGTTTATTTTGTAGGGCACGGTGCACAAATCATTTGGGAAAAAATTAGATCTATCTGATGAACAAAGTCACGTACTTATGTCATACTTGCGTGGAAGGAATGAACGACAAATAAGACTTAATAAAACAGACCTCCCGTCCGGAGAGAAGCTGCAACAGAGAGAGAGAGAGAGAGAGAGAGAGAGCGAGCTTGATTACTTTAAGCAAAGAACACAATAATTCTACAATGGGCAGAGGCAAAACATGGGCAAACTTCCTTGTGATGAGGCATTGTCATACCAAAAATACAACCACTTCCCAAATTATAATGGAAGTTGCCTTCATGCCTCTGCATCATATACCCGTAACTAGACCTCTCATATTCACTAATCTCTTCATTCCTCAATGCCTCGCCGCCTTTAAAGAAGAGAGAGAATCACTTTCGAGTGGGTCCACTTGTACACCAGCAGAGTATCAGTTATGCATAGAAGGACGGGGTTTTGGCGGTATATAAAAAGTGTCACCACAATCGATTGGTGTATGCAGAAGCGGATTCCATCTGTCGAATACAATTCGCCCCCCTCGGCCAATCCTCCCATGGAAGCTCTGTGAACGGACAGATGCGATGTTTGTCATCGGAGAACTTGATGGGGGCACAATTCCTACAGCCGCCAGTTTTTCTGGAACTAGAGGTTTAGTGAACAACAGAACTGGCTCAAGTGGATCCTGCATTAATCCCATGTGAAAACTGACATGAGAAAGGCATTGCCAACATTTAGCGAGCTTTTAACCATTGATCTTTGTCATACATTTGACCAATTCGAAAATTCCCCAACAAAGATGTTAAACCTGTGAAACTCCAGTAGCAGCAGAAAGTTTAAGCCCTGTTTGGATGATTAGATATGAAATATGTGGATTTGTGGTCAAGCTTCTATACAATTGTAAGTAGGTATTCTAGAAGAAACGTGGGTATTTCTAAAGTGAAGGTTGAAATAATTCATTCAGTTTTGGTTGAAATTAGTATAAAAGTACGATCACATACACACAAGGATTTCATGTAATAAAAGGAGAGTGATTTTCACTCTCCTTTTTGACATCCACACTCCGTTTTTTTTGTTTTTCTGTGCTGAAAGTGTGTAAATTTTTTTGTTAAAAGACAAAAGGGAGTGTGGATATAAAAAAGGGGAATGTGAAAATCAATTCGCTAATAAAAAATCCATCAATTTGAAGCTCAAATACAGCCTTGGACCCAAAATTGAAGGTCATCATTCTTGAATTATAAACCCATCAACTTTAAGTCCACAAACCTAAACGCAACATTAAAATTTTTAAGGCCTTCTTGCCATGGATTAAACTCAAATAGTGTAGAAGGGGAGGAGCAGGGATGGACCAATGTGGGGTAGGGTCGATGTGACTGCACACTCAAGTTTTGAAGGAAACACATCTATTATTACAGTAGGATTTGCTCAATATATATTTTTTTGTTATAAAGGTACTTTCCCCCCAAGTTCAACAATTTTGTTACACCCATTTTTGTTGCATAAAAATTCGTCCCCCAAGGTAAAAATCCTATATCCATCCTTGCTAACAATGAAAAAGTGAGCGAAGAGCTAACTTTAATTTGGCATAAGTGATAGTTACCAATTTCTGAAGCCATCCATTTGGGGCATTTCGCCTCCTGAACTCTCGCTTGATGCTTCCTGGAGAAACCATCACCAGCTTGGTGTCTGAAAAAGGCGTATTCTGTCGTGCATTCTGACGGCTGTATGCAACATCATCAGAGTCCACAAATTCCTCCTCGCTCGAACCAAATTTTCCTGGAAAGGAAGGAAATCCAGACAGAGCCAAGCTGTCCTCAAGGAGCTCAGTTTCATGCTGAAACACATAAAGATTCACTCACCAATCAATTACGGAGTAAAATATCCCCACCATATGACAAGAAAGGTAAGCAATAAGAATTATAATTTCACGTGATGGACTGGAATGAAGTTCCAGGTACTGGCGGACGCCTTTGCCTCCCCAAAACTTTTCAAAACTCTATTACTATAGTAGTATATGTTTACAAATTGCTTCATGTTATTTGGTAGATAGCATGATATACATTGTTGGGCCAATTTCCTAACAACGTAAGCTTTGGGGACAATTAGTAACTTGACATGGTATCAGAGGTCAGGTTGGGAGAGGTCTTGGGTTCAAGTCTCTCCATTTGCATTTGTTCCTCGTTTGCATTATACTTCTCCCCATTGTATTGTCATTCATTCTATCTATGAATATGTGCACCTCCACATGCCATGCAAGACAAGGTTGCACGTGAGGAAGGGGGTGGCATAATTGACGAGTCTAATCTGTCTTCCAATACACTTTCGCTAGCCCAAGGTTGGAATCTTGCACCTGTCCAGGTATACGACCCCAACATTTGAAAACATGATTCTCCTACCCATCTATGAGGAACTTGAGAAGTACTATTATGCAAACATTATAAAGATCCACAAGCAGGGAGTCCGGAAGATATCCAACGCACTAAATAGTAACATAAGTAGGGAGTCGGGATTATATCTGGCTCTCTAGTGGACTGAATAGTCAGATATGTCAGTAGGCACCACATAGCCTTTTCTCTGCTGCTTAACAATGAAAACTGCAAAATTAAACACAGTACTACAGTTTCTGATGTTAAATACCATCCCCCGCATACCTTGTACTTCATTTGGATCCTTTGAAGGCTGACTTCGCTCTCCGTGACTTCCCTCTTTTTCTCCTCTCTCTGCACACAGTAATCTATCATGTCAGGAATGAGAAAGAATTGATTGCAAAAAATTCATGACCAGATAAAGACATAACTCAAAATAAAAAGAACAACAAAGGGGGATCACCTTGATTAAAGCCTCCAGTAGGGTCTTGGCTTGGTCAAGGTTGCGCCTGACCTGTAGATAACGAATTGAAAACAAATTAACTAAATCAAAGTCAATAACCAGCGAGGAAAAATGTGATGTGCAACTATCCGTGAGATAATATTGGAAACTCCAACCACACTATATTATAAATCACAACAACCTGGGACAGATTTCAAACTAAGAGAATTTTTTAATCCATTTTTATTATAATTTTTCCATGGTTCTTACCTAGAAAAGAGTGCAAACAAATAAGACGAGGTGACAGCATTTATGCCGGACAATTATGAAATGCGACAACAAAATGTACCATTTTCTTAATTTGATTGGTGTGGAACGTCAATACCTTAGAATAGAGAACACAAAATCACTTAAGGTTAACCCCTAACTATGAGCGCTTTTGAAAAAGATTGCAAGACCTAAGCGAATGAATTTTGTATCCCATTTAAAGTAGTTTGCAACATCATCCGCGCACAAGCATGTCATTTCTGGTTGGTTAGATCGACTGTCCCAAAAGCCACTTGGTCTGCGAGAAGGCGCCAACTATGTCTATTAAGCAATACAAAACCGTCCCTCATGTGCAACCATGTGGAGATGCAAACAATCAGACATATAGAGAAAAACAGCGTAAACAGCGAAAAATAGAACGGACTGGAAATAAACTGCAATACCCCAATTTTGTCCCACATTGGTGGTTTAGAAGAAGTTTCAACAATGAGATATAAGGACTACTCCTTCCTACCAAATATCTTGGGCTTAAGCATTTTGGGCCATGTGGTTAGGCCCCAACAAGTTATTAGGCCGGTAAAGGGTACGTTGCTTCAAATGGTATCGGAGCACAGCCCCGGTCTACGTGGAGGGAGCTGAATGCTACACCATGGCCACCGGGAAGGTTGCTGGGCCATGTGCATTGCAATGAGGACGTTGCTTACTAAAGTGCAGAAGATTGTAATAACCCAATGTTTGTCCCACATTGGTGCGTTAGAAGAAGTATCAATGAGATATAAGGGACCATGCCTGACTACCAAATAACTTGGGCTTAAACATCCTGCGAGGCATAAATTTGATTTCGTGGAGCCTCTGAATCTGTGGGCCAGTAAACTCGAGGTTACGCCAATAAATGCTGCATAGGAGAGTGGGAGGTCATTCTACAGTTTTTCGCATTTCTAAAAGACCATGGAGACTGATACTTGTTCTCCACTTTTAGCCTCTCACACCCTTTGTTAGAGGCTAGAATTGTTGTGTAAATATGACTCCCTATACCATCAATATCACTGCTGCAGAGAACCATGCAACCAATAGTAATCAAGAAAAAACCAGGGTACTCTCAGATTACAAGGAGAAGGAGAGCTCAAACGAGTGATTTTTCAGCTATATCACTCGAGTACAAAGGGCTAAACCAAGAACATGAACGATTACTTCAAGTGATGTTGAACTCACCTGGCGAAGCTTTTCAAACGACTGCACGTTGTTTTCCCTCCTTTGCATCTGATATGAAAACAAGAAAAGTTAAAAATGATAAATCTTATCAACAAGGTTCACCATAATTATGAGTAGGAAAGCACCACTTACTCTTCTTGTGTGAAGTCTGTGGGCCTTCTCCCTTGGTCTAAACACGTTGTATGGGTTGGTATCATTAGATGGTGGAGGAGGCTGTGAAAACAAATATGCATGTTATGCAAAATAGCCCATCATGTTGCAGTTGAAGCTACAATACATCAATACAGTATTATGGGGGTAACTATGCACAAAATAATGATGCAGAAGTCAGTTTGAATGCGCAAGCAAAGAATGTTTGAAAGTACTCAGCATAGCTAATTCTGAGGAATGCTTATATTAACTCCAGATATTGTCTTGTGATTCTACTCAAACTACCTATAATCTCTCGCCTACATCACTCACTTATTACGCACCTTCTCAAAATGAATGATTTCCACTTATCACTCATCTTCTTACTCGTCACTCACTTTCCAATTAACAGCCAAGGTTAACTGAATCTTTAAATATATGGCAAATGCTAACCTTAGTTAGCTAGGATCAATCATTTGCAATGAAGAGAAGGATAAAAAAAAACTCTAGCTATTTTCAATTCATTTGCAATGAAGAGAAGGATTAAAAAAAAAAAAACTCTAGCTATTTTCAATCCCAGAGGAAAGCACCTACTAAACCCAAGGGGAAGCAAACTAGACGGGTGGTAAATATCTCTAAGCCATATGCACAAACAAAAATGATAGCATTTTCAGGTTAACGTATATTGCAAATCTGCAACAAGGAAGAAGAGTAAAGCAAGTGTAGACTATAGTCATGATGCCATAAGCATGACCATGAACGAAGTAAAATGGCAAACAAGACCATTTACTTATTCATTTTGGACCTAATTCATGAAACCAAAATAAGGTGAAATGGTTTAAAAGCAAACCGAAATAGCCAAGTACAAGAAACTTGAATTTAGAAAGTAACCTTTAAAAGAATTGAAGTTGTTTCTTAAATAGGAACAAACATAAATCTCAGACAATGATCATAGACACGTGGGATCTAGTAGCTAAACCAGTAGCATTTGGTTTCTCCACGATAGATACTTCAAAATGGCTCCGAGTACAGCATTCGTGATGCAAGGAGTGCAGAAACAAGTAGAGAACACTAAGCATCGAACTCAATTCCTAAAAAAAAATAATGCTGAGTGAATAATCTTTAAAAAAAAAGAGCAAAAATTATGGGATAACATCATAGATGAACACTTTGCTTCAACAATTTGATCAAATACAAGTCAAACAACAAATGCCATAATGCAATTACCATAAATATAGAAGGCTAACCTGCAGACGTCGCAATATAGGCTTTTGCCATCGTTCACGCTGCAATAATGATTGGGAAAAAAAGGAAGAAAAAGGGAAAAGCATGAGTTCTAACTCGTGTTTCTGAATAAGCATCAATAGTAAATAAGCCGCCAAGAATGGACCATTAGTCTGGCTAATAGAAGATCAATTATATTCAGCTAAAAAGGCTCCTAAAGTTGGGCAATAAGAAGCTCATTGTTTTGCCTCACTATCTTGCCAAACACCTGTGCCACTGTTCATTTCCAACATGCGAAAGTTTACTTAATGACAAAGGTATTCATTGTTAAACTAAGTTAGAGAAGAGAGACCCACAAGGATATGTGAACCCTTTGACTCCTCTCGCTATAGTGACATTGAATCTATATTCCAAACTTACATATTGCAAAAGGCCAATATTTTTATCAGTTTATATCAAGCTTCCACAACCTCCGATGTCTTCTTCAATTTATCATTGTCTAGTGGCATGAGACGGCTTGCTTCTCTTAGCAATTTTTAAATGGATACCAACATGATCTATTCCAGTACGGTTGAATTTGTTGAAGCACTAGTAATTTGCCAACACGGATAAAGAATAACAAGATTTCTCAGGGGATGGAGAGAGGTGACTTGGCAAGAACTACAGTCAATAGACATTTGCTTGTCTTAGTAATTTTTAAAAAAATACCAACATAATCTACTCTTCTAAAAGTACTCTTGAATTTGTTACAGCCCTTGTAATTTACCAACAAGATTTCTCAGGGGGAATGGAGAGAGAAAGCCCCTAACAATAGTTCCATATCAGGAGTGTAACAACTTCATTGAAAAAATGCAAGGTGTTATATGGTAATTGATGCATACCTTTTCCTTCCAGTAATCATAGATGCACTGCGAAATTCCATATTCTATGGACAAGGGAAGTAAGGCCTAGGATTTCAAGGAAACAAATAGAAGTTAATCCCAAAATACAAAAAAACAACAGTTACTCAAAGAATATGGAGTTTTTCAGTTACAGTTACAATTCTCGTGGAAAGCACCAAAATCTAGATAATTCCACTTTTGTGCACAAAAACAATATAGGACAGATTACAACACTAAAATCCTATTTCCTATCGCGAAGGTGATTCAAGCATGATAAGAATGAGGTCAACTGGGAAATTGCAGGAGCACAGCTCCTTGGACCATCTACATTCAAATTATGTAGCAAATACAGCTCTTGCACTGAGAAGTTAAAACAGTGGCAACAAGCATGCTCTTTCCGAGCCTTAGATCCACTAACATATTTTCAGCTATGAAAAGGAGTAGGCTTCCACCTCAGCAGCAGCATCGAATTGTAGAAGTACAGGAACGGGTGAGCCAAGAGTAGGAGTTATAATTCCTGCCCTTTCTCGTGCCTTATGATCCAATATCTCCAATTTAAATAGGGCAGTTTCAAAACTGCACAAATAAACATGCCCATATGAGTACAACAGCAAATGAACTACAGCCAAGTAATTTTAAAAAAAAACATATATCAACCAGGGAGAAACAGAGGTACTAAAATGAACAGATCTATGAAAGAGAACAAATATAGCAATGGACGATATTGCAAGCATGAGCAACAGAACAAATACTAGATTGGTGTGCATTTGAATGTGGCACACTGATACAATAGAAAAACAAATGCTCACAGACATGGAACAGCAATAACAGGCATTTAGCACTGTAGGCAAGACCTTTAAGAAGGCAACCGGGTAGAATCGGCTTAATTTAGCTTTATCGAAGAAGGATGCCAAAGTGAACAACCATATTAGAGAAGAGTATTAAGGAACAATGCAAGAAAAAGTAGCTACAGACAAACTGAACTAAAACTTTTTGCCTATCGGTATTTTGAGGGGACACAAATGTAAGCCTCTTTATGGGGAGGATGAGACATAAGGGGCTGGGGTATCCATAGATAATTGCCACACTAAAGAAAATATGAAAGAACAGAAATCATCCAACACATCGCCATCCCGAAACATGAAGACACTCATCAGTCAGATGAAGTTATTGAGAGTGACTGTAAGCCTGTAAATAACATAATGCCAAGAAGATATAAACAAATAGATATCAATTCAAACAACACCAGGTTCAGCTCAGAAAAATAGAAAACATGAATCATCATAAATATCGAATCATCTAATCACCCAAAATAAGCAATCCAGTACAAATGCTACAAGTCTACAACACATATAATCTATGGACCCTCCATGTTCAAAGAAATTCACGAACCTATGGAAGCCTCTTAAAGGTACCTCCGACATTACAAGGTCAGGTATGGTCCCCACTAGGAGACGTTGCTGGTAAAAGGTATGATACTATTGTCTTGTTTTCAAACCGCAAACGCGTGCTAGAATGAAATACTTAGACACAGTTGAGAGAGAGAGAGAGAGAGAGAGAGAGAGAGAGAGAGACTTTAACAGGTTCATGAAGATAAAGAAATGAAGTGAGTACATTTAACACATTGATGGGAGCATACAAGGAGAACAGGATTTCAGAACCTTCTGCATGCTAGCTCACAGACAAACTACATGATCGGTCAAGGATATCTTATATTCAGTCAGACATTTGATCCTGAAAATAGCTTAACACATAATAGCACCAGCTTAGCAAGTTTACAACCTTTCTAGAAAGTCACTTTTAGACTACAACCTTTTTATGGCCTACAAGGTAGCAATCTTCTCCCATTGTAAACGTAAAACTAGTGGACAAATGACTGCAAGAATCAGAAAAACATTACAACTATTACATTTCAGGGGTAAGAAGCACTTTTTCTTCATTAAACTCCTGAATCCAATCTTCGTCCTCATTGTCCACATCATACTCCACAAATTCTCCAAGCTCAGCCCGAGCTACAAACATTTTGACATTTAGTTCAAGAATAATTGATATTTTGCCAAACTAATCTCCACAATTACAATTGACAAAAAAAATCTACATAGTTCACAAACCTCCTCTTGCTCGTAAGTATGACGTTGGTTGAGAGAAAGTGCGGGAATAATCTCTTTCATATGTGTCAACAACAACAAACTCTGGAGTAGGGATTTCAGAAGCCACTTTCTTCGTAGGAACTTGCTGCACCTAAAGTAACAAAATTTTCAGAACAGTTAAGATGAAGACACATAAACTAATCTGCTCCCACACAAAATCTTGAACTCCCACTGATTGGAATACAAATACAGGGGTCACTGTGTCTATGTCTTACAACACCATTTCTGGAGAGACATTTTAAATTTGCAGGAATTTTTTTAAGAGGTCCAGCGGATGCAAAATCCTTTTTGACATTACCCTGGAAAAAAAGCAGGACCTTTAAGGTGATAAGAAAAATTCTTCAGTCCCTCCGAATGCTCCAACTATGAAGCATAAGAGATGATAATTCTGTAGTTGCACAGGCTACTGATCTTCTGTTGCAACAGACTTGTACGACGAAAGTGGGTAAATGACATGATGTTTTGAGTTGCAAACACTGTTATAACAGAGTGCATTTGAATGCAATATTTGCAAGGCTACTGCTCAATAGCCACCATGATATCGATATCAGCATGGACGTTCTCCATCATGAAATATGTTCTTTCTTTAAGTATGGGTTGGTGGGGCTTAGTGGTTACTGAATGTTTGAGTTTCAAATGATGTTGTACAGAGGGAGAAGCTAAACATATTATCATGAAAATAATAAGGTGGGCAGTTTTGTATGAGATCCACTTGGAAGTCTATGAGACCTCAGACCTCCTGGGGTAAGGATGCCGTGGACTTCAGTGGTTTGGTTTTCTGGTAGGGTGCCTAAGTGGGCATTCGTCTGCTGGGTCTGCTGTTTGGAGAAACTTGCCACTAAGGATAGGTTAAGGACTTGGAGCATGAATGTTGATGCAAATTGTGTTCTGTGTGCGCAGGCCCCTGAAACTTACCAGAACCTCTTTTTTGACTATGGGTTTGCTAAAGAAGCGTGACAATCTTTGCTCCTAAAATGTTTGGTTCAGCAGCGGATTAGCAATTGGAGTTCAGAGCTTGGATGGGCTATCTACTTTTGCAGACACAAGTCCTTTCAATCTGAGGTGGTTAAACTCTCGTTGGCAGCTGCACTTTACCACATTTGGTTGGAAAGGAAAGCTAGGGTGTTTGGTAGGGTGTGAAGTCTGCAAATATTTGATTGAAGCAATTGCAGCAGGTGTTAGGGCCAGAGTAAGTTCATGGAAGGATTATCCAGATCTGCAGCCAACAAGGACCTTTGCTTGTGCTGGGGGTTCTCCCTAAAAGCTTTAGGGAGTAATCATGTTAGATAATTCTGATGTAGGGCTAGGTGTTTTTTTGTTCCTTTTGGTTCCTTCTGTTACTCTTTTCAGGAGCTTTGGTTTTTTCTAAATCAAGGACTGAGTCCTCTTGTATCTTGAGATTCTGGTTTAATAAAATCGACTTTTAGCACACAAAAAAAAAGGTGGTGTGCAAGTCAGATTTATCATGTTCCCAACCTTTTAAGTGATTGCACGCTTGTTTTTTTTCTTTTGTGTGTGTGAGTGACTGTTCATGCACGAAAGGGGTTATAAAGCTTGTCCTAATCGAAAAAGTAACAAGAAAAAACAGAAAATATAGTTGTGAACAGGCCTCAGTAAGATGAAGATATAAACCATGTCTACACAAACTAATATAAGCTTCACTGACTACCAGTCATAAACAATTAACTGTATTGCTGTTATGTGATAAAGAACAACAACTACGAAGTAACTGATACTACAATAGAACATAGAACCAATATATTGAATTCCAAGCCGAACTGGTACCTCAGTATCGGCCTCTGCAGCGAGACGCATAATCTGCGAATTACGAGTAGACGTGGGGGTCTCGTCATCTTCGAATTCCTTGACGGATTTTACAATCGGGAGCTTCTTGTGAATGTCAAGAGGACGAGGCCTAAATGACAGTCTACTCATGTCAGCTCATATCCTTTCTCAATTCCAATCGCTTAGGCGTCGTGTGCCGATTCTTTTGAATAATCAACACAGTCTCTCTCACTTTGCTTTCATGCCACCACTACAAAAACCAAAACCCACATTCCATTACTACTTTGTCAACCATTGGCACAAATTTCAGAAGAATAGTTGAGGGGAATCACAAAGCAATACAAAACCCTAGAATTCAAATCATTTTAGCTTTTCCGAATGTAAGGACGTTCTTCGTGATTGTGCCTGTGTATATAGTGCGTATAAACACATACATGCTCACGCATATATACATATAATGTGGATGAAGTAGATGCACACGTTATGTATGTTCATTGACAGACTGACAGTCTACTCACGTCAGTTCATGTCCAAACGAACAGTCTCTCTACTTGCTTTCATGCCACCACTACAAAAACCAATACTTTCAGCCAAAATCATTGAGGGGAAGCACAAAGCAATACAAAACCTAAAATTCAGCTTATTTTAGCATTTCGGAAAGTAAGGACGTGCCTGTGTATATAGTACAAAAAGCAAATACATGCACATACATATACACAATAACTGAAAAATATCAACCTCCTGTCCAAGTGAACCCAGTCTCTCTCACTTTGCTTTCGTACCCACCACTACAACAAAAACCAAAACCCGTACTCCATTACTACATCATGACAAACCACTGGCACGAATTTCAGAAGAATAATTGAGGGGAAGCACAAAGCAATACAAAACCCTAGAATTCAATTCATTCCAGCTTTTCCGAATGGAAGGACGTTTTTCGTTATCGTGCATGCGTGCATAGTACAAAAGGGAAATACTTGCACGTGCGTGTACACAGTAATGTGCGTGTGTGTATGCGTGCATGTGCGTGTAGCTATGTGTGAGTAACGGGAGAGAGAATTTGTGCTTACAAGAAAGACGTAGAGGATGTGATGGGACTCTGCGAGAGGATAATTGAAGGTCTAGGGTTTGTTCTATAGGAGAGAGAGTGAGGAAGAGAGAGAGAGAAAGAGAAGGTCGCTGATGTGTGGTGATAATGGCGAATAGGGATTTGGGGGATCGAATAGAGAAGAAGGGGACCGAATTCAGGGACTACCCGATTGCCCGACCCGGTTTTTGCTGAAAGTAGGCCCGACCCAACGTATAACTGAAAAATAACGGCCTACAGGCCCATTGGCCTCCGATTTCGATTTCCAAAAATAATTCTCACATTTCTATTTCTAATCTGATCTTTAAAAGAAAAAAAATTAAGAGATTCATGCTACAAAGGGCTGCGAGCGGATCAGTTTGATGCGGATCGGTCCGGTTTTCAATCCTATTCATTTATGATGGATTATCGTTTTCTCCATCCGTCAATCGTCTGTAACATTGTTGGGTTGGTTTGGTTTGGATATGGTTTCAGCGGATTAATTTCAACGGTTTCAAAGGATTTGAGCATACAATTTATTTTTTTTATATACAACAAAAAATTTGAAAAATAGAGTCCCATTATTTTTTACCAATGAAACATTGCCACATTGAGATGTTGTGCACAACATTATGCAATTTGCTTTGTTTTTAGATTTTTTCAAACTTATAACATTGTTCCTCTTTTTCTTCTCTTTCTCAATATATGGGTCGGTAGAAATAATCGGAAAACCAAACCCTTGCTCGTGACCATTGGGTTCCTTACCTTTTGTAGAATGTATTGGGATATAAAACGGATTGAACTGAATCAATGAAAGAAACTCACCTAATCTCTGTCTACAAGTTGCAACAACTTTTTCTCTCTTGAATATGATGTTTATAACCCTAAAATCTGTTTTCTAGGGCTTTAAATATATTTTGTCCCGCGTACGACCGTCCAAGCGGAAGTCAAAAATAAAATTACCATAATAGTTGTTTCCTCTATCCCCACACTCTCTGCAACCACATATATACCACACAATCTCCAAAACTTTCCCAATAAGATTCCACTTTCAAAATAATTCAACTTTCACTTTCCCGCTTTGCATTTTTGTTTTTACTTTGCCACTACGTTTTGTCTTCTGACATAGCCACGTGTACACCACTGCCTAGAGAGGAATCAAATGTACACCACTGCCCAGAGAGAAATCAAATGTACAACATAAATGACTAAAGAGGAATCAAATGTGCAACACAAGATCATTACATTCACTTCGTGGGCCCCGGAGTTACTTGATTTTCATGATCCACATACACGTGTCCTACTTTTACAAATGGACGGCTACGATCTGGGGGGCTGGTAATATTAATACAGCACCCCCCAACACAAGTCATTACATTCACTACTAGTTTTTTAAGAGTTTTTGAACGTGTACAGTTGGAATGAGTTCCCCCACAACAAAACCGCCCCGGCAAGATTTCCTACAACTTTGGAAAAACTTAGGTCTTCACACTGCCCAACATAATGCTCGAGTGGAGGTGGTCTTATGAGGTAGCCATTGAACTAGAGGAACAGTTCGTCCCCATAGACGCACGAATGCACGAAAGGTGCTCTCAAATGCCATTTGTTTCACGAAGAACTTACACTGCAAATCGAACTCATGATCCCGTGAAGAGAAAGAATTCTCACCCTAGCTATTTTACGACCCATAAATTATGTGTTCTTGCTCAAGAATCGCAATAATTTTAGAAAACAATCCTCACTGTCGAGCAATGCACATTTATTTGAGAGATATGATCCTCAATTGAAGAGTCAGGTAAGGGCAAAATGTGACTACAGAGGGTAGTCCTGAGTTGAATGGTAAATGTGAAAAAGAAAATCAATGGTTAAGACTTAAGACCGATATAAATTTTGGAGAGATGGCCAAAAAAGTTAATGTAACACCTACACACAATTGATATGGATAAACTAGATTTTAATTAGTAAGACCACGACAAAAATAAAAAATAACTACAGGACATTACATACCATCCCAAAAAAAACCATAATTCAGGGGTTATTGGCCCTATGCTACCATGGTAGAAAAGAGCAAAACGGGGATAAACAGCAAAATCAGAAGTGAGCATTATCAGGTGCTTGTGGGGTGCAAACGAGTAAAGCTTTGTAGCAAACGAGTAAAGCTTTGTAGCGGTACTCGAATTCGGTTCGCTTGCTAAGTGATTTTGAAAATTGAGCTCGCGTTTTTCTCAAGAGTAGAGTCTTTTCCACACTAGTTTTTCAAGCCATGCAGCTTGGTTTGGTTCATTTGCGGTTCTATTGAGTGGGTAAAGGAATCATCAAAATTAACTATGAAAAAGAGAAAAAAGACGGCGGATCCGAGGGGATGCAAAATAAACAACAGAGGAAAACAGTAAATGATATATTGGCACTCTAAAAATTGATGCAGACACTCCAAAATTAATATAATTTCAAAGTCATTTTTCTTTATTTTTTGAAAATGCGTCCATCAATTTTCAAGATGCCAATATCATTTTCCGAGTGCGAATATCAATTTCCCAGAGAAAATGAAACTTCTACTCGTAATTTCTTCAGCTGCTCAGCGCATCTCCGCAACCGTCAAACAGAGTGTCCTCATCGGAAAACTGGTTCCGAAATCTCTCTCTCTCTCTCTCTCTCTCTCTCTCTCTCTCTCTCTCGCAGCCATTGCAGGGCAAGAGTTAGCAATCCCCTCGTGCTCCCTCACACAATCCCCTCGTGCTCTCTCACAATTCAACCCCTCTCTCACCTCTAAAGTCACAACTACCCTTTAATCGAACTCCGTCCGTTGACTAACGAATCCTCAACGGCCGACGCCGCTGCCAATCCGACCGGATCGGTCGAAAAGCACCGAAATCGGATGCAACCACCGACCGGCAGCATCCAGATCCGTGAATTCGAGCAGTAAGTAGATTCACACAAAAATGCTGCGCCTGAGGGCTTTCCGTCCGACCAACGACAAGATCGTGAAGATTCAGCTGCACCCGACGCACCCGTGGCTCGTGACCGCGGACGCGTCCGATCGCGTCTCCGTCTGGAACTGGGAGCACCGTCAGGTCATCCTTTGTTTCTTCCCTTTGTCTCCTTACGGATTTGCAATAGTTATTCGTTGCGGTTTCGTTCGATTTCGTTTATTGGTGGTGGTTGTTGTGTGTCTCAGGTGATATATGAGTTGAAACCGGGCGGTGTCGACGAGAGGCGGCTGGTGGGTGCCAAGTTGGAGAAGCTTGCCGAGGGTGAATCAGGTGAGAAAAACGAGCTTAGAAATAGCATGAAATACAGAAATAGCATAGTTAGGCTATGAGGTTGAACATCACAGCAAATATGACTAAACCATTTAGAGCTCCTAGATAAATAAATTTCTACCAAGATAACTGGTAGGTCCAAAATCTCTCTCTAAATAATAAATCTACCAATCTATCTCTTTCACGCCTTTCTTTGTTCATGGTTCAATATTTCTGTGTTATGAAAAAGATGGAAAGAGGAAAATCTGTAGTGAAATCTGGGATGGTGAAACTAGAGCAGAGGGGAGAAAGAAATTTTGAGTGACAGTTTCTTCCTCCTTGGCGTTTTTCTTAGGTAGTTAAAATGGGTAGTTTGGGTAAAATGAGCCAGTCTCAAAATAGTACTAATAGATGCTAAGATACATGTCGAGTCTAATTTTTCTTGAGGATATGGATGACTACTTGATAAGTTATAGGTGGCTGTGCTGAGTGTATACGGGTTTGGATGGTTGGTTTACTTTGGTTTTCAATATTAGAACATTTTCATTGGTGGTTGGTTGCCTTGTGAACTTTTCTCATCTGTGAGTCCTGTGAATCTCAGGCGCTGGACGGCAATAGAGAACTCATAGGGTTGCTTCCTCTGCTATTTGTTAGTGTGGCGATTGGGGTTTGGAAGGTAGAAATACTTGTGCCATTCGGCCATTCGGGTTTTAGAATGCAGAAGATGGTTTGATAATTTGGAGGTGGAGAAGGGATGAATTCGCGGGGTCTTAGCAAAACAGAAAGGTATTGTCAAATAGTGGGTTTTCAATCAAAGTCAAGTTTAGGGTGATGTTTAAGGTTGTTTTGGGCTGAAAATTGCTGTAAGAACTCAAACATCCCCGCCCTTTGTTCTGTGTAGTGCCATGGTTCGGCCTTTCATTAAAGATAGGGATGCCTAGATTTTAAGGATGGACAGTGAACCTGGCTGGCTTTGATCAGAACTTTCAAAAAGAAGAGAAGAGACAAAGATAAATAAATAAAAGGAACAAGATTTTGAGGATCAAATTCAGAACCTTGGGCTTCATCCTCTCAAGGATTTAAGCAAGCCCAGCTTCTTTCGAATAGATCTACATGGGTATGTCTGTATGTGTACCTACCAATATTAATATTATTTGAGACAATCTTTGTCCAGCTAAGATCAAGCCTTTTAAGTAGTATCTTTCGACTACCCGACATAGCTCGAAACTGAAATTTTGACCAATGGACCTTTAGTTCTATACTTCTATGCATGTTTAGTGAATAGTAAAATGACTAGAAAACTTGTGACTCCTAGATCTTTATAACATGTAACAAGTTAAGCAGTGAGCAGTGTTTTACTAGCTTTTAAGTAGCATAAATAGGGACCGCACAGTGGGTACCTTTGGTATTCTCAATGCCCTTAGCATTGTCTTTACTCTTCAAAAGCTTATTCAATGTGTAGACTCCCCGACCCTTGTCTGTCTTTTTAATATCCACAAGGAGAACAACTTGTGGTTTATTTTAGAGCTTACCTTTCGTATGTATTGAAGTTAAATAGTTTGTCATGTACAATCAGCGTAGAATCCCAACCTTTTGTATGCATTTTGAAAGAGCTTTATGGAAATTTATGATCAATAGCCTCGGGAATAAATTTGCTGCTGCTTGGAAACTATTTAACTGTCACAGTAATTGAGATGTGAGAAACTTACAAAGATTTAAATTTGAACCTCTGTCTTATGTGCCTAAGCTTAGGTCTGAACTCATGACTTCTGATTCTGAGGGTCAATCTTCTCACCGTAACATCCCTTTTGTATGCAGAGACAGAAAAAAGGGCCTATATTTGAAGCTAGTAAGTGCATTAGGGCAAGCAAGCGCGACAAAAACTAAGTTTGAGACATGAAAGATATTAAAAACCTTGAATTCCAATGCCATAAGAGACTATTGAGTTCCACAAAAATAGTTGGTTTCATTGGCTAGCAAGTAACAAGTCAAACTTTTGGGAAAGTAATCGGTTATTGTGGAATCAGCAAATTGAAACATCGATCTTCAAAGATCTTGATGTTGAATCTGTCTAGTATATTCATTTTACTTCCATGTCCATGGGAGTTAATCATAGGTGTGAGAACTTGAAACACAACGTTGGGGCTGATTTGTAGTTGGCTAGTTGCTATCACTGTGTTCACGAGTTCTCCGCTTACCCTTGCAACATCTTAGCTCCAACTACGTCACACGTGTGTGCTCATTTTCTTTGCATGTGCCAAACCATCATTCATGACTTTCTTCATCTTGACTTTAGTTAGTTTCATGCGGGCTTCTTACATATGTGCTCCTCCACTTATCAAATTCATGATCTTCACTTCAGCTATATTATATTTATTGTAGTTTTTTTGGCATCCTGTCTTAAATTTCATCCATATTAATCCAAGGGCACAAAGAAAATTGTTCTCTGAAAATAAAAATAAAGTGTATTTTTAGTAGGATAAAATAATTTTCCTGTTCCTATTTTATAGAAAATGACATTCAAGTTGCATGTTTATATTCATTGTCCTGTTGCCAATGAGCTTTGGAATGCGGTTCTTGTTTCGTGGGGCATGTTGTGGGTTTTCCCTGCGACAGTGGTGGAGGCGTGGGGCTCATTCAAGAACGGTATGGGGCTAGAATGGGTAGAAGAAGAAGCTATGGATTATGGTTCGTTGTGCCTGATGTGGTCAATCTGGAGAGAGAGGAATTGTAGATATTTTGATGGGGAGGATAGGCCCGTGTTCAAAATTAAGAGTCTTTTGATTACTACTTTGTTTAGTTGGGATTCGAGGGAGTGCAAACTTCAACCCTACTTTGAGTCGATTCTTTGACATGTTGGATATTTTTGGAGTATAGAGGGGTGTATAGGTCATTTTATTATTTGACCTTTTCTTTTTTATTCCTCACCTTCTTTTGTACATCTGTGGCATCCCCTTGATGCCTTTTTTTTTTTTATAATTTTATTACCCAGAAAAAGAAAAATGAATTTCTCTGTAAATTTAAAAGTTTGGATCCCTTCATGTGTTAAACCATGAGTCTTAATAAAGTAGAAATTTGTATCACTCTCATTATAGATTGTTGGCGTTTTCTTCTGACTTATGTTGTTTGTACTCCAGAGCCTAAAGGGAAACCTACGGAAGCCATGCGTGGTGGGAGGTAATGGATCCGTACTTTTGCCTTCTCAATTCTTTTCTCGTTTATGTGCCTGTTTTTCTGGAGGATTGAAACCTGAACCTGCTGTTGGGCCGCATGGTTCAAGTGTTAAGCAGGTCAGTTTTTATGATGATGATGTATGCTTTTGGCAACTTTGGCGTAATCGTTCTGCTGCTGCTGAGGCTCCAACAGCAGCCAATCATATCGCTTCAACATTTAGTTCTCCTGCACCATCAACAAAAGGAAGGCATTTTCTTGTCATCTGCTGCGAAAACAAAGCAATTTTTTTAGACCTGGTTACAATGCGCGGCCGTGATGTCCCAAAGCAGGACCTAGACGGCAGATCACTTCTCTGGCAAGTCCCTTTAGTAGATGATATAAAATAGGTGTATATAATTCACATGGGATGGAAACTCTATTTTATTATAGTACATGATTATCATAGTTGCCGGATGAACATGTATTGGTCTTAGCATCCTGGAAGTGACATACTTATGATTATTTGGAACATGCTTCTTCTAGTTGATGCATTTGACTCCTTTTCTTGCTTCTTTGGCCTTACCAAGTACTATCTGTTTACTGTTTACTTGGTCCATCTCCTCTATTGTTTATGCAAAGAGTTGGGATTTTTTGGCTCATAAAGAACGATGCATTTTATGGCACTGCTTTATGCTGTAGAGTTTGCTTTGAAACAGAACTATTGGAATATTAGATGCATTGTACACTGCTTTGTTCTAGGGGCCGTGTATATATGGTTCACTCAGTTCCTTATGCTACCTTTAATGTCATCTGATAATCTGATTTTGACAATGTGGTGTGACATGGTCGAAATATTCTTAAACCTGGATTTGTGCACGTTTGAGTTTTTTTTTTTCCTCTTCTTCTGATCTATACCTTCGCAACTCAATGGTAGTCCAGAGAGCTGACTTGGACAGATTACTAGATTCACTACCATAAGGTGGACTTAGTCCTGTCATTACATTGAAACATTTAGGATAAAAATGCGGGAGACTACAGTGTATCAGCAAAGATATAGAAAACATTAGAGATAAAAGGAAATGATCCGCCTATTAAAGTAAAAGACTGGGCTCGTGCTGAGTGTTTTATGAAATAGTTGATGTATACTTTATAGAACAGAATCAACTACATCTTCAACATGCTAAAATTGTCCATTAGATCTTTTGCGTGAAATGCATTTTATAAACTTATATAGCCTTTTGGGGATGAAACATGGAGCCACAAATGATGAGTAATGCTCAATGTTATTTTCATAAAAGTCTGTCTCTCTCCCTTCCTCCTCAGACCATTTTTCTTCTTGTAACTATTCTAGTCTATTTTACTTGTTCCAATTATAAACCGTTTTCTTAGAAGTTTTTATTATTTTTTCCTCCCCTTTTCTTTTCTCTTCTCTTTCCAGCCTATCTGTTATAATATAATGTGGTATCTCGTTGTATGGAAGAAGAGTCTGCATATTTGATCTAACAAAGCCTATCAGCATGTTTATGAGAAAATGCGGCAACTAATATGTTCTGTTTTACTGTACTGAGTTTAGGAATGGAATCTGAGTCATATGCTGGTATTACCTGTGTACTCTTTTAACTAATATGGTTATGGTTATTAGGTTTTGAGACACTAATCTACCTCTTGGGTTAAAAACCTATGAACAGGCAACATCTTCCCATGGTTCATTCCAGTTATTGTGGCTTCTATAGAACTCCTTGTTGTGCCTTGACCCTCGCTGAGGATTTCCTTTTTATCCAGAATCCTGTTCATTACCCACCTCCTTTTCCCAGCCCCTTCTTTCCTTTTAGTATTGTGTTTGTAACTAACCAATCTTAAATGTGAGCCATATCAGGTGTTTTATCACAATCTTTTGATCCCTATTAGTCGCTAAAAAAAATCAGCAGCCACGAGGTAGCCAGTGTCACCATCAAATTGTTTCAAGATTTCATTTTATGTGCAAGGGAACTGCTACTTCCTTGAGTTCTTTCGAGTCACCATCACAAAATTTATTGTTTTCATAGTTGCTCATCTGTTGAATCAGAACACGCACTGGGCGGTGGAATCAGAACATGCACCGGGACTGTGCATGAACCCTTCAGTTGAATAGGATTATTGTGCAGCTCTCTGATTTTCTTATTATATTGTCTAGCTTTTTATTTGCCGTAGTACCATAACACTGGGGAAAGATATGTAGTGTAAGTAGTGAGTCTACAATGCACCTTATATAACAGACCTCCGTATACCACAGACCTATCATCAACTAGCTCAGCGAAATGGTTTTCTTGGAATTTAGTTGGACAGGTTTAGGGTTTCAGGTTTTACGTGACATTTGAAGTCTTTGACTCTTTACTTTAGTTGTTTTGTTGTTTAGGTATCTCATGTTTTCTAGATGCCCCAGATGAT
The DNA here is from genome assembly GCA_014282245.1 of Rhododendron simsii. Lineage (NCBI taxonomy): Eukaryota > Viridiplantae > Streptophyta > Magnoliopsida > Ericales > Ericaceae > Rhododendron > Rhododendron simsii. Next base: position 23,170,618 of record CM024963.1, on the reverse strand, counting down.
TTTTCCCCCTCTTAGAGCTGTTGTGCATATGACGGTGCTATTTTTCTACTATTGGTGCAGTATGGAGTTCCTTTCAAAATCGTCTGCCGGGGATGGTCCTCTTGTGGCTTTTGGGGGATCAGATGGTGTGATTAGAGTTCTTTCAATGATATCATGGAAGGTATTTTCCGCCCCCCAATATTACACTTTGCTTTTTATCTATCAGGTTTCGTTCAAAAAAAATAAAAATAAGAGAAGATCTATCTGGTTGTATTGTGCAGTAATCCTTGGTTTTTTGCAGCTTGTTCGAAGGTACACAGGAGGCCATAAAGGATCAATTTCTTGTTTGATGAACTTCATGGCTTCTTCTGGCGAGGTAGCTTTTGATCATCTGAAAATTTAGATCTATGAGGTTTATATGATATTTTTTTACTAATGCCTTCGCTCCAAACGTTTTATTAGAGAGTGATTCTCAAACTCTGTCGTTCTTGCCATTATTTGGGTGCCTTGTGTATTCAAGGATCAGGGGCTTTCATATTATTCTTATTGGAACTATTTTTGAGTTGGATTTGAGATGTTTGAATTGGGCATTTTAATTTCCTTTGTTGCACTATTGTACCTACAATTCTATGTACCACGATCATTTGTCGCAAGGAAAAGGAAGATGTTTATGGTCTTCCTCTGTATGTGTGTGTTGAGGGAGAATGCCAAGTGGTGAAGTTGAACATCTGTAGGAAAAATTAATCAGAATAGGGAACAAATAGATATTGTGAGGTGAGTCATTATTCCTTGTATCATAGGTGTTGCTGGAGTTTATTGTTTGGGCCCTTGAGACGGAAAAGATTAAATTAGTTTATTTTTATTTGCTTAATACTAGCATTGATATCGAAAACACTCTGGGAACCGACGGGGAGGGTCCTGATTGAGAACCGACCAATTGTGGGGCGGTTTGGTTTGGTATGGGGTACTCGAAAAAATGAATCAACGGTTTGGATCATTTGAGGGGGACCCCATAGTGCGCCCCACAATTGGTCGGTTCTCCATTGGGACCCTCCCGGACCCCGTAGAAGGACTCCTTCGGAATTTTGGTGCATTTCAATTTTTGGTGACTCTTCAGTGGGACTGGGTCAACAGGCTTGGGGAATCTAAAGAGCATTTCAATGATTTGAAGATCGAATTGACTTCAACAAGAGACTCGATACAGAGTGAATCTTAGTGTAAAGGTTTTCCAAGGCCCTTGGGGGGGAAATTTAGCTGTCTGACCTACCAAATATTGCTGGTGTTGGGGATACCATGGTGAGCTTAGTGAGTGGGTGTTTTTTTTTCCTTTTGTGCGTGTGTGTGTTTGTTGGGGGGGGGGGTGTGGTTGTTTCAGTTAAGATCGCGTAACTCCATGGTGAGCCAGCTTAATGATTTCAAAGGAACTCTGTTAAGAATATTAGGAGTATTTCTTGGTATATCCTTCTGTAAATCTTTGGTGTTCTTGACAAAGATTACCACAGAAGTTTACATCCGAAGATCTTTCTCACTATGGAAACATGCTAAATACCAAATTTAACTTTGAATGTATCCGAAACAGAACTTCTTGTGAGGAAAAAGAATCTTGTGTAGTGTGTACACATTTCTAACATGTTGAAACTGCTGGCAATATGAGTCTGGTATGTCATGATGTGGTCTATTTGGCCTTTCAGTATTAGACCTGACCATACATTTTACTTTTATTAAATTTGTTTTGCTGAATGCCAATTATTATTTCACATTTAGTAGCTTTCTGAAATTTTCTTTTGTTTCGTACCATTGTAGGCACTTTTGGTTTCGGGTGGCAGTGATGGTCTACTTGTACTTTGGAGTGCTGACCACAGTCCAGATACGCGGGACCTGGTTCCCAAGCTGAGCCTAAAAGTAGCTTTCTTCTTGTTGTTCATATCCTTCTCATCTTTGTTGTGTGACTGACTGATTCAGTGGTTAATATTTTCCCTTTCCTTACTGTTGGATATTACTATATGACAAACTACAATGAATTAAGACAAAACCATAAATAAGCATTGTGTACTTGGACAATATTTGTTCCCAGGCATTATTTTATACTCCCTCTGTCCCTCTCTGTTGGTATATTTTTGGGAGCCCAACTTTTTGAGGAGACAAATGATTGCACTTTGTAATTGTGACTTACCTGTATGGACTATATTATCCTTCAACACTTATTATTTAAGTGATTTTACATTCGAAATTCATTAGAGAGCAGGAAAAGAGGAATGTCACCAAATTTTGATCCTTGACCTTTCAAATTTAACATTCTTTATGGGACGAGCAAAAGTAAAAGAATACGGACTGACAAAGACGGGAGGAGGGAGCAAGTCTTTGTGCACATGCAGATTTCACTCCAAAATTTATTTATTTTTTTGACGTTTATTTGTGACATAGGTGCCTCTTAAGTGTTATGGTGTCAAATGTAATAGTATTTTTATACGATTTTTTGAAATCGCTTAATGTCCTTTCTCTTGAAAATCTCATCTCTTTGAATTTTCTTTCGATATGTTAATGTAGAATGATAAACCTCTTTTAATGGCGCCTGTGTATCTGATTGTAGTTTGTAAATGCAATATCGCTCTTGATTTTTCTTTTTGGATTGTATGAGTTGTACTTTTTGATTTTGGTTTTGGTTTCTGTAGTTGGTAAAATTGTGGAAATCATTACTTTGTTATGATGGTTCTTGTTGGCGGTGATTTTGTACAAACTTTTGGTTGGTGATATGCTTGTGCTCTTATTTAGAAGCAGTTATTTAAATCTCTCTTATTGTAGCATGTGTTGATGAGTTGCTTCTTATCCTTTCTTTTTATCCTATTTATCAAAACAACAGTTGGTTTCCTGTAGACAATCTTAAGGTACTTTTATATCTGGCAGTGGAATGCTTGAATGCAACATAACTACTTTTACGTTGGTGATATTGTCGAAATGTAGTTGACACTTTTTATGTTTGAAGGCACATGATGGAGGAGTTGTGGCTGTTGAGCTTTCTAGAGTTAGCGGAGGAGCCCCACAACTTATTACAATTGGTGCTGATAAGACTCTAGCAATCTGGGACACAATCTCGTTTAAGGTGCCTTACAGACTCTGAACTTCCCAGTATAGTTTTTGAAGAGCACAATTTATAATTGATACATTCGTCTGAGCCTTGTTTATTTAATTTTCCCCATTTCTTTTTCTGCTTTTCTTCTCAGGAGCTGCGTCGCATTAAACCTGTTCCAAAGCTAGCTTGCCACAGTGTGGCATCTTGGTGCCATCCTCGAGCTCCAAACCTTGATATTTTAACTTGTGTCAAAGACTCCCATATATGGTATGCATCTGTTTCTCTATAGTGTCATAATATTGACTCCCCCAAGTATTGTTTATGAGTTTACAAGTTCGTTAGAGTGTCTTTGCAATCAACTCTAACATTCGGACGAGTTTTGATGATAATCATGACTTCAGACAACGCTGTCTTTATTGTCTCTCCGGGGGAATATTTACTTTTGGTTATATTTTTGGCAGGGCTATCGAGCATCCAACTTATTCAGCCCTCACAAGGCCATTGTGTGAACTTTCCTCCCTAATACCTCCACAAGTCCTTGCATCTCACAAGAAACTGAGGGTAAGCTGCATAATTTAGTCAAACAGGAAATTCATGAACCTTCGATAAAATTTTGTTAAACATATTTTGGATTTATGGGTTTTGACTCTGAGTTGGTATTGCAGGTTTATTGCATGGTTGCGCATCCTTTACAGCCACACCTTGTTGCTACTGGATCCAATGTTGGTGTCATTGTCAGCGAGTTTGATGCCAGATCTCTTCCAGCTGTTGCTCCTCTGCTGACACCACCAGGAAGCCGAGAGCATTCTGCGTTGTATTTGATTGAAAGGGAGCTAAAATTGCTAAACTTCCAGTTGTCTAACACTGCAAATCCATCCCTTGGAAGCAATGGCTCCTTATTGGAAACAGGAAGGTTCAGGGGAGACTCGATTGAACAACTACATGTCAAGCAGATTAAAAAGCACATTAGTACACCTGTTCCACATGATTCATACTCGGTTCTTTCAGTGAGCAGCTCAGGGAAGTAAGTACATTTTGATTTTTGCAATTCTCACTTTGTACCACATCTTTAATTGATTCACATTGGGTACGGAATTTTATACTTTTGTATTTCTGTGTGGTGTACCAGCTGTAAACACACATACACAATGCTCTCTTGTTTTTTATGGGGACCTCATAGAAGCCATTCGTTAGAATAGCTGCTTTCCTCAGATTAATTGCTTACTCGAAATGAGGGTTAGGTTTAGAGAAGAAAAGGAAGAGAGGGGAGCAGAGAAGTAGGGAGAGTAGGGTTCAAAAGCTTATGCAGCCTTTACAGCCACATGTATTTGTACAATGATTTATCAATTACAAGAATTCCCTTAGATACACTAAGTTTGAAGTAGGAAGAAAAATAATTTAAAAAGTAACACTTGAACACTCTTGATCTTTTTGTTGCAGGTATGTAGCAATTGTTTGGCCTGATATTCCTTTCTTCTCAGTCTACAAGGTCAGTGACTGGTCCATCGTTGATTCAGGCAGTGCAAGACTTTTGGCATGGGACACATGCCGTGATAGATTTGCTCTGTTGGAATCTGCATTAGCTCCTAGAATTCCCATAATTCCTAAGGGTGGTTCATCAAGAAAAGCAAAGGAAGCAGCTGCAGCTGCAGCACAAGCTGCCGCAGCAGCTGCAACTGCTGCTTCTTCGGCCGGTGTTCAAGTTAGAATCTTGCTGGATGATGGAACATCAAATATATTAATGAGATCAGTAGGTAATCGCAGTGAACCAGTTGTTGGTCTGCATGGGGGTGCACTTCTTGGTGTTGCCTATCGAACATCACGAAGGGTTAGTCCTGTTGCAGCAACAGCTATTTCAACACTTCAGTCTATGCCCTTATCTGGATTTGGAAGCAGTAGTCTTTCTTCTTTCACAAGTATGGATGATGGGTTATCTTCTAACAGGTCCCCTGCTGAAGCAGCACCTCTGAACTTTCAGCTTTATAGTTGGGAAACTTTTCAACCTGTGGGGGGTCTTTTCCCTCAGCCTGAATGGACCGCATGGGACCAGACTGTCGAATATTGTGCTTTCGCCTATCAACAATACATTGTGATATCTTCCTTGCGCCCTCAGTATAGATACTTGGGCGACGTGGCGATTCCACATGCTACTGGGGCTGTTTGGCATCGGAGACAGCTGTTTGTGGCAACACCAACTACCATTGAGTGTGTTTTTGTGGATGCTGGAGTTGCAGCTGTTGATATAGAAACAAAAAAGAGAAAAGAAGAGATGAAACTGAAAGAGGCTCAGGCAAGAGCTGTGGCAGAGCATGGAGAGTTGGCACTTATTGCAGTTGAGGCTCCACAAATTGCCTCACAAGAGAGGATAACATTTAGGCCACCAATGCTACAGGTGGTGCGATTAGCTTCTTTTCAGCACGCTCCTTCTGTGCCACCATTTTTGTCTTTGCCTAAACAATCTAAAGTTGGCGGTGATGAGTCAACGGCGCCAAAAGAGGCTGATGAAAGGAGAGTCAATGAGGTGGCTGTTGGTGGTGGTGGGGTGTCCGTGGCTGTTACCCGTTTCCCGGCAGAGCAGAAGAGACCTATTGGACCTCTCATTGTAGTGGGTGTGAGAGATGGAGTTTTGTGGCTAGTTGATAGGTACATGTGTGCTCATGCAATATCCCTCAGCCACCCTGGTATTCGTTGCCGCTGTCTTGCTGCCTATGGTGATGCTGTTAGTGCAGTAAAATGGGCAAGTAGGCTTGGTAGAGAACACCATGATGATTTAGCACAGTTCATGCTTGGGATGGGTTACGCAACTGAAGCGCTTCATTTGCCCGGAATATCAAAGAGGTTGGAGTTTGATTTGGCTATGCAAAGTAACGATTTGAAACGAGCACTTCAATGCCTCCTGACAATGAGCAACAGCAGGGATATAGGGCAAGAAACCGTGGGTCTAGACTTAAATGACATTCTTAGCTTGACAGATAAGAAGGAAAATATTGTGGATGCTGTCCAAGGAGTAGTGAAATTTGCAAAGGAGTTTTTGGATCTTATTGATGCTGCAGATGCTACTGCACAAGCTGATATTGCTCGTGAAGCTCTTAAGAGATTAGCGGCTGCAGGTTCAGTAAAGGGAGCCTTGAGAGGTCATGAGTTAAGAGGACTAGCTTTACGCCTTGCAAATCATGGGGAGTTGACACGGCTTAGTGTATGTGGATTTGTTTACTCTCCTTCTGGTGCAAACTTTTGACTTAAGCTTTCTGGTGCATTCAAGGAAATATAGTAACTATATTTTGCATACAACATTACAACCGATTTTGTTCATTCTATGAAGCAAATAGGCAAATGTTGCATGAACCCTTAGACGACATAATATGGTTACTACATATCCTGTTGTATATATCGAAATTACAGATTGTGTATTATTATGTTCCATAGGGTACACTATATTACGTATTATATAATAAAACTGCATACTATAATATTAATATTACATTCACAACTGTTTAAAAACGTGCAAGAAACAGTGGAGTAGGAATAGGCATTCCTTTTTTTTTTTTTTTAAACGGCAGAGAAAGATATGGGCCATTCCATTCCGCTCCACCTTTCATTCCTTCCCACTCTTGTCATAATACCTCATTCCATTTCTGCATATCAAATGTTCTCCTAGCTCATGGGTAACCTATTGGCTTCACCATTGGTTCTATTTCTTATACCAAGAATATGATAGGTTTTGTTGATTTTCTGGATCTTGCTGTTCACGTGCCGAAAATGATCACCAATGCCACGAGTGAAATGCTTAAACTCACATGCTCTTTCATTAGATAGCATTAACATGTCTGATACGTGGATCCTTTCCTCAGGCTGACACTTGACGACTGTTTCATGCATTTGTTGCAGAATTTGGTGAATAGCTTGATCTCAGTTGGCTCAGGTCGAGAAGCAGCATTTTCTGCTGCAGTTTTGGGAGACAATGCTCTCATGGAGAAAGCATGGCAGGAGACTGGCATGCTTGCTGAGGCTGTCCTTCATGCCCACGTATATAATGAGCTTACCCCACATTATTTTTATGGGAGCATCATTTGCACTCCAATTTTTGTTTGGACTATGCAAAATTAGAAATGTGCCCTTTGACTTTTACGTATAATTTGCTTGATACCCATTCTTTGTTAAGCAAAAGTATTTTTACGAAATGAAAGGGCTTTTGTTATAATTTGTACTCCCTAGACTCTATTTCTGTGTCCATAGTTAGTGTTCCCGAGATTTTTTCTCCAAATAGTTTTTAAAACTTCTTCTATGAAAACTACTTGAAATCTTTTCATTAGTAGAAAAAATCTTATAAAGTTCAAAAGAACACTTTCTTTATTTAACCGATTTTATGGCATGACTCTTGAAAAAGGGACAAATAAATCGGGACCGAGGGAATAGGAGTTTTTCCTACCAAAGTGGGGCATGAATGTTACTTCCCTACTCTTTTTTTATCCTTATATTTACTAGTTTGAGATTTATCCAACCTCCATTTTCTCCAGGCACACGGGCGACCATCATTGAGAAACTTGGCTCAAGCGTGGAACAAGATGCTACAGAAGGAGAAAGAACATGGTCCATCAACGAAGACAGATGCCGCATCAGCATTTCTGGCTTCCCTTGAAGAACCCAAGCTCACAAGTTTGGCTGATGCAGCAAAGAAACCACCAATTGAAATTCTTCCTCCGGGAATGGCATCTCTATACGGTCCCATACCCGGTCAGAAAAAACCACCAGGTCCTGCCACACCTGCTTTGCTTCAGCAGCCAGGCAAGCCAATGCTACTAGAAGCAGCTCCTTCTGCTGGTCCATCGGCAACCACTCCACCACCGGAATCCGGTGTGCCGTCCTCGTCAGAATCGGGTGCTCCGCTGCCTCCTTCAGATTCAAGTGCTCCACTTCCTTCAGAGTCAAATGCTTCGGTTCCATCAGAATCTGGTGCTCCGGCTTCTTCTGAACCGAATGCTCCTGTGTCATCAGAGTCGAGTGCTCCCAGTCCCACAGAGTCAAGCGGTCCCCCAGAGTCGAGTGCTCCCGGTCCCACAGAGTCGAGTGCTCCCGGTCCCACAGAGTCGAGCGCACAAATTGCAGACAATCAGCCTCCTCCTGATTCCTCAGTGACTGATACTGGTCCAAATGGCCCTGTGGAAAATATCATACCTACTTCTGCAAGTAATCAAGCCATGACCCAGGCTCCCCATCCGGTTCCGAATATGCAAGGACAGACTACTCCTGATACAGCACCCATGATTGACTTTTCTTGATGAGTAAGGTGTTAAGGCTGCGTATATCCATTGACTTGTGGGAGGGAATGACCGCGGGAATTGAAAATGAAGGGGAAAGCCTCCAAACACAGCTCAAGGATCCAGTGCGCCTGTGTTGTTGTTCAAGTTCTCACTGCAGTTTATTGACATTTAGAAAGGTAAAACAATAACTAGTTTGGGCTTGAGCTAATTTGCAGTCAAGTCTACATTGGCTTGTTCGAAGAAATGAGTGGTTTGATAGCATTATTCTTCTTTCTCTTTTGCCTCGCAATTCTTTCTGTTTTGTGAAAATTAAATTTCCTTTGTTTTTTTCCCCTTATTCCATGTTCTTTTCCTTGCAGAGGTCTCTATTGATTTCTGTACAAATTTCAGTATGTAATATGTCTGGCTATGAAAGTTAATTTTTTGGTCATTGTATTTTTGTCGGATGGAACAGTCTAATTTGGACAATATGGTTTGTGGATTTTGATTCTCTTCTCGATCTCCATTTTAGATTTTCATTTTCCAGGTCAACAGTTAAACGAGGCTCCTGGAAATGGGGAATCTGCAAATGATTCGAACCCTTGATTAAGTACTCAAACTCTATATAATCTCCCTTAAATTGGCAAATCTATATGGGAAAAGGGTTAGTAATTTTAAGAGTGTTCTTCTGAAAGCAACTGTTTTTCAATCCTTAATTCAAGTAAAATCACGGAAATATCCTCTCTTTTTTGTGTGTGAAAAGAATCAGAAGTTGGGTTTGGAATTGCACATGGATGTGAGAAAAGGGGACGTGGAAGTAGATGATTAGCCAGTCCAATTTGTTTATTTGTGAATTCTTTACGAGGGTCATTTGAGTAGCTTATTAAATTGTTTACATTTTACAGCACGTTGAGAAAGTCGACCATTCCAAAAGTTGCATTGATCAGATATTGGTTGATATGATTTTGCAATGGCATTTCTCTTGAAAAAAATAAGAAGAGAAAATGCAACCTATAATGGAATCCGTTAAACCCGTTTATCTCAAGTAGTGCATATTTCTTGACTAAAGGAAATTTCAACTCAGAATGGAATCCATTGAACCCGTTTATCTCAAGATACATATGCTTCAAAATCAAATCAACTAGTATCGAACCAATTTGATTTTTGGTTGCTGTTTTTATAACAACCTCTAAAATACTGAATGGTTTGGATCATCAAAATGGACTTGAAAAGAATCCACAAATGGGACAAAATGACTAAGGTGTGTCGTAGTTATTGTTGAGTGACAAAACAAGCCCAAGCAACTGAAAATTAGGTTGGGTTTTTAAACGGACTATGTAGGCTAAAGCTTACAAAACACGGACTTTCACACAGGTCATTCTCTTTATAGACATCAACTAAAGTCCATTGAACGGAAACAACTCGTCTAAACTCATTAAGCTATGACAATTTCAACATAATAACGAGTACAACTGAATTAATACATTATGCGGAAAGTAAAAAAATACCGAAAAAGTTTCAACCAACAAAGTTTACAACGGAGCCTTAGTCCAATTTTTGGCCTCCAGACTTATTCCAAATAAGAACCTGACAATTTGGAAAACACCATTTTTTTGACATGGAAGCGTAACCCACAACACAAAATACACTCTGTATACAGTAGTAACTAATCACTTGAATACATATTTTATAAGCCCAGGAAAGTGAATGTTCATGAAGTAGTCTTCCCAATCAATGACCTTAGGATCGAAGTAAAACACATCGGTCTCGATTCCGCCCTCCCTTGTTGCCATTCGTAACTTTTCCGTGTTTATATCATCGTATCTGAAAGCGAACAAACAGAGACCCATTATTGGCACTACATATAATCATGGGTATGACGGTGTGCAAGAACATTTGCTGATCGAAGAATACTTACATGCCCTTGAAGAACAAGTAGGGTTCGTAGAGTTCTACAAACCGCATCAAAAACATGAATTTTCTACTCAGATGAGAGTACGTTCCTTCGAAAAAAATGGCAAAATGTTGTATTTGCTAATTGTAGTCCCAGAAAAGAAGCACAAGAATTAAAGGAAGACAAGATCAGCTTTAGTAAGTTTATTAATTACAGGAAATTAATAGATGATATTCATTTGGCTGTAACTCACACATTTCAACTAAATCTCAACTAGAAATTTCAAATTCTCGACAATTTTTTTGAAAAACTTTCACGTCCTAACGGCCTTGTGCGTTCTATCTGTAATAAAGTTTTTTGAGGATGCGAAAAGTAAAGACTTAGACCAAAAGCCAAAAAAGTTAACCAAATACACAAAGAAAAAAAAGGGGGGGGGGCCTAAAAATGAACTTTTTTTTTTCTTTATGATCTCACACTTTTGTTTTCCTAATTTGTTTGTAGTCGAACACAAAATTCAAATTGAAAAAAAAGCAAGCAGAAGAAAAAATGTTAGCAGGCGATCGAGTTGGGTGTCGATTGCATGTCATGCATTTCGTTTCGTTATGATATTTTCTACTTTCTATCCTTTTAACTTCTGATTAATAAAATTTTCTTTGTTCAAAACAAAAAGAAAAGAAAAGAAAAGAAAAAAGGCTTAAAAGTCAACAATTGAGGCAAATGAATCTTATTGTTTCCAACAAAAAAAAAAAAACAAACAAACAAACAAACAAACAAACCTTGAGTGGAAGCAAGTACCAAATGGCCATGTATCTGTGGAAGCTAGCCATGGAGATTAACCTTGTAATGTTGCCAACTTTAACAGCCTTTCCATCTCTTCCAATCCACGGATGTTTTTGGAAATAAAGTTGGCCATAATCCTGAACAGAATTCAATCTTATTGGATTTGATACTGAGGAACCCACTTGGTAGATCACCACATGATCATCTGATGCCAACTGATGAGTTGCATTAGCTGCCATTGCCACCAGCATTGAATTCACCACCATGTCAGCTGGGATCTGCACAATTTGATCAATACTCATACTTCAAGAGATTAAACTCTGTCCGGATGAGCCGGACAGAGGGGTTTTCCGTCAGCACATCCTGTGGGCCTCTTTCGTGCATTTTTTTTTTGGATAATTCAAACTGTGCATTTTATAGGGTTCGTAAAATAATATATATTTATGCAAAAAATCAGCTTATCCGGACATCAATAGATATGTCAAAAGTTGAGTTTTAGAAAATGGACGACCTAAATCTGTCAACTGTTTTTTAAGTTAAACTGTCCATAGCTGTTCATTTTTTTGTCTAAAAACTCAACTTTTGACATACATATCAATGTTCGGACAAACTAATTTTTTTGCATCGATATATTATTTTACAGTTCCTACAAGATGTACGGTTTGGATTAATTACCCAAAAAATGCGCTTATAAAATTACGGACAAAGCTTTAAAAAAATTCAACGACATTATAAATGCCGTTAAGTTGAATAATATTCCTTCGAATTTAAGACTACGTGCCATAGAAAATCTCATCATGCATGTCATCTTAAAGAACATATTTTCAAGAAGGTCAACCTCAACATAGTCGCTACAATTTCTTTCACAAGGATTTTAGTAGATTAATATGTTGGTTAAACGTTGGCACAAAATATGAAAACTCATTTAGGATAACTATAAAAATTTACCCTCTCCATTCTCGAAACACTGTATACTACAAAATACAACTTTCAAAAAAATTGTAGTAAATTTTTTAGAATAGAAGTTATATTTTGTTACTGTACTATTTATACAACTATATGAGATTGTGTACATTTATTATTGGTTAATATATCAGCTAGTACAGTTAAGGTAATTTTTGAACACCATATCATAAATTCCTAGAGCCAAAGTCCAAATTGATATGGAAATAGCAAGCTCCAAAATGATACTCCGTAAGATAGTAGCAGCAGCAGTTGGAAACAACACTGCCCAGAACTGCCATGGAAATAGTAGCTAGTAATGGACAGAAAATTATATATGTATAATAAATATCTCACGGTTCAATTTGGTTAATCTACGGTTTCGTATTAAAAATCCTAAATCTGTAGACCAAACCGCGAGTCACAGTTTTCTAATTTTTCAATCCGTGTCCGGACCATTAATCCATGTACAAAATCCAAAAGGTGTAGATCGATTCAATCTGGACCGATTTCACATAAAGACCCCAACCAAATTGCCACCTCTAAGTTCAACTACCGTCTGCTGGGTAAATGTAATGTCCAAAACCCCAACCAAAAACAAAAAACGCTCGCATAGAACTGATGCTAATTCAGGTCCCATTAGCAAGCAGAAATGAAATAGAATATCCATTCAAATTATACACAGAGAATGTACACACCAATGCAACTATATTTACACTCTCTTCAACTCTATTTTCTTACTCAAAATGCATACAATTTCAAGAATCATCAACGTCAAAACTTAAAAGGTTGCAATCATCTTTTGACAGAAATAACAGAAATTAGCGCCGGCGTTGACATGTAGGTGGGAGTTTCTCCGATGAACCGCTAGGAAGCTTCTGTCCAGTTTCCTGTTCAATTTTTCTCTTTAGCTCCCGAAGTACCCGAATTTGACCCAGTTTCTCAGGAGATAATTTGTCCCAATAAATCCCTAGAACATGAAAAAACGTTTCTTACATAAGCCATACTTCTTGGGTACAAATTAGGAAGGAAGACAGTGATCAGACAGGCAAGCACATTTCTTGTGTGATGTCAGGAGCGGTTCCATGATTTTAGTTTAGCAGTGACAAAAAGATATAGGAAATTTTTGTGATATAAAACCATATAAACTTAAGTTTTTTATTTATTTATTTATCTTAGTTAGAAATTTATTGGGTCTGGATTAATGGATTTTGTTGAGCTATAGCTTATACTATCTAATTATTCACAAATTTAAGTGGATTTTATTCGTTTTGACTTCATGCTACTGAGAACAGACAATACTAAAGAAAACTCAAATTGCATACTGAATAATATTAGCACATTTTCTAAATCCAAGGGGGTCGCTTGATCCACTCAAGTAGTAGTGGAGCCACCCATGGTCACGACTTGTCCATAAAAATGAGTCTAAAAATATCTGATCATCCCTCTAAGAGAGAAATTTGATACTAGCTGATGAATTAAGAGCCAGAATGATGAGTCTAGTGCTAAGATGCCTTTGGCCCAACGACATTAAGGGGTGCACTTAAGTGCTAAGAGAAAGGAGGTCAGGAGTACTCCTCTTCCAAGTTGTTAATCTAACTATTCTAAAATTACTGACTTCCGCTGATAAAAAAAGAAAGAAAGAATGAGGAGTCTAGCTTACCTTGAGGCTTTGGGATTTGTGTTCTGGTAAAAATAACTTGCGTTGGAGTGCATATGATGTCAACCGGTACATCATGGATTAATAGCTTCTCAACTGGAATATCATCTACCAATTGTTGGTCATGCACTGCAGCAGCAGATGTTAGCCATCTGGAAAGAAATATATTTGGAACTCAAACATTAGAAAGATTGCAATATCACAGTAGTTTGACCACAATATCACACCGAAAAGGATGTGGAGAACCCTGATAAGAGGAATATAGTCAGATGTCCTGAAAATGCCTGTATGGGAGTCGCGTAGCCCATTTGAGTAAGGGTTGTTATTTTCATGCTATTCAAATGGCACTTCTTAATAGCATAATACGGATGGAAGTAGAAGTATAACACTCACTGTGTTTCTTTGCACTTTACCACTGCTAACATTGAAGGCGATCTTCAAGTTACAGTTCTAAACAATAATATTTTCCGTTTATGTACATCATAAGATGAACATTCATCATTCTCCAAGGAATTTGAACTTCTCATTCATTGAATAATACCTCAACTTGGAAATCTACTTAGGTTAATAGCATGCAACCAATTCTTTGCAATACTCAAGCTAGAATACATTCTAAGTTGGAATAGCATGCAACCAATTCTTTGCAACACTAAAGCTAGAATACATTCTAAGTTGGAAACTTTATGCTCATGTTGAAAACCTACTTTCTAGCTGCTCAAATATGGAGAAACACGTAACAGCACCTGAGGGAATCAAACTGCATTTCGTAGTGCCTGGGGTATCAAAATATGTTAAAGCATCCAAATTCCGAACAAGTTGGCAATGGGTGAAGAGATCACCCATGCTCATATACTAGTTTGGAGGAAGAAATAGAATTATCGCCGCATATACGACCCTGGTTTGCAGGTGAAGTGGTAAACAAATGATCCACAACATAGGAATCACAATGGAGTAAGATTAAGGCACAAAGGAAAGGGAATTTCATGTATAGAGTCGTGTCCTATGTAGTACGGACACATTGTTGAAGGCAACGTACCAGTGTCGGACACTCTCCAGACACAGACCCAAATACAAACAAGCTCGGGACACGCTCCGAACACCATGTCCGACACTCAATTTGCATTATTTCAGTCCTCTCCCGACAGGCTCCAGACATGTGACCCAAATTTTAAGTGTCCAAATCTTTTTTGCATTATTTTCAGTTGGACACTGTCCCCTGCTTGGCTCCCCAAGGACATGTCTCAAGAGACTATAGAGCAAAGAAAAAGCAATTATATATAAAAATATTTCAAGTGGTTGGAATTATAAAAATCAAAAGTTTTAGTGAATTGAAATCATAATTGTTAATTTGTTACAGTACCCAAACTATAAAAAGTAGGTCTCTCTATCTCTCCTCTTGTCTTCAACTCTCTCTCCTCTCTTCTTGTCATGTTCTCTCAGTTGTCTTATTGTCTCTTCCATTCTCTTATTTCAGCAAGAAAATAACTTGAACAATTCTCACCAGATGTGACAACTGGTGTTGAGTCATCAATTGCACCCATGTACCTTAGCATCCCATACTCTAGCTCAGCAAATCCCTGCAGAAAATTTGCTCTTCTTATGCATGGAAAAAGTACAAGTCCTCGTAAATTCTTAAATTAAATGCACCCAAACTAGCTTACAAGGAGATATGTACGAGTATTGGGTGTGAGTTCCTCCCTAATATTTACTATGAGGGCATAAGAAAGTGCATCAAAAAGTTGGATGTGATTGTATCCTGCATCCATCACAAATGTTCTCTATCATATCAGAATGTCTACTGATATCAGATGCTACTCCTTCAGAAGTTGACTTAAAATTAAAGAAAACTGAGGGGCTTTGGAGATATTTAAGCCATGCACGTGGGAGGCTAGATTTCTTTCTTACTATCCAATGTGAATTTTCCTTCTCCAAACATTGTTAAATAGAGTATCCAACTGCCCATGTTGCACGACTTTCTGCACAATTATCCCTTGCAGGGTGCGTGTCAAAACTCAGATCTTCAAAAACTGAAACCTTTAAATATTGGGATATGCATCCAAATGATAGGTATGCGTATGGGACGCAACTGACACTCACTTATTTCAGTTATATTGGATATACATATGTATAAATCAAACAGCTTAAAGAGAAAATATGGAATCTCTCTTTTTCCATAAATATAAAAAAAAAAATTATTTTTCTTTTTCGAGATTAGGATTTTAGGGGGTTAATGTGTTATAGTACTAGCAGGGTTTCAATGCTGCACCATTAGCTTGCACCCAAGATCTCACAACACAAACTGCTTCTACCGACCATTAGACCAACTGCCAAGTCCATGTAAAAAAGTAGAAACACTTCCATCCTAGAAAAGCTGGGCGGTTTTTTCGCCTAATGCCATAATGATATTTCTCACCAAATAAATAAAATAAGAGGATCCAAGTGTTTTAGATTTGGTAGAATTGTTAGACATGTATCCCACAACCTCACCTAAGCACCAACTATTCAGCTAAAAAACCATAGTCTAATCACTTCCATGGAATTACACAAATAAATATCCACGTTCTTCTCTGTCTTCTTTGATGTTCCAATTAGGGGTCCTCAATCAATGTAACTAAAAAAATCATCAAATTCAACCCTAGTGTGAGGTTCAAAACTTTGCCCCTCATTTGAGGAATAGTGAGCTGAGAATCATAGTAAGATGTAGTGACACTACAAGCTGGTCTAAAAAGATTCTCTCACTCTGTGTGCGCGCACGCGCGCCCTATTTTAAGGTGATGACATGACACATGGACCCCTTCCAGTAGTAATTAAAATGCTTAAACATAATATTCGAAACAAAAAGCAGAAGGTGCCTCCTCGATCTTTCTTTACAAATGACACTTCCACAGAATTCATGAAGTGATGGCAGCAGCATAAACATTAGATAAGTAGACGAGTTAATTGTCAGCACAAGTTACTCAAATGTCTGGCCAACCATAATTCCAAGTCCACTACGGCAACCTCACATGTTCGCTGGTCTAAAATGTTATAGCCCAAAATTTTATCCAACAATGAAACTGATATACCTCGCCCTTGCCAAGTCGAGCACCCGTGTTTGGGTCAACAGCCACTGAACCAATAACAATCAGATCCACCTTTATCTTTTCATCCAATCCAATCGGCCTTCCATACTTGGCAACGCCAACAGAAGTGCATGCCTCATTGAGGGTACTAGGAGTTAGCATATGCAATTCAACGATTGAGAAAAAGCCTGTCCTTAGACGTGGTTGAGGAGTTAATAACGTCTTTCCACCTGCATACAAATGAGGGTGGTCACTGGTCAGGGTGCGAAATCATAGAACTTGACAATACTAACTGTCAACAATTCCAGATGCAAACAACTGAGGACAACAAACCACAAATACAGAGTTGTCAACGCAACCTATACACATAAAACTGTCTGCTTAATACAATTAGCCAAACTCAAAAGTAAAAACGACACAGTAATATATATTGTTCAACAAAATCGGCTACATTCACAGCTTGCACTAAATTTCATCATGTTATCCCATTAAAAAGAAGACGACAATATCAGCACCAAAAGTAACCAGCATAACATTGCCTACGCTAGGTTTGCATCAATGAACTACCTTAATACACGTCGTTAGGTGTCCAGTACTTATAAGAGTGATAAGACTTCACAAACGCCTAATGACATACAGCAGTACCTTCATCGAAAACTGATTAGTAAGTCATAGAGTTTGCGAATCTATAGCAGAATAACAATACTCACCCTCAAGTGTAAGGAGTCTGACTTGCTTTTGTGGCGAATCTGGATTCACCTTTACACACTTGGACGCTCGGAACACATCCAATTCACTTAACTGCCATAAGATTTTCACAATACAATCAGTCCAAATAAATTTGAAAAACGATTTTTGCACTCCAGCCTATTATAAATGCATTCCAAAATTCGCCTTTTAGTGCTTGTGTAATACGCAATTTTTTTTTAATAAGCCAGGTGTTCGGCCAGCTCATGCGCACCTTGACTAATGATTGAGAAAATGACGGCCCAGGACCTGTTTTGATAATTAATACATTTTAAGGACATGCTAAGAACATTTGTTAATGAACAAAATGTCCTTGGCGGGTATTAATTATCAAAACACGTCCTTGACCGTCATTTTCGCCTAATCATTCGTGACCAATCCCCCAGCCCACTTGCGGGGGTCCAATTAAAACCCAGTATGGACTGGCTCCAAAACCAAAGGAGTTGATAGCGTTTTGAACCTGAAACCGTATGAGGAAATAAACCCCTAAATCTCACCTTGACTACTAAGTCAACCCGTTCCGTGTGGCGTGTAATTTAAATGAGAAAAACTTTTTAAAGGAGCTTTCCATAAATAGTCATTTACGGAGGTGAATTGCGCGCATCCATTTCGGTTTTCAACGGTCCGGATTTAAATGAAACTTTTCCAAGGAAAGAGTTAATGGCCGAGATTGCACCGTTCCGGGAATACGGGAATGACGACGGCCTCCGTGAATAAGTCAATCCCAATTTAATAAAGCACTAAACAACGACAAATTTTGGAGTGCACTTGGAATATTAAAAAAATTGTCGAAATCACTTTTATATGAATTATGAAGTAATGAACCTTATTAGCAGCGGCTGAAGCGCCAACAAAGTTGGGGATACGGTGGTGAACAGGCCGAGGGAACCGGGCCACGTTGTTGGCCTCCATCGCGTCCCAAACCCTCTTTCGTATCGTCCATTTCCAAGCCCTCGGGTTGGTCGCGTCGGCGGCCTCTCTCTCCGACGCCTCGGCCATCGATTGCCGCGCCTCGGCGTCGAGTCCCAGCCGCTCGGCCTCGTAGGCCGCATCGCCGCGGAAAGCGACGTCGTCTCTGCTTTTTCCTCTGCTGCTCTCCACCTTGTGAGGAGAAATCCGAAGAGAGTAGTACTTGTTAGTGCCGGTGTTGAATGTGAAATGGTTTCTAGAGAGAGGATGGGAGAAGGGAGAGAGAGATTTGCAGGTTTTGTTGATTGTTGTAAGCGCAGGTGAGGCCCCTCCAAATAGAATGCCGTCCATCTGGAGAGAGAGAGAGAGAGAGAGAGAGAGAGAGAGAATCTGTGATGCATGTTTCATGTTTGGAGTGAGTTGGAAAGGGGTGAGAGGAAACAAATGGACGGCTCAAAACGTGGGATGCATTGTTGTTATCGTGTGCTGGCCCCTCATTTTGTATTTTCTCCGGATTATATAGCCTCGTACGTGGGATACCCTACTGTAACTTTTTAGGAGTTTTTCATGGTTTTATTAGTAATAATTCTTTTGAAATTTTTTCAACTTCATGTCTTGTATATTTTTTTCGATTCATTTTGTCAAATTAAAAAAAGACATAATGTAAAAATTTGACCCTAATTTTATAAAAATTAAGAGGGAAAAAAAAAAGTGTTAAAAACCTATAAAAGATCATACAGGTCATAAGCAAACGTAATTAAATTTTTTTTTTTGGGGGTCAAATAAGCAAACGTAATTGACATTGAGACAATTTTATCATGAGAGGTCAAATTTATCTACAGAAGTCATAGTATTTCAAAAAAGACTGCACGTTATGTTGGAAGCAGTCAACGACCAAGGTCAATCGACTATTACTCCATCAATTTAGCCAGCGATTTCTAATTCCAACTACCGGCGGTCGACAACCACGTCGAATGTAGTTCAACGTCCGAGAGAGATGAATCTCTCGAAAAATCATTAATGTCGAAGCATCTTGTTTAAAAACATTTTTAAAAAATAAACAGCTTATTTTATATTTTTAAATTTAAAAATAATGTAAATAAAAAATAATTTTTCAAAATTTTTTTGCGTCATAGAAAAGATCTCGATGAGTTCTTTCTAATAAGATTTATATGCATATTTTTAGATTTTAATAACCTCATAATTTTTTAGTTTGAAATTGTTTTTCTTAAAAAATAAAAAAAAAATTTGCGTTTTGGAACGGGGCCTTAAGACGCCGAGCATATTTACAATCTCAATGTGTAATGGTGCATCTTCAATGTTAAAGTTCCATGGCAATTGAAAAGGGGAGTCTGAGAGAAAGATTTTAGGCGTGAGTTTGTCTTTGCAAAATTAAAAAAAAAAAAGGAATGTAAATTTTCTAAAATAGTCCCTCATGTTTGTATTTTGTATCAATTTTATCCCTCTAAGAACGAAATGTCAATTTTGCCCACAAGTTCCGTTAGTTTTAATAACGCCGTCAACGAGAGGGACCAAATTGAGACAAAATATAAACCATAGGGTTAAAAATGACACAATTAATACTATAGGGGCGAAATTGAGATTGCGCGCAAACTAGAGGGATTATTTCTAAAATTAATCCTATATTTTAAGAAGGTTTTTGGAACGGGACAATTTCTCTTTCTCAGTCAACAAGCCAATGGTCAAATTAAGTAGGAGCTCAAAACGTACTCCTTCCACCTCTATTTAATTGTCCACTACGGTTTCATGTACAATTTCAACAGTTTATATCTCTCAAGGTATATTACATATTTTTAACAATAAACATTGAGAGATATAAGTTGTTAAAAATGCACACAAAATCATAGTGAACAATTAAATAGGGACGTAGAGAGTAAATGTCAGTACAAACAGGAGTCCTAAATCAAGCCTCCACAATTGGCGACCACAGTGGGAGTTACTCTTTGAGTTGCCAACAAATGCCATGGAAGACGATACCCTAGCCAATGTTTCACGAAGAAACGAGATTTCCAAAGAAAGACGTGGGAAAGCTGTGAGAAATACTGAAGGAAGCAATGTTCATGGTTCGAAGAGAGTCAGAAGTCAGATACGATAATATATACTTAGGCCCCGTTCCAGAACTAGATATACGTACTTATTTTTTAAGAAGGCAATTTCAAACTCAAAAATAATGTGTTTACGCAAATAATTTTTCTAACAATATGGATCTTATTTGATAGATTTCATCGAGATCTTTTATACAGCGCAAAAAAAAAATCAAAAAATTATTTTTCATTTACATTATTTTTGAGTTTGAAAATGTGAAAGAAATACTTATTTTTTAATAAGGTGTTCTGGAACGAGGCCTTATATAGGATAGGCTGGACCCGGAAACCCTAAAAAAATAAAAGCCTAGAAAGGGATATGGATGAGGATGAGTTGGAGCTATGCATTTGGAAGATGAACGAGCAGCTGCTGCGCACGACTGGACGAACATGGGGAGGAGTTAAGATTCCTTGAGCAAAAGATGAACCATGTTCAGGAAACCTCCCGAATGGATGAAAATGAAGATGACCGTGACAACGACATGTCAAAGAGAATGGGCGTGCAAGAAGGAGGAAGCTCACCGTTGTGAACGTACATCATGTTAAAGAACGGGCCGGAGAGCCAGAGAAAGGGAGACGAACGCCAAATCAGAGAAGGGAAAATGGGGAGAGATAGGCGCCTGGAGTCAAGAGGACAATAACAGGGATATAGAGGAAACTCCAATAAAGGGAGGCTTAAGGAGCAAATCACCCTTCAACTGTTCAACAGGCAAAAGTAGGGATCCACATCCTCTCCATTCCACGTATGAAATGGCGATCTTCATTTCATTAAATAAGGTCTTGACATCCCACCTATTTTAGAATAAACGAACAAGCTAAGCCCGGCTTCGTAACTTTTAATATAACTATGCCAATTTGATTACCTCACTCCTATAAATTACCTTTTACACTTAAAAAAGAAAAAGAAAAAAAAAAATCTCTGTCAAGACAAAAATTATTAGTTGTACGAGAGGAGTGAAGTTATGAACTCCTATTTCAATAGTCAATGTAATCAAACTCAAGGCAGGACATGTAAAAGAAAAGGAAATCATAGATTTGGATTTGCAAGTGAATAACGAGTAAAGCGAAGGGGAGAGATAGGGGCAGGGACGATGACTGCTGCTGGTAACTGGCTAATATTAGGCGGCTTTGGGTTTTGCAAGTGCAGCGCCAACTTAATTCAAGTGCGGGACACTTTGACATATAATTTTTGTGTTTTTCGCTTAAGTGTAAAAGATTCTAATACTAATTTATAACTTTAATGAGGTAATCGAATCGGCTTAGTTTTGTTAAAACTTAAAATTATGAAGCCAATCTCATCTTGTCCGTCCATTGTAAAACAGGGGAGGTGTCAAATTCTTATTTTAAATGGAATGAAGATTCCATTGAATGTAACGGAGAGAATTAGGATCCTAAAAAAAGTAAACAGCGAAAATCATTTACTATATCTTGTTACATTTAATTTAAAACAACAAAATTAACCCTAAAAGTTCGAACTTGGATCCCTAGGGGCAAGGATGAGATCAGAGGGGTCTAGTGGCGGCGACCGCCACGACAAGAATTTTAAAAAATACAATTATGATATGTAAAAAAAAAAATTATGCCCAGCTTATATAGTTTCGCCATCACTAAAATTTTTTAGTATACATTTCGCCACTGTTAGGATAAAATCCTGGTTCCGTCCTTGCCTAGGGGCATGTTTGATTGGGGGATTGGATTAACAATCCGCCCACCCTCTCTTTGGATTGTAGAAGCTAAACGCCACCATAAAAAGCTAATCGCCACCAAAAAAAAAAAAAAAAGCTAAAGAATAAGGGTACCGGTGGGTTTGTAAATTGCTTTGGAGGCAACATAGTCAATCGAAAATCAAGTTTTTTTTTTTTTGGATAAAATTAATTGATGTGGTTGTAAATAGTAGTCGGGTTTAGAGATAATTTTTTGGATTCAAATATAATCACTCATCTGTAAATTGCACTAGGGGCAATATGGACATTTGAGTCATTAATCATTGTCAAGCGGTATTCAAAACAAACGTAGGACACATGATTAACCTTTGTCCGTTGTTGAATCCCATGCACAAACAAACATGGGATATGAGGGACTATACTCCTAAATAGTCCCCTCCCTAATAATCCACTCACCACAATTCCATCTAATCCAATCCCTACTATCAAACAGGGTCGTCCATGCCTGGCAATGGATGGCTAAGATTTCATTTTGGCCGAACAGATCCCAACCGTCCAATCGTGCATTGCCGAGTTGAAATCTAAGTCATCCATTACCAAGCATGGACAACTCGAATGCGGACAACACCCTTAGGTATTTTTGGGCTGCGTCCCATCTGATTTAATTGTTGGGCTTGTCCCAGGTATCTCGGGTTTTAGGCCTTTCAGGTGTCTCCTCTTGATTAACAAATTACTTCTAAGGATAGAAACATTGCACAATTCTCATTAAGGTTAGCATCTTGCTAATCGAGAGATTAGGTATGAGGTGGTCGCTATCATTGTCCATTAATTTTTGTAACAATTTTAAATATTAATAAAATTTATTTTTCGCCGTTCCAATAAAACCATTAAAAAAAAAGTTATCTTTTTTTTTTTTTTCTGAACTGTAAAAGAAGTTATCCTCTGTTGGCATGGTCCACCTCTTCATATTTCTTGTTCTTGTCTTGAAGTAAAAGCCAACAATATTCAAAATTCAAAACCAAACACCATAAAATACTCTTCCACTTTTGGGTATCCCCTTCCCTTCGCAATCCCCAACGTCATAGGTCGTTAGAAAAGTAAAGAAGAAGCCCTCCTCCTCCTCCTCCTCTGTCGTGGTCAACACTCTTTTCCTCCTTCTAAGGGTTACCCTAACCTATACATACACCCATTCATATTCCCCCCCCTCTCTCTCTTAAAAAAACCCTCGCCAAAAGCGGCGCAGCTCGTTTCCTATGCACCCCCCCTGACTCTCTCTCTCTCACCATGCCGACCTTCACCAGTATCGCGTGGGAGACCCTGCTCGAGCCCACCGTCCACAAAAACCCCTCGGACTCGCCGCCCCGCGCCACCGCCAGACCTTCTTCCCTTACCGACGACGGTAGCAATCATAAGAGAGCTCAAGCTCCGAATCACATATACATATCTCCCGCTCTGTACATAACCCCGGCTCCGGCTCCGATCCCGGACTCCTCGTACGATCCGGTCTCCCCGTCTCCGTACGTCGTTAACCACAAGCGGCGCGGGAGAGACGCCGTCGTTAGGGCTCGAGACGACGAGAAGCATCTGAATTTGAATTCGAATTTGGATGTGGATTTGAGTTCGAGCGGTGATTGTGGTGAGGTGGTTGCTGGGGAAGCGGTGGAGGAGAATTTGTTTGGTGAGGAGTTTGGTGGTGGGGAGAGAGATGGTCTAAATGGAGGTTGTGATGAGGTTGTAGAAGATGATTTTTTGGATCCTCGTTGCGACACGGCGAGTGTCGGGAGCTCGACGGAGGTGGTGGAGGAGTTTGGGAGGCAGGCAGCTGAGAGTCGGAGCGTTGTGTCCAATCAGGGAGAATTCTTTGATGCCGACGAAGGTCGGTTTGTTACCGTCGTTTCTATCTATATTCTCTTTCGATATTGTTTGCTTTCCTTCATTATGTGGAATTAGGTCTTTAGAAACTTGAACGCATGCCTGTGGTAATTGCTGTTTTTTCTTATGTTTTACTTGGCTATTGGGACAGAAATATAGATCTTCAGGAACTTGAACGCATGTCTTTGGTCGGAAACTGTGGGAAATAGTTATCAAAGAGGATTAAATCATATAACTACTTGAGCTGTTTCACCATGTATCTGGATAACCCAAGTTACTTAAGGTTAGGGCTGCAAATGAACTGGCCGCTCCATAGAAGTCCGTTCGGGTTCGATTTTCGATTCGTCTATTAAACAAGCCAAACCTAAGCATCAATTTTAGGCTCATTTAATGAAAGCGCCGAGCTGGAATCTTACAGTATTCTGCTCAATTAGGCTCATGAACCTGTGCTATAATGAAAATTTCATGTATAGACTTGAACATGTATAGATTTATACTTGTATAGTTTGTATAACTTATATATGCACTTGATGAAACTTCTTTACTATTTGTGTTTAATAAATATATGTATGAGCTTCTTTATGTAGAATTTTTTTTACAGCACTAGACTTGTATGTTAGCATAAATACGTAGTATTTTTTGCTCGTTAAGGCGCATGAACAAGCTTAAGCTAAACTTAAACATAGGCCAATTAGGCTCGAGCTCCACTAAAGTTTTCATTGAGTCTCAAGTTTGCTAAAAGCTTAACAAACAAACTTAAGCATTCTAAAACTCGGCTCAGCTTGTTTGCTGTAAGCCCGGTTGGGTTGCATTAAATGGAGATAAAGGACAGTATCTATTACTAAATCTAAACACAGAAGATTTTGACAGCGTGGAATGGTGAATAAGGATTCACGTAGCCAGCTTAGTTGATTGGGATAGAACTATAGAAGGCTTGGAGTGGTTTGGATTCTTTGGAAGTCCCATGAGCAATCTCGATAGATGTGTCTACTCTTTCAATGTATGCCTTACAAGAACAGTGGCAGTTCTGTTTCTAGTGCCTTGTAAATGTGTCGTTAGCATTTTTATTCTGCATTTATATTATAATATGATTGTGATTGATGGGATAATTCATAATAAGATTGGATTAAGGCCAAGTTTTATCAAATATAATATTTTTGTGTATACTTATTTCTTGGACTTGCAATTCTGACTTGCAATGCTGACACATGACCTTTGTAGGTTTTGGAACTTGGTTAATTAGAGTTGATAGTCTGGTTAACATACCATGGTAAAGTATTATATTGTGGAGAGGTTAGCTCACATCTCGACACCTAAACTCGTGCATTGCCTATTGTTTTGCCTCTTGACACCTGAACAAGTCCATTCTCTCCTGTTGATACCCACTCTTCATGCAAATATTGTATGAGTTGTCTTACCCCCGTCTTCTTTCCGTACCTGTAGTATGTTGTTGCATTTTATTTTCTTTCTATGTTTTTATTTGTGTCTGTGTGTGTGTGTGTGTGTGTGTGTGTGTGTGTGTGAGAGAGAGAGAGAGAGAGAGAGAGAGAGAGAGAGAGAGAGAGAGAGAGAGAGAGAGAGCTCTTACTGTTAATTTGTCCAGCAATCTAGTTCGTCATTTATGATAGGGTGAAGTTTGGAGTAACAACTTTCTGAACAAGTTTGAGTGCCTTGATTTGGAGATGTTGAGTTATCACTTACTAGCTTTTCTGTAACTGAGATGTTGCAGAATTCTCCTCTGATGGATCTATTTCAAATTTGTCCTCCACATCTGGACCAAAAATTGAGTCAGAGCTACGTGCAGCAAGGCTCAGTCTTCTTGAGGAGATTGAAAGACGAAAGACTGCTGAGCATGCTGTTACTCAGATGTGCAGTCAGTGGCAGAGGCTAGCCAGTCTTCTATCCCAAACAGGGCTAACATTTCCTAGTCCCCCAAATGCCACTAGTACGGAGCTGGAGATTGATGTTCTAGAGCAGTGCTGCCAGGAACTAGAAGTTACTAGATTTGTTGCTGAAGCAATAGGAAGGGGTCAAGCACGTGCTGAAGCTGAAATAGCTGCAGAGTTAATCATTGAATCCAAAGACCAAGAAATCTCCCGATTGCGAGACAAACTGCAGTACTATGAGGCGGTTAACCATGAAATGTCCCAGAGGAACCAAGAAGTTATGGGTATGTTATCCTTGTCCTTGGTTTTCTTCATTTGGTGCTTTTGATATTATCAGAGGAACTCTATGGAAGTTGGCCTATAATCATTGTCTTGACAGTGCTGAAATGGGGGTTAATTACTTTAAGATTGCATAATTTCCCCACTTGCATAGAGTGTTTTTACTTCATGGTTCTACTACTTTACTCTATCGTGAAAGCATGAGTAGTTGATTTTTTCCTGATGAGTTATGAGTGAACAGAGCCGAAAGGACTTTCTTTGGTTATGGGTAGTTCATGAATCTTGTCAAGAAACATATGAGTTGTTTCGGATATTGCAGTATAGTAGGAACTAGGAAGTATACTCGAGCCCGGATCTTTTTGTGTAAATAGAACATTGCGTGTGACATAAAATGGTAATGAAAAGTTCTGTTATAATTATGTTTCTCGTCAAACCTGTGGTTGAACACTTTAGTGCATTTGTAACTGGATGAAGAGGATATAGCCAGGGAGCTTGGAATTTTTCACCACTTTCGCACTTTCCCCCCTATTATAGCCTCTGCCATACCTTTATGTTGACCTTCTTAAATCAATATTTAATTTTCGGGTTGTGTTAGCCTAATATTCCAACCCCTATAAGTGGTAATCACCGGCATCATGGTATGCGCAGGCTCTTCTCTTACAGTTGTTTGTGTAATGGTGTCTCGTTTCTCTACTTAATTCTTATATTATTTCATGCCAAATTACGCAGAGGTTGCACGGAGGCAGCGACAAAAGAGACAGAATCGGCGGAAGTGGATATGGGGCTGTATTGGACTGTCAGTGGCAATTGGAACTTCTGTTATTGCTTATTCATACCTTCCAAATACAAGCACGCACAATGCCTTGCCAACCTCCGGCGGTTCGTCTGATGCTTCTCACATCAATCCGGCAGAATCAGATTTAAGCAACAAGTGATAATCAGTGAATTCATTTCATCCAAGTGCTCATTTTTTCCCACCTCATCAAGATCTTACCAAACAGAACTTGAAGCAGTGGCCTCGTCTGCTTCTTTCACAATTTTGTTACTGTTGCTTTCATCTTGGAAATGGATATGACATTTTTATATTCTCGAGATGGAGATCCCTCGAGGTTATTGCATACTACTATTCGGTAGAGAAATGTATATGTTGCCAGTATGTTTTTTTCACAGTTGAGTTTTTTTTTGTTGTTGCCAATATTGTATAGTAAATTAGAGTTTACTATATTTGGAATGGTTTTATTTAGGAAACAATCATCTAAATGAACATCGATGATGTTGGTGAGAGCTAGGTCACATTAATTGCGGGAGAATGAGCGCAAGCGTGAAAGGTCTTTGAAACATATCCATGAAACATATCCTAATCCGCTAATATCCATGAGAGCAAAGATTGAGAGAAGCTTTTTGATGGATTATGTAGGGTGAGAGAGCAAATATGTCAATGGATGAGAAAACAATTTTCACTCATCAATCCGTTTGGCTTTGGTAAATTCAAAATGCTCGCAACTTTCGGAAAACATCATCAAAATTTCTAGCACCAGCAGCAGGAAGTTGATTGTTTCGGTTTCCTGTTGTAAGGGAGTGTTTGCGAATTGGGATCTAGTTACCCTTATGAAATTTGAAATTTAGATCTTAGACTATAAATTTTTGAATTATAATCGTAACCTGTTGAAGTGCTTTAGTAATAGTAATAATAATAATAACGTGAAGAATACATTTACAGATTTTAGATTCACCATCCTAAGAGTTTCTCTAAAATGATTTTAGAATCTGTTTTCTCGAGTTCTTGTTTTATTATGCATTTAGGCAAAAACAACGTTAAAGTTTACTCCCAAACACCCAAGTTCTAAAGATAAGAGATTAATGCAACAATGAAGTGGCGAAAAGCAATTCTAATCGTTTCCGCTAACTAAAAAGTTTAGACCACAATTTTTTAATTTTATCATTGTTCAATTTTTTTTTCACGATTGTTATTTTTGCACCAAACTTTTACGTACTATTGATTTGTTTCGACGAAAGAAATCAAAAAAATAAAAAATTATGACTCTTATATAAATATTTTAAAAAATATTCATGGAAAAAACCTAAAAATCCGTCAGCGGGAACGGCGCAAACCAAACACTCGTTTTCGCAGAAAGAAACAGAAACCCGCGCGCAACCGAACCGCTCTCCCCCTTGTAGATAGATTCTTCTCTCCAAATTTTAAAAAGAAAACAAAAACTCTCCTCAGAGTCAGAAATCAGAACTCACCGAGCAGCGGAGAATCACAAGTTCACAACAATGGCCGCAGCCACAACCGTATTTCGATCTCTCCTCCTCCTCTCTCGCTCCTCTTCCCCCCTCTCTCTCCTCCCCCGTCTCCTCCACCCCTCCTCCCCATCCCTACTACCTTCCCCATTTTCTTCACCATCTACTACTACTCCTACTACTACCAGACTACTCTGCAGCACCTCCGACGCCACCAAAAGAAACCCCAAACTGACCAATTTCTCCGTCTCTGATTCCGACTCCGACTCCGACTCCGATCCCGAACCAGTCAAAAAACCCGCGGTCGACAAGAGCAAGTTGCCGCCGCCGTACGACCCGTTTAACAAGAAACCGGCGATAGAGGAGCCCGACGACCCGACTAACTTGCAAGAAGTGTTCCACAAGATCCGAACGGAAGGGTTGTTCAACAATGCAGTCAAGATGTTCGACGGATTGTCCAAGGACGGGTTAACCCACGAGGCCTTGGAGCTTTTTAAGCAGATTAAAGATGAGGGTCACATGCCCGACGTGGTGGCCCACACGGCGGTGATCGAGGCGTACGTGAATGCGGGCCAGGCCAAGGAGGCTTTGAAGGTGTACAAGAGGATGCTGGGGTGTGGGGTGATGCCGAATGCGTATACGTATTCGGTGTTGGTGAAAGGGTTGGTGGGGTGTGGGGATGGGAAGATGGTGGAGGAGGGGAGGAGAGTTGTGGGGGAGATGATGGCGAAGGGGGTGAGGGTGAACGCGGAGACGTTTGTGGCGGTGGTGGAGGGGGTGGTGAGGGAAGGGGGAGAGGAGAGGGGGAGGGAGGTGGTGGAAGAGATGAAGAGGCGCGGGGTTTTGTTAGAGGAGAGGGAGGTAAGGGAGGTTTTGAAGGGGATGAGGGGTCCGGTGGGGAGGAGTGTCATAAGCTTGCTCTTTGGCAAGTAGGTTTGTTTTTAGTAGGATGGTCCGTGTCTAGGTGTCTGGGCTAGCTCTATGTGCACCTCGATTAATCTCCTCTCTAGCATGGGTCATAGACAGATCATCCACCTAGAAAATTTACTAGAAATTACTTTTTTTTGCTTTTGTGTGGATAATGTTGTACTAATGCTGGAGCGATAACATTTGGAGTATCATGTTGTGTCTTTGTGGAACATTGCGGGTTCAGACCCACCCTTGTGACCCTATACAATTTTGCTGCATCTCTGTCTTGTTGAGAACATGTACCTACACGCTTTGATCTTTCTAGTTCAGTGCATTTTCCATGTTTCATGGAACATGATTTTGCATTTTTAGACAACGTGGTGGTTCATAGTGTCATGAGCTTGACCTTTCGCAAGTAGGTTTTTGCTTCTTGATTTTGCATCAACTCCATACAATGAGCGACAGAGCTTTGTAAGCTCGGGTATCATCTTATGTTTTGGGGTATATTGATGGAGCCGAGGAAAACAACCTAAAACATTAAATGAGCTTTGCGAGTTGAGCACTTGCATGGATTCGTACAATTTCGCGCCTGTTCTTGTTGAGAGGGTTGGTGTACATTGATGTCTTGCTAGTTTAGTGTCTTTCTACCTTTGGTATCATGCTTCTGAAGCAAATAGTTAGCGGATTGAAACTTTTGAGTTATTGCATGTTGTATCATTGGTTAAGTAAAAGTCATTTGCAAAAAAGCCATTCTTGGGGCAAATTTAAGTCACGTCATCAACGCATAGAATCTTCCTTGGAAACCCAAAAGGAAAATATGTATTTGGCTCTTCTTAAAATATCTGAATATGAGACTCAAAAAGAAATGAGCGGTTTTGGCCTCTTTACAATACTCTTGTAGATAAACCGATATAGCATTCATACTATGTGAGGAAATGAACAGAACCAAGAGCTGTTTCAACTCCAGCCACAGGAAAGCTAAGGCAACCTGCCGGTAGTATGTTTTTGCACCTTTGGTTCCTCTAAGTCACAAACAAAAGGCTACGGCTAGGCTGGGATATGTACATTCAGCTAATATGTCCATAAGACATCATCAATCGGATATGTAGTAATCCAGAAACATTGCAATGAATTTCACTTACTTGTAAGTTGTCATTCTATCCCACCAACGGGCAGAAGAGCAAGGAAATACATAAAACAACAGACTTAGGCCGAGCCCTAATCGAAGATGGATAATTAGTTTGTGATTCACAAAACAATTGGCCTATAGAATTTCGGGGGAGACAGAAGCTGCTTTTCTTTGACACTTCAGAGAGAACTTTCTTCAACCTTGTGGAACTCTTGAATGCCTTTGTTTACAACACACGTATTGCAAGCCAACATCCAGCAGCAGTAGCAGAACTGGCAGCAGCAATCTCTCATATGTATCCAAGCAGTAACAAGAAAACTCCCGGTGGCAGCACAGAAAAGAATAACTAAAAACCTTTCTTGGTAGGACAATCTGAAGCCCTATGGCCAGACCGCCCACAGTTGAAACATGCACCGCCAAAGCTGTCTCTGTTAGGGACAAGAAAAAGGAAATATCAGATACTAAAGTTACTGTGAATTTTGATTCAAATGACAATCACATCCAGCCAAATGTGGCCCCTATAACATCCAAATCCAGTCTACCACGGAAGATAACGGTTAGTCTTCCGTGTTATTTAATCGACCACAGAAAACCATCAATGGGATTCCCAGGAATTCTTTTGAAACACCTAACATAAGATCTCGTTCACGCCAAAGAAAGGGGAACTAATGAGGGTAAGGGCCTCCTAGAGTGCTTAAAAAGTATGTGTGGTCTGGTCTCGCTTTCCTTTGCACTACCAAATCACCAGCTTTTACTGTTGGAAGTCCGGAAACAAGTAGAACAGGACATTTAAAATCGTGTGGAAAATCATTCCAGGTTTTCTTCTTTTGATGGAATGAGATTGGCAAACTAGCAGGAACTTATGTTAATTAAGGTTAGAAAGAAAGAAAGGAGAGCTCGCTAAAATCAGAAAATTTAAAAAACGATTTACTATAATACCATCCTCATTACTGGAGAAGGTCCTGACACAAAAAATTGAACACATTACTGATCATCGGAGTCAAGGTATTGAGATTTCCATTCCATCTTTTAAATTCAAGTCATCGAAATGTTATCCACAGGAGTACTAAATTACTAATAAAGCAACCAATAGGGGAATTACCTGTCCCTATTTGCATAGGATGATGACCGCCCAGACCGTCCACCACCTATTAACCAATCACTTGCACTGTCTCTTGAGCTATCTCTTGACCGCCCAGACCGTCCACCGCCTATTAACCAATCATCTGCACTGTCTCTTGAACTCTCTCTTGGGCTACTAGACCAGCTACTGTTGCTTCTGTTGCTCCGACCACCGCGCCTATTACCAAACCTGCCTTCGTCCTCGTTAGAATCTCGATCCCATCCTCGTGAGTTACTGAAACCTCTTTGTCCCCTAGAACCTCCTCGGAAACCCCTATCCCTGTTAGAAAACCTTCCATAGTAATCAGTTGGAGGCCCATCATCTTGCAAAGTGGGCAACTGCATTACACAGAGATGAGCGGTACACAAAATCTGAGTATCCATTCAAAACACCAGGATCCAAGAGCTACAATGAGAAACAGTGACCACAACTTAAAATTGACCTTGGTAATTCTGGAAATAGTGTTTCCAGGTGGTAGCTCCTTATTCAGTAATTCTTTTGCGATCTCTTCCGGAAGATCAAAAACTGCTCCTTGAACCTGCCATAACAAAATTTAAGAATTCATCTCTTTCTAATATATTTCTTTAAGGTTGAACTGTAATCTAAGTGTATGTGACAAACCCCTCACACACCTGCTCATCTGCAATTAAGTGTATTTTTCCTACTTCACCAGCGGCCGAAGAATAAACATCTGACAATAGTCCAGTTACGGATCTAGCAGAAAAGAACCCTCTAGAAGAAACAGGATCACGTGTTAGCTGCAACGTTACCCATCCCTGCAGTGGAAGTTTCTTGTCAAATTGAATGATCAGATAGTTCCAATGATCGCACAAAGATAGAAACACAAAACAAGACGATACAAATGTAAGACACTGGACACAAGCAAATTGTAGGAACGCAAAAAAGTCACTACCAACAAACAATGAGACCAAGAATCCACAAATAGAGGCACCCATTAACCTATAGGTGGTGCTTCACAATCATAGCTTAGAAATGGACAGGTAAAACTTAATCTTCTCTCTTTCATGATGGCAGAAGTCAAAAATAACTTCATCATGGACAGGGATGAATCACTGAAGTTGTCTGTAATACTGTTCACGTCTTCAGCTAAAGCTGAGGGAAGATCTCTCGACTTAAATGAATCAAGACATCCTAATGAATCCCAATTGATTAGGGATCAATGCGCTCCTTCAAGTGGGCACTATTCAAAGCCATGGCCTCAGCTAAACCTAGGGCAATAAAATCCTAATGAAGATCCACAGCATGCAAAAGTTTCACCTTATGATCTCCCATAGCAGTTACAGAAGGTGATATCTAGACGCGCAGAAGATTATATACTCCATGAGCAGGAAGAGATAGGAAAGAACCATGCAAGTCACCGAAATTTGAATAAATCTAAGTTTCAAAAACTTCCTAAAACCACGACTAGCAACAGCTTATAATGTCCAGTTCTACACTGTCCTTGGGGGGTCAAATTAGTAAATTATAACGATATTCTGTAAAAGGAACAAATAAGTAATTTCTGATAGAAAATTAAGATGCTACTCCGTATGATTTATGCGAAAATCTAGCAATTCATGGAGTAAAAAATATGTTTCAGCACTTCCAACTGCGTAAAAACACATCAAGCACAAGAGACTTCATGGGGCCTAGATAACTGAAAATCAAAACCTATTTGCTCAGGTTTTACCTTCTCATGCGTAATTAGAGATCGGGACGATGGAGGTTGGGCAAAGCCACTCAGTTGTGCTATGGCGGCAGCAAGAGCACCCGTGCCTTTTTCGTCAATCAACTTTTGTGCAGTTGGGGTGAAGAACTCCACAGACTCAGGATGAACTCCATTTAGGGTAGCCACCACTTGCTCAGCTGATGCCTCTAAAACACCTTCCACAGATGGTGGACTAATAAACTCAAACTTACATCCAACATCGCGCTCCAGTGTTTTGATTGTCCTCCTCTGGCTACTAGTGAACATTAAAATAACAGTGCCATCTTTTCCTGCTCGTCCCGTACGACCAGAGCGATGCACAAAAGTCTCTGGATCATTTGGCAATTCATAGTGGATAACCTAGAGAATGGAAAGAGCAAATAAGCAGAGATCACATTCTGGACTAAGTGCACCGAACAACTAAGTTGATGTGTGAACGCACAATACTGAACTCAAGAAACACTACAGTAAGGTTTCTGAGAATTAACATATTTATCCAACTGACCCAGACCCCTTGCTAAAACTTAAAAATGCAACAAAAAGCAATAATAATGACTAAGAAGAATGATCTTCAGATGATTGATATCAAACTCATTCCAGTCCAAAGCAAAACGATATAAGCATGATCTCACAAAAGTTTTCTTCTGAATGTCAAACTGTTGGTAAGGTTCTGCACATTCAGTGAGAATGTAATTTGCAAGTAAATATAGCAAAAATGATGTTTCATCAATGTGATATACTCCAAAGCATAATTCAAAGCATCGTTATTTCCGTAGGTAGGAATTAAAGAACCCTCTTCACAAGAAAAACCAAATTTGACGCCTTTCATTTCATATTAAAAGCAGACCCCAAGTATGGCTGCACTTGAATGGCTTGGATATACAGAACAACATAATTTGACAACCTATGCTGATGAACATGCAATGCTGTCACTCACCAAATCTACATTGGGGATATCAAGCCCACGAGCTGCAACGTCAGTGGCAACAAGCACCGTGAATTTCCCTTTCCTAAAACCATTTAAAGTTCTCTCCCTCTGGTGTTGTGATATGTCACCATGCAGTGCCTCTGAAGTAATGCTACTTGTCAAAGCGAGAGAAACTTCATCTGCGTCACGTTTTGTCTGCGTAAAAACAATTGTCTTCCCTCCCTTGGCGTAGACCTGAAAGTCAGGAAAATTTTCAAAGATATGAAACCTTCTTTCATACGGTTTAATAATTTTGATAACATAACCCCAACCACTGTTTATCTCTTAAACAAATATAGCATAAGTTTGATTAAAAAAAATGCTCATTCATACCGTTACAAGATCAGCAAGAATGGTACGCTTTGAAGTTGCAGTGGCCGGGAGGGCATACAGCTTGATCCCCTCTACCAGCTTTTCATCACTGTCACCAACCTATATTGAACAAGGCAGAGTGAAGAAACTTCCAAAATAGTTTTCCAGAAGAATGACATCCATGTAAACATGCAAAGAATGAGTCACAAGGCAATAAATAAAAAGAACCATTTAATAGAGGAACGTGAATATATTCTAACGAAAGAAACTAAACCAATTGATTAGTTTAATATTCTTCCCAAAACTTAGACATTGAGAAAAACTCAGGTTTTGCATCCTCAGCTGTGCTGGAAACCGAGATGTCTCGCATGTCTCTAGGTGTAGGCACCTGTCCCCCATGTGTCTAGCTTACTTACAAAAGAGAAGTTTATCTGAAAAGAAACTTATGACATCCACATGTGAGCAGATAGCAGCAGGTCCTACATAATCATTGTAATGTAAAAAATTCAACAACATAAGTTCACATGGGACCTTTTTATTTATTTTTAATTTTTTTGGGGGTGGGGGACACATATGACTTCTAAGGGAACTTTACAATTATGGAAAAGTAAATGAATTACTTATACAAGTAGCCCATGGCATAAAGTCACCATGCAGGACATGAAACAAAAAGGAGGGAGCGGGTTTGGAACTTACCAAATCAATTGTCAAAGGATTGTCCAGATATTTCCTGGCTAGTTTCTTCACCCAAAAAGGCATAGTTGCGGAAAAAAGCATACTCTGCCTCTGTGCTGGAAGCTTTTCTAAAATCACTTCCACATCCTCCTCGAAGCCTACCGCAAGCATTTGATCAGCTTCATCAAGCACCAAATACTCGACTTCACCCAATTGCAGGCTTTTACTTTTTATTAGATCCATGAGTCTACCAGGAGTTCCCACCACCACATCAACTCCACGGGAAAGTGCATTTTGTTGTGTATTATAAGAAACTCCTCCGTAGACACAAACAGTCTTCAAATACGGAGCCGATTCTTTGAGTTCTTTTTCTACTTGGTTTGCTAATTCCCTAGTAGGTGCAAGAACCAACATTCTGGGAAGTCGTCCATGCCTTCAGTTAAAGAAACGGATAAAGAAAAAGCTTTAGTAGTCCAAAAGAGGAAGAATAAAAAAACAGGACCATAGGGCTTGAATGGGCTTTAATTTTTATGATAACCTCTGAAAACTCCTTTCATCTTCACTAAGCCGTTTAAGTATTGGTATTCCGAAGGCCAATGTCTTCCCTGTCCCAGTCTTTGCACGAGCAATAAGATCTCGACCTTCCAATGCAGGTGCTAGCACAGCTCTCTAACATAATGCAGTGGAAAGCAAAGCAAAACATAACTGTCAAATTCTTTTTAGTCAGTACATTTACAGAACAAATATATGCACTTTGATATTTGTGCATGCATGTCTGGGCGTGCGCGGGTGTATGTGTGTGTGTGTGTGTGTGAGAGAGAGAGAGAGAGAGAGAGAGAGAGAGAGAGAGAGAGAGAGAGAGAGAGAGAATTTAAAGACATATAATAGGGAAAAGGGTATATGCAGGAATTCAGAGTTCAGACACAATGAAAAGCATGCAACCATAACATTCCAAATTGACTTTGAAGTTCATATTCATTGACGAGTCCGACGACAACACAAAGATGCAAACAATGTTGGTGTGAAATACAGATGCCTCTACAAGTAGTCAAGGTTAGCTCGCGAAAAAGAGGACGAGATACTGAGGATTGTAGTGGGAATGTGGGATCATAGATTGTGAAGAGATTTATGAACGGGAATTGAAAGGTTGAAGTGTGAGTGCAACATTTATTGCGTAGTTCCCTGGGTTCTGTTCCCTTCGTATACATGTCCCCAAAAGTGCATGAAATAAAACAGTCAACTACAATGAGCACCCAGAAAGTATTACCTCTAGACAGCAGCAGAAGATTTGGGATCCATTCAAGACCATTTTTCACCAAAAATCAAACAAAACCATTATTCATACTAATACATGGATGACATTATTCCAACTAATAATACCATCACCCCCAAGTTCCCAACCTGGGTTTCTTAGGGAATTGTGGAACCCTAACAGAGGATTTGGGGGATCTAGGGGACACAAATGAGGCAAGTAAACGAATTGAACACCCCACCACGCAAGAATGCCAGATTTAAGTGATTCACAAACGTGGTCTATGCCAAATGTCACAGCATCTTTTTTGGTAGAATGAACAATGATATTATAAATATAGATAACGTCCGAAGTTGCCCTGCACTACAACCTATAGCTAATTCCACAAGTCTATTGAAAATATCAAAGACATCTTATGCAGAAATGCTGGCCCACAACCCACGACCTACCTCTACAACTTGGATGGCTTGGTAAAATGTATATAATCAGGTTCCACAAACCATAATAAGTTTTAGTGTTTTACTTACTCTCTGTTATCAACCAACAATCTTATTTACCAAAAAAAAAAAAACCAACAATCTTGCTGTCCAATGTACAAAAGCAAAGTTTAACACAATTATTCTGCCTCCACAAGTTTGAATAAATGCGTAAAAACTTTACTTCTTAAGCTACCAAGTACCAACAATTCAATCCACTATTTAAAAATCAAGTCTAGGGACCAATTTTACCCGTCTATGCTACAAACCTGGCTTTAAACGACTAGTCACATAATCAAGTCTTAGGTAACGTTGAATGCTGGTACTTTGGGATATTATCGACAGTCGCGCTCAGGCTCACATATCGGTTCCCACTCGTGCTCATGCACGCAAATTGTACAAGTAAAGTTCAGCAGGCTCTCAAACCTCACAACCCCTCGTTCTCGCGAATATCAGTATTTGGGATATCTTTAAAAGACACTTTCATGCTCGCGCACTTCGTGATTTGTTTAATTAAAGCCTACGAAAGTATCCAAAACGTACTTGGATGGGGAATAGCTCCGTAATCCCTCGTTTCTCGAGAGCCTCGACGAGCCTCTGAGGAAGCCCTAAGTTCGAAACAGCAAGTTCGTCCCCGTCGTCACTCCCAACAGCACCGGGCGACGCCGTTCTCCCAATTTTAGAGCCGAAGCCGCCATCGTCGTCGTCGTCTCTGACGTTCAGAGAGTCTTCATCGAACAACCCCAGCCTCTTGAACGCCTCGTCGCTCAGGACCGAGTTATTCGTACTCGCGACGGCCGACGCGACAAATGAAACGGCGCCGGATGGGGGTTTGGGGCGGAAATGGGCGGCGGTGGCTTTGGTGAAGGCGGAGGAGGAGAAGGGGAGGGAGAGTGTGGTGGAGACGGGTATAATGGAGGAGGAGCGAGCCATGGCGGTGGCTCGG
Source organism: Rhododendron simsii (assembly GCA_014282245.1). Lineage (NCBI taxonomy): Eukaryota > Viridiplantae > Streptophyta > Magnoliopsida > Ericales > Ericaceae > Rhododendron > Rhododendron simsii. Next base: position 23,132,788 of record CM024963.1, on the reverse strand, counting down.
TGGTGGTGGTGGTTGTGGTGAGGGGTTTTCAGTTGGAAGGGATGGAGGGGAAGGGATTGAAGGGATAGGGTGATGTATGGCGCTATAAACCTCCACCTCGGCTTCAGTAGACAGTCGGAGGGTTTTAGGATATTTTTTCACGGTTTGTTCCCTGTTTGGATTGGATATAATTTCCCTCCTACACACAAGCAGGGCTGCAAAGTGCAAACAATGTTCTAAAATTCGTTAGACCATAGTTGGGCGGTCAGCCACCTTCGAGCGATTAATTGAATTAGTAGGCGATTAATCGGTACATATTAATTAGTAATCGGCGATTAATCGTTAGTCGGACCTGAACGAATAGGCCTTGCTAATGATTAATCGTCGATTAATTCTTTGTTTTAGAATACTGGCTGCAAGCAAACTGAGCAGCTCGTGAATCGGCTCGACCCATTTAATAATTGAGCCGAGCCCAGCAAGTGAATGGTGGGATTGGTTAGCCTCCCAAAATTAGTCGAGGCACGAGAAACTGAGCCGAACACTTGAGTTATAAAAAAAACATTGAAAATGCAAGAATGAAAAACGTGAAATGTGAATGCATTTGAGAGTATCTTTGAGCAATTTTGTGTGCCCACGGTTGGTGGAACTATTTTTGAGTCATATTTTGATGATTTTTAAACATGACATACTTTGATAATTGAAAACGTTCATTTTGTGTTGATTAATTTATTATAAGTCCATGAAATAATTCCGCTCAATCCGGATATTGTTTGGTTTAAAAATTATTTTGTTATTCAATTTCCTGGCCAAACAATCAGTTTTTTGAACAAGTATTTAGTAATACTTGAATGAGTTGAAATTTTTTGAATTCCCAACAAATCAAATTTGATAAAAATTGGACAACGCCTGTCAACGAAACAAGACCCCACATGAATACACTCAAAGGAGTAAAGTTAGCCACGCTAAAATAAGGTGAACAAAATTGTTATTCATTTTCTGTGTGTAACTAAGGCATGTGTGTTTTGGTATGTTTTAATCCCAAAATACGAGAATCCTGAGACATGATCATGTAATTGAATATACATCAAGTGTGAGTCTCTCGAGAATTTAGAAAGAATGACCTAGTTCAAGTCACACGAGGATAGAGAGTGTTTTTTTTTTTGCAAAAGTACAACTTCGTAGATAGATAAAGAATTCACACAAAAGATACAAACAATAGGGGAAAATGATGGCTTAGGACGTGTTTTGATAATTAATACCCGGTAAAAACAAGTTAAGAACATTTTTTAATACTGAAAATGTCTTTGGTAGATATTAATTATCAGAACACATCATTGGCCGTCATTTCCCCTACAAATAGAGACCCACCAACAACAAAAATGGAATCCAAGAAGTCAACCAAGCATCCATTATGTGAATTGTCCATTGTAGAATGGATAGTTTGTGGAAGAATATAAAAACGGGGCGAATTTTGATTTTTTGTTCGCATTACCTAAATTGCTCATTTAAAGAAGGAAAAAAAAAACTATAACAATAAACCCAATCAAGGCTACTTTGGTAAAATAGCATTGGACAGTTTCCTTTTCTCTTCATAGAATTGGTACTTGTTTAGGGGATCCAAGCAATGTAGGAGATAAAATCATTATTTATATTTTCTCTCGTGCTCATTCGTAAGGAAAAAAAACATATATTGTTTCGTCTTTCAATTAATATAAATGCATAAGCTATCTTTTAATTTCTCATTGTCTTGATGTTAATTTAGGACCTGAGATTAATTGCAGTACACGTAAACTGACTCGAATACCTGACTAAGAGAACAAATTATCTAAGTTCTACCAAATAAAAAGCCAGACAAAAACTTAAAACATTTATGAGCATCGAATTTGTCAAGGTTTTTTTTTTTAATCAACAATCAAGCAATTCATCTCAACAACAGAAGGCAAAAGATTTCATCAATAAACCAAACTATCAAATTTAAGACACAAGCTACTACGAAAAGCACACTAGACTCGAGGACACACTGTCGAAGCAAACCATTACTAGGTACGTGCATAGAAATCTCCACCATGACTAAAGTAATTGAGGATCTTAAAAGAACCTGAGCTCAAAACATGGATGGATTGGACAAGACGAAAACGTCAATCGGAAACAGAAAACCCAATGGAAAGATTTGAACTAGAGTTTTTGAGTTTTTGTAGGGTGAAGCTATTCACTTTGTTTGGTTCAACATTTCAAAAGTTACTTTTAACTCTCGACACAGTTTTTAATTAATCTTTCTCTCTATCTCTCTCCACTCATTACCAAAAGTTATTTTAGTATTTTATTTTTGGTGCAAACAGAAATTCATGGGGTGAAGCGATTCAATCAGATGGTCATGGGGAAATTGAAATATCATAGGGTGGAGACACATGTTGGGCTGCCTGATCTACGGCGGGGTACCTGGCCCTTGGCATAAGGTACAAAATAGTAATTTTTTATTTTTCTCTAATTAGGTGTGAATACACACCTAGGGATTGATTGGTGCTAATTTAATGGATTATAGATCATGAAATTATACGTCTTCAATCGCCGAGCAAAAATAAAAATATTGTGGATTTAAAATAGTCATGCCTTGTCTAGTCTGGTGCCAAGTATCTATCGTTTTGAAAGGGCCATAAATTGCTCTCATGGAAGTTGAGGTGTGAGGGAGCCTTTAGTTATTTGACATGAAACTTTTTTATTATCTAGTTTGATTTTGTAAGAAAAGTTATCCATGAGAATTTTAAACTCTGAACTCTATCAATGAAAAAAGAAATTTTGAATTTGATAAATTTTCAAAACAATTGACTCTAGCATAAGATTATTAATTAATCCAAACACCGAAATGACATTAGTTTAAATATGTATTTCTAAAAATTTAATTCATTTCGGTGATATCCCTCTTTCTCTTACTCAAAAGTTCTTAAAAAATTTGATTCCCAGTAATCAATCATTAAGCATTTATCTCTATCCCCTAAATCCTATCCCAATATTCCACTAAAAAATACGTAGTAACTAAAATTTCTCATCATCTGCTGGCAAGTTGGTTTGTGGGCGGTAATACTCATGATTGCTTTTTGATTGCTTTTCTGTCCACAGCAAGAACTCCCCACGCTTGCTTTCTCGCACAGTTCGTATTCGAATTTGCGCCCTTATTGGTTATTAAGGCACTACATCTAGATCTCTCCATTACCCACCATCGAAGTCACCTTCCCCCTCCGATTTCTCTCCCCCTATCTCATCGTTAAAGCCTAAGGTAATTCGTTCTTGCAATTCACTTTCTCCCTCATAGATCTTCACAATCGCTGCAAGATTTGCAATAGCCATTTCACATATAATTGGCAGTGTAACCCTTTTAAGAACCTGTTCTCTTTTATTCTTTCAAGGTTTTGGATCAAATGATGCATCTGTGCGTGAATATTGACTGATAATTTTTTCTGGGTTAGTGGCAATATTCATTTTTAGGGGCTGGGGTTTACAAGTGCATATCTGGAAGATTTGAGAAACCCATTTTTAGTATCATTGGTTGGGTAACCACTTTAGGACCTGTTGTCTTGCATTCTTACAAAGTTCAGGATCAAGTGATGCATCTGTGTAATTTTCAACTGTTAATTTGTCTGGGTTACTTGCAATATTCTGTTTTAGGGGCTGGGGTTTACGAATGCGTCACTGGAAGATTTGGTAAACCCATTTTGAGTATCATTGGTAGTGTAACCCTTTTTAGGACCTGTTATCTTTCATTCTTGCAAAGTTTAGGATCAAGTGCTGCATCTGTTTGTAAATGTTAACTGCTAATTTTTTCTGGGTTACTGGCAATACCCATTTTTAGGGGCTAGGGTTTGCATACTGTTGGACCCCCTCAACATTGAAGTGTATAATTCAACGTGCAGTGGCAAGGAGAGTACTTTTACAGTTTGAAGGTAAGAACATTGTTTTTGAGGCTTGTATGCTTCATCCATTCTTATATATTACTCATCGATTCCTGCTTGTATTTTTACCCATCGTCAACTAATTTCTTGAATGTTATTATGGTTTTATTGTTGTGTTCTTTCCAGTGGCAGAATAAAAGGAACTTGATTTACTTGGTGGATGATATTCCAGTCTTGACTCTGAGGAGCAAATGGCGCCTTTATACTATATCTTAATTGCATTGCCTTGCACGGCCGGGGCGATGACTTTAGCGCTTCTCCACATTTACAGGCACCTCTTGAATTATACGGAACCCACTTATCAGAGATACATTGTCCGCATCATATTTATGGTTCCTGTGAGTCTTACCATGCAGAGTAATTTTTTTTGTTATCTGTAATTGTCATTTTGTATAATTTTCAGGGCTTGTTGCACTATACATTAAGATTTCGTAGAGCATTTTAACAATCAAATTTGCATAGATCTTGTTCATTGTACCCTCAAAATTAGTTCGTAAACATAAGTAGTGGGTAGGTAAGAGTACAAATCTAAAGGAGTCAAAGCCTTGTAGAAGAGTAATGCAATTATACAAAGGACAGGAGAGGACATGAGGGAAGTTAATGGTTTGGAACATTAATTGTTTTAGTTGCTGCAAATGAGCAATTGATTATTGTAAAGACCAGGGGCGGATCCAAAAAACTTGTGTTGTGGGCAGGGGCTAACAGAATGGGGTGCCAGACCTGTCGAGCGCTGCCCGGACCCCGGCATTCCAAATCTTCTCTTTAATTGTATTAAAATTTTCAGGTTAACTTATAAAAGTCTTGCAAGATTGATCCTTGCAAGTCTCTTGGATTAAAAAATTCGTTATAATTCTAGGTTATTAACCTGTTGTTTGGTCATGTATGTATAATATAATTAAGGTGACGTATATGCACACAAACTTAAACCTACCAAGTAGTAACATACAAGTATGGAGTACAATTTTTGTTATTACTGTTGAAATACACATGGTTCGGGCCCCACGTAGTATGAATCCTGCATCCGCCCCTCATTGTTGGGCAAATTAATTAAAATACCTGGGTAAGAGGCAAAACTGAAAAGCAGTGGGGGGCATAATTAGGAATACCCCTTAATGTCAATGGTCCGTGGGAGAATTTTTTTGAAAACTCTCTTGCAGCAAATGACCCCACTCAACCAGCTTTCCCTACGCCGCTGTTGGAGACCGTTGTGCTTTATTTTGGATACGTGGTTTCACGTTGCGGCATCACTAATATGGCATAGCTATGTCATTTCCACATCTTACTTAGTTCCCATGTGTAGCCTTTTGAGTTGGCACTTTCCACTGGTGCACTCTGACCTGTCCTGAATATGCCCTTATTTGATCTGTACATGTCTGCCATGAGGCCAAAGTTCAGGTGCTTTACTCACGGATCCAACACTTTGGGACAAAGCAGATGCACTCTTGCTATGCCAGACGTGGCATGCTTTACCTCCTTTTGCTTGGCATTGAGTCTCTACCCTAGTGCATTCCCCTCCACTCGGCAAAGTGTTCATTCTTCTTCCAACTCTGGCAATGCCTCTCTACTAGAGCATACTCCACTTGTGCCTTGTCGTTTCTTATTTCTTATGTTATGCTGATGCTCTTTTGCCACTAGGGGACTTGTTAAGGCCCGAGAGACCTACTCATTTTTCTTGTTGTGATCATGGGGCCTGAGCTCTACCTTGTAACTGATTGGGATCTTCTTGATAAAGTGACAGCTAGTGGTGCGTGTTTATCAGATTTGTTGTCCCATCCTCTTTGTAGAAAAAGTCAAACAGATGAAATGTTATTAGATCATGTCTGATTTATGTAATATGACACACGGATGACTTCCGCCACTGCATGTGCATCTTCCAAGATCTCTTGCTCCAGCTTTTTATGCTTTGTGGGCCTTCATTCCCAAAGAGCATTCTCCACTACTTTTGCTATACAAAGAACTTTCACTCCAGTATACTGAAGTAGTACCATAGCGCAGGCTAAAGATGTGTGTGTGTTTTTTTTTTAAAATTATATAAAAGAACTGACCTTAATAAACCTTTTTCTGTTGACAGGTATATGCATTGATGTCTTTCTTGTCACTCGTCCTAAATGAGAGCTCAATCTATTTCAACTCAATTAGGGAAATGTAAGACTGCCTACTATTTTGATTAAGTGGTACACAGACTTTCATTAGTTAATCCCTGCTTCTTGTTATAATGATATAATCATACTTGTTGCATTTCATCTTTATTAGTCTTTCCTGTTTTTGGTTCATTTTTCTTGTCTGCATCTTCTTTTTATTATCATACTTATTCTATTACATCTTAAACTTTCCTGTTTCTGGTTCATTTCTTTTCTTGTCTGCTCCCAGTTTATTTGATCATAGACAAGATGTGAACATAATGCTTAGATTATGACACTTCCTTTTAAGTGTAGATGGGTATATGTGGAAGTGATGGACTTCTAAAAGTAAATTTCATTTCTTTCGCAAACTAAAACTCTTTTCAACTCTATTGAAATTAGAAGTAAATATTCTGAAGTTGTGGCAGTTGTTTGATGAATTTATAATCATTTGCGTGAAATGTTATTCATTGAAGGAATTACCTAAAGTAGGTGGATTGAAATGAAAATTAACCTGATTTTCTTTTTTTCATCATATTGTTACAGTTATTTTAGTTTTTCTTGAAATGCTTAATTTTATTTGGTTGCAGCCAGCCAATTGGATGGTTAAGCATTTTATTTTTCTCAATTTGTTCCATATTATGTTATATGAGGCGGAATGAGTCAATTTTCATTTCGTTGTGTTGGTGTTCTTACATCTACAAATGGACCAGCTTGTTGTAAAATGATGTTGCACTATGTCATTCATTGGATTATGGTCTCAATCATGCAGTCTTATAGCAGGAGCTCAGGTTCTTGAATATATTGTTCTACGTACCATCTACTTCATTGGATGGACAGTGAGTGAATTGGTCTTGTCATGTTTGGACTATATTTACGCCAAATTATGCCTTTCTAGTGGTCAGTCGTTTGACCAAATTAGTTTTGCATTTCCCTTTTATTTTGAGTTATAAGAGCTCTATGCTGCTTTTGTTAAATATGCTTATTTCTGTCCACTTTCAGATATGAAGCGTGGGTCATTTATAATTTCCTGTCGTTGTGCCTTGCATGGGTGGGTGGGCCAGGAGCTGTTGTGTTAAGTTTAAGTGGTCGGGTTCTGAAGCCAAACTGGTGTCTGATGACATGTTGCTTTTCTCCCATTCCGTTGGACGGGTTAGTAACTCCTTATTCAAGATGCCATCTACTTCGATTAGTTCAATGTGTGGTGAAAACTTCAGGATCGAAGAGAGTTGAGCTTTTGAAGGATTTTGAAATCATTTGGAATAGATAGTGAAAATCATCAAATCCCTGAGTTGAAACAGTTTTGGTCACAATGATCTGCTTGTTATTCTTTTCTCACTCCCTTATTTGCACTGCTTCCCCTCACTCCGTTTGCGTACTTCTACTGAAGCTCTAGAAGAATTTTGGGATAGTCGTACTTGTCATGGGTTTATGTGGCTAACAGCCTGACAGGATAGTGTATATATTTAGTATTGTAACAGAAGTACACGGATTACTTTCCCCAACTTCATTCAAGTGATTCAGTATTTGAAGATTGCATTTCTCAGTTTGTATTGATCAATCACCATTCCAAAACTGTTAAACCTGTGCAGGCGTTTTATACGGAGATGCAAACAAGGTTGTTTGCAGTTTGTGATACTGAAGCCCATTTTAGTGGCAGTCACACTAATACTCTATGCAAAAGGGAAATATCATGATGGGAATTTCAGTCCTGATCAGTCGTACCTCTATCTCACCATCATCTACACCTTATCGTACTCAATGGCACTCTACGCATTGGCCTTATTTTATGTAGCATGCAGAGATTTGCTTCAGCCATTCAATCCAGTTCCAAAGTTCATCATTATCAAGTCTGTTGTTTTCTTGACCTATTGGCAGGTAGGATCTCATTTAATAGTGTCATCATTTTCAAAATGAACGTAATTTTGACGTCTTATGATATCTTGAGTAATAATTTTGAAATGAGGTGCTTCTATGATTAATGTTTGTTCCCCTTTGCCGGGAATTCTAATTTAGTAGAAGTTGCACACGTGATACACATATGTTACACCCTGTTGAAGTCAGTAATTGTTAGTTGAAGTTATTTAAGACTTGTGGGGAGTGGATATTTGAAGGGATCCAACAGGCATGGGATGTTTGGTAGTCAGGGGAGGAGATTGTGGGAACTTGGAATGTGCTTTGTGTAGAATTACTTGATTGGACAATCATGTAAGGAGACTTGGAAGTGTTTAAGGGTATTTTTTTTATCTTGGAAACAATCAGAGACTAAGTGGGCCTACATTTTACCCTCGTGAGTTGTTTTTGTCAAAATTTTAGAGGCCATTCTTGTGGATTCGTAATTTACACTACCCTCCTATTTGGTTTCACTGTCACCATTTACTGAATTCTAGTGTAACGAATATTATGTCCATATCATATGCATCTACTTAATAAAAACACAATCGTGCCCTTCAGGGATTAATGTACAACCCTCATCCATCTTCTTTTATATTATGGTTAGAGCCATTATTATCTGCAGTATAGTTGAATATCAAGGACTTCCATCTAAGCATTTAGCTTTGAGAATTATTGTTGCTATAATTCTCAGACTCACTTATCTCCTTCCATTGCTTCCAAGTATCCATCGAGTTTATAGCATTTGCTACCACCATGGGTTGTAATTATATGAACGGCATTGATTGTTTTTTTGTTTCCATCACATCTACGTACATCACATCTACGTAGTTAACATGGCTCTCTTAATTCAGACCATGGGATGTCTAGTCTGTAATATCAGAGCTCATTTTGTTTTCTTCTCTGTTCTTGGTTTTATTCTTCATTCCCTCCTTGTGACTTTCTAGAACCTGTAATGTCCAAACACTGATCTGTCCCAATTGGTCCTTTGTTACTTATCAAAGAAAAGTTATAAGCGCATCACATTTCGTCTATTGGTTTAAACGTGATAATTGATGGCAAAAATATAATCTGCCATTAATTATGGCCCGGACACCCATTTAAAAATAATTCATGATAGACCGTTGTCAAACAGAGGAATTAGATGTTATCAAGATAAGATTATAAAAGAATCAAATAGCTTTTGAAGAAATAAAAACATGCGATTCTCTACATTTGGATAAATACAATGTTCTATCGGATGGAATTTAGTGCAGGATTTCATAACAATAGTTTTCTTGTCTTTTGAGCAATGTTCTAAAAGTTGCTAGGCTCTAGTCGGGCGGTTGGCCACCTTCAAGCTTTGAGGCCTACTAATCGGCGATTAATTGGCACATAGCAATTAGTCCGATCTAGTCGGATAGGCCCCGCCAGCAATTAATCGCCCATTAATCTCCTATTAATTCCTTGTTTTAGAACACTGCTTTTGAGTTAATGGAAGACTCTTATTTTGACCTCTTATCAGCAGAATTGGTTGTATATGGGTTGTGCCCTCTGGGCGAGGTCTCGATTACTTGTGTCAGTTGTGTGTTTGTTGCCAATAAAAAAGGACACTTTTCTGATTAAACAGCTGGTATTGATTTAGCTGTAAGACTGCCCAGGAAGTGTAAGCATTCTAGAAGCTATGCCTTCTCTGGAATATCTTCTAAATGCATCAACACAACCTCTTTTTTCTCCTTTGTTTACTTATTGGAAAATGAAAACGGTTGAAACAGAAAGGGATTAAACAGAAACAGAAATGGTTTGTGTATGGCTGCCTGTTGGTTGTGCTTTGCTCATTTCATTATTCATACTTTTGTGTTGTGACTACATGTGAGATTTTTAGGTCTTCCTAACCAACAGCCCAGATGCCTGGAATCCTTGTTTATCACTAGGAGGCAAGGGTTTGAGTCTTGCCATGGCAAGATCCTGTAGGCTACTAACCCCAAAGGGTTGGCCAAGTGGTCAAGGCCCGGGGCTTAGGGGTTTGCTCCCTGCGAAGGTCTCAGGTTCAAAATCTCTTAGGTGCTATCAACTCCTTTGGGGTCAGTCCATACAGAGCTTTACTCTAGCTTTAATTTGGACCCCCGCAAGTGGGCAGTGGGATTGGTCTCCCACGATTGTTCAAGATGCGCAAAACCTGGACCGGACACCTGAGTTATCAAAAAAAAAAAAAAAGATCCTGCAGGCTACTGCCTCCTAATATATTGAGAAAACAATATACCAGGATTCTAGTATCTTTCTCATTCTATTCCTTTCTTTGTTAGGGTGTTCTCATTTTTCTTGCTGCCAAGTCTGGATTCATAAAAAATGTAGACGAGGCTGCTGAATTCCAGAACTGCATAATATGCGTTGAGATGCTTATTGCAGCATTGGGTCATCTTTACGCTTTTCCATACAAAGAGTACGCTGGTGCCAATATTGGAGGCTCTCGCGGGTTTAGTGCGAGCCTTGCACATGCTTTGAAATTAAACGACTTTTACCATGACACAGTACACCAGGTGATTCATTCTACTGGTTTATTTATTTGCTCATGGGCTCCCAAGATGACTATACCTCGTTTTTTGCCGCACCACCTGCTAACCGGCTCCTTTTCTTCTCTTTTTTGGGTAAAATTATGCAGTTTGCACCAACTTACCATGATTATGTGCTCTACAACCATGGTGATGGCGGCGAGGAGGGACCAAGGAAGTATCGGTCACGGACCTTTGTTCCTACTGGCCAAGAGATGGACGCTGTTAGAAAAAACAAATACATGTTTGGGAACAAGTTGGATGATTTACAACTCTCTAGTATCTCTTCTTCTGATTGTAGTTCTCCGCCAAATTCTAGCACAACCCACAGCACTAAAAATCCAGAGGCAATGAACTCTTCCTTGCTCATGGATGCCTCAAATTCTCATTCTACGCCCTATGACCTATCACTTATTGACATAGACTTATCCAGTTATCCTTCAAAGGTTCCTACAGTTAATCAACCTGGAACAAAGTGATACTCAACAAAATTCTGACAAAAATCCAAAGAGAAGTCTCAGTATGAAAGATCCGATCGAAGAAGCCTAAGTTTCTGGTGGTTTGCTGGTATTTGCTCAGGTTTTGTTTAACTTGTGCGCGATTGAACCCTCAGTCTCTCTATCAGTGTAAGTTTGCTGACAGTAGGCTCTGTACATTTAGGCAAATATGCTTTCCCTAACTTTTTCGGTTGATGTTAATGTCTGTTTGTCCGGTGTTACACGCCTTTTTTTTTTTCCTGTGTTATAGATACATTACCTTTTAATCCTGGTGGATATCCATCAATAGAGCTCGCTTACTACTAAAAGTGTGTATCCATATTCAAGAAACGCTTGCATTTTGGTAATGATAGGAAGATTGAGAAGAGAGTTAAACTAGCCATCTTCATAGTACTCTCATAGTCTCATTTGGTTCTAGACTTATTGTTTTGATCTTCGACTCGCTCTATTGTAAACTTGTTTTCGGTCTACCTACTTTCCAGTATGTGTTGTAGACGAAAGAAAATAGGTTCTCTTAATTTGGTGCTATTTGCTTGCTTGCTGGTTTGTTTTACTAGTTTCTTGTATCTTCATATCGGACGGAGTTTCTTTGCAAGTGCCGTTTGGCTTTTTGCGAATGTAAGTAATTTCCTTTTCGTCGAAAAAGAAGTAAGAAAAGAAATCAAAGCTCCAGAAAGGGAGTCCCTACCACACTTTGATGTTCAAGGAAATTGGTTTATCTGAAGCCTAACTTGATCTTTCTGGTAACAGGACTCGGAAAATTGTGAACAAAACTTACACTGGAAGGTGTTGAATGTGAAACAAAGGGGTTTGTTACACCTGTCGTGATATCATCCAGTCCAATCATCTCTCATTAATCACTAATCTCTCTAATGACACTTTTTTAATCTTCTTACCTGTTTTTACCACACTTGCCCTGCAAATCTTGCTTTATTAATGGAGTGCTTATACCGCAAGCCTCTCTAATTTGCTACAGTTGTCAATTCAAAGGTTTGACTTTTTTTTTTTTTGTCTACAATAATGATGTATGATGTATCCCCTTCATATTGTGAAAAGTGTAAAGTCCCCTTGGGATCTGGGGTTGCTGTAGTGCAGCAAATGCACTACATGTCATGATCCGAACCGATCAATTTTTAGAGTTTGCGAAGCACTATAATCGTTCAAAAAATTTAAGTTAATCAAACTCTTGTTACATTATGATTGAGTGATATTTGTCTTTCCGTTCATTCTCTGAATCATATTAGCCGCTTGTTTTTAAAAAAAACGAATGTTGTTTGGCTACGTGGGTATCAATCTCCAATCAACTTGACTTTTTGCAAAACAAAGTTCTTATCTTCTAGTATAAAGAAAAGAGACCGTTTCGGATCATAACGATCATTTCTTGAAGGTTGCTTTTGGGGTGACCTATAAACGCATTATAGGAACTTCAAGTCCCATTATTTGATATTTGTAAAGTCAAGTTAACTTGCTTCGCATTGACCAAATGAACTCTGTTCCTCTGATAAGCAGGTATACAATAGTATGTTACATTTGGTTTGCTAAGAGGAGTATGATTGGGTCATAGATATCTGAGTGCAATTTTGTTCACCCTCCTTACAAGAGGGTGAACATTACCCTCCTTATTATTAGTTGAAATGGTGTGGATCCCCCCACAAAGTGATGTTATGCTTATCATGTAATACACTTTTTGGTAAGTATGAAACCACTTTGTGATGGGGTTCACACCATTTCAAACCAATAAGAAGGAGGGTAATGTTCACCCTCCTAAGTGGAGGGTGAACAAAACTCAACTCTAGATATCCAGATGCAAACGTGTTTGAAGCTGTTCGATTTATATGAATTCGTCGTGCATTTTGTGGTGTCCACTTACACTAACGGCTCCGAATATTTGGATTTTGTGTCCATTGCGTTGCTGTAAAAAGGAATTCTGTAAAGAAGCTCAATAGAACCTAGGAATAAATTTAAGAGCAACAAGAATTGGACTCAGATCAAGATCAAATTTGACTTGACTGGAGTTGAACAACTAGCTAGCATGTGTTAAGCCTGGGTTGGCTCCTTTGACTCTGTAACCAAAACACACTTTGTATATTTCTGACTTGAGAAAAGTACTAGTAGTAGTTCCCATATGGTGGCTACTGAGAAGTTAAAGACCCCCTTATTATTATTAACACAATAGTATTTCACAGAATTGCGTACACACAATGCTCAGTTAGTCGGCACATGCAGTTTTATCAGCAGTAGAAATGATATGATACTTATTAAAACAATCAGTGAGACAATGCGCGCCGCATCTGCATACGACGAATTATAGTGCAAAATACTGTGTTAGTAAACTTTTCATCATTTTTTAAAAGCATATGCTAGTGTAGTTTTGCTGATCGAGTAGTAGCCCTCCCAACAGAAACCAAGGAAAACAGGGATAATGTTTTGCTGCTATTTTCACCACAAAAGTTGAAGCCAAATGGGTTTCTTTCTTTTTCTCCCTTTACTAAACAGGAACCTGAAGCCAAGCGATAATGCAAGGTTCTTTTGTTTTATTTGCTTTTTCTAAGTACATTTTTTATGGGTGGATTAGTTAAATACGGGTGCGTTGTCATTAAAGTAGTTAAATCTGGGTGTGTTGTCATTAAAGTTGTTAAATATGGGTGCATGTCAAGGGGCAGAATATAAAACACAAAATAAATTAGATAAAATTTTGGTACGGATAACGGGTTTATAAAGTTCCGTAGAACTGCAGAAACATGAAAACAAACTTTAATTAACAAAAATTCAACAATTCAGCTTCATCTTAAATTTTTTGGGTGCCGAGTGGATACCACGTGGCGGTACCCGTTGTGATCTAAGCAGTCCAAACGTGTTTTGGACAACCCATATTTATTCCCTCTCTCTCTCCTCACCCGATCACTCTCTCATTTTTTTCTCTCTCTAAAATTTGGACTATCCAAAACGGGTTTGGACGGTTAGGATTGCTAACTGAGTACTACGTGAGTGGTACCCGCCCGACAACTCAAAATTTTTTTTCTCCCCTCTTTGTAGCTCTTGCGTTAGCTGTTTATTTACTCAAGTCAAGACTTTCGTTGGGCTGTGACAGAGTACTGAAATATTGTTTGTTTTAATCTCATTTGCTTTTGAATAATTTGGCACGTCATTTGCACAATGGGAAGAAAAAATATTTCGAAGTCAAAAGAAGGCAGGCGACGTGGGAGGAACCATGAGCAATAGCAATAGAACGAGGAATAGACCACATGGTCTTCCAGATCTCCCCAATACTATATATATTGACATGAGGTCCACGTCCACTCGTATGGACAAGTGTGTGGAGCACTGTCACGTGACGCTTTCGGATGGATGAATAATTCTAGCATTTAATCCCATCCAAAACAAACGTAATACATGGACTAATAATCACACAGTTAATCTTGCTCAATTCGAATTCCAACCTCAATTCCATTTCGTTAACAATCTACCAAATCTACCACGGTTATCAATCGAGGTTTCTATCATAGCAATATTATAAGTAGTCATATATTCACCGTTGTCTATTTCCTTTTTTGCTTCTCTGTTTCTCTTGACAAAATAGATGCTCCTGCATTGCTGGCTAGTATTTGTTTACCACAAAACGAGACTAGATTTCTGGTAGACTGAATAATTTCTCTCATCGTAAAGATTTTATGTACGTAGTTATGGTTAGCTACAAATTTTATGTTTCATGTGGTATGGATTTTCATGATTTGATTTGTTACGACTTTGTATCATTCTGACTATTTACGAATTAATGCGTACAATAAACCTAAATACATCTCAGCTATTTTCACAAATTACGAAAATGTTTTGTAGTAACTAAGGTAAGGCACAGAGATTTTAGTCAAGTGTCATAAAAAAAATTCTTCCAAATGTAACACCTCAAAGGGATTGTTCATCTTTCAAATTTTGCAGGTTTATTCCCTTCTCGGTGCTACGAATACTTTAGTAATCAATTTAAACGAGATTTTGTCCCATATTTTAATCGTACCCCTACTAGTGGACGATTTGTCAATCCTCTAAAACTTAGGCAGCCTTTGGGCAACCTTTTTCGGTGTTTTAAAACCTTTTCAGGCAAACTTGTTTCTCTTGGGTTCTTAAAATCTTCATCTCTCTATTTGTGCACGATTTTTAATAAATTTCTCTTCACTCGTTATCTCATCCCTCTATCTATCTTCCTCAACTCATTGTCCCAAAACCTTCCTCAAAACTTTTAACAAACAACCCCTAATTGTTTGGCTAGATGCAAAGAGCTTTTTTGTGCAAGCAAAAAGTGAGTTTCTTAACAAGCAAACACCTTGTCGTTAACATACAATTAAGTTAGCCAAAAAAAAACATTATCTTCTACTTAATGATATTTTGGGAAAAATAAACAAAAACATCCCTAATTTTATTCCAAATACACCCGTAATAAAAATGCGTGTAGGTTAATCCTATCATTCAGTATACAATTGAACGGATACGATCTGAACTGTCTCGTCCAATCCATTACTTTGGTTTTTGTTTGAGCTGGACCCTATACATGACTTTACTCATGCGCAAAAGTCACGTGACCGTCCCCCCATCCAAACTATTAAACCCCCACAAGGCCCCCCGTAATAATAATTTTCCCATCATCCAATTTCTACTCCCTCTCACGAATTTCCCAACCTCCCTTTTCAGACGGCGGCACAAACGAAACGAATTTCAGATACTCCTACTATAAAAGTCGAAACTACGTTTAAAAACCCTCCAAATTCTCTTTCCATATACCCTCTCTCTCTCTCTCTCTCTCTCTCTCTCTGTGTATATGCGACTATGGCGAGGGGTGTGGGCCCGGTATTCACGAGGAGCGAGATGGGTTACTCGTTCAATTACCAGTACCTGCAGCCGAGGGGCGAGACGGGTAATTACCCGTTCAACTACCAGTACCCGACCACGGACATGGAGAAGAGGCAACTCTTTCTGAGGAGTTACCAATTCAGCCGGAAGAAGAAGAGCGTCGGGGAGAGGATTAGAGGGTCTTTCTTCCGGGTCAAGAGGGTTATCTGGGTCAGGCTCCGGTACGCTAGGAAGATCCGGAGGATGGTCTGGTCCAGGATCAAGCTTGCACTCCTCTGCTGTGCCAGGAAAAGGAGGTTTCTTCGCCTCCATAGCCAAAACAACAACAACAAAAACGACAGCAGAAGTTGGTCGTCATCTTGCTTCTGGTAGATTAATGGTTGGTTTTTTTAATTTTTTTTTGCACCTTTTAATTTTCTTATGGTGATTTGGAAGTCTAATTTGAAGGGCGGCTCGGATGCAACGGTAAGGTTGCTCGACGCGACCCCTAAGTGGTCACGTTGCGAAAATAGCCTCTCTCTGCTTGTAGAATAAGGCTGCGGACATCTAATACTTCCCCGATCTTGTATTTGCGAGAGTCGGGTAGTTTTTTTTTGTTTTGTTTTGGAAGTTAAATTTAGTATAGCAGGGTACAGAGTATCGGTTGATGGATTACATCCGAAATATTAGAAAAAAATTGTTAGCTAACATGTTTCTTACAGCTATAAAAGAAGATTTGGAAATCTATTTGAGTTTCATGTGATTAAGTGATAAAATGAATCTCTTATTCTGCCTTCTATTGCGCTCTGTCTTTCCCCTAAAATATTTTTTTGGGTACATGAGAATTTGTTGGGGCCGAAACTAAAATTTCACCGCGTGCTACGAGCACGAAAGAACATGTTTAGTCATAATAACAAACAATGGAGACTTGAACCCAGGTATTGAGCGAAGTAATTCAAGTATTTATCCATTGAACCAACTCATCACCCCATCATTGGCTATCTCTTGTTTGACATTTCATTTCTTCACGGAACTATAAAATTCTATTTTTTTAGAAGGTTGTTTTTGGATTGACTTTATGGTGTGAAGACAACTGGAAAGAAAGATGAAGGAGCCTATTATTAGTACTTGTTGTGCTTTGAATTTTATTATAATTCGTAGTTCTATGAAATAGTTCTTCCACTGGTCAAAGGAGGGTTCTATTTTGGCTGCTCTTTGCTTTGTTTAGGTGGTCTTGTGAAAGCCTATTCTTCCTCAAGAGAGGACACACATTATGACATTATTATTGTGAAGCTTGTTCTTATTTGGTTTGAATGATTATGTCGTTTATAGCAATTGCATACAGATAATTTCCCACTTTTAACAAGAGACGTACCCGAGGAATTTTTATAGATTGCAATGATGACGCTATTTTATTTCGTTTCACCAGCTCATAACATAATGGTGTTTGAGATTCGGTGGCCCACCAATTTTTCTCCCTTGTTAACCGAACCATATAAGTATTTTTTACTAGTGCAACGTGAGGTTTTTTATTGGTCCATAACATCGTCACGTGAAAAATCCATTAAACCCAATATTTACTCTGCTAAATGGCAACGTTATGATAACCAGCTAGCTCTGACACCTGATTATAAAAGAAAAAAAAGGAGAGGCGATGCCATGAAAATTAGGTATGCAATGAGATGGGTGCCTGGTAGATGGTATATATTGCACATCTTTCCAGGATTTATTAAGTCTTCATGCATGCCTCACTTTTACTAGGGAAAGCTGCTATGGTTGAGGGCCTTGAGGCATGAGGAACACTGACCTTTCTTGTGATGAGAAAAGGAAGATGAAAATTCATGGGAAATGAAATGAAACCCGTGCAATGCCTAGACCAAACAGATCGAACTTTGAACACCAGAACCAATTAGCAGCAGCTGGTGCTGGTGGGAGTTGAAGGAAAAAGCCCCCAATTCAAAACCACCAATTTTGAATTGGAAAAATAGACAATTCGATGATAAAAATTAAAAAGTCATTGGGACGAGACATAACTGTACTATGGCTTTTACTTTCCACACATATACTGATGTAACTGTTGAAAGTAAAGTCATTGTGGGGGAAAACATGATCTGTCATCTGTGACTTTTGCTTTCACTTACAGATGAAGAATTAAACTGTTGACTATGGCTTAGACCGTGTTTGTTTGGAGGTTAATTTCTTGCCATCTTGGCAATGCCAGTTTTGAACCCGAGAAACGCTATGGTCAGTGGGGCCCACCTCGGGATCCCTACAAACTAGTATTCAAGCGGTTCATAAATCCAAAATAATTTTTTAGTCATCCCGTAAAAAATCAGATCATGTTTACAGTAGTCTTAAGTCAATATCTGATGCAACAATGTCATTGCTATGCTTACAGTATTTCAGTACATGTAGCAAGCCACAAAAATGGCTCTGGCACAACTATTTCGGCACCAATCGGTCTACTTGCTCCCATTTTCACTAAAAATTTTGTATTACAACTTACTGGTTTTTGTGAAGTTGTTAATATACTAAACTGGAGTAAAACTTTTTGTCAAAAGTTAAGTTGCTTCCACTAAACATCAAATACAATTTTCTTCGATTAACCCAATACATTTTTTACAATTTATAGTTTAGTGAAAACAACTTGACGTTTATGAACTACAAAAAGTAATTCATAACTTAATATTTAGCGAAAACGCCCTAGCAAAGAGGTATACGTTTCTCTATGTTCATTTTTTTTCTTTTCCTCTTAACTCTAGCCCAAGTCAAAGGGTGACGTGGGTTTCACATTTCTTTGGGCTGATTGAGATGCAAACTTATTGTGATCTGGCTTTCATGTCACGGATTAATTGTGGAGTTTTTTTGGTCAGTTTTTTTTTTTTTTTTTTTTGCCATATTTTATAGTCAGCGGAGGTTAGCGGGGTAGTTAGATTAGCACGAGAGGAGGCCAGTAGCTATCCATAGCTCTGGATCCCAACCGGCCCCAAGGGGCCTCGAACCTCTGCCTCCTGGTTGGAGGAGAGGGTAGGTTGCCAACTGCACTAGGCAGTGGAACCTTTAGCTTCGCATGAAATTTTCAAAGCAAGTAATTATAGCCAGGGGATAGATAGAGGGAACCCCTTTAAATGTGCAGAGTGACCTGTACCATACTCCTAAGCCAAAAATGGGGGCTCGTACTGCTTGTTGTGAATTGGAATTGCATCATTTCCGGTTCTTAATGTGAATTAGGTGAGACAGTTCAAAGCTGAATCGTTTCTAATGTTTGAATTTACCGATCAGTGTTCTCTTTTCGGTAAGAGTTTCTGATCAAAACGGAATGATTGATTATACCAATGTATGGTTCAGATTTGGACTGTCTGGCTAGTCCAAAACTTAGATTGAAGAAAATCCGAACCTTTTTTAGTCATTTATTTCTAATTTATTTTATTCTGCACATATCAAAAAACTAGGACAATTTGTCAATCCTCTAAAACTTAGAATGAGGGATTCGTATAATAGTTTAAACTTAGAATGTGAATAAATTTTGAAAAAGAGTTTTTTGAGTCAAAGAATATTTTAGATTGTAAAAAAAACTCCTCCCGTGGTGATTTTTAATTCTACATTTTGATAGGATCCGTTCCACAATAACGCTCAAACAACGAAACTTCGGAAATGCAAAATACAAGATTAAGTAATGGGGCGGCCAAACAAGCCCTGAATCTCAAAGCCTGCACAAAACTGTATTTTTTCCTAATAAAATAAAAAACCTTGGATGATTTGACCATAATACTAATATACTCCGAGGATCCACAACGTACAGGCATGTATGGACAAGATTGCAACGTTGATTATATTGGTGACTGAAATATGTGACATAATCATAATAATTAATAATATTCTATATAATAAAACAGAGCGAATAATGTTTATTCATACAAACATGAGCAACTCTTTAAATGTCGGATCACTTTTATTGAAAAATATTCTCCTAGTAATCTCTTCTCACTTCCCAGGCGATCTCTCTCCATGGCCTATTCAAATGTTGTCTTTTAGGATCGATAGAGTTGTAGTGCGGAAGCATTAACAAACACAGAAACGGACGTGATTAGAGAGAGAGCATTCACAAAAGGGTTCTGGGTATCTTGTAGGGCGCATCCGGGCCGTCCATCTCGGCAATGGATTGCTCGGATTTTAATTCAAACAATGGACGGCTCGGATCAAAGGCTGGATTGGCCGCCCTACACGCCTTGTAGTGCCAGCCGCACTGCAGGAATCCCCAATTCATCACCAAGAACACAGAGATATACGTGGTTTGGTAATGAATACCTACTCCACAGGTAGTCAAACAATCGAAGGCTTCACTATACAAAAGTAATCGGATACCCAAAGGGCTACAGATGAGAAGATGAGATCTCTTAGAATTTCTCTCTTGCCTCTCATAGAAAAAATTGCTGTGAATGCAATACATTAAACAAAAAACCCTAAAAATTGCTTATATACTAATCTTTTCCGTCGCCGTGGTCCGGACCAGCGCAAACCGTGGTCTGGACGGAGATTCCAGAATGCACTTTTGGAACGGTAGTATTGTAGTAATGCTAAGGACGTTAAATACTCCATTATTTAGTGCGAGAGAGGTCGATAGAGAGGGAGGAGATCGTTGAGATCGTTTCATGAGGGTTTTTTTTTTGGGTTATGTTCATGACTAAATTGACCCAATTAAGTCCTAGTTAAGACCCAATTAATAAATGAGTTAGATGGATTGAACCCATTCTAATTCAACTAATAAATAAGCTGGGTTAGGTCTATTTTCTAGTGGATGGATTTGAGTTTAATTTGCCACCCCTGATTCCGGGTTTGGAGGTGCCTATGGTCATTCTTAATGGAGGTAGCAAAGTTGACTCGCTCCCGTGCCCAAAATAATTATAAAATTTAGGAAAAATAACGGCCTAGGACGTATTTTGATAATTAATACTCGCCAAAGACAAGTTAAGAACATTTGTTAATTTTGAAAATAATCTTGGTGGATATTAATTATCAAAACACATTTTTGGTTGTCAATTTCCCTAAAATTTATTACCTTCATATACAGGCCGGGCCGAGTTTGATTTGAATAGTTACTCTTAGGGGTGAGCCAAATAACCATCAAACCGTGAATCCAGTCCAAACCAATCCAATCCAATCCAAATCGAATAGTTTGGTTTGGTTTTTTAATGATGTGGTTAGGTCTCGGTTTAAATAAAATAAAAACCATGTTAAATGGTTTGGTTTATGGATTTACATTAATGATTTTGGTTCCAAACCAATCCGAACTGTGTGATATATATACATATATATAATTTGTTTAGATATACTTAATAAACTTAATTTCCTTATCTAATACTCTATTCCACCATCTATTCTTTCCTTTCACTTACAATATTAATTTCCTAAATTTCCTATTCCTACAACTTCATTACGCTAAACATACACGGTTTGGGCTTAGTCAAGTGATATTATACTCTTTTTTCTCTGCAACTTATTTTCTAATGTTTTCTATTATTATTTAGTTGGTTGATGTTAGTGAGTTTTGATGATTTTAATATACTAATTACAATATAACTTTTAGTTTAAGTTATCTATGCAATTTTAAGTACTTAAAATAGTTTATAGCTATGATATCTCAATTTTAAGCGAACCGTGGTTTAAAACCGAAACTAAACCGCCATTTAATGATTTGGATTGGCTTGGTTTTATGAATTTTATGGGTTGGTTTGGTTCTCTAAATTCATAATTCGTAAGTAGTGGTTTAGTTATTGGATTATTATAAAATCTGACCAATCCGGTCCATGCTCACCCCTAGTTACTCTAAGCATTAAACATGTTTATAGACTTGGTGTTTTGGCGACCTCTTTCTGGATTATTTTTGTTTTGTTTTTATTCAAACTTTTTTTTGCCTTACTTAGTTTTGCGTCAATTTTTTTTTTGAATTATTGATTCATCCTGCAAAAAGAAAAATCTAAAACATAAATAATTGCGATCAAAACTTTAATATGATTCACTGTAGATAAAAAGATCCAAAACGAACGGATTTTGTAGATTATTTGTCTTTATTCAATTTTTTTTTCCGTTCATATGTTTTTATTTGTCTTATTCTTTTTGTCGAGGCGAAGCAATAATCGACAAAAAAATTGACGCAAAGCTAACAAGGCGAATTTTTTTGAATAAAGGTTTAAAAAATAATTCAAAAAGATTATTAAGAAAAAAAAAATAGTCAGACCATTATTCCTTCTCAAAACCTGACCCAGAATTGAGTATGCTCTATTAGCGGATCTCACTGAATAATTTCGGTAATGTTTTGATCGTACCGAAAATTCAGAAAAGCTGGGGGGCTGTTAGCGAAAACACAAAGAAATACGGGGTCAAGTACCGAAACATATATGACCGCTATTGGCCATCGGCATGCGGTCTCTCTCTCTCTCTGATCTTACGCTAATGTTGGCGTTAAAGGTAAGCCAAGACGAAGCAGATTATATATATACGTTCAAACCCTTTTAACCCCACACACTCTCACATACGTATATACAGAATACGGATTCGTTCGCCTCCAAAAGAATCCTTTCATCAACTGCATGGTCATCGTCGGTGATCGTAAGTTCTTATACTGCAAATCCCATATGTTTTTTTTTTCCTTAATCCAACGTCCACAACTTGAGATGGGTTAATAATTTTGCTTTCTCTCTCTCTCGCTCGCTCGTTCTTTTCACATAAACCAATTTCGTTCTTGTTCTTAGTTAGTTTTCAGTGTGATTTGTGATGGCCATATATCATTCTTGTTTATTTCTTCTGCTCTGTTGTCAGTGGCGGACGCAGCAAATCACGTGTGTTTTCATATTGATAGTAAAATTTGTATTTTGCGCACACATATTGTGTGTATGTGTGTAAACCTGTTTAATTTTATACATGCAACCTAAAAAACGATGAATAGCTTGAAATTTTGTATAGAAATTTCAAGAATCTTTTTTTTCCACTCAAGGGAATTGCGGGGGCGTATCCCTTAATTTTTTTCCCTAATTAACCTAAAAATTAGTATAATACGCGAGAATATTTGCACCCCCTTAGAACCGCCCCTGTCTGCTGTTCTTTTGTGATTCTACGGAGTTTTGGGTTCTTGACTCTTGAGACTTGATGTAGTGTTGGTATTGTTATTTCGTTTAATATTTGTTTCTCAAACTGGAAAGGCATAATTAGCCTAGTAAAAGTTAGTTATAGTTGTGGTATTGTGGTTTGAGTGGTTCTTGTAAGGGAATGGCCTTTTGGGTCGGAATAAAATGTTGTGTTGTTGACTAAATACAACTGAAAGATGCATGCATTGTAGTTGATAGTGGGAATATCTGCAAGAAATGCAGGTTGGGGCAATCTGACCTGTTACGATAAAAGGAAATTAGGGGAATCAATAAGTTTATGTTCTTGTAATTTCGATGAAGTTAGAGGTGGCACGGTGATTAAGTGGTCGAGGTGGGAAGATTAAATACAACCTACAAGATCTGGTATAAAGGAGAAGATTCTACTGATTCATAAGGAATCAGCACTGATTATGAGGAATTTCATACGATTCAGTTTTATTCGTACAATAATTGCCACTGAGCTTTGAAAGGGTTTCCCCTCTATGACCATATATACAAGATCACACATATATTCTCCTCGATTTTCTCATTTGGATGAATATCTGTTTTGATATAATGATTGCCTCTTCAACCTCTCTTTTGGTATTCTAGAGAAATTGTGTCAGTGACTTTGGGAACAGTGGCATAGCTAGAATGGGGCCACAAATAGATACATACGACTCTCTTGCGAAGAAAAATTCATTTGGAGTATCTTTTTTTGTAAGAATCTCACATGTTTTGAAGTTTGGTTCTCAAGGAATCATCCTCAACACAAAGAGAGAGAAGTTATTGAAATATTTAAGAAGATAATGAGAGAAATAAGGGAGGAGGTAACAAGGAGGTTGGCTTGACTTGCATTTTGTGATGTGATAATAATTCTAAAATTCCATAAACTCGTGATATTGTGGAGGCAAAAGTTCAATGAATGGAAACTTGCTTGTGAATAATTAATTATTCTTGATCAAAAGAAATAATTATTTAGTTGTCCTGGGCACCATCACAAAGTGCCCCAACACGGTTCTCCATCACATATACCACCTAAATATGTGATAGAGAAGGGCTTTGGTACACCATGTGACAGACACAAAGAGCACCTAATAAATTTTTCTTGTTCCAAAGTGGTGTACTAAATTACTATAATATTACCAAAAAAAAAAAAAAAAACCAAGTGGGGTCCCGTGCCCCCACTCGTCCCAAGCTACCTCCACCTTTGCTTGGGGAATTGGGAGTATCTTGTTTTGTCTTGGTTGGCATCTTGCCAATCTTGGGTTGTGATTTCCCTTTTGGGTCCTTGCGGCATTGATCGTCTGTGTGAGAGGTTGGCCTTTTTTGGTTTTCTCTTTATCCGTTGTGATGTCCCATGCTTAGGATCCTTTTAATCTTTGTAATTTGTTTCTAAAGATTAATAAAATCTTTTTTTGCTCTTAAAAAAAAATGACTTAGTGCATACAGAGTAAATGAAATGCATATAGAAGGATGTGTAGTGTGGGAATTGTTTGTGGTAGAATATGCCTATAACACCAATGATTAAAATCAAATGCATATGTAGTAATCCAAGATGACTCCCAAGGATAAACTTTTCTTTCAGTACCAAAAGGTGTTTTAGATGGCTCATTGTTGGTGAGTTGTATACAATTTTCTACCCATGGCATTCACTTGAGAAATATCTTTGACCTATTATACGTGATTTTTAAAATTCTCCGAGTAACATTCTCCAACTCCTAATTATGGACGCTTAGGGTGGCAACCTTGCTAGCCCAATAGGATCATACTTCAAAAGAAAGAAATACAGGTTTGTACGGAGTTCTAGTACACTCCGTTTGTTTTCTCTATGATAGGGCGAGTCTTCGGTGAGAAGTATGAGTAGGAGAATAGTTATGTCAATATTGAGGGTGTAGGTGAGGGCATTTATGTGGGAATTGGAAAGCTTGCTAACTTGCTTTTACTTTATTGTAGGCTCATCTGCTATATGTTTTATGTTCAAAAGAAATGAGAGATTGTCAAAGTTGATGCGATGTCTTGCAGTATATCCACATTAGTTTATCATTTTCTCACCTCATGCACTTATCATGTTGAATCTTTCACATCATATCCATTGTGCAAATATATGACTATATCTTTGATTTCTGTTTCCCCAAGCCTGTGTATTTCGTACATAAGAGATTGAGATTGTATTCCATGTGCAGACTCAATATTATAACATGTTTAATTTCTGCATAAAGGTTGATATCTTACTCCATGAGCATATCAATCAACAGTTGGAGGTGATTAATTTCTTTGGTTTTATGTCCTCTATTAAACTCCAAGTCTCCAAATTTCTACCACAACAAAATGTTATCCTGGTTAAGTTATAACTTATTGTCCCCTCGATTGCATATCTAGACTAACCCTTCCATATTTATTTCATTTCACTTATCAGACTTCGCATTTTATCCCCCCCTTTTTTTTTTGTAGGAGCTGTTCCAATGACTTCAACATTTGGAAGCACTCATTTTAGACCTTCGGCCTTTGGTAGTCAGTGTGGAGGAAGTAGAGTAGCTGGCTATTCTAAAACAGCTGAGGTAGTAGATGTTGGAAAGATGGGATCAACTGGACCGCAACAGTTAGAATCCATATCGGCCATGCCTGTTTACAAAGATAAGAGCCCCGAACAACTCCGGTGGGAGGACTACAAGTCAGGAGATAAAGGTATTATCTTTCTGGATAATTTGCAAATAACATGGACTGAATTTCTTTCAATCCTTTCTTTGATGAAAAAATTTAAATCAGGTGGGCCTAACACTATGAGACAATTTGTAGGTGGGATTGGCTTTGGTGCTTGGGCTATGCGGCCAAACCTCTTTAGTGCTTCATGTTTGTCAGCCAAGTCAGCTTCAAATCCCTTCTCCTCCTCAACCCCTGCCAATATATTTGCTTCCAAAACAGGAACCTCCGCTTCTGAAGGCTTTGGAGAATCAAATACTCCTGCATTCAGTTCATGCAGTCCTTTTGGGCATTCATCTTCAATTCCGTTCTCCTCAGACTTTGGAGCATCAACTGCTCCTGCACCCAGTTCAACTCCCTTTCAGGCGTCTGCATGGCCTTTTGCGACTAAATCTTCGTCTACACCGATGCCATCTGGAAAACCCTCAGCCTCTGGATTATTCGGGCCCAATAGATCTGAACCTTCTTTGTGTACATCAAGTTTACCTACATTTGGACCAACGCCTGCTGTCTTTAGTTCTAGCGGGTCATTCAGTGCAAACTGTTGTGGAACTTCTACCCAACCTATATTTGGGGCTAATAATAAAAGCTCTGAATTTTTTGGTGGTAAACCCATCTCGTCTATGTCATCTCATTTTGGATCAGTACCCCCGAACTTTGTGTCACCCTCATTATTTGGACAAGCCACTGCCCAAGTCCCGGTATCTCAGTCCGTTGCACCCTCATTCGGTATTTCAGGTGGCCGCTGTTGCATATGTCCATCAAACATGTCGAACACTGCATTCACTGGAAATGGATCCGCAGGAAATTTGTTCTCAAGTACACAATTTGAGTTTCCACCAAATCTGTGTGGTTTTGGACCTTTTGGTCATGCAACTGTAAGTTATGCTTAAAAATTACCAATGCTTTTATACTTCTTGGAAAATCATTTAGTGTTATTATCTTCTACTTATGGTGTTTTCCAGAAAGGCATTTGTTGCTACGATTCACAGAATGTTCAGCTCTTTTCGAGTTGCTTTATCTTCTTAATTCTTCTCATCCTGCCTTAGTTTAAATTTAGTTTCTTGAAGTTCACCATTTCTTCATATGATTGCCGATTCATATCTGATTCAATGTTGTGTGGTATGCAGACTTCTTCCCCCAGTCCTTTCAAGCCAATGCAAACTGTTCCTTGCACAGGTGTTCCTATCGGTGACTTTGGACAGTCAGTTCATGGCACAGGTGTTCCCGTAGGCAACTTTGGCCAGTCAGTACCAGGTAACTAGATTGTTTCATTCCTATCATATTTTCATATGCAGTTAACGTACATACTTGGCCTTATTTTTGTTGCCGTTTTGGTAGGTTTTAATGGCTTTCTGGGCATCGCATTCCTGCCTTGCTGGATTGCTTTTGGTCAACCAGTTGCTTCACCTCCTGGTTGGGTTGCCTCAGCTCAGCAGCCTCAGCCTATTGCTGCACCTGTGACTTGTAACAATCCGTTTCACAGAGAAGGTATTCTCGTCCTCTTTGCTTCATAAACGTGTTATGAACTCATTTCTTAGGATTAAGGAAAGGCACACCCAATTTCTCTCTTGAGGAAATTTTGTTTCATACTTTTTTGTTTATTTAACAAGGATCTAGTTCATTGACAAGTAAACAGTAGACAAGAGTTTGAGACGATAACCAACAATTGTTCTTTTCTTTTACTCGCCTTTGCTCTTAAGGATATGTTTTGGCTCTCTCTCTCTCTCTCTCTCTCTCTCTCACACACACACACACACACACACACACGGCGCACATACACACAAAATAGTTATGTCCAGCTTCAGCCTCTTTTATTTCCTCATATTCTTGATGGAATAGTTTAAATTATCTCTCATGTAATACGTAAGATGATATGAAAGATATATCAGAAGGCAAGAAATAAAGCAGTGCTCATTCTCTGATATCTGACATGTTACAGTAATCATGGACATTTTACATAGAATTTTTGAAGTGTTAGTAGACGCATTATTTTTGAATTATCTGCATCCCAATCTACTTTGTTTACTTTGTAGTAGCTGGGGCACTGACACCAACATATGGAAGCACTAATTTTGGACCGTCAGCCTTTGCTAGTAAGTGCGGAGGAAGTAGAGTAGAAGCCTATAAGGCAACAGCTGACCTAGTAGATTTTGGGAAGCTAAATTCAATATCGGCCATGCCTATATACCTAGATAAGAGCCCTGAAGAAATCCGATTGGAAGACTACCAGTCAGGGGATAAAGGTTCGATCCACTTGTGTAAATGGTCAAATGTATCTTTGTTGGATTTCTTAGGAACTATCATACACTAATTTTTGTTTCTCCCTTTATTTTTACCAGGTGGGCCTACACTCAGGATGGGCTCTGTTCATACTGCTCCAAGTTGCTTCTCCTCCTCAACCCCCTCCAATTTATTTGCTTCACAAAAACCAACCTTTACTTGCCAAAAATTTGGTGTGCCAACTACTCCTATATTCGGTTCATCAGGTTTTGCAGCACCATCTGGTGAATGTCAATTTGGCCAGTCATTTGCAACTCCCTTCTCTTCAACTTCGGCCAACTTATTTGGTTGCCAAACACCCGTGTTTAATTCTGCAGACTTGGCGTCCTCAACTCCATTCGGTCCACGTCCTTTCGGCCAGCCATCTGCAAATCCCTTCTCCTCTTCAACCTCTACCAATTCATTTGCTGCTTCCCAAACACCATCCTTCGCTTCGGCAGCCTTTGGAGCATCGACTACTACTCCGTTAGCTTCGTCAGTTTTTGCAGCACCATCCTCTTCATCTCCTTTTGGGTTATCTGTAAATCCCTTCTCCTCAGCCCCTTCCAATACGTTTCCTCCTAAGACATCGTCCGTCGGCTCTTCAGGCTTTGGAGAATCAACTGCATGCCCTTTTACGATTGCGCCATCTACACTTTGGGGATTTGGAACGGCATCAGGCTTTGGGTCTGGGGCCAATGGCTCTGCACCTTCTCTCATGGAATCAAGCTCACCTACATTTGGATCATCGCCTTCTGTCTGTAGTTCTAGTTTCACATTTGGAACATCTTCTCAACCTGTGTCTGGATCACATAGCTATCCACTATTTGGAACACTCAACTCATCTGTCTCCTCTCTATTTGGATCAGTAGCCCCAAACTCTGTGTCACCCTCATCATCTGGACCCGTCACTGCCCAATCCTTGTTTCAAACCAAGTGTCATCCCTCCTTTCAGAAGACTTATCCTTTTTCCGGACAGAGTAATATTCCTTTGACGCCAAGTTTCATCCCTTCCTTTGGTGCATTAAACATTTCCAGCACTGCATCAACTGGGAATGGCTCTGAAGGAAATTTGTGCTCAAGTCCTTCAAGCACTGCTGGTTTTGATCCGACGACTGTAAGTGGCCCTTAAACTTTAACGTATGGTGTTAAATCATTTAGTATATTATTGTTTTTCACAACCATTCAGTATATTATTGTTATTCACACTCTTGGTGCACAAATTGTTGATGTCTTAATTTGTTATCTGTCCCATTGGGAGTTCTCATGCTCCTCCTAGTTTTAAATAGGTTCTATACTCCAACTTCCCTGAAAACTTTTTTTGAGCGAAATTTATCAGTCTACATAGTGTTCTATGCAGAGCTCTACGCACACTCCTTTTCAGCCGGCGGACATTGGCCGGTCTGTAGCAGATAACTAGTTAATTTCACTCCTAGTCTTTTTCTCTTGTTGTATCTCATACTCATGCCTTTGTTTATTATCACTTGCTGTTGGGAATTTACTTTGGTTTTAATAATGCATCTAATACTTTTTCTTTTTTCGCTGCCTTTTGAAGGGGATGGCTTTAATTGGAATGCCTTCGGGCCACCAGGTGCTGCAAATTGTAGATTTTGAGGACATTGGAAGAGCACAACACTGAAGATTCGGAGTCTCTAGGAATTGGAGTATATTTAGTATTTTAGATTGGGTTTTGGGGTTTGTCTGTCTATTTTTTTTGTTTCCTTATTGAGATGATCTTGTTTGTAAAAGATTATGTTTTTTTTTATGGCATCAGGGAGCAACAAAGATACGGTATTTGCTTATTTCCATCGCCACTCACTCTCTCTCTCTCTCTCTCTCTCTCTCTCTCGATATTTCCATCCCCACTCACTCTCTCTCTCTCTCTCTCGAGAGAAACTTGAGAGAGAGAGAGAGCCCCAAGTCTTCTTAGTGATGGCACTTTCGGGACAATTAACTCGCTGAGAAAAATTTATTCACGGTGTGAATAAATTTTACGGTGCTTAATCTCGATAATAGATAACCGTTAATAGATTGTTTTTAATGCGGATTGTTCAAATACTTTTGGACGACTGAGATTGTGCGGAGCCGTGAATAACTTATGGAGTATATTTTTCTTACCGTTATGGCCTGCTGGGATGGAGCAAAAAGGGGTGGGGAAAAATAAGAAGGGGTATATGGGAGGGCCCCATCCCTTTTCCCCCTGTTTGGTATCCAATTAATTTTCCTGATAATTTCTTACCTGCTCCACGTTTTCCCCTGTTTTACGGTTTATCCGGTATTATATTTGGGCTCCTCCGGGGTCTCCAAAAATAATCAGGCAGTGGAGGGTGTTTTGTGGACGAAAATAGTGGAGGGTGTTTTGTGGACGAAAATACCCCTCGTTATCCCCTTTCTCCATCTACCATTCAACTAACTTTTACTCTTCATTCTATCCAAAATCATACTTTCCATTCAAACATATTCTAAGACTCCTTATTTGGAGCACTTAATTTTTTAATTATATTTTTTAATATATAGACGGTATAAAGAAGTTGAAAAATTAAGTGTTCCAAATTTCAATCCGTTCAAACCGGTGCGAAGATCTTAGTTTTCTGATCATTTTATCTTAAGTGGTCATAATTAAATTTTGACTCTAAGACTCTCGTTGATTAGCCCTAAGAAAGTTATAGAATCAAATATCTCTTAGGGTTAATCAACGAGAGCCCTAGAGTCAAAATTTAATTATGATAATTTAGGATAAAATGATTAGAAAACTAAGGTCTTTGCACCGGTTCAAACGAATTGAAATTTGGAATACATAATTTTTTAACCATATTTTTTAATATATAAACTGTCTAAGAGGTTGAAAAATTTAAGTATTTTAAACCGGTGCGAAGATCTTAGTTTTCTGATCATTTTATCCTAAATGATCATAATTAAATTTTGACTCTAGGACTCTCGTTGATTACCCCCTACTATCTCATCCCCTTATTACCTAATATCCCCAATTTTTTCCCCGCATTCAAATGGGCCCTTAATAGATTGTTTTTAATACGAATTATTTAAAATACTTTTAAACGGTTGAGATTATGCGGAACCGTGAATAACTTGTGAATAAATTTCTCTCTAAACTCGCTAAAGATAGAGAGACGTACCCTCAAGAATTTCTTACCAGAGAGAGACCCCAACTTTACCGAATAAAAAAAGAGAGAGATCCCAACTTTACCAAAAGAGAGAGAGAGAGAGAGAGACCCCCAAGTCTTTCTTACCTGAAGTTTAGTGATGGCACTTTTGAGAAAATTAACTGCTACCTTTGAAATGCATGCTTCTTTATTTTTTTTGACCAAATAAATGCATGCTTCTTGAGGCATATGTTTTGAATGATTGACAAGATTTGCCTTGTATATAAGGCCCTGAATAAACGATCCTCTAGATGGAAGAAGATTCTCTTTGAATCTATTCCTGCTTGACTTTCTAGTTAGACACTATGCCCTGTAAACACAATAAAACGTCAGCATAAGCATATTGAGTCGATAGTGACTTGGTTCATTTTGTACCTTATCATATCCATCAAAAGTCCAAATGAGGCCTCCTGAATATTATGTTTTACAACCTTGCACTCTTCATTCAGTCACAATATTGTTCCCCCTTGTTTTTTGGATGACTCGGTATCCGCTGCAATGCAATAGACTGAGTAATCCGTGGTTCCAATCACACGGGCCACTAGCAGGCACAATTATTCACCCTATTGTTCCATAACTCCAATAACGAGGACAACAATCCCAAATATTGACAAATTCAACTAGCATCTCTCTTGTTTTCAACTTAAATTGACGGTGAAGCCACGCTAAAGTCCATTTTGTTGATATACCATTCCACAAGCAAAATGTGAAGTTGTGCGTATAAATCTGGCATTGGTGTGGCACGACCAATTCAATCCTACTCCACATATTGGATATCGACAAGAGAATATGTAGTTTCTAGCTCTAACTTCTATGTTCATTAATGATGTTCAACTCTCACGCATGTGTGACTTGAGATTAGAATTCTTTTGTGTACGTTTTTAGAGTTATTAAATTGGAAATGGTCAGATGTGAATGTGAACTTCATTTTCTTGAATCTGACGTTAAGCAAGCTAGTTACAATAGTCCAATCCCTTGG
The DNA here is from genome assembly GCA_014282245.1 of Rhododendron simsii. NCBI lineage: Eukaryota > Viridiplantae > Streptophyta > Magnoliopsida > Ericales > Ericaceae > Rhododendron > Rhododendron simsii. Next base: position 23,100,771 of record CM024963.1, on the reverse strand, counting down.
GTAGTATTGGTGCGGGTATAACATGTGTTTAAGTGTCACATTTGTCAAGGTAATACTATGCACAATATGAAGTTTCGATACATATATAATTACGTGCTAAACTCCAAATAAGCTCGCGAGGAGGATGTCCAAACACTCGCCCGACCCCTTATCTGATACCCTCACGCAATCTGCCGAGTGCCTTCAGGACATGAAAATATGTCCATTTTCAGGACTCGAAAGTCAGATCAACTAGGATGATATTAACTTAAGTTATTGCTAAACATAATTAGTAAATGCTATCATGCACGAATATTCTTTTACAAAGGGAAAAAAAAGAAGAAAAAGATAGAAGCAAAAGGAGAAAGAAATAGGAAACGAAAGTCGATCTGATTGAGACATATAAAGTACATTAATTCATAACCTAGTTGGTAAAAAGTTGACTAACGATAACGACTTGAATTAGGCACACATGAATGCATGGGGAAATGAAGAACCCTCTCTCTCTCTCTCTCTCTCTCTCTCTCTCTCTATACACACACCCACCTAACGATAACGACTTGAATCAATTCAGAGCAGTTTCGGGAGAGCAGGAGGATTAGGTATTGGTTCATTTTCAACAGAACTTTCTAACTGGCCCCACATGCAAAATTTTACCAAAAATGGGGCCTCAAGTCATATGATCTTTTCCATGCAACGTAATCTAGAAAAGTAGATACTTTCGTTGCTTCTTATCCCAAACTGTCAGTAATTAATAACCTTTCATTATCTCTAAGTAGATTACATTATGTATGAAATTAGAAATAACCGAAAAAAAAAAACTCAGTTTTAAGTAAAGCCAGATTTAGTGGAGTTCCACATGAGTACTCAACATTCCCTCAAGTGACGCAAAATGAGAATCATCATGGTTCTATTTCACAATCCAAAACATTCATGTAGTAGGTCTTGATTAATGCGTTTAACCTCTATGCCAAAAATCAAGTTTTCCGAAGATCGGTAAATGTTTTGTCTGATCATATTTGTCGTAAGAGAAATAAAAAGGTCAGGCTCTAATTGTCTATCACTCTTGTGGCAAATATGATTCGTTCAAATTGATATTGATATCAATTAAATTGAATTTTTGCATAAGTTTTATACACATGGAGACTTGCAAAATGAACCGTTCGGATTGTTTGGATCTTAAATGGCCTGGTGATTGGTTTCCTTTTGCGTCACATTAGAGAATGTCCCATGAGATGATTTTGATTCTTCAAGACCAAAGCGAGGCCCATTGGTTAGATTTACGATTTCTCTTTCTCCCTTTGAGGTTAGTCGTGACTCATAAGGCTTAGCTATAGTAATGTCTTTACATATATATATATATATACTTCGTAGGGCGGTTCCGGAGACGCCTAAAAAAACACCCCAAATTTCTATCTCATAGTTTCCGATCAAATTTTTATGATCCGAACAGTTCAATGTGTGCAAAATATGATTTTAAGGGTGCCCACTAGAAATTAGAAAAAAATATGACATGAAAATGCTTGTTTTGAGCAGTTTTTAATTGAACTGTTCATCAAATCTAAGCTAAAAACTACTCAGATCAAGCCATTTTCGGTCAATTTTTTTTTGTTGATTTCTGGTAGGTAATCTTAAAATCATGTTCTGATCACATTGAGCGGCTCGGATCATTTGATTTGATTGAAAACTTTGAGGTGTTTTTTTAGATGTTTCCGGAACCGTCTTGATACATCGTATGGACTATCAATTTTCAAAGATTTCTTTATTTCTGTCGTGTGTGAAGAATTAACTAGTGACAACGAATTGAATAAGATCATAACTTCTCCAATTATGATAGTATATAAAATATAGTGCTCGGAGTCTTGGGACATAAAGTAGGTTTGGGGTCGGAGATTGTTAGAGAATATAAGTAATAAAATTATTCTTCTATTTTAAAGTTTTTTAATAATAAAGTTATCATTCTCTCTAACTGCTTAAGCTTTTAAATGAATTGATGATTAACAATCTAATAGAGAATAGATTTTGGTTCATTTTGAAGAAAACTTCTTTTTTTTTGATCGATGACAAAGTTTGTTTATTAAATCTCAATAAAGGGCACATCGAGCAAAAGCTTCAAACCAAACCAAACCAAACCAAACCAATGAGAAAGACTCGTTAAAAAAGCACAGGCAAGAGAGAGAGAATTAATCCAGCGAAATGCTGAAAAGGAAATGATCGAAACAAAGAAAGCTAACTAGCAGAGAATCGCCTCAGTTTAGAGAGAGAAGGAGTTTTGGAGTCGGGGCTTTTTAATAAAATATCAGCATAAACATATTGAGTCGACAGAGACATGGTTCATTTTGTACGTTATCTTCTTCCAATCTATCAAAAGTCCAAATGAGGCCTGAATATTATATGCTTTAATTACAACTTTACACTCTTCATTCAGTCACAATATTGCTCCCCGGAACTTCCCCCCTTTTTGGATGACTCCCTATCCGCTGCAGTAGACTGCATAATTCGTGGTTTCATGAATCTCACGGTCCACTTGCGGGCTCAACTAATCACTCTATTGTTCCTTTTCACCAATAACGAGGACAACAATTTCAAATCTTGACAAATTCAACTAGCTAGCATCTCTCTTGTTTTCACCTTAAATTGACAGTGAAGCCACACCAACGTCCATTTTGTCAATATACCATTCCACGAGCAAACTGTGAAGTTATGCATGTAAATCTGGTGTTGGTGTGGCATGACTAGTTCAATCCTACTCCACATATAGGATATCGACAAGAGAATATGTTTTGAATATATATATATATATATATATATATATGTGTGTGTGTGTGTGTGTGTGTGTGTGTGTCCATTTTCAGGACTCGAAAGTCAGTTAGCTAGGAGCCTAGGATGATAGTATTAAGGAATCAAAATGCACATTTTGAAAATTGAAACCAATCCTGCCAACTTTGTTGTAGGTGGATGTGGACGACGAGGCTAACTAACCAATATAAAAAACATGTAACGTTGATCGAAATAGAGTTTAACGAGTACTACATCCATGTTAAAATTTAGGTGATAAAAAAATAAAAACCTTATGGTCGAATCAATTTTATTGTGAAATTAAAATTTTAAATTTGAATTTATCAAGAATTAGATCACTGAGTTATTGATGACTAATTGAGATATTTTTTTTTACAGTGATGCTCTATTATTTATTTAATACATTATGAACGGCTTAGATTAGATTCGAGAGGCGTGAGATACACCCCCGTTAATGGATGCAAAATATGACGGCAAATGGTCTATCTGCACATTTTCAAAAACCACGGGGTTATATGCACACTTTTAAATTATAAGGGGTGTATCAGCACATGACCCAAACCACACATGGTTAAAGTGGACTTTGCCCTTAAGAAAAAGAAGCCAATTTCAATCTCATACAGGAGATAGTAGTCGGCGGCTCCACCCATTGGCAAAGGTAGTACTCCCTCCGTCCTTTATTTATTGTCCGGTATTTCATTTTGGGTTGTACCTTAATAAGTGTCCATTTTGTAAAGTTAGTGGGTAAAAGTTGGTGAATTGTCTATTTTGTCCCTAAAAGTAAATTCCTTTTTAAAAAATAAGTGAGTAAAAGTGTAATGATGATGGGTAAGTAGGGAAAGTGGAGGAAAAAGTTGATGTGAAAGGTATAATGATGATGTTATTTTAATAAGTTGGAGTTACGAAGCAGGACACTTAAAAAGGGACAGAGGGAGTAATATTTTTTAAGTTTATTTTAGTTAGCCATTCTTGAACACCCTACCCAAAAATATTTGGACACCCAACCTGTAAAGAAGGCTACAAATCAATCCAATTTATACAACCCAAGTAAAAGATAAATTATTGTGTATATATAGTTGTTGTTTTTAGAGACCGTAGAGATTTCTGAACATCCTTCTCAAAATTTCTGGAGTTGCCACTGATAATAGTAGTCAATGTTTAATGTTTATACATATATATAACATATTTTGTCCTGACTAATCCATCAGGTATATGTAGTCATTCTTCTCACATATATATATATCCGAAATCACCGAGACTAAATCTTGAGAGTACCATTGTGATTCGAACCATGGCCACTTGGGCTGCTTTCCTTAGCTTAAGTTATCCCCATTTGTTGATATAGAAAAAAATAATTATCCCCATTTATGCTGCATATGTCGTAAGTACAAATTTTGATCAGGTCACACGGGTTTCTTCCTTGAATTGCAAGTAATTACAATATGAGATCAAATCTCCTCACAATCTCAGAGTTTGCTGTGATTGGAGCATTTCTGCTACAGTTTTCTTGTAATCTTCTTGTTTTAATTTCTTGTTTGGATAGGCTGGGTTCTTTTGTGTTGTTACTAGATGGCCTGGTTGTATTCTTTGTCAAGGTTTTTCCTTGAGTTGTTGGGTTTGATCCATTTATAAATGATTCGCCTTTCTCTGGAAAAAAAATAAAAATAAAAATAAAAATACGATATGTTAATGTATTAAAGCTTGATAATTGAAAAAGAAAATTAGATAATTAAGCTATGCCTGCCAAAGGGGATGAATATAAATGCCAAAAATACCATACTAATATATAATTAAAACTCTCTGACAATGCTTTAGGCTTATGATGGCAATTGATCATAAGGGAAGCTTGTCTGTGACAATCGAGAGATTATTCAATGCCCTTGGGACAATACGTGGTGGTGTTCTAAACCGGCCTCTCCCCACCACACATTGTTGTAGGGCCCTCACAGTTAGTTCCGAGTCCTAAAAAAATGTGGTTGAGAAAAGCGTAGAACACTATGTGGTAGTACCCTAGAGGCATTGAATAATTTTTCCTGACAATCCTTTAAGCTTTTCTATTGGTACTATTGCATGCATGGAGTCTTTCAGACAAGTGTCGTCAACTAAAATTTCTATGCAGACTTATATATATATATATATATATATATATATATATATATATATATACACACACAATCCGGATCTAGTCATGACCTTTTTAAGATCAGGACCTCTCCTTTTCCGATTGAATTTCGATTATCCGAACCGCTCAAAGTGTGCAGAACGTGATTTTAAGGGTGCCAGCGAAAAATTTGCAAAAAAAAAAAGAGACCGGGAAGGGTTTAATTTGAGCAATTTTTTTTATTGAACCGTTCAATGAAAAATTGTTCGAATGAAGCCCTTTCCGGTAATTATTTTTGTTGATTTCTCGCGAGCACTCTTAAAATCACGTTCTGATTACTTTGAGCGGCCCGAATCATCGAAATTCGATCGAAAAATGGGTGAAATGGGGAGGTCCGGACCTAAGCTTATGTCAGGGATCCCTAACTGGATATACATATCACTCCGAATCATATTAGGACTCCTTGATATAAGCTTAGGTCCGGACCTTGATCTCGCCGTTGGATTAATGGTCCAGATTTGCGGAAGGTTTGAACCATTTATGACTGGCTCATAAATGATTTAAACCTTCCACAGAGCTGAACCGTTGCAAACACAATCCAACGCCTTAGAGTAAAAGTCCGGACCTAAGTTTATACTATTAGGGAGTCCTAACTTGATCCGGACTTTTATATATACACACACTGAAATTTTAAATGTTGGACACTCTATTAATTGAAATCCCTCGGCATCTCCTTCTTCAGTGTCCATTTGCCTTTAATATTTGGTCTCCTTTTTGGTGGCAGGTTTCACTGGTATGCCCATCTACGCTTCCTAGTTTGATTGATTATTGGTTCTCCAAATCATTCCATAATCTTGAGGAAATCTGTTGGCACACCACCTTATATGCACTACTTTGGACTAGCTGGAATGCTAGAAATGATCTAGTCTTTTAAGGACAAACGACCTTTTATTGATGAAGTTGTGGACTTAATCATGCAAGCTCGATTAGGGTGGCTTTTTGTTTTTGGGTTGAAGGAAAATGCAACCTGAACTTTAGGAGCCATTTAATTTTGGATGGAATTAGAAGTCACAAGATTTGATTGTCTCGATTTGTGGGACCTAATTAATTTGTAGCGGATTTTTTTTAACTGGTCCACTCTTGGTTGGTCTTCTCTTCTCCCCCATAGAGTGTTGGTTTGCTCATGATTGTTCTATGATACTCGACATTTTTTTCTTAATGTACTCTTTATCGAGTTTCTAATATAATTCTTTTTGCCGATCAAAGAAATAGATACAGTTGGACTTTGTTGTTGTCGAAATACATTAGGTTAGGCTAAATGAATTCCACGGCTAAGCACAATTAGACCTCTATTGCTAAACATAAATAGTAAATGCTATCGTGCAAGTATATTCTTTTACCAAAAAAAAAAGAAGAAGAGACAGATAGAAGCAAAGGGGAAAGAAATAGGAAACTAAAGTCTGATTGAGATTGGTCATTATCAAAATGAACCTACGTAGCACCGACACGAACACGGATACTGCGACACACAAATTTTAAATAATTGAGTATTTAATTTTATAACTAAAGAGGCTCTAATTCTAAATAGGTAACACCATGTGTATCTTAAATCGTACTATTCATCATCGCATCATTGACAAACATATTCCAACAAAAAGCGTTTCATAATTAATCTATGTCTTTCTTTATAATCTATAAACCATCATATGTCACACAAAGAAGAAAGTCTTTCCTAATTAAGCTTTAACAAGAGTCTTAAGTGGCAAAAGAAATTTCATTGATTAATCTTTGAAAGTAGATTACAAAGATTAAAGGGGAGCACGTGAGGACGGCATCACAATCAAGGAGAGAGCATCCCAACTATGTAGACACCCAAACTCTTGACAATCATATACCCAATTGCAGACCCAAAAGAGATAGAACATGTTGACAAGGAGTCAACGAATCAGCAAAATAAATCGTTTACAAGCAGAATCTCTATCAATCTCATCAGCAGACATAATACTGGAATATAGCAATAGAGTGCTACCCTTTTGATCCTTTGAGCTGGAGATACCAGTAGAACCATTTCCTCCATTAATCAATAATCCAGACTTTCCAATCTGCATGTGGGCTTTATCTTGAGAATCCATAAGAAACCCATGAGGCATGGTCCTATAAGAGACATTTAGTCAGCCATAGCTGTTCCTGAGGTATTGATTTCCATGATCCCTCCTTATCTGTTGTCTCCCGTAAAATCCTTGAGTCGGCCATTCTGTTGATTGGTTGGTGCTTTCTCCATGGTAAATCTATTGGTAAGTGATCAGCTGTGTTTGAGTAAGGGGGTGTTCTTTTAAAAAAGTCAATGGCTTTCCCGCAAAAAATGAGCCAAATAAAGCTACACAAAGACGAAAATAAGCCAATAATCCAAGTTTTTTGTATTTATTCAAAAAAATTAGATTTCGGTCAAAATTTTTTACTTTTTAGATTTCTCTCGTCGTGACGATGTAATAATCCCCAAAAAATTGACAATAAACCAAGTGATACGAAAAAAATTTGAATAAGGACAAAAAATAAACTAGCTGTTGTTGAAGTCTGATCTTTCATGAATGAGTGAGTCAATCTTCAGTCCCTGGAAATGTAGCTAGAAAGAGCACAACAACGCACACCAGAATAGGAAACCATGCACGCAACCACCAGCACACACAACATACGTTAAATGGACACTACACACCTTTAGATCAGGACACAACACACACCAGCACGACACCACACCTTTAATGGACACTACACACCTTTAGAGGACACAACACACACAACTCACACCGGCACGACACCACACCTTTAGACGACCCCACTCATCCAACACACGCACACAAAGGAGAAGGAAGCCTCTCAACTGGAATGCAAAGCTTGAGAGTATTCCCAGAGTGTCCAAACCAAAACGTACGTCACGAAAAAAACAAGAGAGGATACTAATTGGGCTTTAAGTGTCGGACACGTGTTTAGAGAGTGACAGTGTTCGACACAGATACGTGACCTCCCACAAAGTGTTCGTGCTTTAGAAATGGTCAACTAAAGAATTGGGGCATCAGTGGGAGTACCAAAAATCTAGGGGCACGTGGCCCCTATAGCACCACTTGGCATCCGCCCATATGCTACCCACCGTGTGCGGCAGAAGCCTGAGACGGTTGAGTCGGCTGTCATACTTTGGGTGGTTTTGGCTTTGTAAGACAGGGCCATTAAGAGTGCGCCAGCTCAGCTCTAGTTTTCCAACTCAGAACTTAAAAGTGGTCAAGATTCAGCTCAACATTCAATGGCCAGATTTGCTTTGTATTCTGTTGGCATTTTATCTGTAATATACTGTATTCTGTTTTGTATTCAATTGTATTGTACGGTATTCAGTTGGGGATTTTGTTAAGGAGAGTGGAGAGGACACATCATATAAGCTCCTCCACCTCTCTTCTGTTGTAATGAGAAAAGTAGAACAGAGAGAGAGAAAAACAGAAAATGTTCTTGGATTCTTTACATGCATATCTTTGTTCTTCCATAGGCTTAAAAATTAAGTTAAGAGTGACTTTTTTTTTTAATCTTTATTCAAAATTTTTTCGCAATGGTTAATTTTGCGCCACAAAAATAAAAAAAATTCAAATATTGTGGAAAAATTAAAACAAGTCATTCTTAAGCCTCAAATAGGCTTGGCCAGCCCTGTTTACCATATATAAATTGCTGTTTGGAGGGAGCACGGACTGAATTGGCTCGGTTTTATAGTAACCAAGAACCAAAACAATAACTAAAATTGCACAGACAACCAAAATTTAGGATATAATTCGTCAATATCAACCAAGTATATATAGAATACAAGAATACGAGGCATCACCAATCTCATAAACTATATTATAAAATTTAGGATATAATTCGTCATGCCGACAGTGGAGGAATAGGGCGGACTGTAGTATTAAAGTAGTAAGCCAACACTTTTTTGACGTATCTAAATTAAATTAAAGTAAATCATACGTAAGTATATATATGGTTCACATTGATTTGTAACCAGAACTGTTAACGTCAATTCACAGACTAATCCATTTATCTCGGACTAGAATTTTTTAAAGTTGAGATCGAACCACACTATCAAAAATTGTATATCAAAACATTTGGTTTGGTTTGGATCGGATCGCGATTTGAGGATTTTTGTGCTCATCCCTAATTGCAGTTGAAAAGTATTGGAGCCCGTGCGAGAAATGTGCATTCTTTAGAAAATGTACTCCATGTTTGGAATTGTGTGGACTGCTTCAAACCAATACCAAGGCTTTGGCATGTCGTTGACGCTTTCTATCTTAGGCAATAGCATAGATGTGTTTTGTTTTATAATTGTTAAACTCTTGTAATCTTTCTTCTCATACACACACACACACACACACACAAAACTTCACTTAAGGGCGTCCGCACTGTATAAAGTGCGGACGTCCCCTTTTCCGATCGAATTTCAAAGATTCGAGCTACTTAATGTGTTTAGAATGTGATTTTAAAGGTATCCTCTAGAAATTGGCAAAAAAAAAAAAAGACCGGGAATGGCTTTATCTGATTAGTTTTTTTTGAACCGTTCAAGGAAAACTACTCGAATGAAGCCCTTACCGATCTCTTTTTTTTTTTTTGCTGATTTCTGTAGTAAACTCTAAAAATCACGTTTTGATCACATTGAGCGGCTTGGATCATCGAAATTTGATCGGAAAATGGGGCGCCCGCACTCAAGCAAGTTGGTAAAGTTGACTAAAATAATCACAACATTGCATTATAGAAGAAGTAGGCACATCGCACACACGAGGAAATTAAGCGCGCTCTCTCAATACACACACACACACACACTCCCCATGCAGTTTCGGGAGAGCCAAGATCCACATGAGCCAAGAACCTTTCATGTGACGCAAAACGAGAATCATCATGATCCTATTTCACGATCCAAAACATTCATGTAGTAGGTCTTGATTAATGTGTTTAACCTCCATGCCAAAAATCAAGTTTTTGAAGATCGGTGAATGTTTTGTCTAATCATATTTGTCACAAGAGAAATAAAAGGTCAGGCTCTAACTGTCTACCTCTCTTGTGGCAAATATGATTCGTTCAAATCAATACCGATGTCCATTGAATTGAATTTTTTGCATGAGTGTTATACACATAGATACTTACAAAATGAACTGTTTGGATTGTTCAAATTGTTAAATGGACTGGTGATCGGTTCCGTTTTGCTTCACATGAGAGAATGTCACATGAGATGATTTTGATTCTTCAAAGACCAAAGGCAAGGCTCATTGGTTAGATTTACCATTTCTCGATCTTTCTCCCTTTGAGGTTAGTCGTAAGGCTTAGTTATAGTAATGTCTTGATATATATGGATTATCAATTTTCAAAGATTTCTATATCCAATTATAATATTATAAAATAGTGCAAAAAATCATAACAACTCCAATTATTATATTGTAAAATAGTGCTCTGAGTCTTGGGACAGAGAGCATGAGCAGAGTAGGTTTGGGGTTGGATATCGTTGAGAATACAAATAATAAAATTGTCTTTCTTTCTTAGCTTAAGTTTTTTGATGAGTTGATGATTAATAATCTAATATGGCACCTGAGCAGATAATAGATTTTGGGTTCGAAACTCACCTCCTACCTAATGATTAAAATTTACATTTGTTTAGCCCGCTTATGGAGGAGAGTGGCTACATGTGACGGAGCGTGTTGAGAATTTAAATAATAACATTTTTTTTGATCAGCAAAAAACTTTAAATAATAAAGTTGCTCCTCTCTTTAACAGCTTAAGCTTTTAAATAATAACATTTGTTTCATTCCGAAGAAAATTTCTTCTTCTTTTTTTTTTTTTTGAGATCAGTAACAACGTTTACTTATTAGATCTCGACATAGGAAACATCGAGCAAAAGCTCCAAAGCAAACCAATGAGAAGGACTCATTAGAAAAGCAGAGGCAAGAGAGAGAGAGAGAATCCAGCGAAATGCTGAAAAGGAAATGAACGAAACAAAGAAAGCTAACATAGTTTAAGCAAAACATGGAAGACAAAAACTCCCTTACCAGCCCAAATGCAAAATTTCACCAAACTGTGACCCCATATATATATGGACCTTTCCATTCAAGGTAATCTGGAAAAATTACTCTGTTTACTTCTTTTGTCACGATCAATTTAAGTAGATATGACAATAGGTATGAAAGAAAATAACAAGAAATTTTAAGTTTGAAGTATAGTCAGACTTAAATCTGTTCGGTTAAATTTTCTATTTCTCAATCTCCCTTTGAGGATACTCATAGCTTTGTAAGGGTTAAACTCATGGGGAAACTATCTGATTTCAAAAATTATTTGGGATGAAGTCGTAGACACCCTCGTTAAGAAAAAGAAGCCAGTTTCAATCACATACAGGAGATAGTACGTAGTAGTAGTCAATGTTATTGGAGTAAAGCTTGATAATGGACAAAGAAAATTAGATAATCAAGCCAAAAATACTACTACTAATATAAAATTAAGACCCTTTGACAATCCTTTACGCTTATTTTCCGTCTTCCCCGTACTGGGTCGCCCCGGCCCTATTTGATGCCAATTCATAAGGGAAGCTTGTCTCTCACAATCGAGAGATTATTCAGTGTCCTTGGGGCATCACGTGGCGGTAACCTGAGTCTCTCCCTACCACACATTGTTGTGGGTACGGTCTTCACAGTTCGTCTTGGGTTTTGAAAAAGTGTGTGGTTGAGAAAAGCCTAGGGAACTACGTGGCGGTGCCTCAGGGGCATTGAATAATTTTTCCTGATAATCCTTTAAGCTTTTTTTTTTCTTTTCTGACCGGCAAAATAATTATGAAGGGAACTATTCAAAGGTTACAACAAGTAAGGGGGAAGGGGAGGAAAATCCAACCAAGATTGGATGAACACCTAACGGACTAAGTCCGAAACACCTGGGGCCACAAAAGCTTTTCTGGAGTATTTGGTACTATATATTGCATGCATGGACTCTTTCAGACTAGTGGCGTCAACTAAAATTTCTATGCAGACTTAAATATAAACTATTTTAATACCTAATTAATCTAAACAATAGCGTAATCATTTTGAAACAAAACTGAATTTTTAAATGTTGGACAATGAATAGATACATGAGGTTATTATTATTATTATTATTTTTATCAGAATTTATTTTTGGGAAAATGATGGCCAGTAACGTGTTTTGATAATTAATATCCGTCAAGGATATTTTCAGCATTAACAAATGTTCTCAGCATGTCCTTGGCTGATATTAATTATTAAAACACGTCATCGGCCGTCATTTTCCCATTTTTTTAAATAAATCTTTGAAAATGATTACAAAGATTTAATGGATCAAGGTCATATTGACGAAACGCCACCCGAAAACCAAACCAAAAGGAAGGCAAGGAGGCAACCAAAACACCACAAAAAAATAAAATCTGAAACATCCGCTGAAAAAACCAAAACAACCTTAACAACCTATGACCAAAAGAAAAAACCTGAAGCTCAAGGGAGCAAATCGAAACCAAGATTACAACCCAAACCCGCCAAACCTAGATATTAAAAAACCAGAGAAAGAGAGGCACCATCCTCGAAATCAACTTCTTCCTCCGAAGCAAATTCTTCCCTCCAAGTCATCAAGAGCATGTATTCTTTCCTTAAATTCTTCCTCTTGCATTTCAACAATTTTACTTAAAATATAATTTCTCCCTCCTCTAACTTCAACACATGAGGTCAAATTAAATGAAATTTATTAGGCATTTGGATCAAAAAATTGATGCTGTACGTAGAAAGTTCGATTTTAATACTAATTGTTAATGTGTTCTTGTATTGGAAGATAGTTGGATACGTGTACACTCTTTTATAGGTCAAACATTGTGAATAATGTAGGAAGATAGTTGGATACGTGTACACTCTTTCATAGGTCAAACATTGTGAATAATGTAGTGAAAAAAGCACCACAACGAGAAATTAGATGTCAGAAGACACTGTCCAAAAAAGACCTCTCTCTAAAGGGTAAAGACCTCCACCTATAAATAAGGCACCCCACCTTTCTAGTTCCCAGTATCCAAATCCCAACTTTTCTCTCTTGATATTGCTTCTCTTTTTCCAAGCTCTGATTTGCTTCACCTTTTACAAACACAACACATTTCTCATACACCTTCCAGCCATGGTTACTGCTGGAAAACTCTTAGTGGTGGTCGTTATGGTGCTAGTAATAGCCACCATTTCCAACTCTGTTTCTGCAGATCCGGATATGCTCCAAGACGTCTGTGTTGCTGATCTCAATAACGGTATTTATTTTGTCTATAAAGCAATGCTATAAACACACCTTAATTTAAAACAAACTCCGGACATTTTTAAACATATCTAACGGTTTTGGGTACAGTTGTATCCAGAACTGTGTTTTAAATGTATATTCCTAGATTTTCTGTTATCAAAAACCCGTTTTCCTTTTTTGCTTGTACTAATGGTTCAAAAGCTTTATCGAATTTGTGTGTGTTTGCGAATATTTTTTTGTATTGTAGAATAATACACTTTATGATGGGATGATTATGGTCGAATGCAACAATAAGTTTGAAGTTATTTCGTCCTTTCTTCGAGTAACTAAAATGCCGATGTACTTATTTCTTATCTTTTAAATTGAAAAATATTGGTAATTTAAAATCATTTTGGATTCCATGTAAATCAAACTCTGATATTTAAAATTATAAGAGACTAACATACTAATATTTAAAATTTACATGAGACTAACATACTAATTATATTGAAAATAGTTAAAATTATAACTAAGTACTAATATCGGATAAGTATAAATTATGTGTGTGCCCGAAACCTTTGTTAGCTCCACTACAGTTCCGTCACTTTCCGTTGGTATTATTTGTTTATGGTATTCCCTTCCTCTTTGGGAAAATGACGGCCAAAGATGTTTTGATAATTAATACCCGCCAATGACATTTTCAGTATTAACAAATATTCTTAGGTTGTCCTTGATAGATATTAATTATCAAAACACGTTCAGGACCGTCATTTTCCCTTCCTCTTTGTCCACAAGGAATCTTTTTTCTCAATCTATTTCATTTTGGCGTAACAGTACCTAATATTACTCAACCTTATTGCTGATTCACAGATGTGAAGATGAATGGTTTTGCCTGCAAGACAAACTTCAGCGCATCGGATTTCTTCTTTGCCGGTCTAGCAACGCCACAACCCACCAACAATACGCTGGGTTCAATCGTGACTCTAGCCAGCGTGTTTCAAGTTCCTGGCCTCAACACCCTAGGTGTCTCCATGAATCGCATCGACTTTGCCCCCGGTGGCCTTAACCCGCCCCACGAGCACCCACGTGCCACCGAGATATTGTTCGTTCTCTACGGAGAATTGGAAGCTCACTTCATTACCACAGCCAATGTGCTTGTTTCTGTGACTCTCAAACAGGGTGAAGTATTTACTTTCCCTAAGGGTTTGGTTCACTTCGAAACTAATATTGGGAAAGAACCGGCCGCCACTATCTCTGGGTTTAACAGCCAGAATCCAGGCCGCGAGGACATTCCCACCTCGTTGTTTGCCGCCACGCCTCCAGTGCCGGATAGTGTGTTGAGTAAGACTTTCCAGATATCATATCAGGAGGTTGATGAAATCAAGTCAAAGATTGCCGGATAGTTCTAGAAGGTGCTTTGTGATTTGGGATTGGTATGTCAGTTTTCTTGTTTTTCTTCGTGTTGTTGAATAAGGATTCATGGTTTTACGAAAAGAAATAGTGGGTCGGAAAGTGAATCGATGTTGTATTTGAGTCCATTTACCTATGTATTCGGTTTCGCTTTTTGTGTTTACCGAGAAATAAGAAGATTGTTTTAAATAACAATAGTATCTAGCTAAATATGTATCGATGATAGTAGTGAATCACCCAACTTTGGATTATAATGCCTATAATATAGGCACAATATACAAGCCACTTGAATTTTAACATTAAGATTTTAACATTAAGAGGTTTTTGTGCATGTTTCTATAGTTATTGACTTCGAAATGGTCGGATGTGAATGCCAACTTCATTTTTGTTTTTTTGATCTCACACTAAGCAAGTTGCAATATATATTTAGAAACGGTAAAAGTTTATAAAAAACTTGACAAATGGTACATCGAGAAAGCAAAAAGAGAGGCAAACCAGTCGTTTCATAATATTGATACATGAAAAAGGAGAGATCCAAGATAAACCCATCCAACTAAATGTTGAATGGAACCCAAAACACGTACCTCAACCTACACATCAACAACACTCAAACTGATATCCACCTAGACCCACAACACACAATTAAAGATACAAGAACACTAGAACACCATCATAGATAGATCACCGAAATGCCTTGAATTTGACCATGCAATCTGACTTTCCAAGCTCCCCTGAAGCAACATTAATTCCCCATCCTTCATCTATGTTTCATGGATTTGGGTACGTAGCATCGGTGTGAGTATGTGCTAATTAGGTGTCAAATTCGTCTGCATTTTGTTACGTAAGAGATTCATAGAATACACAGACACGACAATATTATATTTCCTCTAAATTTTTCGGATACAATATTGATGCTCACAAGATAGTAAGAAATTTTGTGCAACAATATCCGGAGTTTGTTTGCATGCATTTTCACACTCGGGTGTAATATCCCGGGCCGAAACTTATCCCCAAAACTATTTATGGCCAGTCTCCCCCCTTTTCGAAATTTTGGACCCTCTATATCTGATTTCTATGGACGATAATGTCATTATTAATTATGAAATTGCCACCAATATTTATGAAAATTGTCATTATCCATATACCCTTCCTCAAAACAAATTAACAATGTGTACGTAGTCAGTACTCCTATATAATAACCTCCCCCCCTAGAATATCGAGGCACCACCTACTGTGTCTCCATACACCTCCAAAACGCTAACGTAAGTGAAAAACTGGATTGTAGCATAAAATATATATATAGCTCCAAAATTTCTCTGTTTTCAGGAATAGAAAATCAACTTGGATGATACTAGCTTATAAGGAATCAAATCCAACTAATTTTGATGCTTGTAGCAGGTGGATTTGTACTATATATGATCTCTGCTACAGGATTAGTTAATCAACAAATTAAGCATCAATCTGAATCCGAAGACACATTATTCCATTGTAGGGTTTATTATCCTAATCCTTGGTTTACGGAAAACACTTTTGAATATCCCATGCATGCACTCTGTTCCTTCTATATTTTGATGGTCATCGAGATGGATTCCAAACTGTAATTCAAACATTATGAAGAAACGAAAGGAAATAAAATAATTCATGTGACGACTTCTCCTTCCTCATTACTACACCTAAATAAATATTTTTCTTTTGGCCAATCTACACATAAATAAATATCAGTATGTATATTTTTAAGAAAAACTAAAATAGGAGCAAAAGTGTTAAGGAAATAAATTCCATATTGCTTGGGAGTGGAATGGGTGATCACTTAATAACATCTGAGACATCTCCACTCGTTGCCAATTGGTTTTGAGATGGATATAAAGTTTCCACATGGTATCAGAGCGGGGCCCGTTCCACCCCACATTTTAAAAATTCACAATGCACATCCTACGATGACAGACCAGTAAAAAGGCTACACGATGATAGGACCCAAAAAGTGGCCACACGTGACAGACTCAAAACGCGGCTGCACGTGAGGGGGGATGTTAAGGAAATAAATTCCACATTGCTTGGGCGTGGAATGAGTGATCACTTAATAACATCTGAGACATCTCCACTCATTGCCAATTGGTTTTGAGATGGATATAAAGTTTTCACAAAAAGCTTGATAAATTTACTGTGGTCACTAGCGTATAAATCTTTTAAGGCCATAATTAAGATGACTGCATATATATTTGGCAATAGTAAAAATATAGGGGGGCACATGACTCCCTGCACCTTCTTGAATCGGCTCAACGCCATGACGTTAGGTGGCTGCCTAACGCTCACACATTTTTGGAAAAATACCATGTCCAAAACTCTAAAACGTTCTAATCTAAAATTTCAGAAGTAAAACTTCATTGTCGAAAGAGAAGACGAGCAATAGAGGAAACCACGTGACATGCCACAGAGCATGCTGGTCAAGTGGAGAGAAGAAACTAGCACTGTCTATTTCAATCAGTCTCAGAATTTCCACATTTCGCCGGAGATCATCAATCCAAATCCAAAAAAAAAAAAAACAGGCATCATCCTGACCTTGAACAGCAGCATCGTTCTCAGTATCATAAAACCTTTACTTTACCCATCATTCTTAGTATCGTAAAACCTGACTTCACTCATCATTCTTAGTATCGTAAAACCTGACTTCACTCATCATTCTCAGCATCATTCAGCAACCTAAACTTCAATCCACAATTTCTACTCGTAGCAGACAAGAATTGAGCTTAAGAAAACTCTATCAGCAACCATTACTCTTGATTCAGCAATGAGATCGAACCTCTCCAAGATTAGCAGTAGAACTATATGAGCTTTGAATGATTCTTTGTTCCACATCGTGAGCAAGCCTCCTGATGACCCTTTAGCTTCTAAGAATGCAGACTCCACCTCACCTCTTCTCCTAAGATTTTGAATTGTAGTACGCTGATCGAACTGCTCCACCTTAGTTTCTTGGATCATGGTTAAGTCTGGACATCTTTCATTAATCAGTTTGACATAAACATCTTCTTCATTGAGCTGCCCAACCTTCTAATGTTCCAATAAATGAATTTCATTCTAACCAAGTACTGAGAAACGATTGTTCTTAGTAGAAGGTTATACTCTTTATCTTCTTTTTCATTCAGCTTTGACATGGCCCTGACATGATTTTCAGAAAACTCCACCCCCAATCTTTTGCCAGCCAGAGTCGTAGACTGTATCTCATTCAGGGGTCTGTTGATGCCAAGAATACTACTCTCAGACTCCGATTCATTTGTTTCTTTACTCAGCGATTCTTCTAATACCTAGCGTCGAATTTCCTTTCTCTGTAACGCAGGACGTAGCTCCACATGTAAGTCAATACCATGCAGTAGAGAAGCTCTAATATAATTCTGTGAGCCAATAACTACCAAGCTATTTAAGATTAGAGGATGGATATATGGGAAATTACATCTTCTCTATGGTTGGCCACCACCTGGGCCTCAGCACTTTGGGCTTCATTTACTGCTTGTCCCACCCCCTGGTCCTGTTGGGATTCTTGATGAGAAAGCCCACAAGAGTCAGAGACTCTTCACCTTAAGCCTCGAACAGGCTTGGACTGCCCCTGTCCACCATAAAAAAAAAAGGTACAATGCTCCTGCCACAACGTTGGTGCATGCTTTAGAAAAAGTACTCAAAATTTTTGGATTTGGGGACTGATTTGTTGTGCGGAAGCGATAACAAACATAGAAAAATGGATGTGATACTGTTATGTAATTGAGCAAACCACATGAGAGAGAAAGAGAGAGAGAGAGTGAGGACGATGTCCATCAAACATGTCGAATACTGCATTCACCAGAAATGGATCCGCATCCGCTGGAAATTTGTTCTCAAGCACACAATTCGAGTTTCCACCAAATCTATCTGGTTACGCAACCGTAACTTACCCTTAAAAATTACTAATACTTTTATACTTCCAGTATATGGAAATGGAACACTCAACTCCTCTGGCTTCTCTCTATTTGGATCAGAAGCCCCAAGCTCTGTGTCACCCTCATCATCCGGACCGATCACTACCCAATCCTTCTTTTCTCAGTCAGCTGAACCCTCATTTCAGAAGACTCATCCTGTATCCGGACAGAGTAATACTCCTTTCACGCCAAGTCTCATCCCTTCCTTCGGTGCACTAAACATTTCCAGCACTGCATCAACTGGAAATTGCTTTGAAGGAAATTTGTGCTCAAGCGTGCACAACTCATTTGTCCTACAGGCGCTGCTGGTTTTGATCCGACGACTGTAAGTGGCCCTTAAACTTTAACATATGGTGTTAAATCATTTAGTATATTATTGTTATTCACACTTTTTTTGAGCTAAATTTATCAGTCTACATAGTGTTCTACGCAGAGCTCTCTACACACACTCCTTTTCAGCCGGTGCCAACTGCTGATTCCGAAGGTGTTCGTTTAGGCAACATTGGCCGGTCAGTAGCAGGTAACTAGTTAATTGCACTCCTAGTCTTTTGCTCTTGTTGTATCTCATACTCATGCCTTTACTTATTTATTTATCACTTGCTGTTGGGAATTGCTTTGGTTGGAATGCTTTCGGTCCATCAGTTGCGGCAAATTGCAGATTTTGAGGACATTGGAAGAGCACAACACTGAAGATTCGGAATTCTCTAGAAACTTTCTTGGAGTGAAAATTTTCATTGAATCTTCACAATTTCCATAATGTAGTTTCTTATTGAAAATTCAAATGACATTTGGAGGGTTTTGATATTGTTATTCAATTGAGTGAGCCAATAAACCAACGTTGATGTAAAAAGATAATGTCAAAGAGAATCCATTTTGAATGGAAGGAAATGATTACCGATCATCATTTAGAAATTTAACGAAGGATGATCAGTAATCAAAGGATGAGGTCGCAAAGAATTACTCTTAGCCACAAAGATTTACTCATGGCCGTGAAAAAGTACTCATGGCCCCAAAAAATTACTCATGGCCGCCAATAATTACTCATGGCCGCCAAACATTACACTTGGCCCGCAAGAATTACTCATGGCCACCATTCTTGGTGGTCATGAGTAATTGTTGCTGGCCAAGTGTAATTTGTGGCGGCTTGAAGTAATTTTTGATGGCCAAGAGCAATTCTTGGCGGCCATGAGTAATTGTTGCCGGCCATGTGTAATTATTGGCAGCCAAGAGTAATTATTGGCGGCCAGAAGCAATTCTTTGTAGTCAAGAGCAATTTTGGATAGCCAAGAGTTAATTCTTTGCGGTCAATAGTAATTCTTTGTGGCTAGGAGTAATTCTTCACGACCAAAAGTAATTATTTTGTGAACTTCTAATCTCAATCATTGGTTTCAATGGTTGCGATAAAGTGTCTTTTTTTGTGTTTTGGAACGCTCATATATATATTCTTCAAATTAGCACATAGAGGAGAAAAAATTTGGGAAGCTTTGGTATTCTTCTCTCTTTTTATTTTTATGAAAAATCACAGAGATATTAATGTACAATTATTAGAAGTAAATAAACCCATATGGCAATTGTGTAATATGTGCATGAGCCTAAACCATTGGATCAAAGCAATCTCAACCATTGCAATAATTTGTCTTTCGTTAAGTATGGATGAGCCCTACACCTTTGTATTATGTACTATAGATATGTGAAAAACAAAGGGTAATGGCTATGATGCTCCCAATTATTCCCAATCATAGGATTG
This sequence comes from Rhododendron simsii, assembly GCA_014282245.1. Classification (NCBI taxonomy): domain Eukaryota; kingdom Viridiplantae; phylum Streptophyta; class Magnoliopsida; order Ericales; family Ericaceae; genus Rhododendron; species Rhododendron simsii. The sequence continues at coordinate 23,080,529 of CM024963.1, read as the reverse complement.
TATGAGCGGATCTCAACCATCTCAATCATTAATTGTCAAAACATTTCAGTTGTACGCGCGTGTAGTCATATAATGTAGTAAGTGTAGCCATATAACATAGTAAGTGTTTGTCTTAGTAAATATTATGTGAGCTCTATTTTAATGGTAAGTAATGTTGCGATTTTTTGGCTAGGAAAATAATAAAATCATCTCATTTTTAGCAAATTCACATTACTTTTTACGAGTGATTTTGATTTAACGACTGTGATTTACATATTTTCAATCTAAGAGTCCATATTCAATGCGAACATCATGCTCCCATACCACTTGGAAGCATGACAAAATTTTTTGAAACCGAAGATATCGTATTTACTTATTTCCATCCACCTTCTCTCTTTGGTCACAATGACAAGCAGAAACGGAAAAACTTAGGCATTTTTTTTGCATGCTGTTTACACTAATCAACAAATTTTAATATTTTACCATCTCGTTCACATTTACAAAGAACTTTTTTCCTCACATACTCGTCAACACCTTATTCATTAGTGGAAACAACTTGACATTTCTCACCAACTTATTTACTACCATAAATAACAAATTTTCAACAAAAATAAATAAAATCTCCATGTTTTTCCTTAGTGAAAACACCGCCTTAGTCATAATATTGTTCCCCTTATTTTTGGACGACTCGGAATTCGCTACAATAGACTGAGTAATCCGTGGTTCCAATCAAACGGCCCACTTGCAGGCTTAGTTAATCACCGTATTACTCCGTTTCACCTATAACGATCGAGGACAAAAATCTCAAATCTTACTTATCCAAAAAAAAAAACCCAATCCCCAATCTTGACAAATTCAACTAGCAACTCTCTTGTTGCACCTTAAATTGACAGTATTGAAGCTACACCAAAGTCCATTTTGTTGACATACCATTCCACAAGCAAAATGTGAAGTTATGCGTGTAAATCTGGCGTTGGTGTGGCATGACCAGTTCAATCCTACTCCACATATTGGATATCGTCTAGAAAATATGTACGTAGTTTCTAGCTCGTCTACAATACACACCCCTTAAAAGGGTGTACCATATGCACCTATTTTATAATTCATTCATAACATTTTAGCATGTTTCGTAACTTTTGTTCTAGAATTTATAACTTTTCAGCAATACGATTCGTAACATTTTCATTATGCTTCATAACATTTTGGTGTATATCGTAACCTTTATACGATTCGTAACTTTTTAGTAATACGATTCGTAACATTTTCTCTATAATTCATAACATTTTGGGGGGTGCATATGGTGCATATGATACACACCCAAATAAGAGGTGTGTATTGTAGCATTTCCCCTAACTTGAATGTTTATTACCGATGTTCAACTCTAATGCGCGTACTTGTGACCTGAGATTAAAATTTTTTTTTTGTGCACATTTTTAGAGTTATTGAATTGGAAATGGTCAGATGTGAATGTGAACTTCATTTTCTTGGATCTGACGTTAAAAAAGTTAGTACAACATTCCCATCCCCTGGATAGTACTTGTGCGGGTACGTGTTCAAGTGCCACACCTCGCTGGATATAGACCGGGACCGGCGATAGTCGTGAACTCCATCTGCTGGGCATGGCTCAGGGTAATACTATGCACAAAATGAGGGTTTGATACATCGTTGCGTGCTAATTATAAACTCCAAATTATCTACCATCTTCGTTTGGATCTCAAAATGCAGCACTATATCAGGGCAAAGCCCCAAATAAATTTTATCTTTTTATCTCTTTCCACTCATTACTCAAAAACCTTCCTTAAAATTCAAACCAAACAATAGCGTGGTAGCTAGGAGGATGTCCAAACACTCGCCCGATGTCCTCTTATCCGATACCTGTTTACACCATATTTCACCGACAGCAAGTAAAACAAAAGACAAACAATACCCCTCCCCCAATTGCTGAGTGCTTTCCGGACAAGAAAATTTGTCCTAGCTAGGATGAGGATCGGAGTATTATAAGGAATCAAAATGCACCTTTTGAAAACTAATCCTGCCAACTTTGTAGTTGGTGGATTTGGACGACGAGGCTAACTAACCGATATTAAAAAAAAAAAAACCTTAAACAGAAGTAATAAAGTATCCTTAATTGTCCTTTGTTTGATTTGGAAAAGCATCAACGTGAAATTCATAGTCCAAAGTAGTTTGATTAGGTATCCTTAATCGTGCTTTGTTTTGGAATATGCTTTTGATTATCCCATGCACCTCTGTTACATGACTGCTTACACTTCAATTAAAAGCGACCCTTCTGGTTTAATTTATTTGTAGGTCATCGATTCCAAGCTGTGCTTCATGCAACCATTTAAGAAACACCAAAGTAATTACTAAAATAAATCAACTAATTGGGGCTAGCTCAGTTGGCAAGTACTCTTGAATCTTACTAGGAGGTTAGGAGTTCGAGTCTTCCTACATGCATATGGGTGTTCTTCCCTTAGAGGAATTTTTCTTTCTTTCTTTCTTTCTACTCTATAATGGGTTTATATTTCTCGTAGTGGTTGAATTGTTGGATTTGGTTGTCTCGTGAACTCTCATAATTGATATAGTGTTTTGGGATTGTACTATATACTTTATATCTGATGTAAAAATAATCTCTTATATCGATTGTTAAAAAAAAATAGTAAAATAAATCATGCGACAACTGCTTACTCACTTCCCTTCCGTACCAGCAGTGGTTGGAGTCAGGAATCCTAAACAAAGAGGATCATTTATTAATTGCAACCTTTTGAAAAAAGGGAATTCCACAGCTAAGCACAATTAGACCTCTATTGCTAAATATACATAAATAAATGCCACTATCACGTATATATTTTTTTTAAAAAAATAAAAATTTAACATAGAAGCAAAGGGGAAAGAAATAGAAAACGAAAGTCTGATTGAGATGGCTGTAATTTTAAAAATTTACTAGTAAAACTTGATAAATATTATACAGTGGGAAATAGTATTGTAACTCTTAGGGTCATTAATTATTGAACGAAATCAATCCAGGCCATTAAACTACGGATCGATTTTGATTTCTTAATCACGGTTTGCTTGAAAGCTGAGATATCATGCATGTTCATAATCTATTTATTTAAAAGTACTTAAAATTTCATAGATAATCAAAACATATATTGAAATCACCAAAATTCATCAATATCAACCAAGAATAGAATAGTAGAATACGAGGTATCGCTAAACTCATTAACTATATAAAATTTAGGATATAATTAGTCATGCATGACAATGAAGGAATAGGACGGTGGACTGGAGTATTAAAGTAGTAAATTAACTAACTATGGCTTAGCCAATGCTTATTTGGCGTATCTAAATTAAATTCCACGTACGTATATAAACGGTTCCTATTGACTTAATTGGAATCAGAACCATTAACGTAAATTTACAGGCTAAACCATTTAACTCGGATTTGGATTTTTTAAAATCGAGGCCAAACCGCACTATGAAAATTTACGTATCAAAACATTTGGTTTGAATTGGATGGCGATTTGACGATTTTTTTCACCCCTAACAGCAGCTGAAAAGTATTGGAGCTTGCGCGTGCTACAAGAATTGTTTCTTTGGAAAATGTACTCGAAGTCTGGAAAATTTGTGGACTGCTTCATTTTTTTTTTTTTGACAAAAGGGAGAAGATTTTATTAATCTGAAAGGCGGAAAAACGCCTAAACATTAGAGAGAGAGGAATCCCATGGGGGCAAGGTAGTTGTCCACAGACCGGACAAACTACAAGAGAAGGCTTTCTTTGCATAAGCATGTGCAACCCTATTATAATCACGTTTGACAAAACTAAATTAACACAACTGAAACGAATCTTTCAATGCTAAACAAACTTGTACCAAAACTGCAATATCAGGGGGTGGATCTTTTGACATGGAACAATTTCGGACAATCGACTCTGCATCCGATTCAATAAGAACACGTCCTACATTCAGAGCAACACCCAAGTTCATACCATTTCTAATTGCTTCAAACCAATACCTAAGGTTGACATAAGAACACGTATAAAGTACATTAATTCATAACCAAGTTGGTAATGTTGACCTTTCTTTTTTGACAAAAGAGAGAAGATTTTATTAATATGAGAGGCGGAAAAAATGCCTAAACATCAAAAAGAGAGAGAAACCCTATCGGTCTCGGCTTTTTGTATTGCTGGTGGATCTGGAAAACCCGAAATGATTTGGGGTAAAGTTGACTATAAAAATCACAACATTGCATTATAATAGTAGGCACACATGGAGAAATTAAGCTATTTTGTACTCCATATAATTATATATATGGTAATTAATTTAGTAATTAGAGCAGTTTCGGGAGAGCAGGAGGAGTAGGTTTGGGGTTGGAGATTAGGTTTTGGTTCATTTTCAACAAAAATTCCTCACTGGCCCCACATGCAAAATTTTACCAAAATTGGGGCCCCATGTGATCTAGAAAAGTAGTACTGTACTTTCTTTGCTTCTTATCCAAAACTGATAACCTTTCATTATCCCTTAGTAGATTACATTATGTACGAAATTAGAAATAACAAGAATTTTTTTTTAATAAGTTTTAGAAAAATTCTAAAATTAGTTAGATGGACTGACAATAACAAGTATGTAAATGTGTATTAAAAAGTGCAAGAAGTACACAAATACTTATTTTTCTTGTCTTCTTTTGTGCTTATTGTAAGCTCACTGAAACACAATAGAAAGACCTTAAGTTTTAATTAAGTAAAGCCAGATTTAAATTTGGCTTGGGGTTGACTCCCAAAATGGAAGGTCACACATTCAAAACTGAGTCAATATCCTCTCATGTGATGCTAAATGAGAATCATCATGGTCCTATTTCACGATCCAAAACATTCATGTAGTAGCTAGGTCTTCGTGTGTTTAACCTCCATGCTAATGTTTTATCTAATCATGTGTCTTAAGAGAAATAAAAGGTCAGGCTCTAGATGTATATGTCTGTCATGCTTGTGACAAATATGATTCGTTCTAATTGATACCAATGTCCGTTGAATTGGATTTTTTGCATGAGTATTATACACATGGTGACTTACAAAAATAATTGTTCGGATCGTTAAATGGACTAGTGATGGGATCCGTTTTGCGTCACGTGAGAGATTGTCACATGAGATGATTTTGATTCGTCAAGACTAAAGGTGCAGCTCATTGGTCAGTTTTACTATTTCTCTCTTTGAGGTTAGTTGTAAGGCTTAGCTATAGTAATGTCTTGATATATATATGGAATATATATTTTCAAAGGTCAGTTGGCAAGCCCTAGACACCCTAAATGAGGGAAAAAAAATGAGTCGAGTGTCAATGAAATACCGAAGACATTAGAAGTCAATGTTTACTACTCCCTCCGTCCCTTTTTAAGTATTCTGTTTCGTAATTCCAACTTATTAAAAAGACATCATCATTATACCTTTCACATCAACTTTTTTCTCCATTTTCTCTACTTATCCATCATCATTACACTTTTACTCACTAACTTTTCAAAATGGAATCTACTTTTAGGGACAAAATAGACAATACACCAATTTTTACCCACTAACTTTACAAAATGGACACTTATTAAGAGACAGCCCAAAATAGAATACCGGACTCTAAAAAAGGGACGGAGGGAGTATATTTTTTTTTAAGCGATAAAAATATTGTTAATGAAAAACTCGATAAAGGTACATTGAGCGAGAAAGAAAGAAAAGAGAGAGTCATAATAAAAGCCACATAACAAATCACGTAACCATCACATAGCTTTCCTAATCAGAGTATCCAAAACTTTGTCCCAAGTAATCCATTGCATATCGTTCCGCAAATATCGAAAATATTGAGTTCAAATCCCGAGAGTACTATCATTTATCAATAGATCTATCTTTCGGTAGAAAGATATAGATCTCTACTTGGATCTCTCTCCATATATAAATATGGAAGAAACCAACACTTAAAAGGGTGTAACCAACGGAAGGTTCTCACACTGTCCTCGACATTGTTCTCCGATGATGTCCCTTGGGCAGGTTAATTTTTTCTTCTTTTTCTTTTTTTTGGTGGTCACAACTATCGTTTAATTTCTTTGAGATTCTAACCATGGCGCCTCGACCTTGTTTGTTTTTGCTTATTTGGGTTGGACTTCTAGATAATGAGTGTAGAGAGAAGTAAAGTAATGATTAAAAATATGGGTAATGATTAGAAAGAGAATCAGAGGTAGAGAGAAAATAGAAAGTAATGATTAAAAATAGGGGTAATGAGTTGAGAGAAAAATAAGATAATAATTACAAATTCAAAACAAAAATATCCAACCGAACGGGGTTGAGTCTTGATTAGCCCAAGGTATTGTGTTACTACTATATTGTCAAAACCAGAGATACAACGTACCCAAAAACCTAAACAATAAAACAAAGAATAAGAAGACAGAGATCATATTAGCAAGTTGGAAATGGTACAAGGTTATTGAATTGGTTTTTCTTTGATAAGTTCAATGACTATTGTATCCCCATTTATATACAATCATTGAGCGGGTCATGCGGGCTTATGCCTTGAATAGTACTATCTTATTAGATAAGCTTGTTAATGGAAACAAGAAAATTAATTAGACACACCCAGAGGGGTTGCTCCAGTGGTTCGGTCGGATGTCCAAATTTTAGGAGTACTTCTTAAGGTTTAAGATTTGATTATTCATAGGGTGAGTACCTTGCTGTAAGTGGGGGACTGTGACTAGTGTGGCCGTGCTAGCTCCTCCAAAGGTTTGGGTTGCACAATTGGATCCATTTAATGACTTGGTTGTAGTCTTGCAGAGCTATTCCTCCGTTAAAAAAAATAAATAGAATAACTTCACCTCCCAACGGTATGGACACAAATGTCAAAAATACTAATACTAGTAAAATATTTTGACCCCTTGAAACTGGTCCTTATATGCTATCAGCTATAGGGTGGTTTCCCATATTTTCGTACTGGGTCAAATTATATTTATTTATTAGGGACTGATTTTTGCACTCCCTAAATTATAAACCGCACTCTTAAAAAAAATTCAAAAATCACTTTTTTTTCCCCCTTTTAAACTGGACCGGGTCATAAATGGCATGCCCATATTTGATGCCAAACCATAAGGGAAGCTTGTCTCACGCAATCTATTGGTCCCCCTCAAGAAATCCTTGCAACATTTTTTATTCGTCACATTTAAATAGTTTTGGTTTTTATTTGGGGTTTTAACACTTTTGTCCCCTCAACTATGCAAAATTTGTTTACTTCGTCCATCATATTTCGATTTTGTCTACTTTGTTCTTATACTATAAGGTTTGAGACAATTAAGAACAATACAAAATGACAGCCTACAAAAATGGACGGAAACTTGTCTTGGTTGAGCAGCATGTCCATGTGAACTGTCAGAAATAGGGCATAATCAACCTCTCACCTTTATAGAAGCGGAGGAAACACATCTCTTTTTTGTCATCATTACACACAACATACATAACCAAACGTCTCTTTAGAAAAGAAAAAAACAGGGGAGCAAAGAGGAATTAAAAAGAAAAAGGGGGCAACGAAAAATGGTAACAACTTAACGCAAATTCATATTTTGAGAAACCTGTAAAACATCATAGCAAATAGACAAAAGAATTCCAATACCAACTCCAACAAGAAAATGATAGAAGTTATAATAAAATACACAAATTAATGAAATTCCTAAGAACAAGATGCAAAATAGAATTTCATTCACGAAAAATTATCCAATTTTTTTGAACAGGTTTTTCAAACTCATAAGCATTTTTTTTAAGAACATGTTTTGAAACAAATCATATAGCAGAAGGATTAAGTAGACGAGGGACGAAGTAAACATATCTTGAATAGTTGAGAAGATAAAAGTGTTAAAAAAACTACTTTTTCTTGAGACAAAATACTTAATTAAGACACTATGACACTGTTTGATTGACAAGATTAATAATGCAACCATATAGGATCCCAGGATATGAATGGTTTTGTCGAAGTAATAACGGTTGAAATAACTCTACCACAACTCATTGTACTGTATATTTTAAAATTTATTACATTATATAAAGAATACGATAAATGTTTGACCACAAAAAATTTAACAAAAAACATCTGATATATGGTCCTGTTTGATATGTATTATGTATAATCCAATCGGCTATTCATGTTCGGTCAATCCAAACAACGTCAGATTTGATAAGTGAGATCAGGTTAAGAAAATCGATTTTTTTTTACCATCAATGAGAAAATAGATGTTAGTAGACGATAGTGTCTAAAAAGGACAAAAAATAGAGGCTTTTTTCAGTTTTTTGTGGGGGCGGGGGCTTATGGAACCTGTTTCATGGATATTGCCTTGACTTCTATGGGGCCTCTCTCTCTCTCTCTCTCTCTCTCTCTCTCTCTCTCTCTCTCTCTCTCTCTCTCTCCAAAAACCTCTGCCTATAAGTAAGGCACCCACCTTTGTTGTTCCCAGTATCCAAATCCCAACTTCTCTCTCTTGTTATTGCTCCTTTTTTCAAGCTCGCTGATTTGCTTCACCTTTCGGAAACACAACAACTTTTTCATACTTCTTCCAGCCATGGCTGCTGCTGGAAAACTCTCTGTCTCTGTGGTGGCCATCATGGTTTTCATAGTCATTTTCAGCTCTGTTTCTGCAGATCCGGATATGCTTCAAGACGTCTGTGTTGCTGATCTCAATAACGGTATTGAATTTTTTCAAAAACCCAGTCTCCCTTTTTTTGCTCACACTAATTGTTCAATGAGTAAATGCTACAACACCCATTTGCACACCCGCACTCGCAAGTTTACTAATTGTCAAACTCGTGTATGTGTTTGTGAATGGTGTTTCAATTACTAGTTGCTTAGTTCTCTAGGCATTTACGGAGACACAATTTCACTCTTATGTAATTACTCTGTTATATTTTGCATTTTAGCATAATACACTATGTATTGAAATGATTTTGGTCAAATGCGGCAATAAGCTGGGTGAAGTTATTTCTTTTTTCGTCAATCTTTGTCCGTAAATATAAGCTTTCGTCCAAACCACCTTAATGTATTTCACTCTTATGTAATTACTCTGTTCTACAGCTGTGAAGATGAATGGTTTTGCTTGTAAGGCAAAATTCAGCGCATCAGATTTCTTCTTTGCCGGTCTAGCAATGCCGATGGCCACCAACAATATGCTGGGTTCAACCGTGACTCCAGCCAATGTGATGCAAATTCCCGGCCTCAACACCCTAGGTGTCTCCATGGCCCGCATCGACTTTGGCCCCGGCGGCCTTAACCCGCCGCACACCCACCCGCGCGCCACCGAGATCATTTTTGTGCTCTATGGAGAATTGGATGTAGGGTTCATTACCACAGCCAATGTGCTTGTGTCCATGACCATCAAACAAGGTGACGTATTTACTTTCCCTAAGGGTTTGGTTCACTTCCAAATTAATAACGGGAAAGGACCGGCCGCCGCTATTGCTGCGTTCAATAGCCAGAATCCTGGTGTCCAGGCCATTGCCGCCACGTTGTTTGCCGCCACGCCCCCGGTTGCGGATAGTGTATTGAGTAAGGCTTTTCAGATATCATATCAGGAGGTTGATGAAATCAAGTCAAAGCTTGGAGGAAAGCGCTAGAGGGTGCTTGCTTTGTGATCTGTGGTGGGTACGGTGTTGGTTTTCTTATTTTTTCTGTTATTGTTGATTGAGATAAGGATTTATAGTCTCTCGAAAATAAACGGTAGGTCTGAAAGTAAAGCTCTATTGTATTTGAGTCTAGTTATCTATGTATTTGGTTTCGCTTCTTGTGTTTACCGAGAAATAAGACGAGTGTTTTAAATAACAGAAACATCTAAATGTATACGTATCAATAGTAGTAGTGATCTATACTGCAAGTATAATGGAGGAGTTGTAGTTTACCGTTCATCGTCGATGGCATCTTTGAAATAACTATTGCACCCTTTTCCTTTCACCTTTTGACAATTGCGTCACTATGTTTCTCATTTCTCTCTCTCTCTCTCTCTTCGTCTCAAAGTCAAACTCAAGATAGAAACATTGCAAATTCCTCCCACCAACTAAAACATCAATGACAACCAGCACTTCTGCACACATGGCCGAATTAAGGGGCATTTTGGCTAACTAATCATTCTCTTTCAAATTCTTTTCATATTTGTTTGTTTTTTTTTTCAATTTTTTTTTACTATTACTTCATTATGATGAGAGAATCTAGAAATTAAAAACTTATGATTGAGACCCAATTAATTTTTTGGCCAATGAGTAAAGAAAGGACCACAACATATATAGTTTAAGCAAAACATTAAAGACAGCCTTGGGGACCATCCGTGGAAGGTAATCTTTACTGACGATCAACCAAGTACGTACATGACATTAGCATGAAATAACTATAAGGAAAATTTGAGTTTCAAGAAAAGCTAGCTAGCTAGATTCAAATTTTAAATCTGTCCGAGTACTTGGATTTGACTCCCAATTATTGCAAGTCACATATGCAAATTAAACTAAAAGGTTGGCTAAATGTTTAGATTTTTCATTACACATTTATGCTTTGAGGTTACTCGTACGTCTTACTAATTGTGAATTCGGGGATGAATTTAAAAATATGCATTAGTGATTTAGTGGAGGCACACAAATTATTAAACTTCCCCATACTTTCTTAAAATATCGATACAATTTTTTGCCGGTAAAATAATCTATTGATGATTATTTATGTAACTTTACCTTTCAGTAATTAAAAGAAAGGAGTGTGTTTGTACAAAATAACTGTGTGAAAATTTCGCACTTTAAAAAATAGATTGACATATATCCGAATAAAGAAAATTTAGAGCAATGTTAGTAAAACGCTGTCATAAATTATTTGTAATTAATATTGTCTTGATATTTATGGAAAATATTGAAAATATTATTATTAGTTATTGAAAATATTGAGTTCAAATCCTGGAGTACTATCAGTTATTATTATTATTATTATTTTTTGGTGTGGTCATAACTATAGGTTGATTTCTGATATTCTAACCACGTACGGGCGCCTCTTGATTAGCCCATGGTATTATGTTACAACTATATTGTCAAAAAGAATAAATTCATTACACCGCAAGTGTAAACTGTTAGGAATGCCTTGTATTCCTTAGTCCCACATTGGTTAATTATGTTGTTCCCGTTTTTGTAGCCTATTATAAATAGGGCTTTTGGGGAACTTCTAAAGCATCTTTTGGGGTTTCATATTGTGGCCTTTCTAGAGTTACGGATTATAGCCGGCTCTTTGTATCTCTTCTTCTCGTTGGTTAGTGAATCCTCCATCTTCTCGCCCGTGGATGTACCCATCTTGGGGAACCACGTATATCTTGTGTCTTTGTGATTTCTTGTTTAGTTTTTAATTTCTCGTTCTTAGCTTCCATTCATAGCGTTCGTTACAACAAACTGGTATCAAAGCTCTACGTTGCAAAAACTAGGGTTTCGTTTCCGATTGTGGCTATGGCGGCTAAATTCGAGATTGCGAAGTTTGATGGGCAGAGTAGTAGTTTCAGTCTTTGGAGAGTAAAGATGAAGGCTCTGTTAACCCAACAAGGATTGCACAAGGCTTTGTTAGGCAAGACTAGTTCTGGCATCAAAGAGGAAGATTGGCATGATACGGATACCAAAGCGCTGAGTTCTATTCAGTTGAGTTTGGCAGATGACGTTCTTCGCGAGGTGGAAGAAGAAACTTCAGTAGCAGGAATTTGGCTGAAGTTGGAAGGCATATATATGACGAAGTCGCTCACCAACAGGTTATATCTTAAACAACGTTTTTATACGTTTCGTATGCGAGAAGGTATACCTGTTAAGGATCATTTAGACGAGTTCAATCGTATTATTATGGATCTGAAAAATATTGATAGTAAAATTGAAGATGAGGACCAAGCCCTAATTTTGCTATGTTCTTTACCACTTTCATATGAGCATTTTGTTACAACCCTATTGTATGGCAAAGACACAACATCCATGGAGGATGTTAAGGCCAGCCTATATTCGAAAGAATTGAGGAAAAAAGTGTCAGGTGAGGGTGATGCGCATGCGGAGGGTTTGTTTGTTAGGGAAAGAACAGCAGAAAGGGTGGAGTCAAGTAATAGGGGAAGATCCAAGTCATCAGGTAAGAAGAAAGGAAAGTGCAGTTATTGCAAGAAACCCGGGCACTGGAAAAGTAACTGTTTAAAACTCAAGGAGAAGGAAAAAGAAGACCAGAAAGGGGGTAAAGTAATTGCTGGAATTGCTGAAAGTTCAGATGAGTCAGATAACGTGTTATCAGTTACAAAGGGCAATTCTCGCTCTAATACCGAGTGGATTATGATTCTGGATGTTCATACCATACGTGTCCGCATAGAGAGTGGTTTTCTACTTATGAGGTGGTCAATGGTGGTACAGTTTTGATGGGCAACAACATGGCCTGTAAGACTGTTGGTTCAGGAACGATTCAGCTTAGGATGCATGACAGTATTATTAGGACTTTATCTGAGGTTCAACATGTTTCAGATTTGAAGAAAAATCTTATATCCCTGGGTGCTCTTGATTCTCATGGTTGCAAATTCCTTATCGAAGGGTGCATTGGTACTAATGAAGGGTCAGAAGCATGGTAACCTCTATACACTCCAGGGCAGTACAGTTTTAGGTGCTGCAGCAACGGTTGCTTCATCCAAGGTTTCAGATTCAGACTTGACTCGTTTGTGGCATATGTGCATTGGGCATATAAGTGAGAGGGGGATGACAATTTTGAGCAAACAGGGTTTGCTATGTGGCCAGAAAACTAAGAAGCTGGATTTCTGTGAGCATTGTGTCTACGGCAAGTAGTGCAGGGTAAAATTCAGTACAACTGTTCATCGCACCAAAGGCACAGTGGATTATTTTCACTCAGATCTTTGGGGTCCCGCAGAGGTAACTTCTAAAGGTGGTTTTCGTTATTTTGTGAGTATTATCGATGATTTCTCTCGTAAGGTTTGGGTGTATATGTTGAAACATAAGAGTGACGCCTTTAATACATTCAAACAGTTTAAAACTTTGATTGAGAATCAGACTGGTAAGAAAATAAAACGTTTGAGAACTGACAATGGCATGGAGTTTTGTCTTGGCGAGTTTGATAGGTTCAGCAGTGATGAGAGCATTGTGAGGCATCACACAGTGAGAAAAACCCCTCAGCAGAATGGTGTGGCTGAACGAATGAACAGGACTCTTTTGGAAAAGGCATGTTGTATGTTGTCCAATTCCGGATTGGGCAAAGAATTTTGGGCTGAAGCCGTTTTCACAACATGCTATTTGGTGAATAGGTCTCCGTCAACTACTATTGAGTGTAAAACTCCGTTTGAGGTATTGTCAGGTCATCCAGCTGATTATTCTGTGTTACGTGTTTTTGGGTGTTCAGCTTACCTCATGTGAATGAGGGTAAATTGGAGCCACGGGCCAAGAAGTGTATTTTCTTGGGTTATGCAGCAGGTGTCAAAGGGTACAGGTTATGGTGCTCTGATGATTTGAAGTTTTTGATCAATAGGGATGTGACTTTTGATGAAAATTATCTGATTAAGGGGTCTAAGCAGGTTGATGATACAGTTCAGGAACAGAGTGTTCCAAAGCAGGTGGAGTTTTTGAGTGAATCTTTTGACTTAGGGAAGAAGCACATTGAGAAGCCAATTGAAGAGGAGTTCAAGAGTTTAGACATAGAGGTTGATGCGTTAGTTGAGCAACCACGCACTATTGCTAAAGATAGGCCAAAGAGGGAGATTTGGCCTCCTGAAAGGTATTCGTCTTATTCTGAGATGGTGGCCTATGCTTTATCAGTTGCTGAAACAGTTGAGTATGAAGAGCCTTCCAGCTATACAGAAGCTGTTTCGAGCACTGAGTCTGCACAGTGGTTTGTTGCTATGAATGAAGAGATTGAGTCTCTTCAGAAGAATCAGACATGGGAGTTAGTAGAACCGCTAAAAGGGAAGAGGATTGTTGGGTACAAGTGGGTCTTTAAGCGCAAACCAGGTATTCCAGGGGTAGAAGATGCTCGGTTCAAAGCTCGGCTAGTGGCGAAACGATACAGCCAAAAGGAGGGTGTTAATTACAATGAGGTATTTTCACCAGTTGTAAAACATAGTTTCATTCGCACTTTACTTGCTATTGTTGCATGTTATGATCTTGAGTTAGAGCAACTCGATGTCAAAACTGCGTTTTTGCATGGCGAGCTTGAGGAACATAGTTATATGCGTCAGCCTGAGGGATTTGTTATTTTTGGTAAGGAGGATCACGTTTGTTTACTTCGTAAGTCTTTGTATGGCCTCAAACAATCCCCTAGGTAGTGGTATAAGCGGTTTGATACTTTTATGATAAGCCAGTCATATTCTCGGAGTGAGTATGATAGTTGTGTGTATTTTCGAAAACTTCCAGATGGTTCATTTGTTTATCTACTGTTGTATGTTGATGATATGCTTATTGCTGCCAATAGTGTATCAGAAATCAACAGGTTGAAACAACAGTTAGGTGGTGAATTTGAGATGAAAGATTTGGGTGCGGTAAAACGTATTTTGGGTATGGAGATTTGCAGAGATAGAGTAGCTGGCAAATTATTTTTGAATCAGAAGTCTTATGTTCTTAAAGTGCTTGAGCGCTTTGCCATGCATAACTCGAAGCCAGTCGTACCCCTTTGGCAGCACACTTTCGACTTTCAGCTGAGTTGTCACCACAGTTGGAGGATGAGGAGAAGTATATGTCTCAGGTTCCATATTCGTGCGTAGTTGGGAGCCTTATGTACGCCATGGTATGTACTCGTCCTGATATTTCGCATGCAATTAGTGTCGTTAGTCGTTATATGGGGGGTCCAGGAAAGGCACATTGGGAGGCTGTAAAATGGATACTACGGTAATTGTGCGGAACTGTAGGTGTTGGTCTATTGTTTGGGGTTGCCAATTCTGGTGATCATGCTGTTGGTTATGTTGATTCGAATTTTGCTGGTGACCACGATAAGAGGAGGTCTCTGACAAGTTATGTTTTTACTTTGTCCGGAAGTGCAATTAGTTGGAAAGTTACTTTACAGGCTACGGTCGTGCTGTCTACAACAGAAGTGGAGTATATGGCCATTGCTGAAGCTGTGAAGGAGGCATTGTGGATGAGAGGTTTGCTTTGTGAGCTTGGTCTTGCACAGGGTGTGAGTTCAGTATTATGTGATTCGTAGAGTGCTATACATTTGACTAAAAATCTGATGTATCATGAGAGGATCAAACATATCGATGTTAGGTATCACTTCGTTCGAGATATCATCTCACAGAAGCAAGTTGAGGTGAAGAAAGTGGGTACGGTAGATAACCCAGCAGATATGTTAACTAAACCGGTTCCGATTGCCAAGTTCAAGCATTGCTCGGGCTTGCTTGGTATTTACAGTTGATTGTCCATCGGGGGCATTTGGCGAGTGAGAGGTTAGAAGGAGAGAGCTATATTTGGTGATTTGGTTCAATGAAATTCAAGTCAAGGTGGAGAATTGTTAGGAATGCCTTGTATTCCTTAGTCCCACATTGGTTAATTATGTTGTTCCCGTTTTTGTAGCCTATTATAAATAAGGCTGCTTGACCGACCAGGTGTTAATAAAATTAAACTAAAAACGCGTCCCAAGCGTAGGACTCTCGACCAGTGTAGCACAATAATTCTGGAAGTACCGGAGTCGAACCACAGAGACGGACGGACGGTGCTGACTCAAAAGTGTTGAATTCTAGTTTTAATTGGCTCTTAGGTAGCCACCCCTTGTTCAATGAGATTGATTTACTAAATTACCAAACTAAATTAATTAAATAAGGATTTAACGAGGAGAGTACAGCCGTGGGAACTCAGCGTCCGCAACTAGCCTAACCAATGTTTACTCGGGCCACAATGATTCGATTTACTGATTTTAGAATTGAAAAATATTCCCTAATGAATGCGCACCACCTGTCACCAATTTCCGTGCGCATTCGAAATCTGGCAATGCCTGGGTTTGTTCGTTAGAAAGATTTCTTTTCCTAAAACTGCTCAAAATTGAATTTATTCAGCCACGAGGTAAAACAATGATTGGACCAGCCACGTGACGCTTCCATCCCGCGGCCGCACCCTATGCGACTACTCACACATGATTATAACGAACGCAATAACAAAAATAAGAGAAAACCTAAATCCAAACATATTTAAATAATCGAAATAGCAAGAAGAACGGATACCGCAATTAAACTGAAGAAACTATTGATTAACGAAGCAAAAGCACCAATCCGATGTTGGAAATCCGGAACAGAACTGAGGAAAACTTGAATCTCGTACTAGAACTAGATGAACTGCAGCCAAAAAGTTAAAAGCGATGCAAAAATAAAGAATACGTTGTTATGAAAAGCTGCCACAAACCTAAGTAAAAACGTACGTAACCTCATTCTGAGTTAAAACGGGGTATTTATACTAACCCCTATTAATTACAATTAAAAATCCTAAAACAAATCGGAATCGGACGCGGGACAACCAAAACTGCTCCGTTTTTAGGCCCTGCTAAGCCCTCGGTAGCGCTACACCAAAAAGGGTGTAGCGCTACCTAACCCTTTAGTGCGTTGACCGAGTTGACTCGCCCCTAGCCGCGTTGACCATTAATGCCTTAGGTAGCGCTACACCATTTCTTATGTAGCGCTCGCGATGGCTCTGGTCACCTTCTCACGAATTTGTGTCCAACACTTAGTCTCCACAGCCTTTCTCGCTCTCTCTCAAGCTTCATCACGGCTTTTCCGGATACCTCTCATTAGCGCAAAAAAGACTCAATTTCCTGCACATTAAGCACAAACACAAAATCCAACCACGTGCACGCATTAAATGGAAAATGAGAATTAATTTCACGTCTAAGGCGCTAATTTCCCTACTTAGGCGCTAAAATCCATGTATTTCGCGCGCCTATCACATCCCCCAACTTGAGCGTTGCTAGTCCCTAGCAACGAACGAAATAATAAAAAAAATAACAAAACAAGAAAAGAAAACTCAATAAGGGATACGAGGGTTATGCAACTTGTATAAAAATCAAGTGAACATGAAATTTTCTACTGCCACCTTTAACTCATTCACATGCATGCCCTAGCCATAATTCAAACAATTTGGCATCAAAACAATTGTAGAGATAAACATGCCACCACAAAGTCACAATGTCACTTTCGCTCACCGGAACACTCAACATCCCATGCGAGGCGCTTGGCGACCAACGTGAGATGGAACAAAAATCACCACGTGCCAATTAAAACAACGCCAGTTATAACAATGAAAGCTCAACGAAATTAAGATACCAAACATCCATAGCTAAATATAAAACATGCATGCAAGAGAGTTGAACAACGTGCATCGGGTCAACTAAGGACTTTAACAGGCTTATAACGACCGTGGTTGCAAAAAGAAAAAGAACATGCAAAGGGTGGCGGCCTATAGAAGCGCATGGATAACCTACCCTGACGGATCGCCACCTTGACTCCGGCACCACATCAGTGCTTAACACAAAACAAAAGTCTCAAACATAACATAGTACGAGTTATTACACAATATCTGAAATGACAAGACTCTAACCACCGACTCACGAACCACATGAAATAACACATAAATTGACAGGACTCAACAAAGACACATAAAATAACACCACCACTAGCCCAGCTCTATGCTCAATCTTCTTCGCCAGCATCTCCAGCATCTGACTGCTCCTCCTCCTCAGGTGGATCCGCGAAATCATCGCTCACCTCCAATGCCGGCCACTGTCTAGGTTGGAAAGGCCCTGGATTCTGCCCAGAAATCTGCGCCTGCAGGTGGCGCTGCCTATCAAGTAAATCCATCTGATTCCTAGCCAACTGCCTCTGCTCCCTTTTCAACTTCCGCTGGCTCTTAGCAATGCCAGTCACACAACCAAATATCTTCTTGCTTAGCCTTCAACCTCGCCTTCGAATAAGGTTGAGAAAACCCCAAGCGTAGGGCTAGGTCGTCGATAGCATAATATCCGGAAGTCCGGGATCGTACCCACAGAGAATCGAAATATAGCTAGTTTGGATTGTAGGTTTAAATGGTTGAGCGCGGCGTTTAAGACGGCCAACTTGATTTTGCTTTAAACGGAAATGATAATGGAAAAGACTAGAAATGAACTTTATAAACTAAAAGAGGCAAGTCTAGGGATCGTCTATCCCTTGACAAGGGCCGTTACTGGTTCTCGATTATAACTCAAGCGAGAGTCACGATCGCGTGCTCACACCCGGAAGATTTAGCTTTAATGACTACATTTATTGAAAGATGTGATTAAACGGAACTAAACAAACCTATTTTTGCTAATGTATCTAACACGTAGGAGGCCACGAGCCCTCAATATGCCGCTTGCCAAGACCGCTTGACTAAACAACATACCAAGGAGTTAACACCCCTCGTTTAGACCAAAATGGCTAGATTAATCCAATTCCGAAAACCATGATTTTAAGCCCGAGAGTTCGAGAACCAAATAACCACCTAAGTCATTGGGAAAGATTAGCCCAAGACTTAGCCAAAAAACTACTCACACATAGCAAAAAGACTAGAAATCATGCTAGGAAAGATGAACATAATTAACCGATAAAAACGGAAATAAACTTGATTTATATGAAGATCCAACTAGTAGCTACAACATTAATAAACGAGAAATTAACAGAAGACAAAGACTTACAAGTGTTCTTGAAGAAAATGACTAGAAAAGCTTGAAAGCAACAATGGAAGAAATCCTAGAGAGAAGGAAGACTAAGGCCTAAAAAAGACTAGAAAATGGCCCTCCTTTCTATAAAAGGCATACAAGCCTATTTATAGGGCTCTAAAATTAAGTTACAAAGGACTAAAAAGTCCCCAAAAATATCCCAAAAATACTCCATAAGTGGAAACTTTCCATAAATGGAAAGTTGAGAAAGCTAACAAAAATCTGCAGATTTTCCCACCCAGTACCGGTACTGGGAATTCCCCGTACCGGTACCCGCTTCAACGGGCTGGAAAATTGATCTCTGGACACCCGGTACCGGTACTAGGAATTCCCAGTACCGGTACCCGCTTTACAGCTTTTTTGGGCAAACTTTGTAGGCTCGCTCCGGACACTCCCGAACTCGGATTTAGGCGTTCTTTGGACCGTTGGAAAGCTTGTCGAGTCTACTTTCTAACCCAAGTGGTTTGGATTAAAAGTAGTTTGTACATCAAAAGTTATGACGATTCTACCCTCAGCTCGTCGGAAGATGAATTGCTTTGGTAAAATCCTCACTTCTCCTTCAATTCCCTTGACCCTTGGGCAACCCGAGCAATCCCTAAACCATCTTTCGAGCACCACAATGGGGTGGTGTATGGCCTTGAGTACTTGGTTGCACCCGGAACATTCCTTGGCGTTCAAACGCGCCTTATTTATACGAATTACCTGAAATACACAAAAACTTACCTTACGTGCAATATCATTATAAAAGCTAAATAAACGCAAGTTAAACCAACATACTACGGGACTAGTCGCACCAAATATCTACAACATTGGGTGCTCATCACGCCCCCCAACTTGAACTTTGCTAGTCCCTAGCAAATTAAAGCAAAACACATTTAACTAAGCTATGCAACCCTCTCGAGATTCAAGATACAAAAACTATGCTCAACTACTACAACTAGGCAAGAGTCTAAAACATCCCTTCAAATCCGATCATATGCAATCCACCCTCAAACATGCCATGAACTAGGATGAGCAAACTATGTCATATTAGAGTAGTCAAGCATGCATGCACCACAACGAGTTTCAACTCCAAAACTCACAAAGATACACTCTTATTTGACTTTTCACACAGTGAGATACAAGATACATCCCATGACAAGCGCTAGCGAGTAAGTGCAATAGCCAGAGACAAAAAGCTACGCATGCTATCAAAAGAGCGCTAAGAAAGAAAAGAAAGCTAATTATTGACAAGTATGCACGACAAATGAACAAATCGTACTCAAAAAGTAATAGATATCAATCATGCATCAGACGGAGTTAATTAGCTTACAAAAGATCAACGGAGGACTTTATTAGCTTATATTGACCTTGGATACAAAGGGGAAGGGACTACAAAAATGTAGTGGCCATATACTTGCACGGTTCATCTACCCTTGGCCACTACCAACCCTAAACTACCCAAGGCATGGCCACATATCGGCCAACCCCCAAACAAAGTTACGAGAAAGAAATAAAGAAAAATTACTACCACCGACTCAAACACACATAATCACCATCCTCATCCGGCTCCTCATGGTATTGAGCATCGAGCTCCCCCTTCCCATCGGACTCTTTCTCATCCGGAGTGTATGCTAGCCCGGAGGTCACACCCATTCTCTCATCATAACATTCAACCCTCTTTCGAATATGATTTTGCTCTTTCATAGCATTTCTTGGATTTTCCTTTGAGTAATAGGGTCATTTGAATTGAGATTTGTAGGGAGAAAGATTGATGGGCCAATTTCGAGGGCTTTGGAGAAGGAGATGAAAATTTGGGTATTTAGCTTTTGTAGTGGGAGAATAGAGAAAGGGAATCACACACCAATTCTTCGCCTTTTACATCCCAACCACTTCTATAACATTCACACTACCCCCAAACTTCCTTGAAACATTGAAAATCATTGACACACAATCCTCCAAACATCCGGTTACCTAGGTTTGAACAATGGAAGAGACTCGGACTATGGTTCAAAATAAGGATAAGGTGACTCTTATGTGGTTTAATCAAGCAAAAATGCCTTGAATCATTTCCTAAGTACGCCAACAACTCCAACAAGATGCACAAGAGATATATACACTACTCGAGTATGAACAAAAGATATTATTTACGCAAGTGCGAAAAAGGAGAACAAAAAGCATGGGATGCTTAAGAAACGAATCTCAACTCTAGCAATGCACAACGTTTGACATGACTTCTGAGCTCAACTTGTTCATCATTGTTAATGTATATGCATGTGACATGGATTCAAACATATAACCAAATTCGATGGAATACATGACTCTTGCCATATTGAGACAATTGAGCATAATTAAAGTATCTTGCAAGTGAAATCACTACTAACAAGGGAGGATTACAAGTAAGAGCAAAAAAATTTTAAAATTTTAACGAAAACAAAAAGAGACAAGTCTCAACAACATATATATGGCATATATATTCCTCCCCCCAACTTAAACAATGCTATGTCCTCATAGCATGAAGAACAACAGTATGTATTGAGAGGAAAGAACAAAAGATTGTACCTCCGGGGGAATGTCAACCCCCGTATACCTCGACCAAGTTGGAGGCTTTTGTGTCATTGCTTCCCTTCGTCATCGGAACTGCTTCCAAGGCTCACTCGTTCGGCTCCTCCATTGGAACCACAACTAGTCACACAAGGTCATCGCCAGGGCTTTCTTGGTCTTACAACCGCGACACGTAATCGCACCCATGCTTAGGGCTCCTGAATGCCTCACTCACCATAGCTTTTAGACCTAAACCACCAAGGCTGGTGTGGTAGCATGCTTACCCTGTAAAAGACTTAAGAACCAACTACCTACTAAGAAGCAAATGACATTAGTACCGCCCGGGTTGTGTTATCCGGGCCAAAAAAACTGACAAGTATTTAAATCCACTAAATCGTCACGTGATTACACGGGTACTACTTTTCTCCCGATTGCCCAAGCGAGAAATGGGTGGCTATACCAGACCTTCAAAAGAAGAAAAGAAAAAAAAGATAGAGAAAGAAAAAGAAAAAGTTTATGTACATTCAGCCAAACGCGGGCTCCGAACATTTATGCCAAGGAGAGCTAACAAAATAAACATAGCACTCCACTCCACACTTTGCTTCAAAAATTGAATCCGGCCATGCCACAAAAATAAATACTTTGAGTACCACAATTGCTGAATTCGTTTCAAAAATTTAACTGCCACCAAGTGAATAGCCCAAATTAGATCAATTTTCAAAGAGTTGATAAAATCCACAATATAAGGATGATAAACCGAGTCAAATTCATCAACACCAAGAAAATCAATCACTTCGACTTTGAGAAGCTCTTGCATTAGGGGAGACGTAACAGGAAGGGTGGTAGCATCAAGAGCCGAGACTTTTTGATTGTTCAGAACTTCTATGGATGGTATCTCCTCAAAGGAAGGAGACAACCTTTCAGGTCTATTCACATGTTTCTCATCCTGCTCATTCAGCAGAGCATTCAAGAAGTCTACCTCCACATTCGTTTCCTCAACAATGAGAAATTTCTCCCCCTGATTGTCACATAGAGAGGGATCCACAAGGGGAGAAAACTGGACATCAGGCTCAACATCTGGCACATCAATCCATTCAGACTCTGAGGAGTTGTCAAAATCTAAACTAACATCTTCAACAAGGATAGGCGGCTCAATATCCTCTTCCATGGCATTTAAATTGGACTCTTGACAATGTTTAACAAAAATCTTAGATTGCAAAGTTTCAGCCAAATGATCAAAGAAATCTAAGGCTTGAGCTGGTCCTTTTTCAAAAAGTTTGTCATCGCATATTATGTTTAAGAACCGTTGACTCTTTTGAGAAAGTCCATCATAAAAATAGTTAGCAACTTGAAAATTTTCAAAGCCATGATTGGGGACCGCAATGAGCAAATCCTTATATCTTCCCCAACATGCATAAAATGACTCATTCACTCTTTCAGCAAAAGTTTGAATTTGGTTCTTAAGATCAAACCAATTACTAATGGTCATACGACTTTTAAAAACATTGGCACCATGAGGGGCTATGCAAGGGGGTGTGAAAGTTTGATTGGGACATAGGTACTCCACCAAAGGCTTATGGGACGTTATAATTTGATTGGGACAAAGGTACTCCACCAAAGGCTTGTGGGGTGTTTCCCAATTGGCTGCTGCCATTCTATTAGATAGATAAGACATAAAGTAAATAAGCTAGAGGGGCTATGCCGCCACCTCTTTCAAAACAGGTCCATGGGGTTATGCCACCGCCACGGCTATATAAGCAATAAAAATAATAAAAAGGCAAGTGATGCTCAAGTTAGCTTCGTTACACCTCAAGTTGAATTGGTGGCTCGGTTAGAGGTATCCGCTAAGTCGAGTTCAAATTACACAAAGGAAAAATAAACGGAGTACTTACAGTGGTTTGTCGAACCTCCAAATAAGCTATATTAAGAATCCCCGGCAACGGCGCCAAAAATGCTTAGCCTTCAACCTCGCCTTCGAATAAGGTTGAGAAAACCCCAAGCGTAGGGCTAGGTCGTCGATAGCATAATATCCGGAAGTCCGGGATCGTACCCACAGAGAATCGAAATATAGCTAGTTTGGATTGTAGGTTTAAATGGTTGAGCGCGGCGTTTAAGACGGCCAACTTGATTTTGCTTTAAACGGAAATGATAATGGAAAAGACTAGAAATGAACTTTATAAACTAAAAGAGGCAAGTCTAGGGATCGTCTATCCCTTGACAAGGGCCGTTACTGGTTCTCGATTATAACTCAAGCGAGAGTCACGATCGCGTGCTCACACCCGGAAGATTTAGCTTTAATGACTACATTTATTGAAAGATGTGATTAAACGGAACTAAACAAACCTATTTTTGCTAATGTATCTAACACGTAGGAGGCCACGAGCCCTCAATATGCCGCTTGCCAAGACCGCTTGACTAAACAACATACCAAGGAGTTAACACCCCTCGTTTAGACCAAAATGGCTAGATTAATCCAATTCCGAAAACCATGATTTTAAGCCCGAGAGTTCGAGAACCAAATAACCACCTAAGTCATTGGGAAAGATTAGCCCAAGACTTAGCCAAAAAACTACTCACACATAGCAAAAAGACTAGAAATCATGCTAGGAAAGATGAACATAATTAACCGATAAAAACGGAAATAAACTTGATTTATATGAAGATCCAACTAGTAGCTACAACATTAATAAACGAGAAATTAACAGAAGACAAAGACTTACAAGTGTTCTTGAAGAAAATGACTAGAAAAGCTTGAAAGCAACAATGGAAGAAATCCTAGAGAGAAGGAAGACTAAGGCCTAAAAAAGACTAGAAAATGGCCCTCCTTTCTATAAAAGGCATACAAGCCTATTTATAGGGCTCTAAAATTAAGTTACAAAGGACTAAAAAGTCCCCAAAAATATCCCAAAAATACTCCATAAGTGGAAACTTTCCATAAATGGAAAGTTGAGAAAGCTAACAAAAATCTGCAGATTTTCCACCCAGTACCGGTACTGGGAATTCCCCGTACCGGTACCCGCTTCAACGGGCTGGAAAATTGATCTCTGGACACCCGGTACCGGTACTAGGAATTCCCAGTACCGGTACCCGCTTTACAGCTTTTTTGGGCAAACTTTGTAGGCTCGCTCCGGACACTCCCGAACTCGGATTTAGGCGTTCTTTGGACCGTTGGAAAGCTTGTCGAGTCTACTTTCTAACCCAAGTGGTTTGGATTAAAAGTAGTTTGTACATCAAAAGTTATGACGATTCTACCCTCAGCTCGTCGGAAGATGAATTGCTTTGGTAAAATCCTCACTTCTCCTTCAATTCCCTTGACCCTTGGGCAACCCGAGCAATCCCTAAACCATCTTTCGAGCACCACAATGGGGTGGTGCATGGCCTTGAGTACTTGGTTGCACCCGGAACATTCCTTGGCGTTCAAACGCGCCTTATTTATACGAATTACCTGAAATACACAAAAACTTACCTTACGTGCAATATCATTATAAAAGCTAAATAAACGCAAGTTAAACCAACATACTACGGGACTAGTCGCACCAAATATCTACAACATTGGGTGCTCATCACTTCTCCAACCAAGTCTTAGTATTAGCGCTAGCCGGCGGTGGAGAAAACAACGATCCTTCAATCCCTCTTAACTGAGCCATACTCCGCTGAATAAACGAGGAGTCCAATTCCTTTGGCATTAACTCATCATTGCTATAGTATCGCCTCCCCGGAACGTTTCTGCTCCCGAGAACTTTGGTAACCAGACACGGGAAAGGCATCCTCAATGTAGTCGGGGCATCCCTAAAATCACACATCTGCCCAAAAACATATAGGGCCCAATCACAGACCGTTTCTTCAGCCATGAACGCAAACATCAAGTTCCCAACCGATTTCTGGGGTGCACCCTCCCGACCCCTAGGATACAAATTATAACAAACCACTTGGTTGAGAAACCTATATGCTGTCGTGAACCTACCAGGCCAATGGGGAATCCTAGCATTCCTGCGATGCTCATACATATATCCAGCCATCTGATCCTGATCAAAAGTCTCATCCGGCCTAGGGTAATTTACGGGTCCCGTGGGCCTCGGATAATCCCATGCAGCGGCTATCTCAGCCGCATCAATAAAAACCGGGGTATTACCTATTTTCGAAGTAATCCGGGCACCCGGAGCCAAAAAGTGACCCGGCTCCGGCACAACCATATTCTTATAAAACTCTTCAACTAAAGCATTATTAAACCCAGGGTTAGGTTCGAACCAATACCTCAAATTTTGGTCCAGAATGGCGAGAAAAGGAGTGAAGTTTGCCGGCCATAACCCGTCATCAACAATGTGCCTCTCATTCTTTACTCCCCGGTCCTTTATGGACGACTCCCATGCTGGCTGATTATCCCTCTCAATCTGCTCCCGATCCCTACGCTTAGCCCGGCCCATTGGAACTTCCTCCGGCGGGCCAGAGGAACCAGCCGCTGCCTTCCCCTTACCAATGTTTTGCTTTTTGGGTGCCATGACTTGGTTAACTTAAGGGTAAAAGTTTGGGTTTTTGGAAATTTTTGGGTTTTCTGATCTGGAAGTTTGGGAAGGTTAGGGAAATTTTGGGTTGGATATTATGGTAGAGGAGAGTGAGAGGGGTGTTTTTGTGGATTTTGGTGAAGATTGGTGGAGTTTTGAGGGAGTTATGGAGTTTTAGGATAATGGAGTGGGTTGTTAATGGAGTTTGGAGGGAGAGAGACGCAGGAAGAAGAAGAAGAAGAAGAAAAAGTGAAGAAGAGAGAGAGAGAGACGCACCTGTAGGCGTTTTTTTTTTTTTTAAACAGAGGTATTTGTAGCGCTACACCACTTTTGGTGTAGCGCACCCGAGCGGTTATGGTTTTTTTTTATTTTTATATATGCTCCGAAATTGTTTTTTTTTTTTTTTTCGGTCAACGGGGGGCCAGTTGACTTCCTCTCTCTCTTATTCAAATGGAATTATTGGCTAGTATCCAAATGGTTTAAGGATTTTGGGTTCTGGCTGAAATTTAATGCTCAGGTTTTTTTTTTAAAACACAGCACCCATGAGCAAAACTTCACATGACAATGGTTCCCTACAATTTGAGGCCTCCAAAATGAGCACAGAGCTGGCTACCAAAGCACACCCCATCCAAACACCGGTTCCCTAAGTTTGACACAGCAACTGACTGACACGGACGGGTCTAAAATGGGAACAACGGGACTCATATAGTGGTTTAATTACACAAAGAATGCCTTGTTTCATCCCCTAAGCCTGTTTTCAACTCTCACAACATGCATACAAAATATTCAGACTACGATGAGTAGTACAAACGCCTACTATTTTGTGCAATTGCAGAAATCGATAGACAAGGAAACATGGGAATGCTGTTAGGAACACACGGTGAACTCGGTGGGAACACCTACTCAATATTGCATATGGTGCGAAACTATTCAAACAGAGATGCCAGATATATGCATGGAAATGAGTTAAATAGGCAAACAACATACGCACCTAACTCATACAAACATGCATAACAATCGTATCCCCATACACAATTAAAATTAAAATTAAAAATGAACCCTAAACCAACTTAACAACGCTCAACACAAAAGTAATTGTGTACAGAGTACACCCCTTCCCCCAACTTAAAATGCGCATGGTCCCCAAAGCATGAAGACCAAGAAAAGTAAGAATAAAGAGAAGGAAAAAGTGAACCTGGGGTGGCAGCCAACCACCATGACCTCGGCCGATGTTCGAGGAATTTGTCGCTTTTGCATTCATCGTCATTGCAGCTGCTCCAGGGCTTGCTCCTTCGGACCCAAATAATGGGACCACAGCTAGTCACACAAGGCCGCGCTGAGGGCTTTGGGCTTACAACCGCCACACGTAATGGCACCCATGACTTAGAGCTCCTGAATGCCTCCATCTCCCCAGCGGTGAGGCCTAATCTACCAAGGCTGGTGTGGTAGCACGCGTACCCTGCCAAAAGACTGAAACCACAACTACCGAAAATATGCAAATGGCATTAGTCCCGCCCGGCGCGTGTTATCCGGGCCACAAACAAACAAAAATAATAATAATAAAAATAAGAAAAGAAAAGAACACCACCAGACATTCACGCAGTCTCACGTGTCATACTTTTCTTCCCGTGTCGAGCGGATGAGCGAGAAACGGGTGGCTATACAAGACCGTTGTACATGTGTTATGCTAGCGCCCGTAATAAAATTTATCGCTCGACCTCGCCAAACAATCAAGTCCAGCGTCCCCTATGATCAAAACAAAGCAAGGCAAAATACGACCTAGCGTGTACTCTAGGCAATATCAAACCTCACCCACAGACCTAAGTTGCCACTGATAGGGGCCTATTCAGAGAGCATGGATCGTTACCGATAAACTATTACCAAGAAAAGCTAATGAAAGCCCTTTTTTCACTAACATAGGTGAAATCTTTTCATGTGAAATATCTCCAAGACTTAATGCAAAACATGTAACACTAAATAAAACGAAACATGCGAACAAACGAACATGCAAAAACGAAACTAACATGCATAACTAAACGAAACATGATAAAACAAAATATGCACAATATTTACAAATTTTGCCCTTCGAACCGGAGCTGGGCGCACGATCCTTATTTTAATAGCGGCGTGCGAAGCTATAAAACCCAAGTCAATGATGGGTGCCCCTATCACTAGGAGCCGGGTCCACACTCAATGAAGAGCAGGGTACGCGTGAGCTACCCGTCGAAACATGGCTGAAAAGTCTACTCAACCGGAACGTCCTGATAGACAGGATCAATCAACTCCTCATCGGGTTCACCTACTTCTAGAAATTCCAAATAGGGTTTGAGACGCTGCCCATTAACTTTAAACACATGATCATCCTTAGAATCGCGGACATCGACTGAACCATTTGGATACACCTGAACCACTACATAGGGACCGTCCCACCGAGACCTCAACTTCCTTGGAAATAAATGGAGACGCGAATTATAAAGCAAAACTTGCTGACCAACACTAAAGGTTTTGCGCTGGATATTCCTATCATGATACGCCTTAACCTTAGCCTTATAGATGCTAGCATTCTCATACGCGTCATTCCTAAGCTCCTCGAGCTCACACAACTGTAACTTTCTATGCTCACCCGCTTCACTCAAACTAGAATTTACTTTCTTAATGGCCCAATAGGCCTTCTTCTTTAACTCAACTGGTAGGTGGCAGGCCTTACCGTAAACGAGCCGATAGGGTAAAGCACCCAATACAGTCTTGTAAGCTGTGCGGTAGGCCCACAATGCATTGTTCAACCTGGTAGACCAATCTTTCCTAGTCACACCTACAGCCTTCTCTAGAATCCTCTTAATCTCTCTATTCGCTAATTCAGCCTGCCCATTGGTTTGGGGGTGGTACGAAGTTGACACCTTATGACTAACTTTAAACTCCCCCATCAATTTCGCAAATAACCGACTCGTGAAATGAGTGCCCTGATCTGAGATAATGGCGCGTGGCACGCCAAACCTCGACAAGATATTAGCCTTAAGAAACTCTAGCACTACTTTGGACTCCATGGACTTGGTGGGAATCGCCTCTACCCACTTTGACACGTAATCCACCGCTAACAGAATATACTCAAAACCATGAGACATAGGAAATGGACCCATAAAATCGATGCCCCAGCAATCAAATACCTCTAGCACAAGAATGGGCTGAAGGGGCATCTCCTGACGTGAAGATAGTTTGCCAAGCCTTTGGCAACGGTCACATGACCTACAAAATGCATGCACATACTTAAACATATCGGGCCACCAGAACCCGCACTGCAGAATCTTGGCGGTGGTCTTCTTCGCAGAGAAGTGACCCCCACACGCCTCCCCATGACAAAACTGTATGACCCCCTGCTGATCAGACTCAGGGACACATCTACGCACAATTTGGTCCGCACAGTACTTAAACAAATAAGGGTCGTCGAAGATGTATTGTCGGACACTCCTCAAGAAACGCTGCTTCTGCTGGGTAGACCAATGGGAAGGAATCTGCCCAGTTGCCAAATAGTTGGCAATATCAGCATACCACGGGCACTCATTAGTAGCGAATAACTGCTCATCTGGGAAAGAATCTCTAATGGGAAGATTTGAGGTGGGATCCTCGAACTCCAGACGGGACAGATGATCAGCTACTACATTCTCTACCCCTTTCTTATCCTTAATAATGAGATGGAATTCTTGCAGCAACAGAATCCACCGAATAAGGCGAGCTTTCGCATCCTGCTTGGTCATCAAGTACTTAAGGGCCGCATGATCGGTGAACACCGTAATCTGCGAACCCACCAAATAGGATCGAAACTTATCTAAGGCAAACACCACGGCTAACAACTCTTTCTCGGTAGTGGTGTAATTCATTTGTGCCTCATTGAGCGTCTTGCTCGCATAGTAAATCACAAATGGGTCCTTCCCTCTCCTCTGTCCTAAAACATCTCCGACTGCATAGTCAGATGCATCACACATTAACTCGAAGGGAAGACTCCAATCAGGAGACTGCACAATAGGCGGAGTCGTGAGGCTCCGCTTCAACTTTTGAAATGCCTCCTCACACTTATCGGACCACACAAAGGGCGCGTCCTTAGCTAACAACTGACACAATGGACGGGAGATAGCACTGAAATCTTTAATGAACTGCCGGTAAAAACCAGCGTGTCCAAGAAATGAACGCACATCCCTGACAGACTTAGGAGTAGGAAGTTTACGAATTAAGTCTATCTTAGCCTTGTCCACCTCGATACCCTTGGAGGACACAATGTGTCCTAACACAATCCCTTGGGTAACCATGAAGTGGCATTTTTCCCAATTCAGTACCAAGTGCTTCTCCTCACATCTCCGCAACACCTTGCCTAAATTCTCAAGGCAACCATCAAATGAGTCCCCGAAGACCGAA
This sequence comes from Rhododendron simsii, assembly GCA_014282245.1. Taxonomy (NCBI): domain Eukaryota; kingdom Viridiplantae; phylum Streptophyta; class Magnoliopsida; order Ericales; family Ericaceae; genus Rhododendron; species Rhododendron simsii. The sequence continues at coordinate 23,050,429 of CM024963.1, read as the reverse complement.
AAATCATCCATAAACACCTCCACAATCCTTTCTACCATGTCACTAAAAATCCCCATCATACACCTGGAAAAAGTACCAGGTGCGTTGCACAACCCAAAGGGCATGCGACGGTAGGCATAAGTACCATACGGACACGTGAAAGTGGTCTTTTCCTGGTCTTCTAACGCAACCTCTATCTGATTGTATCCCGAATACCCATCCAGGAAACAATAAAAAGCCCGACCTGCTACCCTCTCCAAAATTTGGTCAATGAAAGGGAGAGGGAAGTGATCTTTCCGGGTGCTCGCATTGAGCTTCCGGTAATCTATGCATACTCTCCATCCTGTAGGAACTCGGGTTGGCACGGACTCACCTCGCTCATTGGTAACAACTGTCACCCCAGCCTTCTTAGGCACTACCTGAACTGGGCTCACCCACTCACTATGGGCAATTGGGTAGATGATACCAGCATCTAAGAGCTTCAAAACCTCAGCTCGAACCACCTCTTTCATGTGGGGATTCAAACGCCGCTGAGGCTGGCTAGAAGGCTTCACACTATCCTCAAGATCGATTCGGTGTGTACACACCGTTGGGCTTATACCATGCAAATCAGCTATAGTCCAGCCAAGCGCGCCTATGTGCTCTCTCAATAAATCAAGCAGCTTCCTCTCTTGATTCTCCTCAAGGGATAAGGAGATCACAACCGGATAAGTATTATTGCCCTTCAAAAAGGCGTACTTGAGAGTGTCCGGCAGAGGCTTTAACTCTGGTTTAGGTGGTTGAAATGATGACGGAAGAACCTTGGGCGGAGGGTCGCCCAGAGGCTCAAACATTGGGTCATAAGAGACCCCACATACTTCCTCCACTGAATCTTCGACATTTAATATCTCTAACAAACTTCCTACCTCTGGAGAATCTAAAAATGACGCCTCCTCGGCGGTAAGAGCAATCTCCAGAGGATCCTTATACAACACTGTCTCTATATGCTCCTGAACGAGCGTATTGATCAAACTCACCTCTTCTACCTCCTCATCATCCTCCTCAAGAGTGTTAACATTATAGACATCCACCTCCATCATCTCCTTGCCAACAGATAACTGGACTCTGCCAGTTTTACAATTCATGATGGCATTGGAGGTGGCTAGGAAAGGTCGACCTAGAATGATGGGGGTCTTCTCTAAAATCTCAGGATTCTGGCGAGTGTCCAGAACAATGAAATCCGCAGGAAATCGGAACTCACCTACTTGAACCATCACGTCCTCTACCACACCCTTGGGTATTCTCACACTCCTGTCTGCCAATTGCAGCGTGACAGGAGTAGATCTCAGATCGCCTAGACCTAGCCTCAGGTATACTGAATAAGGGAGCAAGTTAACACTCGCTCCTAAGTCCAGCAATGCCTTATCGAATGTCTGGCCTGCAATATCTATGGTAATAGTGGGACACCCAGGATCCTTGCACTTTGCAGGAATCTCAGTCTGAAGAATGGAGCTCACCTGCTCAGTCAGAACTATATTATTTGGATTCTTGTGCTTTTTCGTGCAAAGGTTTTTCAATACCTTCGCACACTGGGGAAAAGACTCAATTGCCTCCATCAAAGTGATAGGGAATTGCACCCTCTTGAAAAGTTCAAACATCTTATGGTTCATGTTCTGCTTAGGTTTCACCGCTAGCCTTTGGGGATATGGAGCTACTGGCACTGCTGGTGTGGTTGGAGTCGTAGGGGCTGCAGCTGCAGGCACCACCACCTCAGGTGACTCCTCATCATACTCTACCTCTTTCCTAGGGACATCATCAACATCAGGAGTTGCTCTTGGTGCATCAACCGGCTCCGGGGGTGGAGCTGGTTTCTTCTTAGGTTCTATGGACTTATCGATCTCCTTCCCACTCCTAAGAATGGTGACCGACTTAGCCTCCTCCTGATTGGGGTTATGAACATTAGAACCTGAAGAATTGTCTAAATAATGGGCCCCCGCTATACTACCCTGGGCCGGAAACCTACCTTTCTCCTGCTGCAGTTGACCGATAACCGCGGTGAGTTGTGACATTTGGGTTGTAAGGGCCCCAATTTGCTGTCTCGTTTCCGTCTGAAATGTCATCTGTGACTGCATCAGGGAATTGACAGTATCATCTAACTTATGATCACGCGCGGTCATCTGTGAATAACCTGGGGGAGGACCACGAGTGGATGGACCTGCCCCCCTACCAAATTGTGGCTGGTAGTGAAATGGAATGATCTGGCCTTGAGGAGGCCTGGACGATTGGGCCTGTTGAAAATGCTGCGGCGGAGGTAGCGCAAGTGGTTGAGCTTGACCTCCACCTGCGGGTCTGGAGTCTGACCACCCAAAATTGGGGTGATCCCTCCATCCCGAATTATATGTGTTAGAATAAGGATCCCAGGTCCTAACTGCATTAACTTCCTCTTGATTGAATTGACTCGCCCCCTTGGCGGCAATAAACCCTGGACAAACGGTCGCGGTGTGCCCTTTACATTCACACCACACGCATACTTCCTCAATTGACACCTCATTAACTGGACGAGTCTGCCTCACCTCCAACTCCTCTAATCTCTGAGCCATTTTCTCAACCTGAGACTGAAGTCGCTGGTCACGAATGGTAACCGGAACAACATTGGACCCAGAAGGTCCGGATCGCTCAAAATCGGATGGTTCTAAAGCCCTCTGCTTATCAGCTAGGTCATCTAAGAAATCCCAAGCCTGGTCTGCCGTTTTGGACAGGAAATCGTCCCCTTTACAAGAATACTCTATGTGCTAGACTGACTCAGCGTTGAGACCCAGATGAAAGAACCCAATTAACTGAATTCTCTCAAAGCCATGATGTGGCAACCTTAGGAGCAATTCCTTGAAACGCTCCCATGCCTTGAGAAATGGCTCATCCCTCTCCTGCCTAAAGCCTTGGATTTGACGCCTAAAACTCTTAGTCTTAGCCTCAGAAAAGTACTTCCTATAAAAGGCATCACGCACTTGTGCCCAAGTGGTGAAGGACTGAGACTTTTGCATTCGGAACCACAGAAGCGCGCCATCCCTCAATGTTGCCTCAAACAGCTTGAGGCACGCATTCTCATATTGGGTATTGGACGCAAGATTGCGCACCAATCCCTCAAATGTCCGCACATGCTCGTACGGATCATCGCACTCTCTCCCGTGGAAACTAGGGAGACTATTAAGGACACCAGGTTTGACTGTAAAGGCATTGCGTGCCTCTTGTGTCTCTTGAGGGAACACAATGGGTCCGAGAGGAGTGGTCCTCTCGGGATGCATGTGCTGCCTCAAGGACGGCTGGATAACTACTTGCCTATCTCCCATCTCGGATGATTCTGATTCTGACTCTGGAACTGACTCTAGCTCTGGCTGGAAAAGCGGATTGCTGACACTAACTGACTCAAAAGGCAAATCTATATAGAGACCACTAATGGGAATAGACTCTGACTGGTACTCAGCTGAGTCTGACTCTAAACTAGGAGATGAAGAACTAGAAAACGCAGGCTGACTGGACTCCAAATCTTTTCGAACTAAACGAAGTGTCGGGTCGCGATAATAAAGAGGGTCCTGTTTAAAGGACACCTTCTTATTTCTACCTATGGTGACTCAACTAAAAGACAAAAGACACGAAAACTCACAACTTAGAACACACGTCGCCGTCCCCGGCAACGGCGCCAAAAATGCTTGACCGACCAGGTGTTAATAAAATTAAACTAAAAATGCGTCCCAAGCGTAGGACTCTCGACCAGTGTAGCACAATAATTCCGGAAGTACCGGAGTCGAACCACAGAGACGGACGGACGGTGCTGACTCAAAAGTGTTGAATTCTAGTTTTAATTGGCTCTTAGGTAGCCACCCCTTGTTCAATGAGATTGATTTACTAAATTACCAAACTAAATTAATTAAATAAGGATTTAATGAGGAGAGTACAACCGTGGGAACTCAGCGTCCGCAACTAGCCTAACCAATGTTTACTCGGGCCACAATGATTCGATTTACTGATTTTAGAATTGAAAAATATTCCCTAACGAATGCGCACCACCTGTCACCAATTTCCGTGCGCATTCGAAATCTAGCAATGCCTGGGTTTGTTCGTTAGAAAGATTTCTTTTCCTAAAACTGCTCAAAATTGAATTTATTCAGCCACGAGGTAAAACAATGATTGGACCAGCCACGTGACGCTTCCGTCCCGCGGCCGCACCCTATGCGACTACTCACACATGATTATAACGAACGCAATAACAAAAATAAGAGAAAACCTAAATCCAAACATATTTAAATAATCGAAATAGCAAGAAGAACGGATACCGCAATTAAACTGAAGAAACTATTGATTAACGAAGCAAAAGCACCAATCCGATGTTGGAAATCCGGAACAGAACTGAGGAAAACTTGAATCTCGTACTAGAACTAGATGAACTGCAGCCAAAAAGTTAAAAGCGATGCAAAAATAAAGAATACGTTGTTATGAAAAGCTGCCACAAACCTAAGTAAAAACGTACGTAACCTAATTCTGAGTTAAAACGGGGTATTTATACTAACCCCTATTAATTACAATTAAAAATCCTAAAACAAATCGGAATCGGACGCCGGACGACCAAAACTGCGCCGTTTTTAGGCCCTGCTAAGCCCTCGGTAGCGCTACACCAAAAAGGGTGTAGCGCTACCTAACCCTTTAGTGCGTTGACCGAGTTGACTCGCCCCTAGCCGCGTTGACCATTAATGCCTTAGGTAGCGCTACACCATTTCTTATGTAGCGCTCGCGATGGCTCTGGTCACCTTCTCACGAATTTGTGTCCAACACTTAGTCTCCACAGCCTTTCTCGCTCTCTCTCAAGCTTCATCACGGCTTTTCCGGATACCTCTCATTAGCGCCAAAAAGACTCAATTTCCTGCACATTAAGCACAAACACAAAATCCAACCACGTGCACGCATTAAATGGAAAATGAGAATTAATTTCACGTCTAACGCGCTAATTTCCCTACTTAGGCGCTAAAATCCATGTATTTCGCGCGCCTATCACAGGCTTTTGGGGAACTTCTAAAGTATCTTTTGGGCTTTCATATTGTGGCCTTTCTAGAGTTACGGATTATAGCCGGCTCTTTGTATCTCTTCTTCTCGTTGGTTAGTGAATCCTCCCTCTCCTCGCCCGTGGATGTACCCATCTTGGGGAACCATGTATATCTTGTGTCTTTGTGATTTCTTATTTAGTTTTCAATTTCTCGTTCTTAGCTTCCATTCATAGTGTTCGTTACAACATAAACATTTATTTCTTTCAAATTAATTACATCGCGCCACGTCACCATAGTATATTGATTGGGACTACTGTTTTGCAACGTGACGCAATGAAATTAATTTGGAGGAAACAAATGTCTACACCGGCGTTGTAAAATATTTATTCTCATTGTCAAAACAAGAGATGCAATGTCCCCAAAAACCTAAACAATAAATCAAAGAATAAGAAGACAGTAATTTTTGGCGACCATGAGTAATTATTGGCGGCCCGGAGTAATTATTAGTGGCCATGAGTAATTCTTCGCGTCAAGAGTAATTCTTTGCGGCCAGGAGTATTTCTTCGCAACTAGAAGTAATTTTTTGTGAATTTCTAATCTCAATCATTAAATTCAATGGTTGAGATGTAGTGTGTTTTGTGTGTGTGTGTGTGTGTGTGTGTGTGTGTGTGTGTGTGTTTTTATTTGTGTTTCCGGAACGCTCGTATATATTCTTCGAATTAACACATAGAAGGAGAGAAAATCTAGAAAGCTTTTGTATTCTTCTCTCTTTTTTAATTTTTTGAAAAATTACATAGACATTAATGTACAGTTGTTAGAAGTAAATAAACCGACACGGCAATTGTGTAATATGTGCGAAGAGTGTGAGCACTTTACTGAAAGGAGAAGAATAAGCCTAAACCATTGGATTAAAGTAATTTCAACCACTGCAAGAACTTGTCTTTTGTTAAATATGGATGAGCCCTACACCCTTGTATTATGTACTACAGATAAATGAAAAACAAAGGGTAATGGCTATGATGCTTCCAATTATTACTCCCTCCGTCCCTTATTTACAGCCCGGTATTCCATTTTGGGTCCCTTAATAAGTGTCCATTTTATAAAGTTAGTGGATAAAAGTTGGTGAATTGTCTATTTTGTCCCTAAAAGTAGATTCCATTTTGAAAAGTAAGTGAGTAAAAGTGTAATGATAATGGGTAAGTAGGGAAAGTAGATGAAAAAGGTGATGTGAAAGGTATAATAATGATGTCTTTTTAATAATGTGGAGTTACGAAGCAGGACACTTAAAAAGGGACAGAGTGAGTATTATTTTTGCTCCCAATTATTCCCAATCATTGGACTGTATGAGAGGATCTCAACCATCTCAATCATTGATTGTCAAAATATCTCAGTAGTAGGGATAGTCATATACTCTCTCCGCCTCGATTTGTTTATCCATTTTTAAAACTTCAACTTTTTAAGGGAACATAATGATTGCTCTTTAAAAGTTTTGATTTCCAAGAATTAATGCCCCTCAATTTTCTAGCATTAAAAAAAAAATGGAAAGAGAGAGAGAGAAATAGAGAGAGTGAGAGAGAGATTGCAGGAGGGCGCATTGGTGATCAAGAGAGGGGTTGGATTCATGTGATCAGAAAACACAGGATGCAGGCAAGGAAGAGTGCAGGAAGCAATGAGACTTTTACTCTGTTTGTGGATAATATTCCGGACAACAAGGATCTTAGTTGGCTACAGAGGACATTCATTAAATTTGGGGTGATTAAGGACGCTTTTATTCCGCGTAAATGGAGTAAGCGTACGAGTAACAAGTTTGGGTTTGTTAGATTTGAGTGTCGTGTGGCAGCAGAGATGGCAGTATCAAGAATGAACGGGGTATGGGTGGAAAATATGAGACTTTTTGTTAAAGAAGCGTGCTTTGGGCCTAATGAAGAGCATCTCAGGGTGAAACTACCCAGTTTTCTTTTGGGTTCAGAAAGAGAGGTGGTACCAAAGCAAGGAACAAATCTGGGCCAGAGGCCTGGCAAACGGGAGTTGGTGGAGAAGGAACGGGGCGATTCTCGTGGAAGGTCGTATGTTCAGGTGTTGAGAGGAGAATCATCGAAAACAGGGACTGATTTTAAGACTACTCTTCGCATTAATCCCAGCGGAAATGGTTGGCTTTACAGAAGTGCTGTGGCTGTGATGCATAGAGTGGTGTCCATGTCGACCTTGAATGTGAGTTTTAGCATGGAGACAAACAGGGTGGCCCAATTCCGGTCTCTGGGAGGGAGGTCCGTGCTAATCACTTTCCAAAGTTCAGAGGTTCGTGACTCTCTCGTTGTCGGACAGTGGATGAAGTTGTGGTTTGACAAGGTGAATCCTTGGAGGGGTGAACCTGCGAGCCTTGAGAGATTTGTTTGGTTAAGTTGTAAAGGAATACCCTTAAATGTATGGAATGCCCATACGTTTAAACTTATTGCTGAGGTGTGGGGATGCTTTGTTAAGGTCCATGAGCAAACCCTCAGAGATTTATCCTTTGATGAAGGAAGAGTCTTGATAGCAACGGAGGAGAATTGTTTAATTGATAAATGGATTCAAATCGAGGTTGCGGGTGTATTCTACGCTGTCAAGGTCTCTGAGATATCCTCCTTTAGCAATCCTGATTTGGTGGAAGCTTGGGATCCACTGGCAAGGGTAAACAAAGGGGTGATTAAATTTCCAGTGGAACCTGCCATGGTTTCTGAAAACAGGATGGAACAAGAAGAAATGATGACGTGGATAGGGACCCAGGAGGGAAGCCCAATCGAAAGAAGGTGGTAGGAGTGGGATGGGACTCTATGACAGGAAAAGATGGTGCAGGGGGCTCGAAGGATGAAAATGCAGCTATGCATTTAATGCTTGTCTCTACCAGCTCTCTGAATGAGTCAGAGAAGTTTGAATCCAGAGTTGAAGATTCGGTGGAACTCGGGGAAGGGTCTGGGAATATCTTGGACCATTCGGCCCAAAGTAAGCCTTTGGATCAAGAGAAGTTAATAGCCCAGGAAGGAGGGGGGGATGGGCCGGTTGGGCCTAGTTCTACTAAGAGGGATTTAGGCCCATTCCCGTGTGAACCGGTTTCTCCGAGTCAGGTTAATGAGGTGGGGGGAGTTTTGGAAGGGCAGACTTTTTCTCAGATGGAGGCGGATTCCGTACTTGGGAGTTTTGAGAGAAGAACAGACCCAGAAATTCCAGCGAATCTTGTGAGGTGCTCTCAAATTCCAAGCATTAATTTGGTGGTGGACCTTAAAGATGCTGGATGTAGAAGAAGAAGAAGAAGAAGACAACTTTCCAACTTGGAATCCGTTAGTGAGGCTGTTGATCAACACCCTGATCTGGTGGCAAACAATTCTTCTCCTGAGCTGGCGGAGATGCTCCAGAACAATTCCGATGTCGCTAGAGAGGTACTTGCAAGCATGGCCGTAGGAGGTGAGTTGGGAATTTCTTTTCGCCCTAATGATAATTTGATTCTTTGTAAAATGATCGAATTGGAGTCTCAGGAGCTCTCTCATGAACGTGAGAGAGTAGCCGGAGGGTAGCTTTTATCCTTTTGGTTTTGTGGAGTCGGTGTTTGGGTCTACAGTTTTTATGCAGATTATTTCTTGGAATATTAGAGGCTTAGGGAGTTCGATCAAGAAACGTTTTTTGTACAAGCTGTTAAAAAAGAGGAAACCTGATTTGGTGTTGATTCAGGAAACTAAGTTGGAAACCATGGATTTTTTTCTCGTTCAAAAACTGTGGGGCAGTGGTGATTTTGATTTTGCCTTCTCTAGTGCTATCGGGGCTTCAGGGGGATTATTAACGATCTGGAAAAAATCTTTTTTCAAACCCAATAATATCTTATGCCATAGATCGTTTATTTCTCTGCAAGGTATGATTAATTCTGATTTTCCATGTACTGTGGTGAATATCTATGCTCTTAATGATGTGGTAAGTCGAAGGGGAGTTTGGGAGGAATTGATAGCTCTGAAATCTGCTTCTCTAGTTCCTTGGTGTATTGGGGGCGATTTTAACGAAATTAAGGCGATTAGTGAACGGGTAGGCTGCCTAAGAATGGAGAGGGGAATGAGGGATTTTTTGGAGTTTAGTAATAATATGGAACTGCTTGACCTTCCGATGTTGGGTAGGAGATTTACCTGGACTAACTATCAAGATAATACGATTCATAGTCGTTTGGACAGATTCTTGGTCTCCCAACAATGGCTAGAGAAATTCAAGGTGGTCCAATGGGGGATTCATAGGCCAATCTCTGACCATTGCCCAATTGTGCTTACTAACGACGAAAGGGATTGGGGACCTAGACCTTTTAGATTCATGGATATATGGCTATCGAATCCGAGGTGTATGGCAATTGCTAAGGAGACGTGTGAGAACACTTTGGTGACTGGATGGGCTGGATTTCGAATATTACAGAAGATGAGGGCCATTAAAGATAAGCTTAAGGTGTGGAACAAAGAGGAGTTTGGGGATGTAAACACAGCATTGGTAGAAACGGAAGCTGAACTACATCAATTTGATTTGTTAGCTGAGGAAAGAACACTCTGTATCGAGGAAAAAGCATCTAGATGTAAAGCTAAATCAGAGTTTTGGAGACTCTCCCGTTTAACGGAATCTCTATGGCGACAGAAATCGAGGCTGAATTGGATGAAACTGGGAGATAGAAACACAAGATACTTCCAGGCTATAGCCAATAATACGTTCAGAAGGATTTTGGTTGGTTCAATCAAGGCAAACGGGAAATTGTTAGAAGAGCCGGAGGACATTAAAGAAGCAGCTGTTGCTCACTTTTGCAACAACTTCAAAGAGGACATAGCCGATAGGCCATTACTAGGGGGAGTGCTTCTTAGGAAAGTGTCTCCTGAAACCTCAATCCATATTGGTAGAAAGTTTGAAGAATCGGAGATTTTAGCTGCTCAAAAGGAGTGTAGCAACCTTAAGGCTCCGGGCCCGGACGGTTTTAATTTCTCTTTTGTGAAACAAGGGTGGGGTTTTATGAAGGCTCTAATTATGCAGTTCTTCTCTGAATTTCACTCAAACGGCAAACTTACAAAAGGTATCAACTCGACTTTTGTTGCTTTGGTTCCTAAGGTGGATTGTCCTGTGTCATTTAAAGATTATAGACCCATCAGTATGATTGGGTGGGTGTACAAGGTGCTTTCCAAAGTGCTTGCCAATAGAATTAAAACTCTTTTGCCTTTGGTTATTGGAGAATCTCAAGCTGCGTTTATAGGGGGAAAACAAATATTGGATGGAGTTCTTATTGCAAATGAGGTTATTCATACCTGGAAAAATAGTTCCCGTGGGGGGTTACTTCTCAAAATTGATTTCGAGAGGGCTTATGACTGTGTCAATTGGGGTTTTTTACTAGACATTCTTGCGAAAATGGGTTTTGGAGAACAATGGGTTGGCTGGATAAAGGAATGTGTCTCCTCGGTGTCTATGTCTGTTCTGATTAATGGGTCGGCCTCGAAGGAATTCCACGTCCAGAGAGGTATCAGACAAGGTGATCCGCTATCCCCCTTTTTGTTTAATATTGTGGTTGAGGGACTAAACATTTTATTGGAAAGAGCTAAGGATCGAAACATCATTAAAGGAGCAAGAATAGGGGTTAATGGGGTTGTGGTATCTCACCTTCAATTTGCGGATGATACGATCCTTTTCTGTAACAATGACCTGGAGGAGCTGATTAGCATCAAAAGAATTCTTAGATGTTTTCAACTCATGTCAGGACTGAAAATCAATTACTCCAAAAGCTCTTTATGTGGTGTTAAAGTTCCTCATCAGGATGTGCAATTCTTGGCACAAGTTTTAGGGTGTAAAGTGGAACGGTTGCCGATTAAATATTTGGGTTTGCCTTTGGGTGCTAACCCCAACAGGATTAAAACATGGGAGCTTGTAGTGGAGAAGATGGAAAAAAGATTAAGTGTATGGCGTGGTAGATACAACTCTTCCGGGGGTAAACTCACCTTAATCAATTCGTCTCTTGCCAACCAACCCATTTACGTTATGTCTATTTTTAAACTGCCAGCGACTGTAGCAAAGATGATAGAGAAAATTCAAAGGAAATTCTTCTGGGGAGATACAATTGGGAAAAGAAAACTCCACTTAGTCAAGTGGGAGCTGATTTGCAAGAAGAAGGAGTTTGGTGGTTTAGGCGTGAAGAATTTGATGGTCCAAAACTTAGCCCTCTTGGCTAAATGGTGGTGGCGATTTCATAAGGACAGAGAGTCTCTTTGGGTGAGGGTCGTTAGAGGAAAATATAACTTGGAACGCGGCTGTTGGTTTCCTCGTATGCCAGTATCTGGAAGAGCTACTCAAATCTGGAAAGACATTTGCTCACTTGGGGATGTATCTTCATGTATTGGCACTATCATCCAAGAAGGATTTAGCTTACAAATCCACTCAGGTACAGAGATTTCATTTTGGAATCATGTTTGGCTAGGGGATACAACTCTTAGAGAGGATTATCCCCGGTTGTACGTAATATCTTCTCAAAAAGAAGCAGTGGTGGTAAGTGCTATGAGAGGAAGAACTGAAGAGGGCAGATGGAATCTTAATTTTAGTAGAGACTTACGTGAATGGGAAATTGGTCAAGTGGAGGAATTACAACAGAGGCTGCAACTTGTATCTCTGGATTCAACCAAACCAGATTCTGTGATTTGGAAATGGTCATCTGATCTTTGCTTCTCGGTAAAATCAGTGTATATCCAGTGGGAAAACGGAGGTTACCCAAGAAGGCCAGTGATGGAACATATATGGAAGAATATCTGCCCCCCAAAGGTGGAAATCTTTGTTTGGATGGCTATTCAATCCAAGGTGGCTACTAGATCCGTGCTCTTGGAAAGAAATCTGATTCCTGAGGGACAATCTGTCCTCTGCCCGTTTTGCTCACTGCACTTGGAAACACCTAATCATCTGTTCATGCATTGCCATTTTTCTTGGGATGTTTGGTCGAGGATATTGAATTGGTGGCATATAAGTTGGGTATGCCCTGCATCTTTGGAGGATCAGTTCATTTGGTGGGGCGATAGTAGATTCAGAAGTTTGGAAAAACACTTGTGGGAAGCTACCTTCTACGCAACATTGTGGTCCTTGTGGTTGGTAAGAAATGCTTATGTTTTCAACAATGCTACAACAAGCTATGGGGAAGTGGGCGATCTGATCAAAACTAGAGTTGCGATGTGGATAAAGGCGAAATTCAACATCAAGGTGTACTCGGTGGAAGAGTTTAGGATCTTTTTGGATGGAATCAGGTTGTTGAAGCTGTAAAATGGTCTATTTATCTCAGGTGTTTGTCTTCCAATTTTTTGTTGGAAGGTCCTGATTAGCTGTTCTTTTTTCTTCTGTTTGCTTGAGTAAGTGTGTTTTCTTACCTTGCTTGAGCCTCCTTGATGTATCCTTTCGAGTTCTTATAAAAGTTTCGTTTGCCGAGCAAAAAAATTTTTCTAGCATTAAATGGGAATGTACATTCTCCATTGTATTAGTTTTCGAAAGAAAAAGGGCATTAAGAAAATTTTAACATGTCAAACTCATATTGGACAAATAGTTTGGGACACTTAAAAGTCAAAAAATAGACAAACAAAATGGGATGGAGGGAGTAATGTAGTAAGTGTTGCCTTAGTCAATAGTATGTGAACTTTGTTTTAATGCTAAGTAATGTTATGATTTTTTGGCCAAAAAAATAATAAAACCATCTCGTTTTTAGCAAATTCACATTACTTTTTGTGAGTGATTTTGATCTAGCAACCGTGATTTACATATTTTAATTTCAATCTAAGAGTCCATATTCAATGGGAGCATCATGCTTCTAGAGTCCATATTTGGAGGAAAATTTTTTAGCGGGAAAGAGCTCCTTATTGAATTACGTGAGAGATTACAGAATGTGGTCCTAGATTCCTCAAAAATGTATACTATGTTTTGGATTGGCAATTCAAATAATTTGTTCTCAGTTAAGTCTGTGTATGGTTTGTGGGAGGCTTTTGCTTTTACTCCCAATACCGGACTTCAATCTCTATGGAGAAATCTTAGTCCTCTGAAGGTTGAGATTTTCGTATATATGGATGGCGTGTTAAAACAGAATTGTGACGAGGTCGGTCTTGAACAGTAGGAATATTATTTTGGGAATGGATGAACAAGGTTTGGCATGCCCATTTTGCCTTTAGGAAGAGGAAACGCCAGAGCATCTATTGATAACATGCCCGTTTTCTAGCCAAATTTGGTTGAAGATAGTAGAGTGGTGGAACATTGATTGGGTGACTCTTTCGAATCTGCTGGGATTATCCTCGTGGTGGTTTTCCTTCCAGTTCAAAAATTTGGAGAAATTTTTTTGGGAGTACTGTTGTTTTTATGCTACTTTGTGGTCTATTTGGATTGCAAGAAATGATGTTATCTTCAACAACAAAGTTGCTGATCCCTACCAATTGATTGATTTAATCAAAACAAGGGCAGCCTTATGGATCAAAGCCAAATTCGATGTTAAGGTGTATACGGAGGAAGATTTTAAAATGAATCTTGATGGTATTAGAAGGCTCACGATTTAGGTGTACCATTGGGTGTATCTTTTGATATAATTTAGCTTCAATTTTGTTTTTCCCTTGGGGTTGTGGTGAACTTTCTCTTCCTTCCCTTTTACTCAATGTACCCTTTTGAATTTAATAAACAATTTCCTTTGCCGAGCAAAAAATGCTCCCAAACAGAAATTTTCGAAACCAAAGATATTATGGTATTTACTTATTTTCATCCCGCTTCTCTCTCTCTCTGTTCACAATGACACAAGCAGAGGAGAAGAGAGATCTCTCTCTCCACAATGACATTAGCAGCTTTGGAAAACTGTCTCTCTCAGCTTTGGAAAACTGTCTCTCTTCTCCTCTGCTTGTGTCATTGTGGAGAGAGAGAGAGAGAGTCAACCCCAAGTCTTCTTACCTAAAACCATTATAGTGATGGCACATTTTGAGACAAAATTAATTAACTCGCTACCTTTGAAATGCATATACTTCTTGAGGCACATGTTTTGAATGATTGACAAGCAGCATATGCCATGTTAACACAAAGCATAAGCATATTGTGTCGATAGGGACTTGGTTCATTTTGTACCTTATCTTCTTCCAATCTACTCCCTCCGTCCCTATTTAATTGTTCACTACGATTTTGCGTAGATTTTCAACGACTTATATCTCTTGACGTATATTATGTTCTATGTTTCTGAAATCATTGTCTTATAAAAAAATTGAGATTTACCAAAAAAGATCCATGTTGGATATTTTTATCAATATTCGTCGAGAGATTGATAAAAACCATTGAAAATGCACGCAAAATCGTTGTAGACAATTAAATAGGGACGGATGGAGTATAAAAATTCCGAATGAAGCCTGAATATTATGTTTACAACTTTACAATCTTCATTTAGGCCATGTTTCCACTGAGGAAAAACGGAAAAACTTGGGCGTTTTTTTACAGGTCGTTTACACTGATCAACAAATTTTAATATTTTACCATCTCGTTCACACTTACAAAGAAGTTTTTTACTCACATACTCGTTTACAACTTATTCACTAGTGGAAACAACTCGATATTTTTCACCAACTTATTCACTGCCGGAAAAACTAACAAATTTTCAACAAAAAATAAATAAATCTTCAACTTTTTCCTTAGTGGAAACACCCCTCAGTCACAATATTGTTCCCTTTATTTTTGGAAGACTCGGAATCCGTTGCAATAGTCCGAGTAATCCGTGGTCCAATCAAACAATCCACTAGCAGGCTTAGTTAATCACCGTATTGCTCCGTAACACCTATAATGATCGAGGACAACAATCCCAAATCTTACTTATCCAAAAAAAAAAAAAAAACCAATCCCCAATCTTGACAAATTCATCTAGCAACTCTCTTGTTTCACCTTAAATTGACAGCACTGAAGCTACACCAAAGTCTATTTTGTCGACATACCATTCCACAAGCAAAATGTGAAGTTATGCGTGTAAATCTGGCGTTGGTGTGGCATGATCAGTTCAATCCTACTACACATATTGGATATTGACTAGAAAATATGTAGTTTCTAGGTCTAACTTTAATGTTCATTACCGATGTTCAACTCTCATGCGCGTACTTGTGACCTGAGATTAATTTTTTTTTTTTTTTTGTGTGCACATTTTTAGAGTTATTGAATTGGAAATGGTCAGATGTGAATGTGAACTTCATTTTCTTGGATCTGACGTTAAGCAAGTCAGTACAACATTCCCATCCCCTGGATAGTACTGGTGCGGGTATGTGTTCAAGTGTCATACCTCGCTCGATAAAGACGAGGACCGGCTATAGTCCTGAACTCCATCTGCCGGGCATGGCTCAGGGTAATACTATGCACAATATGAGGTTTCGATACATCGTTGCGTGCTAATTATAAATTCCAAAATTATCTACCTTGGTCGTTTTGAGTCTCAAAATGTAGCACTATATCAGGACAAAGCCCCCAATAAGTTTTATCTTTCTATCTCTCTCCACTGACTATCCTAAAAACCTTCCTTAAAATCCAAACCGAACAATTGCGAGCTAACTAGGAGGATGTCCAAACACTCGCCCAACGTCCCCTTATCCAATGCCTGTTTACACCATATTTCACCGATAGCAAGTAAAACAAAAGACAAACAATACCCCTCCCGCAATTGCCGAGTGTTTTCCGGACAAGAAAATATCTCCTAGCTTAGATGAGGATCGGAGTATTATAAGGAATCAAAATGCACCTTTTCAAAACCAATCCTGCCAACTTTGAAGTAGGTGGATTTGGACGACGAGGCTAACTAACCAATATTAAAAAAGAAAAACCTTAAACAGAAGTAATAAAGTATCCTTAATTGTCCTTTGTTTGATTTGGAAAAGCATCAACGTGAAATTCTGATGACACAGTCCAAAGTAGTTTGATTAAGTATCCTTAGTCGTGCTTTGTTTTGGAATATGCTTTTGATTACACTTCAGTTGAAAACGACCCTTTTGGTTTAATTAATTTGTGGGTCATCGATTCCAAGCTGTGCTTCATGCAACTATTTAGAAAGCACCAAAGTAATAAGTAAAATAAATCAACCAACTAACGCTAGCTCAGTTAGTAAAAACTCTTGTATTTCACTATGAGGTCAGGAGTTCGAGTCTCTCCACCTGGAAGGATTTTTCTTTCTTTCTATCCTATAATAAGTTTATTTCTTGTATTTCACTATGAGGTCAGGAATCCTAAACAAGAGGATCATTTATTAATTGCAACCTTGAGAAAAAAGGTAATTCCACGGCTAAGCACAATTAGACCTCTATTGTTAAATATACATATATAAATGCCACTATCACGTATATTTTTTTTTAAAAAAAATAAAAATTTAAGATAGAAGCGAAGGGGAAAGAAATAGAAAACGAAAGTTTGATTGAGATCGCTGTAATTTTAAAAATTTACTAGAAAAACTTGATAAATGTTATATAGTGGGCACTAGTACCGTAACTCTTAGGGTCATTATTGAACTAAATCAATCCAGACCATTAAACTATGGATCGATTTTGGTTTCTTAATCACGGTTTGCTTGAAAGCTGAGATATCATGCATGTTCATAATCTATTTATTTAAAAGTACTTAAAATTTCATAGATAACCAAAACATATATCGAAATCACCAAAACTCAAAAATATCATCCAAGAATAGAATAGTAGAATACGAGGTATCACTAAACTCGGTAACTATATAAAATTTAGGATATATTTAGTCATGCATGACAATGAAGGAATAGGAAGGTGGACGGGAATGTTAAAGTAGTAAATTAACTAACTATGACTTTGCCAATGCTTATTTGGCGTATCTAAAATAAATTCATTGTACGTATATATACGGTTCGTATTGACTTAATTGGAATCAGAACCGTTAACGTAAATTTACAGGCTAAACCATTTAACTCGAACTTGGATTTTTTAAAATTGAGGCCAAACCGCACTATCAAAAATTGCGTATCAAAACATTTGGTTTGGTTTAGATTGGATTGCGATTTGACGATTTTTTTCACCCCTAACTGGAGTTGAAAAGTATTGGAGCTTGCGCGTGTTACGAGAAATTTGGATTCTTTAGAAAATGTACTCGAAGTCTGGAAAATTTGTGGACTGCTTCTTTTTTTTTTGAAAAAAGGGAGAAGATTTTATTAATCTGAGAGGCGGAAAAACGCTTAAACATTAGAAAGAGAGGAACCCATGGGGGCAAGGTAGTTGTCCACATACCGGACAAACTACAAGAAAAGGCTTTCTTTGCACAAGCATGTGCTGCCCTATTACAATTACGTTTGACAAAACTAAATTTACACAATTGAAACGAATCCTTTAATGCTAAACAATCTTGTACCAAAACTGCAATATCAGAGAATGGATCTTTTGACATGGAACAACTTCGGACAATCGACTCTGCATCCGATTCAATAAGATTACGTCCTACATTTAGAGCAACACCTAAATTCATACCATTTCTAATTGCTTCACACCAATACCTAAGGTTGACAAAAGAACACTTATAAAGTACGTTAATTCATGACCAAGTTGGTAAAGTTGACCTTTCTTTTTTGACAAAAGAGAGAAGATTTTATTAATATGAGAGGCGGAAAAATGCCTAAACATCAAAAAGAGAGAGAAACCCTATCGGTCTCGGCCTTTTGTATTGCTGGTGGATCTGGAAAACCCGAAATGATTTGGGGTAAAGACGTAAAGTTGACTATAAAAATCACAACATTGCATTATAATAGGAGGCACACATGGAGAAATTAAGCTATTTTGTACTCGATATAATTATATATATGGTAATTAATTTAGTAATTAGAGCAGTTTCGGGAGAGCAGGAGGAGTAGGTTTGGGGTTGGAGATTAGGTTTTGGTTCATTTTCAACAAAAATTCCTTACTGGCCCCACATGCAAAATTTGACCAAAATTGGGGCCCCATGTGATCTAGAAAAGTAGTAGTACTGTACTTTCTTTGCTTCTTATCCAAAACTGATAACCTTTCATTATCCCTTAGTAGATTACATTATGCACGAAATTAGAAATAACAAGAATTTTTTTTAAATAAGTTTTAGAAAAATTCTAAAATTAGTTAGATGGGCTGACAATAACAAGTATGTAAATGTGTATTAAAAAGAGCAAGAAGTACACAAATACTTGTTTTTCTTGTCTTCTTTTGTGCTTATTGTAAGCTCACTGAAACACAATAGAAAGACCTTAAGTTTTAATTAAGTAAAGCCAGATTTAAATCTGGCTTGGGATTGACTCCTAAAATGAAAGGTCACACATTTAAAACTGAGTCAATATCCTCTCACGTGATGCTAAATGAGAATCATCATGGTCCTATTTCACGATCCAAAACATTCATGTTGTAGCTAGGTCTTCATGTGTTTAACCTCCATGCTAATGTTTTGTCTAATCATATGTGTCTTAAGAGAAATAAAAGGTCAGGCTCTAGATGTATATGTCTGTCATGCTTGTGACAAACATGATTCGTTCTAATTGATACCAATGTCCGTTGAATTGGATTTTTTGCATGAGTGTTGTACACATGGTGACTTACAAAAATAATTGTTCGGATCGTTAAATGGACTAGTGATGTGATCCGTTTTGCGTCACGTGAAAGATTGTCACATGAGATGATTTTGATTCTTCGAGACTAAAGGTGCAGCTCATTGGTCAGTTTTACTATTTCTCCCTTTGAGGTTAGTTGTAAGGCTTAGCTATAGTAATGTCTTGATATATATATGGAATATATATTTTCAAAGGTCAGTTGGCAAGCCCTAGACACCCTAAATGAGGAAAAAAAAATGAGTCGAGTGTCAACGAAATACCGAAGACATTAGAAGTCAATGTTTACTATATTTTTTTTTAAACGGCAAAAATATTATTAATGAGAAACTCAATAAAGGTACATCGAGTGAGAAAGAAAGAAAAGAGAGAGTCATAATAAAAGCCACATAACAAATCACGTAACCATCACATAGCTTTCCTAATCATAGTATCCAAAACTTTGTCCCAACTAATCCATTGCATATCGTTCCGCAACTATCGAAAATATTGAGTTCGAATCCCGAGAGTACTATCATTTATCAATAGATCTATCTTTCGGTAGAAAGATATAGATCTCTACCTGGATCTCTCTCCATATCTAAATATGGAAGAAACCAACACTTAAAAAAGGGTGTAATCAACGGAAGGTTCTCACACTGCCCTCGACATTGTTCTCCAATGACGTCCCTTGGGCAGGTTAATTTTTTCTTCTTTTTCTTTTTCTTTTTGGTGGTCATAACTATCGTTTAATTTTTTTGAGATTCTAACCATGGTGCCTCGACCTTGTTCATTTTGGTTTATTTGAATTGGACTTATAGATAATGAGTGTAGAGAGAAGTAGAGTAATGATTAAAAATAGGGGTAATAATTAGAGAGAGAATCAGAGATAGAGAGAAAATAGAAAGTAATGATTGAAAATAATGGTAATGAGTTGAGAGAAAAATAAGGTAATAATTACAAATTCAAAACAAAATTATCCAACCGAACGGGCTCGAGTCTTGATTAGCCCAAGGTATTGTGTTACTACTATATTGTCAAAACCAGAGATACAACGTACCCATAAACCTAAACAATAAAACAAAGAATAAGAAGACAGATCATATTAGCAAGTTGGAAATGGTACAAGGTTATTGAATTGGTTTTTCTTTGATAAGTTCAATGACTATTGTATCCCATTTATATACAATCATTGAGCGGGTCATACGGGCTTATGCCTTGAATAGTACTATCTTATTAGGTAAGCTTGTTAATGGAAACAAGAAAATTAATTAGACACACCCAAAGGGGTTGCCCCAGTGGTTCGGTCAGATGTCCAAATTTTAGCAGTACTTCTTAAGGTTTAGAATTTGATTTTTCATAGGGTGAGTACCTTGCTGTAAGTGGGGGATCGTGACTAGTGTGGCCGCGCTAACTCCTCCGAAGATTTGGGTTGTGCAATTGGAACCATTTAGTGACTTGGATGTAAGTAGTCTTGTAGAGTTATTCAACCGTTACCCCCAAAAAAAAAAAAAAAATAGAATAACTTCACCTCCCAACGGTATGGGCACAAATGCCAAAAATACTAGTACTAGTAAAATATTGTGACCCCTTGAAACTGGTCCTTATATGCTATCAACTATAGGGTGATTTCCCATATTTTCGTACTGGGTCAAATTTTATTTCTTTATTAGGGACAGACTTTTGCACTCCCTAAACTGTAAACCGTATTCTTAAAAAAAATGTGAAAATCACACTTTTTTTTTTCCTCTTTTAAACTGGACCGGGTCATAAATGGCATGCCCATATTTGATGCCAACCCATAAGGGAAGCTTGTCTCACGCAGTCTATTGGTCCCCTCAACAAATCCTTGCAACATTTTTTATTCGTCACATTTAAATAGTTTTGGTTTTTATTGGGTTTTAACACTTTTGTCCCCTCAACTATGCAAAATTTGTTTACTTCGTCCATCATATTTCGATTTTGTCTACTTAGTTCTTATACTTTAAGGTTTGTGACAATTAACGAGTACAATACAAAATGACAGCCTACAAAAATGGACGGAAACTTGTCTCGGGTGAACAGAATGTCCATGTGAACTGTCAGAAATAGGGCATAATCGACCTCTCACCTTTATACAAGCGGAGGAAACACATCTCTTTTTTGTCATCATTACACACAACATACATAACCAAACGTCTCTTTAGAAAAGAAAAAACAGGGGAGCAAAGAGGAATTAAAAAGAAAAAGGGAGCAACGAAAAATGGTAACAACTTAACGCAAATTCATATTTTGAGAAACCTGTAAAACATCATAGCAAATAGACAAAAGAATTCCAATACCAACTCCAACAAGAAAATGATAGAAGTTATAATAAAATACACAAATTAATGAAATTCCTAAGCACAAGATGCAAAATAATGCAACCATATAGGATCCCAGAATATGAATGGTTTCGTCGAAGTAATAACGGTTGAAATAATTCTACCACAACTCATTGTACTTTATATTTTACAATTTATTACATTATATAAAAAATACGATAAATGTTTGACCACAAAAAATTTAACAAAAAACATCTGATATATGGTCCTGTTTGATATGTATTATGTATAATCCAATCGGCTAACTTCGGTACTCTCTGAGTCAACATGGTACGTATGATCCACGAGTGAAGATTAATTCATTTCAAAGATCATGGAGGATTGGTAGGAGTTAGAGAGAGAGAGAGAGTACATCCGAGAGAGAGAGAACAAATGCAAAACATTGGGCAGGATGAAGATGGGGGCTGGATCCCTGTTATCAGAAACCACAGGGGAACGAGGATGAACAGGGAGAGGAGTCAGGAAACATTCACTTTGTTTGTTGACAACATCCCTGAGCACAATGACCAGACTTGGTTAAAGAGGACCTTCAACAAGTTTGGGGAAGTTAAGGATGCGTATATACCACGGAAAAGAAGCAAGCGTACAGGCAATAAGTTCGGTTTCGTCAGGTACAATTGCTACGCGGCAACAACCATGGCCATCTCTCGTATGAATGGAGTATGGGTGGAAAACGAGAGGCTTTTTGTTAAAGAAGCCAGTTTTGGGCTCATTAAAGAGAAGAACAGGGCCAAGCCAGTTAGGATTCCATCTCTGGCAAAGAATGGTTTCACTCAAGAGGCGAATCCATTCAAGAGAAGTGGTATAGAGCTGGGGCCGGGGAACAGTGAGTTTGTGCTCCGAGGTCAATTTGATGGGATTAACAGATCCTTTGCCCAAGCTCTAAAAGGTGAGTCCTCAAAAACTCGGGCCGATCAGATGACTAAACTCACGCTCAAACCGAGTGGAAATGGAGGGCTCCATAGGAGTGTCGTTGCAGTGATGCAAAGAGTTGTGTCCATGAAGACATTGAGTGTGAGCTTCAGTTTACAAACTGATAGGGTGGCTCAGTTTCGTTCTTTAGGAGGAAGAGCTGTTTTGATTACTTTCTAGAACCAAGAGGTCCGGGACAAACTATTGCAGAGTCAATGGATGAAGATATGGTTTTCCAGTGCGAAACCATGGAGGGGGGAACCAGCTAGCTTAGAGAGATTTGCTTGGCTGAGCTGCAGAGGGGTCCCATTAAATGTTTGGAATGCATCAACTTTTAAACGGATAGCCGAGATGTGGGGTTCTTTTATTATGATAGAAGAATCAACTCTCCGAGAATTCTCGTTTGCGGAAGGGAAAGTATTAATAGCTACGGAGGAATCTGTTCCCATTCAAAGTTGGATTCAATTGGAGGTTCAAGGAGTACATTATGATGTAAAGATTCAAGAATCTTCTTCTTTTGCTAATCCTGATGAGGTTGAAGCATTATACCCTCAAGCTACGGAAAAAGGTGGTGGAGGTACAGCTATGGAGTTGGGAACTAGAGATGTCTGCTTCAACAGTGAGAAGAAAGAAGGTGATGACGTGGCGTTGAAAATTTTATCCAATAGAAATAGAGTGGTTGGTGAAGGTGCGGTCTTGTCCTCTGGGAAAGCTGTTGGAGGAGGCGGGGGCTCAAAGCACTGTGAGGCAGGTGAGCATTTAATGCCTGTCATTGCTTGCAACCAAGACAGCTCGGAGATTTTTGAATCTAGAGTGGAGGACTCAATTGAATTTGTAGAAAAGGGAGGGACTGAGGTGGACTTTGTGGCCCACAGCCCTCTTTCTTCTATAGAGGCTTTTTCGGCCCACGATAGGGTAGTGGATCTTGTAAATGACATTGGGCCCATTAATCCTTTTGTTCCCGAGACAAGAATGGGGCCTTTTTTATCCAATAGGTCTACTCCCATTGCTAGCGGTGGGAAGACTCCGGAGACTCCAGCTGGGAGCTCTGTTCATCTGAGGGATATCGAATTAGGGTCTCTAGCTGGGAGCTCTGTCCAAGTAAATGGTAACAAAGCAGGAAGGGATACCCAACTCGGGCCTCGTCCACAATTATCAATGCTAGCTGAAGCTGATGGAAAGATGGGGGATTGTGGAGTTGGAGGCCCATTCGAGTTGGTTAGAGTGTCGCAGCTTCCCACTATTAATTTGATGGTGGACCTCAACGATGCTGGATGTAGAAGAAGGAGACACAGACAACTCTCTAGTTTGATGAGTATTAGCGACGAGGCGGATGCAAATCCAGATCAGGAGGATTCAATTTCATCCTTCTCCCCGGACGGACCAGCTCAAAGCAATTCAGCCGTGCTTCAGGAAATCAGAGCTACTATGGCGATTGGCAGTCAATTAGGTATTATCTTTCGCCCTAATGATGATGTGATTCTTGGTAAAATGATAGAAATTGAGGCGCAGGAATACTCGGCCCTGCTAGAGAAGGAAGCTAGAGGGTAGCCGTAGTATCCCTCGGTGCTCGGCTCTTGGATTGTTTTTTTTAATGCAGATTTTATCTTGGAACATTAGAGGGTTGGGGAGTGTTGTTAAAAAGCGTTTTGTGTCAAAGCTCATTAAAAAAAGGAAGCCAGATATGATCTTTATTCAGGAGTCCAAAATGGAGTGCATGGACAGATTTACTGTCCAGAAATTATGGGGAAGTGGGGATTTCAATTTTGCTGTGTCTAATGCAATCGGATCTTCTGGTGGTTTGCTGTCCATTTGGAAAAGAAACTTTTTCAAAGCTGATAATATCATCTCCCATAGGTCGTTCATTGTTATGCATGGTGTAATCAATAATTCTTTTCCCTGTTGTTTGGCTAATGTTTATGCTCCGAATGAGGTGGGAGACAGGAGAGCCCTGTGGGATGAACTACTTGGTTTAAAGGGGAATTCCTCTGTTCCGTGGTGTATAGGGGGTGACTTTAACGAAATTGCATCTATCAGTGAAAGGAAAGGGTGCCAACGATTAGAGAGAGGAATGAAGGAGTTTTTAGAATTTATCAACTCCATGGAGCTTCTTGACATTCCGATGATTGGAAGGAAGTTCACGTGGACGAATTACCAAGATCATGCCATTCTAAGTCGGCTGGACAGATTTTTGATTTCTCAACAGTGGCTGGATAAGTTCAAACTTCTTCAATGGGGGCTTCACCGGCCTATCTCTGATCATTGCCCCATTTTGCTCACTGATGACAGTAGAGATTGGGGGCCCAGACCTTTTAAATTCATGGATATCTGGCTCTCAAACCCAAAGTGTATGATTATTGCTAAGGAAATATGGGAGAATACGCAGGTGCACGGATGGGCTGGGTATATTATTCTACAAAAATTGAGAGCCATCAAAGATAAACTGAAGGTGTGGAATAAGGAGGAATTTGGTGACGTCAACATTGCGATGCAAGATAAGGAAGCGGAACTTCATCAATTCGACCTATTAATGGAAGAGAGAACTCTTAATTCGGAGGAGATAGCATTGAGATGCAAGGCTAGAACAGAATTCTGGAGACTCTCTTGCCTGTCTGAAACTTTGTGGAGACAAAAATCGAGACTTAACTGGATGAAATTGGGGGATAAAAACACAAGGTACTTTCAAGCTATTGCGAATAATAGGTATCGGAGGAATATGGTTGGATCGATAAAGGTGAATGACATGGTACTAGAAGACCCCGTGGAGATTAAGGCAGCGGCCGTGGATCACTTTACCAACAATTTTAAAGAAGAGAATAATCTGAGGCCAGTGTTGGGGGGGACTTTCCCTAGGGTTCTTTCTCTAACCACTTCGTCCCAACTAGAGAGATCTTTTGAGGAGGGGGAGATCCTTGCGGCACTGAAGGATTGCAATAGTAGTAAGGCTCCGGGCCCGGATGGTTTTAACTTTTCGTTTGTTAAAAAAGGTTGGGATTTTATGAAGGCTCTGCTACTTCAATTTTTTTCAGAATTCCATGCTAATTGTAGGCTCACGAGAGGTATCAACTCAACTTTTGTAACATTAATACCGAAGTTAGATTGCCCCCGGTCTTTCAAAGAATTTCGGCTTATTAGCATGGTGGGTTGCATTTATAAGGTGCTGGCTAAAGTCCTAGCCAATAGACTGAAAAATCAATTACCTCCTCTGATTGGTGAATCTCAGGCAGCCTTTATTGAGGGTAAACAAATATTGGATGGTGTTCTTATTGCAAACGAGGTGATTCACTACTGGAAGAATAGTTCTCAAGGGGGCTTGATCTTGAAAATTGACTTCGAAAGAGCCTATGATTGCGTTAATTGGGGATTTGTTTTAGACTTAAAAGCTAAATTGGGCTTTGGGGAGAAATGGTGTGCCTGGATTAAAGAGTGTTTGTCCTCGGTGTCCATGTCTGTCTTGATAAATGGTTCTGCATCAAAAGAATTCCAAATCCAGAAGGGTCTTCGACAGGGGGATCCACTATCTCCATTTCTTTTCAATCTAGTGGTTGAAGGGCTTAATCTTCTGCTAGAAAGAGCCAAGGATCAGAACCTTATCAAAGGAGCAAGAATTGGTCCGATTGGATCAAATGGAGTTTCGGTATCTCACCTTCAGTTTGCTGACGACACTATTATTTTCTGTAATAAAGATAGAGAGGAGTTGGCTAACATTAAAAGAATTCTGCGTTGTTTTCAACTATTGTCTGGATTGAAGATTAATTTCTCCAAAAGTTCTTTGTGCGGGGTAAAAGTGAGTCACCAAGATGTTTCCTCCCTTGCTATGATTATGGGTTGTAAAATTGATCAGTTGCCAATCAAGTACCTGGGGCTTCCATTAGGGGCTAATCCAAACAGAGTGACAACATGGGATCCAGTGGTCCAACGAATGGAAAAAAGGCTTGCTGTTTGGCGTAGGAGATTTAACACGTCTGGTGGCAGACTTACTCTAATGAATTCATCCCTTAGTAGTCTGCCTATTTACTTCATGTCCTTGTTCAAAATGCCGATGTCTGTTGCGAACGTGATTGCAAAGATTCAAAGACAATTTTTTTGGGGCGATACGACAGAAAAGAGGAAAATTCATTTGGTTAAATGGGAGGTAATCTCGAAAAAGAAAGAGTATGGAGGGTTGGGGGTAAAGAATTTGATGATCCAAAATCTAGCCCTCTTAGCTAAATGGTGGTGGAGATTTTATAAGGATAATGACTCTCTATGGGTGAAGGTGATCAAAAGCAAATACAACTTGGAGCAAAGCTGCTGGTTACCTCGCTTGCCATCCTCAGGTAAGGTCTCGAACATTTGGAAAGACATATGTTCGATAGGGGAACCATCCTCAAGTATCGGGTCAATTATTCAGGAAGGCTTCAGGTTAGTGGTTCACTCTAGGCAGAAGATCTCGTTTTGGAATCAGGTTTGGTTAGGGGACACAACTCTTAAAGAGGAGTTCCCTCACCTCTACCTTATTTCTACTCAAAAAGAGAAGGTGGTTGGAGATTTATTTGATACAAGTAATGCTGGTAGGTGGAATCTGCTTTTCCAGCGGAGCCTAAGGGATTGGGAAGTTAGTCAAGTTGAAGACTTGCTTATGAGGTTGCAGCGTATAACTTTGGATTTGTCCAAAAACGATGCACTGAGTTGGAGATGGGCGACTGACAATTGCTTCTCGGTAAAATCTGTTTATAATAGATGGGAGCAATTGAATTTCGAAGCCAACCGGGTGATGGGTTCGATTTGGACTAGTATTAGCCCACCCAAAGTGGAAATTTTTTCGTGGCAAGCTCTTCAGAATAGAGTGGCTACGAGATCGATCCTCCTACAAAGAGACTTGATGCCGGAGGGACAATCGGTTTTTTGCCCCTTCTGTTCAATGCATCTCGAAACTCCGGAGCATCTTTTCTTGCACTGTCAATTTTCTTGGGATGTTTGGTCGTTGTTGATAGACTGGTGGCATGTTTGTTGGGTGTGCCCTGGCTCTCTGATTGATTTATTCACATGGTGGATAGATAGTGGTTTCAAAAATCTTGAGAAATATTTGTGGGAAACGACATTCCATGCTGCAATTTGGTCTGTTTGGTTGGCTCGGAATGAGATTATTTTCAACAATGCGTCTTGGCGAGTGGAGGATCTTGGGGAGCTAATTAAAACTAGGGTAGCAATGTGGGTCAAGGTGAAGTTCGATATTAAGGTGCACTCGGTGGAAGATTTCAAGGGCCATATTGATGGAATGAGAAAGGAGAAAGTGTAGCAAGTGAAACTTGCATTGAGGGTGGGGGCGATCCAATTTTCTGTTGGATGGTCCTCTGTGTTTTTTTTTCCTGGTTTTCCACCATGTTTTTCTCTATGGGTAAGCGTGTGTGCTTAGCGAGTTCCTCTCTCGATGTACCATTTTCGAGCTAATAAAATTTTCTTTTGCCGAGCAAAAAAAAAAAAATCCAATCGGCTATTCATGTTCGGTCAATCCAAACAACGTAAGATTTGATGAGTGAGATCAGGTTAAGAAAATCGATTTTTTTTTACCATCCATGTGAAAATAGATGTTAGTAGACGATAGTGTCCAACAAGGACAAAAAATAGAGGTTTTTTCAGTTTTTTGTGGGGGCGGGGGCTTATGGGACCTGTTTCATGGATATTTTTTTTTGAACCGCTGTTTCATGGATATTGCCTTGACTTCTATGGGGCCTCTCTCTCTCTCTCTCTCTCTCTCTCTCTCTCTCTCTCTCTCTCTAAAAACCTCGGCCTATAAGTAAAGCACCCACCTTTGTTGCTCCCAGTATCCAAATCCCAACTTCTCTCTCTTGTTATTGCTCCTCTTTTCAAGCTCTCTGATTTGCTTCACCTTTCGGAAACACAACTTTCTCATACTTCTTCCAGCCATGGCTGCTGCTGGAAAACTCTCCGTCTCTGTGGTGGCCATCATGGTCTTCATAGCCACCATTTCCAGCTTTGTTTATGCAGACCCGGATATGCTTCAAGACGTCTGTGTTGCTGATCTCAATAACGGTATTGAATTTTTTCAAAAACCCAGTCTCCCTTTTTTTGCTCACACTAATTGTTCAATGAGTAAATGCTACAACAACACCCATTTACACACCCGCACTCGCAAGTTTACTAATTGTCAAACTCGTGTATGTGTTCGTGAATGGTGTTTTGAGTTCGACCCGGATTTTTTAGTCCATTCGTGACAGGCAAAAACAAATTAACGTGGGGTATTTTTTACTCAATTACTAGTTGCTTAGTTCTCTAGGCATTTATGTGAGTGTAACTAATGAATATCATACCCATCGTGGCTGGACGGAGACACAATTTCGATTCGGGGAGCGAACGAAGAGTCAAACATTCATTCAGGAAAAATGTAGTACTTGTTATATGTACTGTACATATTTTGCATTTTCTCAGAATACACTATGTATTGAAATGATTTTGGTCAAATGCGGCAATAAGCTGGGTGAAGTTATTTCTTTTTTCGTCAATCTTTGTCCGTAAATATAAGCTTTCGTCCAAACCACCTTAATGTATTTCACTCTTATGTAATTACTCTGTTCTATAGCTGTGAAGATGAATGGTTTTGCTTGTAAGGCAAAATTCAGCGCATCAGATTTCTTCTTTGCCGGTCTAGCAATGCCGATGCCCACCAATAATATGCTGGGTTCAACCGTGACTCCAGCCAATGTGATGCAAATTCCCGGCCTCAACACCCTAGGTGTCTCCATGGCCCGCATCGACTTTGGCCCCGGTGGCCTTAACCCGCCGCACACCCACCCGCGCGCCACCGAGATCATTTTTGTGCTCTATGGAGAATTGGATGTAGGGTTCATTACCACAGCCAATGTGCTTGTGTCCATGACCATCAAACAGGGTGACGTATTTACTTTCCCTAAGGGTTTGGTGCACTTCCAAATTAATAACGGGAAAGGACCGGCCGCTGCTATTGCTGCGTTCAACAGCCAGAATCCTGGTGTCCAGGCCATTGCTGCCACGTTGTTTGCCGCCACGCCCCCGGTTTCAGATAGTGTATTGAGTAAGGCTTTTCAGCTATCATATCAGGAGGTTGATGAAATCAAGTCAAAGCTTGGAGGAAAGCGCTAGAGGGTGCTTGCTTTGTGATCTGTGGTGGGTATGGTGTTGGTTTTCTTATTTTTTCTGTTATTGTTGATTGAGATAAGGATTTATGGTCTCTTGAAAATAAACGGTAGGTCTAAAAGTAAGGCTCTATTGTATTTGAGTCTAGTTATCTATGTATTTGGTTTCGCTTCTTGTGTTTACCGAGAAATAAGACGAGTGTTTTAAATAACAGAAGCATCTAAATGTATACGTATCAATAGTAGTAGTGATCTATACTACAAGTATAATGGAGGAGTTGTAGTTTATCGTTCATCGTCCATGGCATCTTTGAAATAACTATTTCAACCTTTTCCTTTCCCCTTTTGACAATCGCGTCACTCTCTCTCTCTCTCTCTCTCTCTCTCTCAAAGTCAAACTCAAGATAGAAACATTGCAAATTCCTCCCACCAACTAAAACATCAATGACAACCAGCACTTCTGCACACATGGCCGAATTAAGGGGCATTTTGGCTAACTAATCATTCTCATTCAAATTCTTTTCATATTTGTTTGTTTTTTTTTTTTTTTCAATTTTTTTTACTATTGCTTCGTTATGATGAGAGAATCTAGAAATTCAAAAATTATGATTGAGACCCAATTAATTTTTTGGCCAATAAGTAAAGAAAGGACCACAACATATATAGTTTAAGCAAAACATTAATGACAGCCTTGGGGACCATCCGTGGAAGGTAATCTTTACTGACGATCAACCTAGTACATGACATTAGTATGAAATAACTACAAGGAAAATTTGAGTTTCAAGAAAAGCTAGCTAGCTAGCTAGATTCAAAATTTAAATCTGTCCGACTACTTGGATTTGATTCCCAATTATTGAAAGTCACTTATGCAAATTAAACTAAAAGGTTGGCTAAATGTTTAGATTTTTCATTACACATTCACGCTTTGAGGTTACTCGTACGTACGTCTTACTAATTGTGAATTCAGGGACGAATTTAAAAATATGCATTAGTGGAGGCACACAAATTATTAAACTTCCCCATACTTTCTTAAAATATCGATACAATTTTTTTCTGGTAAAATAATCTATTGGTGATTATTTATGTAACTTTACCTTTTAGTAATTAAACGAAAGGAGTGTGTTTGTACAAAATAACTGTGTGAAAATTTCGCACTCTAAAAAATAGATTGACATATATCTGAATAAAGGAAATTTAGAGCAATTTAAGTAAAACGCTGTCATAAATTATTTGTAATTAATATTGTCTTGATATTTGTGGACTATATATTTCCAAAGATTAGTAGGAATGAAGCCCTAGACACCCTCAACGACTGAAATCGAAGACAGTAGAAGTCAATGTTTAGTACATTTAATTTGCTTTCCTAATGAGAGTTCAGAACGGCACATTTGGGAGGTGGCAAATGCTCTAGGTCTGTCCCCCTTCTTTGGCGGACTTAGCAAATTGGTGGTTTGGCAACAGGTTTAAGAGTTTAGAACGGCACATTTGGGAGGTGACTTTCTTTGCTACCTTATGGTCTTTGTGGCTTGCAAGGAACGACCTTATTTTCAACAACGTGTTACGGTCAGCTAGCGAAGTTGGAGACCAGATTAAGACAAGGGTGGCTATGTGGATGAAAGCCAAGTTAGCAATCACGATGTACTCAGTTGAGGATTTTAAATGTTTTCTGGGAGGTATTCGTAAGCTCAAGCTCTAGCTCGGAGGAGTTGCGCATCCAACCTCTGGCTAGGTGTTTGAGTTTTCACTTCTTCATTTTGTTTCTCTTATTTTCGGTTTGAGCTAGTTTGCTCATCCCTTTCCTCCCCTCGATGTATCCCTTTCGAGATTTATAAAATTTGTTTCGTTTGCCGAGAAAAAAAATGAGAGTATCCAGAACTTTGTCCAGCTAATCCATTTCGTGTATGTTGTCAATCGTTCCGCGAATATTGAAAATATTGAGTTCAAATCTTGGAGTACTATCAGTTATTATTATTATTATTTTTGGTGTGGTCATAACTATAGGTTGATTTCTGATATTCTTACCACGTACGGGCTCCTCTTGATTAGCCCAAGGTATTATTCCCTCCGTCTATTTTTTAGAGTCCAGTATTTTATTTTGGGATGTCCTTTAATAAATGTCTATTTTGTAAAGTTAATGAGTAAAAGTTAGTGCATTTTCTATTTTGTCCCTATAAGTGGATTTCATTTTAAAAAGTTAGTGAGTAAAAATGTAATGATAATGTCTCCATAGAGTGTAAATAGGGAAAGTAGAGGTAAAAGTTGATGTAAAATATGTAATGATGATATCTTTTTAATAAGTTGGAGTTACGAAGCAGGACATTTAAAAGGGACGGAGGGAGTTTGTTACTACTATATTGTCAAAAAGAATAAATTCATTACACCGCAAGTGTAAACATTTATTTATTCTAAATTAATTACATCATGCCACGTTACCATGTTCTATTGATTGGGACAACTGTTTTTCAACGTGACGCGATGTAATTAATTTGGAGGAAATAAATGTTTACACCGGAATTGTAAAGTATTTATTCTCATTGTCAAAACCAGAGATACAATGTACCCAAAAACCTAAACAATAAAAAAAAGAATAAGAAGACAGTAATTTTTGGCGGCCAAGGGCAATTTTTGGAGGCCATGAGTAATTTTTGCTGGCCAAGTGTAATTATTGGCGGCCCGGAGTAATTATTGGTGGCCATGAGTAATTCTTCCCGTCAAGAGTAATTCTTTGCGGCCAGAAGTAATTCTTCACAACTAGAAGTAATTTTTTGTGAATTTCTAATCTCAATCATTAAATTCAATGGTTGAGATGTAGTGTTTTTATTTTTTTGTGTGTTTTTATTTGTGTTTCCGGAACGCTCATATATATTCTTCAAATTAACACATAGAGGGAGAGAAAATCTGGAAAGCTTTGGTATTCTTCTCTCTTTTTATGTTTTTGAAAAATTACAGAGACATTAATGTACAGTTGTTAGGAGTAAATAAACCTACACGACAATTGTGTAATATGTGCCAGGAGTGTGAGCACTTTACTGAAAGGAGGAGAATAAGCCTAAACCATTGGATCAAAGTAATCTCAACCATTGCAACAACTTGTCTTTTGTTAAATATGGATGAGCCCTACACCCTTGTATTATGTACTACAGATAAGTGAAAAACAAAGGGTAATGGTTATGATGCTCCCAATTATTATTATTATTGCTCCCAATTATTATTATTATTGCTCCCAATTATTCCCAATCATTGGATTGTATGAGAGGATCTTAAACATCTCAATCATTGATTGTCAAAACATTTCAGTAGTAAGTATAGTCATATACTCTCTCCGTCTCGATTTGTTTATCCATTTTTAAAACTTCAACGTTTTAAGGGAACATAATGATTGCTCTTTAAAAGTTTTGATTTTCTAAGAATTAATGCCCCTCAATTTTCTAGCATTAAATGGGAATGTACATTCTCCAATGTATGAGTTTTCGAAAGAAAAAGGGCATTAAGAAAATTTTAACATGTCAAGCTCATATTGGACAAATATTTTGGGACACTTAAAAGTCAAAAAATAGATAAACAAAATGGGATGGATGGAGTAATGTAGTAAGTGTAGCCATATAATATAGTAAGTGTTGCCTTAGTAAATAGTATGTGAACTTTTTTTAATGGTAAGTAATGTAATGATTTTTTGGCCAGAAAAATAATAAAACCATCTCGTTTTTAGCAAATTCACATTACTTTTTGCTAGTGATTTTGATCTAGCAATCGTGATTTACATATTTTAATTTCAATCTAAGAGTTTGCATTGGGAGCATCATGCTTCCAGAGTCCATATTAGGAGGGAAATTTTTCAGTGGGAAAGAGCTTAGTTTATTGAATTACGTGAGAGATTATAGAATGTGGTCCTGGATTTGTCAAAAATGGATACTATGTTTTGGATTGGCAAATCAAATAATTTGTTCTCAATTAAGTCTGTGTATGATTTATGGGAGGCTTTTGCTTTTACTCCCAATACTGGACTTCAATCTATGTGGAGAAATCTTAGTCCTCTGAAGGTTGAGATTTTCGTATGGATGGCGTGTCAAAATAGAATTGCGACGAGGTCGGTCTTGAACAGCAGGAATATTATTTTGGGAATGGATGAACAAGGTTTGGCATGCCCATTTTGCCTTCAGGAAGAGGAAACGCTAGAGCATCTATTGATAACATGCCCGTTTTCTAGCCAAATTTGGTTGAAGATGGCAGAGTGGTGGAACATTGACTGGGAGACTCCTTCGAATCTGCTGGGATTATCCTCTTAGTGGTTTTCCTTTCAGTTCAAAAATCTGGAGAATTTTTTTAGGAGTACTGTTGTTTTTAAGCTACTTTGTGGTCTATTTGAATTGCAAGAAATGATGTTATCTTCAACAACAAAGTTGCTGATCCCCACCAATTGGTTGATTTAATCAAAACAAGGGCAGCCTTATGGATCAAAGCCAAATTCGATGTTAAGGTGTATACGGTGGAAGATTTTAATAGGAATCTTGATGGTATTAGAAGGCTCACGATTTAGGTGTACCCTTGGGTGTATCTTTTGATGTAATTTTGCTACAATTTTGTTTTTCCTTGGGGTTGTGGTGAGCTTTCTGGTTCTCCCTTCCATTTTACTCGATATACCCTTTCGAGTTTAATAAAAACTTTCCTTTGCCGAGAAAAAAATGGGAGCATCATGCTCCCAAACAGAAATTTTCTTAATCGAAGATATGGTATTTACTTATTTTCATCCCGCTTCACTCTCTCTCCGTTCACAATGACACAAGCAGAGGAGAAGAGAGACCTCGCTCTCCACAATGACATTAGCAGCTTTGGAAAACTGTAACAACCGGGATTTTCGACCCTATTTTTTTTTAAAATAATAGAGTTAATATTATTAATAGCATTAATAATATCATAAAAAAGTATTATTTGTAATAATAAAATTATTTCCCTAATGGATATATACAAATATAATTATCTTATCTTAATTATCTTACTTTTATTTTTTTTTAAATTACATCCATGCACGCAATGCAAACTCTCGCCATCTCTCCGTTTCCTACTTAGTCTCTACCTCCTCCCTGATCACGAAATTGTCCTTATCTCGTCAATCTCAAAGCTCAAGAGATAGAGTTTTTATTAAACTCAATTTTGTCACCCTCTTCAAAATTCTCCTATAAATACCCCATCAATGTGACCCTAGGGCATACCACGATACTCCCCACGCCCCATCAGTCTAGAAAAGAGAGAAAAATCGGAGAAAACCAAGCTCCAATCCATGGAGTTTTAGAGAGAGAAAGTGAGAGAGAGAAAAGTAGGTTTTGTACCAAGACCCAACCGAAACCCAAATTGACCGTTCCAAACTCTTTCCCCAACCCCAAGCATCCCTAAACATCATTCAATTCGGACCCAAGGTCTCCCGATCGAAGAAACCGAAGTCACCTTCTCCAAAAATTCAAGTTTCGTTTTTGATTCAATTCGATCTAATCAAGGTATTATAATCCCATCCAAACACTCCTTTAAGTATATTTAGTGTTTTTATGCTTAACTCAATAGCCCAAATGGACCCATGCATCGAAACCGTAGCAAAATAACAAGAAAAACGAATCCAGCGTTGAACCTTGCGGCCGCAAGGTTTGGGCCGCAAGAACCAGCCGCGAGTTCGCGGTGGACTGCTCCACCGCAAGGTCAACCGGTCAGACCTTGAGATTTTGACCGTTTTGCTTTGAATCGATTTTGTGATCTCCCGAACACCTTTTTTGACACCCGAACTATTTTTCCTAGACTTTTCACACCTCAAAGATCATAACTTGTTAAGGTCATATTTTTTTATTTAATTATCTATTTATTAAATTATTTATTAGTTACCTTCAAAGTTTACAAACAAAAAATAATTACGACCTTCCAAGCAACGTTTTAACCCCCAAACTATTTTTCCTAGACTCCTTGCATCTCAAAGATGATAAATTGTTAATTTAATATTTTTTTTATTTAACTTACTATTTATTTTTATTTTTATGGTATTTCCAATCAAAATTACCTTACGACCTTATAAACCTTATTATTAATGCCCGAGTAATTTTATTTAGACTCCTTACACCCTAAAGATGAAACCTTGTTAACCTCAGCATATTTTAATTAGTAAATTATTTACTATCTATTTACTTCCCTTTCGGCCACTTTATTTAACGTCTTCATTTAAAAATGATCCCGAGACCTTTTGAACCCACCTTTTGACATTCAAACATGTTGCATAAGACCTTTAAGACTCTTATTAAGGTCATGATAATTATTCTAATATTTTTACCTAATTTAATTAGTTTTTAATCAATCTAATTTCTTAAATAAAATTTATACAAGCCTAGATTTATTCTTTTTATAAAAAATTTTATTAGATAAAAGTTTCTTGCATTATTATTAACTTATTGGCCATACAAGACTAAGGGCAACGGCCCATTCATAAAAAGTTACATGATTTCTACGTTTATTATTTATTTCAATTATCATTCTGATTATTTATATACTGTCCGATTTGTGATTGATGCGTTAGATTGGAACCTAGAGACATGGGGTGGTATGCAAATAGAGTTCACTTAGATGGTGGTAAGTAATGGATAAATTGGAAAGTTTATTTTTAGATTTGCTTGCAGGCAGGATTTTGAGATATAATGAGTTGGATGTGATTATTTGAAACTGGCAAAGTAAGCCCAGTGATGAATTGAAACTGGCGGGAGTCCAGTGATGATTTAAAACCCGGCGGGTAGTCCAGTGATGTTTTGATAAAACCTGACAAAGTAAGCCCAGTGATATTTTGATAAAACCTGGCGGGTAGTCCAGAAATACTTTGTGATGATAAAACCTGGCAGAGGTCCAGCAGTATTTTATGATAATAAAACCTGGAGGTGGGTCCAGTGACGTATTCTGATGATAAAACCTGGCAGAGGTCCAGCGGTGTTTTGTGATGATAAAACCTGGAGGTGGGTCCAGTGACGTATTCTGATGATAAAACCTGGCAAAGGTCCAGTGATATTTTGTGATAGTAAAACCTGGAGGTTAGTCCAGAGATGTTTTACGATGATAAAACCTGACGGTTGGTCAATGATATTTCACGATGATAAAACCTGACGGTTGGTCAGTGATGTTTTGCGATGCTAAAACCTGACGGTTGGTCAGTTACGTTTTGCGATGATAAAACCTGGCAGGTGGTCCAACGATATTTTATGTTGATAAAACCTGGCAGATGGTTCAGCGATGTTTTGTGATGATAGAACTGGTGGGAGCGCCGTGGTGATTTTGATGTGGTGATTAAGATAGGCAAACCCTAGTTATGGTCTGGGCATGACTAGATTTTCCTTGTTGTTAGGCTATCGATCAATAATGAATAGATTTATGGGTGTTTTACTTTTCTGCATTGATGATATATCGTTACCTGCTAGCTGTAATGTAAGGAGGGGTGATTGGGTTGGATTATATTACGGGGTGAACTTTTTCACTCAGGCACGGATTGTCTGGCATCCGTGTCAGATTTTGCAGAAAATCAGGGGGAGACTCAGGACCTTGAAGGAGAGCGATACTACCTAGAGATGAATCCGGAGATGGAGATTGAGCCAGTATACGCTTGGGATTTGTATCGATCCTAGAAGAGGGCTCTGTTATTTTGTCTAGATTATTACCACGAAGATTATTTTCAGTATTTCCACAATGGTTTGTAATAAATAAATCTTTAGGATGAATTATCCATTTGGGATTTTGAATTTAATTTAATAAATTTCCAAAAAATTAATATTTAATGCCTCCGATTTTATTTCCGAAAATCGGGGCGTTACAAAAACTGTCTCTCTCAGCTTTGGAAAACTGTCTCTCTTCTCCTCTGCTTGTGTCATTGTGGAGAGAGAGAGAGAGAGAGTCAACCCCAAGTCTTCTTACCTAAAACCATTATAGTGATGGCACATTCTGAGACAAAATTAACTCGCTACATTTGAAATGCATATACTTCTTGCGGCACATGTTTTGAATGATTGACAAGCTGCATATGCCATGTAAACACAAAGCATAAGCATATTGTGTCGATAGTGACTTGGTTCATTTTGTACCTTATCTTCTTCCAATCTACTCCTTCTATCCATATTTAATTGTCCACTACGGTTTTGCGTACATTTTGAACGATTTATATCTCTCAACGTATATTATGTTCTATGTTTCTGAAATCATTGTCTTATAAAAAAAAATTGAGATCTACCAAAAGATCCATGTTGGATATTTTTATCAATATTCGTCGAGAGATCGACATAAGCCGTTGAAAATGCATGCAAAATCGTTGTGGACAATTAAATAGGGATGGATAGCGTATAAAAATTCCGAATGAGGCCTGAATATTATGTTTACAACTTTACAATCTTCATTCAGGCCATGTTTCCACTAAGGAAAAACGGAAAAACTTGGGTGTTTTTTTACAAGTTGTTTACACTAATCAACAAATTTCAATATTTTACCATCTTGTTCACACTTATAAAGAACTTTTTTACTCACATACCCGTCCACAACTTATTTACTAGTGGAAACAACTCAATATTTCTCACCATTTTATTTACAACTGGAAATAACTAACAAATTTTCAAAGAAAATAAATAAATCTCCAAGTTTTTCCTTAGTGAAAACACCTCCTCAGTCACAATATTGTTCCCCTTATTTTTGGACGACTCGGAATCCGCTGCAATAGACCGAGTAATCCGTGGTTCCAATCAAACGGTCCCCTAGCAGGCTTAGTTAATCACCGTATTGCTCCGTAACACCTATAACGATCGAGGACAACAATCCCAAATCTTACTTATCCAAAAAAAAAAAAAACCCAATCCCCAATCTTGACAAATTCAACTAGCAACTCTCTTGTTTCGCCTTAAATTGAAGTACTGAAGCTACACCAAAGTCCATTTTGTTGACATACCATTCCACAAGCAAAATGTGAAGTTATGCGTGTAAATCTGGCGTTGGTGTGGCATGACCAGTTCAATCCTACTCCACATATTGGATATCGACTAGAAAATATGTACGTAGTTTCTAGTTCTAACTTTAATGTTCAACTCTCATGCGCGTATGTATGACCTGGGATTAAATTTTTTTTGTGTGCACATTTTTAGAGTTATTGAATTGGAAATGGTCAGATGTGAATGTGAACTTCATTTTCTTGGATCTGATGTCAAGCAAGTTAGTACAACATTCCCATCCCCTGGTTAGTACTGGTGCGGGTATGTGTTCAAGTGTCACACCTCGCTCAATAAAGACTGGGACCGGCGATAGTCGTGACTGGGACCGGCGATAGTCGTGAACTCCATCTGCTGGGCATGCCACAGAGTAATACTATGCACAATATGAGGTTTCGATACATTGTCGCGTGCTAATTATAAACTCCAAATTATCTACTTTGTTCGTTTTGGGTCTCAAAATGCAGCACTTTATCAGAGCACAGCCCCCTATAAATTTAATCTTTCTATCTCATTCCACTCAATACTCCAAAAACCTTCCTTAAAATTCAAACCGAATAATCGCGAGCTTGCTAGGAGGATGTCCAAACACTCACCCGACGTCCCCTTATCTGATACCATCCCTCAATTGCCGAGTGCCTTTCCGGACAAGAAAATATCTCCTAGCTAGGACGAGGATCGGAGTACTATAAGGAATCAATTAAAATGCACCTTTTGAAAACCAATCATGCCAACTTTGTAGTAGGTGGATTTGGACGACGAGGCTAACTAACCAATATTAAAATAAAAAAAAATTAAATAGCAGCAATAAAGTATCCTTAATTGTCCTTTGTTTAATTTGGAAAAGCATCAACGTGAAATTCTGATGACATAGTCCAAAGTAGTTTGATTATCCTTAATCGTGCTCTGTTTTGGAATATGCTTTTGATTATCCCATGCACCTCTGTTACATGACTGATTACACTTCAATTGAAAACGACCCTTCGTTTAATTAATTTGTGGGTCATCGATTCCAAGCTGTGCTTCATGCAACCATTGAAAAAGCATCCAAGTAATTAGTAAAATAAATCAACCAACTGGGGCTAGCTCAGTTGGCAAGGACTCTTGAATATTACTAGGAGGTCAAGAGTTTGAGTCTTCCCACCTGCGTATGGGTTTATACCCTGTAATGGATTTATTTTTCTTGTAGTGGTTGAATTGTTGGGCTTGGTTGTCTCGTGAACTCTCATAATTGATGTAGTGTTTCAGGTTTGTACTATGTACTTTATATCTGATGTAAAAGTAATCTCTTATATCGATTGAAAAAGAATTAGTAAAATAAATCGTGCAACAACTGCTTCCTCCCTTCCCTTCCATATATACCAGCAGTGGCTGGAGTCAGGAATCCTAAACAAGAGGATCATTTATTAATTGCAGCCAAGAGAAAAAAAGTATTTCCACGGCTAAGCACAATTAGATCTCTATTGCTAAATATACATAAATAAATGCTACTATCACGTATATTATTTTACAAAAAAAAAGAAAAATTTAAGATAGAAGCATAGGGGAAAGAAATAGAAAACAAAAGTCTGATTGAGATCGTTGTAATTTTAAAAATTTAATAGAAAAACTTGATAAATATTATACAGTGGGCACTGGTATTTATATTGTAACTTTTAGGGTCATTATTGAACTAAATCAATCCAGACCATTAAACTACGGATCAGTTCTGATTTCTTAAACATGGTTTTCCTAAAAGCTGAGATATCATGCATGCTCATAATCTATTTGAAAGAACATAAAATTTCATAGATAACCAAAACAAATATTGAAATCACCAAAACTCATCAATATCAACAAATAATAGAATAGTGGAAGACCAGGTATCTCTAAACTCATAAACTATACTTCTTTCGTCCCATTTTTAAAGTCTAGTATTCCATTTTGGATTGTCCTTTAATAAGTATCCATTTTGTAAAGTTAGTAGGTAAAAGTTAGTACATTTTCCATTTTGTACCTAAAAGTATATTTCATTTTGAAAAGTTAGTGAGTAAAAGTCTAATAATAATGTCTCCATAGAGGGTATATAGGAAAAGTAAAGGTAAAAGTTGATGTGAAAGATGTAATAATGATGTTTTCTTAATAAGTTGAAATTACGAAGTGGGACATTTAAAAAAGAACAGAGGGAGTATAAAATTTAGGATGTATTTAGTCATGCATGACAATGGAGGAATAGGGCGGTGGACTGGAGTATTAAAGTAGTAAATTAACTAACTATGGCTTAGCCAATGCTTATTTGACGTATCTAAATTAAATTCTACGTACGTATATATACGGTTCCCATTGATTTGAAACCAGAACTGTTAACATAAATTTACAGACTAAACCATTTAACTCAGACTTGGATTTTTTAAAATCGAGGCCAAACCGCACTATCAAAAATTGCATATCAAAACATTTGGTTTGATTTGGATTGGATCGCGATTTAACGATTTTTTTCTCACCCCTAACTGCAGTTGAAAAGTATTGGAGCTTTCGCGTGCTACTAGAAATGTGCATTCTTTAGATAATGTACGAAGTCTTGAAAATTTTTGGATTGCTTCAAATCAATACCTAACGTTGACATTAAGAGCGCGTATAAAGTATATTAATTCATAACCAAGTTGATAAAGTTGAATTTTTTTTTTTTTTTGGCAAATTTTCGTAGTAGTCCTTGTAGTTTTATGGTTGTCTCACTTTCGTCCCTCTAGTTTCAAAGTGCTCGAATTTCGTCCTTGTAGTTTGTTTTACGTTCCAAATTGGTAAAATCGTTAACGCCGTTAACGAAACTAACGGAAAAAA
The DNA here is from genome assembly GCA_014282245.1 of Rhododendron simsii. Taxonomy (NCBI): domain Eukaryota; kingdom Viridiplantae; phylum Streptophyta; class Magnoliopsida; order Ericales; family Ericaceae; genus Rhododendron; species Rhododendron simsii. The sequence continues at coordinate 23,009,680 of CM024963.1, read as the reverse complement.
AAAGTGTTCCAATTTTCAATCCGTTTGAACCGGTTCGAAGATCTTATTTTTTTGATCATTTTATCATAAATAGTCGTAATGAATTTTTGACTGTAAGGCCTTTCAATGAGCACCCTAAGAGAGCCCTGAAACTAAATAAGGAATCTTCGGGTGCTCGTTGAAAGGCCTTAGAGCCAAAAATTCATTACGACTATTTAGGATAAAATGATCAAAAAAATAAGATTTTCGCACCGGTTCAAACGGATTGAAAATTGAAACACTTATTTTTTTTTTTTCGTTACTTTCGTTAACGGTGTTAATGATTTTACCAATTTGGAACGTAAAACAAACTACAGGGACGAAATTCGAGCACTTTGAAACTAGAGGGACGAAAGTGAGACAACCATAAAACTACAGGGACTACTACGAAAATTTGCCCTTTTTTTTTTGGACAAAAGGGAGGAGATTTTATTAACATGAGAGGCAGAAAAACGCCTAAATATCAGAGAGAGAGAAATCCCATGGGTCTCGGCCTTTTGTATTGCTGATGGATTTGAAAAACCTGAAACGGTTTCCGGTAAAATTGACTATAAAAATCATAACATTGCATTATAATAGTAGGCACACATGGAGAAGTTAAGCTATCGTGTATATAATAATATATACTCCCCCGTCTGGATTTAATCCTCATTTTTTGGAGTTTGTGTCATTTTTCAATCGATTATATCTTCTAATTTATAATGTTTTACGTGATTTTTAAAATATTGTATTATAGTACTAATAAGGATTTATCAAACAAGATCTGTATTCGATATAAAATTTAATACGAATTTAAAGATATAACTCATTTTTTAGCTGGTTAGAATAGAATTATGAATTAAATCCGGACGTAGGGAATATATGGTAATTAATTTAGTAGTTAGTGCAGTGTCGGGAGAGCAGGAGGAGTAGGTTTGGGGTTGGAGATTAGGTTTTGGTTCATTTTCAACAAAACTTCCTTACTGGCCCCACATGCAAAATTTTACCAAAATTGGGGCCCCATGTGATCTAGAAAGTTAGTACTCATACTTTCGTTGCTTCTTATCCAAAACTGAAAACCTTTCATTATCCCTTAGTGGAGTTACTTATTACGGGGAGGGGGGGGGGGGGAAGGGGGGCAAGCGCGGGGGGGGGTTAAAAAGAGCGAAAGGAGGGGGGGGGGAAGGGGGAGGGGGAGGGGGGGGGAAGAAAAAAAAAAAAAAGAGGGGAGGGGGGACGAGGAGAGGAGAAAATATTGAAAATATTATTATTAGTTATTGAAAATATTGAGTTCAAATCCTGGAGTACTATCAGTTATTATTATTATTATTTTGGTGTGGTCATAACTATAGGTTGATTTCTGATATTCTAACCACGTACGGGCGCCTCTTGATTAGCCCATGGTATTATGTTACAACTATATTGTCAAAAAGAATAAATTCATTACACCGCAAGTGTAAACTGTTAGGAATGCCTTGTATTCCTTAGTCCCACATTGGTTAATTATGTTGTTCCCGTTTTTGTAGCCTATTATAAATAGGGCTTTTGGGGAACTTCTAAAGCATCTTTTGGGGTTTCATATTGTGGCCTTTCTAGAGTTACGGATTATAGCCGGCTCTTTGTATCTCTTCTTCTCGTTGGTAGTGAATCCTCCATCTCCTCGCCCGTGGATGTACCCATCTTGGGGAACCACGTATATCTTGTGTCTTTGTGATTTCTTGTTTAGTTTTTAATTTCTCATTCTTAGCTTCCATTCATAGCGTTCGTTACAACAAACTGGTATCAAAGCTCTAGGTTGCAAAAACTAGGGTTTCGTTTCCGATTGTGGCTATGGCGGCTAAATTTGAGATTGCGAAGTTTGATGGGCAGAGCAGTAGTTTCAGTCTTTGGAGAGTAAAGATGAAGGCTCTGTTAACCCAACAAGGATTGCACAAGGCTTTGTTAGGCAAGACTAGTTCTGGCATCAAAGAGGAAGATTGGCATGATACGGATACCAAAGCTCTGAGTTCTATTCAGTTGAGTTTGGCAGATGACGTTCTTCGCGAGGTGGAAGAAGAAACTTCAGCAGCAGGAATTTGGCTGAAGTTGGAAGGCATATATATGACGAAGTCGCTCACCAACAGGTTATATCTTAAACAACGTCTTTATACGTTTCGTATGCGAGAAGGTATACCTGTTAAGGATCATTTAGACGAGTTCAATCGTATTATTATGGATCTGAAAAATATTGATAGTAAAATTGAGGATGAGGACCAAGCCCTAATTTTGCTATGTTCTTTACCACTTTCGTATGAGCATTTTGTTACAACCCTATTGTATGGCAAAGACACAATATCCATGGAAGATGTTAAGGCCAGCCTATATTCGAAAGAATTGAGGAAAAAAGTGTCAGGTGAGGGTGATGCGCATGCGGAGGGTTTGTTTGTTAGGGAAAGAACAACAGAAAGGGTGGAGTCAAGTAATAGGGGAAGATCCAAGTCATCAGGTAAGAAGAAAGGAAAGTGCAGTTATTGCAAGAAACCCGGGCACTGGAAAAGTGACTGTTTAAAACTCAAGGAGAAGGAAAAAGAAGACCAGAAAGGGGGTAAAGTAATTGCTGGAATTGCTGAAAGTTCAGATGAGTCAGATAACGTGTTATCAGTTACAAAGGGCAATTCTCGCTCTAATACTGAGTGGATTATGGATTCTGGATGTTCATACCATACGTGTCCGCATAGAGAGTGGTTTTCTACTTATGAGGTGGTCAATGGTGGTACAGTTTTGATGGGCAACAACATGGCCTGTAAGACTGTTGGTTCAGGAACGATTCAGCTTAGGATGCATGACAGTATTATTAGGACTTTATCTGAGGTTCAACATGTTCCAGATTTGAAGAAAAATCTTATATCCCTGGGTGCTCTTGATTCTCATGGTTGCAAATTCCTCGGTGAAGGTGGAGTTTTGAAAGTATCGAAGGGTGCATTGGTACTAATGAAGGGTCAGAAGCATGGTAACCTCTATACACTCCAGGGCAGTACAGTTTTAGGTGCTGCAGCAACGGTTGCTTCATCCAAGGTTTCAGATTCAGACTTGACTCGTTTGTGGCATATGTGCATTGGGCATATAAGTGAGAGGGGGATGACAATTTTGAGCAAACAGGGTTTGCTATGTGGCCAGAAAACTGAGAAGCTGGATTTCTGTGAGCATTGTGTCTACGGCAAGTAGTGCAGGGTAAAATTCAGTACAGCTGTTCATCGCACCAAAGGCACAGTGGATTATTTTCACTCAGATCTTTGGGGTCCCGCAGAGGTAACTTCTAAAGGTGGTTTTCGTTATTTTATGAGTATTATCGATGATTTCTCTCGTAAGGTTTGGGTGTATATGTTGAAACATAAGAGTGACGCCTTTAATACATTCAAACAGTTTAAAACTTTGATTGAGAATCAGACTGGTAAGAAAATAAAACGTTTGAGAACTGACAATGGCATGGACTTTTGTCTTGGCGAGTTTGATAGGTTCAGCAGTGATGAGAGCATTGTGAGGCATCACACAGTGAGAAAAACCCCTCAGCAGAATGGTGTGGCTGAACGAATGAACAGGACTCTTTTGGAAAAGGCATGTTGTATGTTGTCCAATTCCGGATTGGGCAAAGAATTTTGGGCTGAAGCCGTTTTCACAACATGCTATTTGGTGAATAGGTCTCCGTCAACTGCTATTGAGTGTAAGACTCCGTTTGAGGTATTGTCAGGTCATCCAGCTGATTATTCTGTGTTGCGTGTTTTTGGGTGTTCAGCTTACGCTCATGTGAATGAGGGTAAATTGGAGCCACGGGCCAAGAAGTGTATTTTCTTGGGTTATGCAGCAGGTGTCAAAGGGTACAGGTTATGGTGCTCTGATGATTTGAAGTTTTTGATCAGTAGGGATGTGACTTTTGATGAAAATTATCTGATTAAGGGGTCTAAGCAGGTTGATGATACAGTTCAGGAACAGAGTGTTCCAAAGCAGGTGGAGTTTTTGAGTGAATCTTTTGACTTAGGGAAAAAGCACATTGAGAAGCCAATTGAAGAGGAGTTCAAGAGTTTAGACATAGAGGTTGATGCGTTAGTTGAGCAACCACGCACTATTGCTAAAGATAGGCCAAAGAGGGAGATTTGGCCTCCTGAAAGGTATTCGTCTTATTCTGAGATGGTGGCCTATGCTTTATCAGTTGCTGAAACAGTCGAGTATGAAGAGCCTTCCAGCTATACAGAAGCTGTTTCGAGCACTGAGTCTGCACAGTGGTTTGTTGCTATGAATGAAGAGATTGAGTCTCTTCAGAAGAATCAGACATGGGAGTTAGTAGAACCGCTGAAAGGGAAGAGGATTGTTGGGTACAAGTGGGTCTTTAAGCGCAAACCAAGTATTCCAGGGGTAGAAGATGCTCGGTTCAAAGCTCAGCTAGTGGCGAAACGATACAGCCAAAAGGAGGGTGTTAATTACAATGAGGTATTTTCACCAGTTGTAAAACATAGTTCCATTCGCACTTTACTTGCTATTGTTGCATGTTATGATCTTGAGTTAGAGCAACTCGATGTCAAAACTGCGTTTTTGCGTGGCGAGCTTGAGGAACATAGTTATATGCGTCAGCCTGAGGGATTTGTTATTTTTGGTAAGGAGGATCACGTTTGTTTACTTCGTAAGTCTTTGTATGGCCTCAAACAATCCCCTAGGCAGTGATATAAGCGGTTTGATACTTTTATGATAAGCCAGTCATATTCTAGGAGTGAGTATGATAGTTGTGTGTATTTTCGAAAACTTCCAGATGGTTCATTTGTTTATCTACTGTTGTATGTTGATGATATGCTTATTGCTGCCAATAGTGTATCAGAAATCAACAGGTTGAAACAACAGTTAGGTGGTGAATTTGAGATGAAAGATTTGGGTGCGGCAAAACGTATTTTGGGTATGGAGATTTGCAGAGATAGAGTAGCTGGCAAATTATTTTTGAATCAGAAGTCTTATGTTCTTAAAGTGCTTGAGCGCTTTGCCATGCATAACTCGAAGCCAGTCAGTACCCCTTTGGCAGCACACTTTCGACTTTCAGCTGAGTTGTCACCACAGTTGGAGGATGAGGAGAAGTATATGTCTCAGGTTCCATATTCTTGCGTAGTTGGGAGCCTTAAGTACGCCATGGTATGTACTCGTCCTGATATTTCGCATGCAATTAGTGTCGTTAGTCGTTATATGGGGGGTCCAGGAAAGGCACATTGGGAGGCTGTAAAATGGATACTACGGTAATTGTGCGGAACTGTAGGTGTTGGTCTATTGTTTGGGGTTGCCAATTCTGGTGATCATGCTGTTGGTTATGTTGATTCGAATTTTGCTGGTGACCACGATAAGAGGAGGTCTCTGACAGGTTATGTTTTTACTCTGTCCGGAAGTGCAATTAGTTGGAAAGTTACTTTACAGGCTACGGTCGCGCTGTCTACAACAGAAGCGGAGTATATGGCCATTGCTGAAGCTGTGAAGGAGGCATTGTGGATGAGAGGTTTGCTTTGTGAGCTTGGTCTTGCACAGGGTGTGAGTTCAGTATTTTGTGATTCGCAGAGTGCTATACATTTGACTAAAAATCTGATGTATCATGAGAGGATCAAACATATCGATGTTAGGTATCACTTCGTTCGAGATATCATCTCACAGAAGCAAGTTGAGGTGAAGAAAGTGGGTACGGCAGATAACCCAGCAGATATGTTAACTAAACGGTTCCGATTGCCAAGTTAAAGCATTGCTCGGGCTTGCTTGGTATTTGCAGTTGATCGTCCATCGGGGGCATTTGGCGAGTGAGAGGTTAGAAGGGGAGAGCTATATTTGGTGATTTGATTCAATGAAATTCAAGTCAAGGTGGAGAATTGTTAGGAATGCCTTGTATTCCTTAGTCCCACATTGGTTAATTATGTTGTTCCCGTTTTTGTAGCCTATTATAAATAAGGCTTTTGGGGAACTTCTAAAGTATCTTTTGGGCTTTCATATTGTGGCCTTTCTAGAGTTACGGATTATAACCGGCTCTTTGTATCTCTTCTTCTCGTTGGTTAGTGAATCCTCCCTCTCCTCGCCCGTGGATGTACCCATCTTGGGGAACCATGTACATCTTGTGTCTTTGTGATTTCTTATTTAGTTTTCAATTTCTCGTTCTTAGCTTCCATTCATAGTGTTCGTTACAACATAAACATTTATTTCTTTCAAATTAATTACATCGCGCCACGTCACCATAGTATATTGATTGGGACTACTGTTTTGCAACGTGACGCAATGAAATTAATTTGGAGGAAACAAATGTCTACACCGGCGTTGTAAAATATTTATTCTCATTGTCAAAACAAGAGATGCAATGTCCCCAAAAACCTAAACAATAAATCAAAGAATAAGAAGACAGTAATTTTTGGCGACCATGAGTAATTTTTGCCGGCCAAGTGTAATTATTGGCGGCCCGAAGTAATTATTAGTGGCCATGAGTAATTCTTCGCGTCAAGAGTAATTCTTTGCGGCTAGGAGTATTTCTTCGCAACTAGAAGTAATTTTTTGTGAATTTCTAATCTCAATCATTAAATTCAATGGTTGAGATGTAGTATTTTGTGTGTGTGTGTGTGTGTGTGTGTGTTTATTTGTGTTTCCGGAACGCTAGTATATATTCTTCGAATTAACACATAGAGGGAGAGAAAATCTAGAAAGCTTTTGTATTCTTCTCTCTTTTTTAATTTTTTGAAAAATTACATAGACATTAATGTACAGTTGTTAGAAGTAAATAAACCGACACGGCAATTGTGTAATATGTGCGAAGAGTGTGAGCACTTTACTGAAAGGAGAAGAATAAGCCTAAACCATTGGATTAAAGTAATTTCAACCATTGCAACAACTTGTCTTTTGTTAAATATGGATGAGCCCTACACCCTTGTATTATGTACTACAGATAAATGAAAAACAAAGGGTAATGGCTATGATGCTTCCAATTATTACTCCCTCCGTCCCTTATTTACAGCCCGGTATTCCATTTTGGGTCCCTTAATAAGTGTCCATTTTATAAAGTTAGTGGATAAAAGTTGGTGAATTGTCTATTTTGTCCCTAAAAGTAGATTCCATTTTGAAAAGTAAGTGAGTAAAAGTGTAATGATGATGGGTAAGTAGGGAAAGTAGATGAAAAAGGTGATGTGAAAGGTATAATAATGATGTCTTTTTAATAATGTGGAGTTACGAAGCAGGACACTTAAAAAGGGACGGAGTGAGTATTATTTTTGCTCCCAATTATTCCCAATCATTGGACTGTATGAGAGGATCTTAACCATCTCAATCATTGATTGTCAAAATATCTCAGTAGTAGGGATAGTCATATACTCTCTCCGCCTCGATTTGTTTATCCATTTTTAAAACTTCAACTTTTTAAGGGAACATAATGATTGCTCTTTAAAAGTTTTGATTTCTAAGAATTAATGCCCCTCAATTTTCTAGCATTAAAAAAAAATGGAAAGAGAGAGAGAGAAATAGAGAGAGTGAGAGAGAGATTGTAGGAGGGCGCATTGGTGATCAAGAGAGGGGTTGGATTCATGTGATCAGAAAACACAGGATGCAGGCAAGGAAGAGTGCAGGAAGCAATGAGACTTTTACTCTGTTTGTGGATAATATTCCGGACAACAAGGATCTCAGTTGGCTACAGAGGACATTGATTAAATTTTGGGTGATTAAGGACGCTTTTATTCCGCGTAAACGGAGTAAGCGTACGGGTAACAAGTTTGGGTTTGTTAGATTTGAGTGTCGTGTGGCAGCAGAGATGGCAGTATCAAGAATGAACGGGGTATGGGTGGAAAATATGAGACTTTTTGTTAAAGAAGCGTGCTTTGGGCCTAATGAAGAGCATCTCAGGGTGAAACTACCCAGTTTTCTTTCGGGTTCAGAAAGAGAGGTGGTACCAAAGCAGGGAACAAATCTGGGCCAGAGGCCTGGCAAACGGGAGTTGGTGGAGAAGGAACGGGGCGATTCTCGTGGAAGGTCGTATGTTCAGGTGTTGAGAGGAGAATCATCGAAAACAGGGACTGATTTTAAGACTACTCTTCGCATTAATCCCAGCGGAAATGGTTGGCTTTACAGAAGTGCTGTGGCTGTGATGCATAGAGTGGTGTCCATGTCGACCTTGAATGTGAGTTTTAGCATGGAGACAAACAGGGTGGCCCAATTCCGGTCTCTGGGAGGGAGGTCCGTGCTAATCACTTCCAAAGTTCAGAGGTTCGTGACTCTCTCGTTGTCGGACAGTGGATGAAGTTGTGGTTTGACAAGGTGAATCCTTGGAGGGGTGAACCTGCGAGCCTTGAGAGATTCGTTTGGTTAAGTTGTAAAGGAATACCCTTAAATGTATGGAATGCCCATACGTTTAAACTTATTGCTGAGGTGTGGGGATGCTTTGTTAAGGTCCATGAGCAAACCCTCAGAGATTTATCCTTTGATGAAGGAAGAGTCTTGATAGCAACGGAGGAGAATTGTTTAATTGATAAATGGATTCAAATCGAGGTTGCGGGTGTATTCTACGCTGTCAAGGTCTCTGAGATATCCTCCTTTAGCAATCCTGATTTGGTGGAAGCTTGGGATCCACTGGCAAGGGTAAACAAAGGGGTGATTAAATTTCCAGTGGAACCTGCCATGGTTTCTGAAAACAGGATGGAACAGGAAGAAATGATGATGTGGATAGGGACCCAGGAGGGAAGCCCAATCGAAAGAAGGTGGTAGGAGTGGGATGGGACTCTATGACAGGAAAAGATGGTGCAGGGGGCTCGAAGGATGAAAATGCAGCTATGCATTTAATGCTTGTCTCTACCAGCTCTCTGGATGAGTCAGAGAAGTTTGAATCTAGAGTTGAAGATTCGGTGGAACTCGGGGAAGGGTCTGGGAATATCTTGGACCGTTCGGCCCAAAGTAAGCCTTTGGATCAAGAGAAGTTAATAGCCCAGGAAGGAGGGGGGGATGGGCCGGTTGGGCCTAGTTCTACTAAGAGGGATTTAGGCCCATTCCCGTGTGAACCGGTTTCTCCGAGTCAGGTTAATGAGGTGGGGGGAGTTTTGGAAGGGCAGACTTTTTCTCAGATGGAGGCGGATTCCGTACTTGGGAGTTTTGAGAGAAGAACAGACCCAGAAATTCCAGCGGATCTTGTGAGGTGCTCTCAAATTCCAAGCATTAATTTGGTGGTGGACCTTAAAGATGCTGGATGTAGAAGAAGAAGAAGAAGAAGACAACTTTCCAACTTGGAATCCATTAGTGAGGCTGTTGATCAACACCCTGATCTGGTGGCAAACAATTCTTCTCCTGAGCTGGCGGAGATGCTCCAGAACAATTCCGATGTCGCTAGAGAGGTACTTGCAAGCATGGCCGTAGGAGGTGAGTTGGGAATTTCTTTTCGCCCTAATGATAATTTGATTCTTTGTAAAATGATCGAATTGGAGTCTCAGGAGCTCTCTCATGAACGTGAGAGAGTAGCCGGAGGGTAGCTTTTATCCTTTTGGTTTTGTGGAGTCGGTGTTTGGGTCTACAGTTTTTATGCAGATTATTTCTTGGAATATTAGAGGCTTGGGGAGTTCGATCAAGAAACGTTTTTTGTACAAGTTGTTAAAAAAGAGGAAACCTAATTTGGTGTTGATTCAGGAAACTAAGTTGGAAACCATGGATTTTTTTCTCGTTCAAAAACTGTGGGGCAGTGGTGATTTTGATTTTGCCTTCTCTAGTGCTATCGGGGCTTCAGGGGGATTATTAACGATCTGGAAAAAATCTTTTTTCAAACCCAATAATATCTTATGCCATAGATCGTTTATTTCTCTGCAAGGTATGATTAATTCTGATTTTCCATGTACTGTGGTGAATATCTATGCTCTTAATGATGTGGTAAGTCGAAGGGGAGTTTGGGAGGAATTGATAGCTCTGAAATCTGCTTCTCTAGTTCCTTGGTGTATTGGGGGCGATTTAACGAAATTAAGGCGATTAGTGAACGGGTACGCTGCCTAAGAATGGAGAGGGGAATGAGGGATTTTTTGGAGTTTAGTAATAATATGGAACTGCTTGACCTTCCGATGTTGGGTAGGAGATTTACCTGGACTAACTATCAAGATAATACGATTCATAGTCGTTTGGACAGATTCTTGGTCTCCCAACAATGGCTAGAGAAATTCAAGGTGGTCCAATGGGGGATTCATAGGCCAATCTCTGACCATTGCCCAATTGTGCTTACTAACGACGAAAGGGATTGGGGACCTAGACCTTTTAGATTCATGGATATATGGCTATCGAATCCGAGGTGTATGGCAATTGCTAAGGAGACGTGTGAGAACACTTTGGTGACTGGATGGGCTGGATTCCGAATATTACAGAAGATGAGGGCCATTAAAGATAAGCTTAAGGTGTGGAACAAAGAGGAGTTTGGGGATGTAAACACAGCATTGGTAGAAACGGAAGCTGAACTACATCAATTTGATTTGTTAGCTGAGGAAAGAACACTCTGTATCGAGGAAAAAGCATCTAGATGTAAAGCTAAATTAGAGTTTTGGAGACTCTCCCGTTTAACGGAATCTCTATGGCGACAGAAATCGAGGCTGAATTGGATGAAACTGGGAGATAGAAACACAAGATACTTCCAGGCTATAGCCAATAATAGGTTCAGAAGGATTCTGGTTGGTTCAATCAAGGCAAACGGGAAATTGTTAGAAGAGCCGGAGGACATTAAAGAAGCAGCTGTTGCTCACTTTTGCAACAACTTCAAAGAGGACATAGCCGATAGGCCATTACTAGGGGGAGTGCTTCTTAGGAAAGCGTCTCCTGAAACCTCAATCCATATTGGTAGAAAGTTTGAAGAATCGGAGATTTTAGCTGCTCAAAAGGAGTGTAGCAACCTTAAGGCTCCGGGCCCGGACGGTTTTAATTTCTCTTTTGTGAAACAAGGGTGGGGTTTTATGAAGGCTCTAATTATGCAGTTCTTCTCTAAAATTTCACTCAAACGGCAAACTTACAAAAGGTATCAACTCGACTTTTGTTGCTTTGGTTCCTAAGGTGGATTGTCCTGTGTCATTTAAAGATTATAGACCCATCAGTATGATTGGGTGGGTGTACAAGGTGCTTTCCAAAGTGCTTGCCAATAGAATTAAAACTCTTTTGCCTTTGGTTATTGGAGAATCTCAAGCTGCGTTTATAGGGGGAAAACAAATATTGGATGGAGTTCTTATTGCAAATGAGGTTATTCATACCTGGAAAAATAGTTCCCATGGGGGGTTACTTCTCAAAATTGATTTCGAGAGGGCTTATGACTGTGTCAATTGGGGTTTTTTACTAGACATTCTTGCGAAAATGGGTTTTGGAGAACAATGGGTTGGCTGGATAAATGAATGTGTCTCCTCGGTGTCTATGTCTGTTCTGATTAATGGGTCGGCCTCGAAGGAATTCCACGTCCAGAGAGGTATCAGACAAGGTGATCCGCTATCCCCCTTTTTGTTTAATATTGTGGTTGAGGGACTAAACATTTTATTGGAAAGAGCTAAGGATCGAAACATCATTAAAGGAGCAAGAATATGGGTTAATGGGGTTGTGGTATCTCACCTTCAATTTGCGGATGATACGATCCTTTTCTGTAACAATGACCTGGAGGAGCTGATTAACATCAAAAGAATTCTTAGATGTTTTCAACTCATGTCAGGGCTGAAAATCAATTACTCCAAAAGCTCTTTATGTGGTGTTAAAGTTCCTCATCAGGATGTGCAATTCTTGGCACAAGTTTTAGGGTGTAAAGTGGAACGGTTGCCGATTAAATATTTGGGTTTGCCTTTGGGTGCTAACCCCAACAGGATTAAAACATGGGAGCCTGTAGTGGAGAAGATGGAAAAAAGATTAAGTGTATGGCGTGGTAGATACAACTCTTCCGGGGGTAAACTCACCTTAATCAATTCGTCTCTTGCCAACCAACCCATTTACTTTATGTCTATTTTTAAACTGCCAGCGACTGTAGCAAAGATGATAGAGAAAATTCAAAGGAAATTCTTCTGGGGAGATACAATTGGGAAAAGAAAACTCCACTTAGTCAAGTGGGAGGTGATTGCGCCCCTTTCGGTAGTCGTTGAAGTTTACCAAACGGCCGTCAAATTCAATTATTTATTAACCGGACTATAACTAAAGATTTGCATAGTATAGCAAGGAAGTCCGAGTCGATCCACAGGGAACTCGAATATGGCTTAATCGGATTGTAGCTTGTAAGGGTTTTCGGCGTTAAGACGGCCAACTTTTGGTTTTCCTTTGCAAGGTGGAAAATGCTCTAATGAAAATGACTAGAAAATGAGTTTTAACTAAGAATTAAAAGCGGCAAGGCATAGAAGTTCATAACACCCGTAACTTAAGCCAATCAACTTTTCTCAACGAAAACACGGTTGAATCACACGGCATAGGTTATCAACCGGAAGGTTTAGCGGTGAAAATGGTTAGACTTGATATAGAGTTTGAATAACAAGCTAAACACAAGGCGTGACATCGCTCCGAAACCATGTGAGCGAGCACATGATCACCGGAGATTAACAACGCCAAGACTTGAATTCAAACTATATATCAAGGTCATGAACTAGAAGCATAGTTTGGAAAGCGAGCAAGTTCTTTGGTTCTTTTGGCAAACACGAGGCGAGACATAGCTCACGGAACCATATGAGCGAGCATATGATCACCGGAGGTTAACATCGACAAGTTTTGTTACATAAAAGGCGAACCACGCACATTTCCAAACCAAACCTCAAGTCTTATGTTGAGAAAGGCAAGATTAACCGAAGTCACAAGGTGTTATTCACCCCATGGCCGAGCCTAAACGACTACTCACACATAATGAAAAGACTAGAAAGCTTGCTTAAGGAAGAAAACATGATTAACCGATAGAAATGAAAATAAACTTGAAATTAGTGAAGATCTAAACCGTAGCTACAACATTAATGAACGAGAAAACAACAAACTAGGAATTAAACTTACAAGTTCTTAAGGATCAAAGCTTGAAAAGTTGAAGAACAAAATCCTAGAGAGAAGGAAGACTAAGGCCTAAAAAGACTAGAAATGGCCATCCTTCTATAAAAGGCATACAAGCCTATTTATAGGGCTCTAAAGTTAAGTTACAAAGGACCAAAAAGTCCTCCAAAATATCCCAAAAATACTCCATAAGTGGAAACTTTCCATAAATGGAAAGTTGAAAAGGCTAACAAAAATCTGCAGATTTTCCCACCCAGTACCCAGTACCGGTACCCGCTTCAACGGGCTGGAAAATTGATCTCTGGACACCCGGTACCGGTACTGGGAATTTCCAGTACCGGTACCCGCTTTACAGCTTTTTTGGGCAAACTTTGCAGGCTCGCTCCGGACACTCCCGAACTCGGATTTAGGCGTTCTTTGGACCGTTGGAAAGCTCGTCGAGTCTACTTTCTAACCCAAGTGGTTTGGATTAAAAGTAGTTTGTACATCAAAAGTTATGATGATTCTACCCTCAGCTCTTCGGAAGATGAATTGCTTTGGTAAAATCTTCAATTCTCCTTCAATTCCCTTGACCCTTGGGCGACCCGAGCAACCTCCAAACCATCTCTTCATGACTCTTTAGGCACCGCAACGGGGTGGCACGTGGCCTTGAGTACTTGGTTGCACCCGGAGCATTCCTTGGCATTCAAACGCGCCTTATTTATACGAATTACCTGAAATACACAAAAACCTACCTTACGTGCAATATCACTATAAAACGACAACATATATGTACAAACACAACATACTAGTGGACTAAAGCACCAAGAATATGCATTATTGGGTGCTTATCAGGAGGTGATTTGCAAGAAGAAGGAGTTTGGTGGTTTAGGCGTGAAGAATTTGATGGTCCAAAACTTAGCCCTCTTGGCTAAATGGTGGTGGCGATTTCATAAGGACAGAGAGTCTCTTTGGGTGAGGGTCGTTAGAGGAAAATATAACTTGGAACGCGGCTGTTGGTTTCCTCGTATGCCAGTATCCGGAAGAGCTACTCAAATCTGGAAAGACATTTGCTCACTTGGGGATGTATCTTCATGTATTGGCACTATCATCCAAGAAGGATTTAGCTTACAAATCCACTCAGGTACAGAGATTTCATTTTGGAATCATGTTTGGCTAGGGGATACAACTCTTAGAGAGGATTATCCCCGGTTGTACGTAATATCTTCTCAAAAAGAAGCAGTGGTGGTAAGTGCTATGAGAGGAAGAACTGAAGAGGGCAGATGGAATCTTAATTTTAGTAGAGACTTACGTGAATGGGAAATTGGTCAAGTGGAGGAATTACAACAGAGGCTACAACTTGTATCTCTGGATTCAACCAAACCAGATTCTGTGATTTGGAAATGGTCATCTGATCTTTACTTCTCGGTAAAATCAGTGTATATCCAGTGGGAAAACGGAGGTTACCCAAGAAGGCCAGTGATGGAACATATATGGAAGAATCTCTGCCCCCCAAAGGTGGAAATCTTTGTTTGGATGGCTATTCAATCCAAGGTGGCTACTAGATCCGTGCTCTTGGAAAGAAATCTGATTCCTGAGGGACAATCTGTCCTCTGCCCGTTTTGCTCACTGCACTTGGAAACACCTAATCATCTGTTCATGCATTGCCATTTTTCTTGGGATGTTTGGTCGAGGATATTGAATTGGTGGCATATAAGTTGGGTATGCCCTGCATCTTTGGAGGATCAGTTCATTTGGTGGGGCGATAGTAGATTCAGAAGTTTGGAAAAACACTTGTGGGAAGCTACCTTCTACGCAACATCGTGGTCCTTGTGGTTGGTAAGAAATGCTTATGTTTTCAACAATGCTACAACAAGCTCTGGGGAAGTGGGCGATCTGATCAAAACTAGAGTTGCGATGTGGATAAAGGCGAAATTCAACATCAAGGTATACTCGGTGGAAGAGTTTAGGATCTTTTTGGATGGAATCAGGTTGTTGAAGCTGTAAAATGGTCTATTTATCTCAGGTGTTTGTCTTCCAATTTTTTGTTGGAAGGTCCTGATTAGCTGTTCTTTTTTCTTCTGTTTGCTTGAGTAAGTGTGTTTTCTTACCTTGCTCGAGCCTCCTCGACGTATCCTTTCGAGTTCTTATAAAAGTTTCGTTTGCCGAGCAAAAAAAATTTTCTAGCATTAAATGGGAATGTACATTCTCCATTGTATTAGTTTTCGAAAGAAAAAGGGCATTAAGAAAATTTTAACATGTCAAACTCATATTGGACAAATAGTTTGGGACACTTAATAGTCAAAAAATAGACAAACAAAATGGGATGGAGGGAGTAATGTAGTAAGTGTTGCCTTAGTCAATAGTATGTGAACTTTGTTTTAATGGTAAGTAATGTTATGATTTTTTGGCCAAAAAAATAATAAAACCATCTCGTTTTTAGCAAATTCACATTACTTTTTGTGAGTGATTTTGATCTAGCAACCGTGATTTACATATTTTAATTTCAATCTAAGAGTCCATATTCAATGGGAGCATCATGCTTCTAGAGTCCATATTCGGAGGAAAATTTTTTAGCGGAAAAGAGCTCCTTATTGAATTACGCGAGAGATTACAGAATGTGGTCCTAGATTCGTCAAAAATGTATACTATGTTTTGGATTGGCAATTCAAATAATTTGTTCTCAGTTAAGTCTGTGTATGGTTTGTGGGAGGCTTTTGCTTTTACTCCCAATACCGGACTTCAATCTCTGTGGAGAAATCTTAGTCCTCTGAAGGTTGAGATTTTCGTATATATGGATGGCGTGTTAAAACAGAATTGTGACGAGGTCGGTCTTGAACAGTAGGAATATTATTTTGGGAATGGATGAACAAGGTTTGGCATGCCCATTTTGCCTTTAGGAAGAGGAAACGCCAGAGCATCTATTGATAACATGCCCGTTTTCTAGCCAAATTTGGTTGAAGATAGTAGAGTGGTGGAACATTGATTGGGTGACTCTTTCGAATCTGCTGGGATTATCCTCGTGGTGGTTTTCCTTCCAGTTCAAAAATTTGGAGAAATTTTTTTGGGAGTACTGTTGTTTTTATGCTACTTTGTGGTCTATTTGGATTGCAAGAAATGATGTTATCTTCAACAACAAAGTTGCTGATCCCTACCAATTGATTGATTTAATCAAAACAAGGGCAGCCTTATGGATCAAAGCCAAATTCGATGTTAAGGTGAATACGGAGGAAGATTTTAAAATGAATCTTGATGGTATTAGAAGGCTCACGATTTAGGTGTACCATTGGGTGTATCTTTTGATATAATTTAGCTTCAATTTTGTTTTTCCCTTGGGGTTGTGGTGAACTTTCTGGTTCTTCCTTCCCTTTTACTCAATGTACTCTTTTGAATTTAATAAACAATTTCCTTTGCCGAGCAAAAAATGCTCCCAAACAGAAATTTTCGAAACCAAAGATATTATGGTATTTACTTATTTTCATCCCGCTTCTCTCTCTCTCTGTTCACAATGACACAAGCAGAGGAGAAGAGAGATCTCTCTCTCCACAATGACATTAGCAGCTTTGGAAAACTGTCTCTCTCAGCTTTGGAAAACTGTCTCTCTCCTCCTCTGCTTGTGTCATTGTGGAGAGAGAGAGAGAGTCAACCCCAAGTCTTCTTACCTAAAACCATTATAGTGATGGCACATTTTGAGACAAAATTAATTAACTCGCTACCTTTGAAATGCATATACTTCTTGAGGCACATGTTTTGAATGATTGACAAGCAGCATATGCCATGTAAACACAAAGCATAAGCATATTGTGTCGATAGGGACTTGGTTCATTTTGTACCTTATCTTCTTCCAATCTACTCCCTCCGTCCTTATTTAATTGTTCACTACGATTTTGCGTAGATTTTCAACGACTTATATCTCTTGACGTATATTATGTTCTATGTTTTTGAAATCATTGTCTTATAAAAAAAATTGAGATTTACCAAAAAAGATCCATGTTGGATATTTTTATCAATATTCGTCGAGAGATCGATATAAACCATTGAAAATGCACGCAAAATCGTTGTAGACAATTAAATAGGGACGGATGGAGTATAAAAATTCCGAATGAAGCCTGAATATTATGTTTACAACTTTACAATCTTCATTTAGGCCATGTTTCCACTGAGGAAAAACGGAAAAAACTTGGGCGTTTTTTTACAAGTCGTTTACACTGATCAACAAATGTCAATATTTTACCATCTCGTTCACACTTACAAAGAAGTTTTTTACTCACATACTCGTTTACAACTTATTCACTAGTGGAAACAACTCGATATTTTTCACCAACTTATTCACTGCCGGAAAAACTAACAAATTTTCAACAAAAAATAAATAAATCTCCAACTTTTTCCTTAGTGGAAACACCCCTCAGTCACAATATTGTTCCCTTTATTTTTGGAAGACTCGGAATCCGTTGCAATAGTCCGAGTAATCCGTGGTCCAATCAAACAGTCCACTAGCAGGCTTAGTTAATCACCGTATTGCTCCGTAACACCTATAATGATCGAGGACAACAATCCCAAATCTTACTTATCCAAAAAAAAAAAAAAAAAACCAATCCCCAATCTTGACAAATTCATCTAGCAACTCTCTTGTTTCACCTTAAATTGACAACACTGAAGCTACAAAGTCTATTTTGTCGACATACCATTCCACAAGCAAAATGTGAAGTTATGCGTGTAAATCTGGCGTTGGTGTGGCATGATCAGTTCAATCCTACTACACATATTGGATATTGACTAGAAAATATGTAGTTTCTAGGTCTAACTGTAATGTTCATTACCGATGTTCAACTCTCATGCGCGTACTTGTGACCTGAGATTAATTTTTTTTTTTTTTGTGTGCACATTTTTAGAGTTATTGAATTGGAAATGGTCAGATGTGAATGTGAACTTCATTTTCTTGGATCTGACGTTAAGCAAGTCAGTACAACATTCCCATCCCCTGGATAGTACTGGTGCGGGTATGTGTTCAAGTGTCATACCTCGCTCGATAAAGACGAGGACCGGCTATAGTCCTGAACTCCATCTGCCGGGCATGGCTCAGGGTAATACTATGCACAATATGAGGTTTCGATACATCGTTGCGTGCTAATTATAAATTCCAAAATTATCTACCTTGTTCGTTTTGAGTCTCAAAATGTAGCACTATATCAGGACAAAGCCCCCAATAAGTTTTATCTTTCTATCTCTCTCCACTCACTATCCTAAAAACCTTCCTTAAAATCCAAACCGAACAATTGCGAGCTAACTAGGAGGATGTCCAAACACTCGCCCAACGTCCCCTTATCCAATGCCTGTTTACACCATATTTCACCGATAGCAAGTAAAACAAAAGACAAACAATACCCCTCCCGCAATTGCCGAGTGTTTTCCGGACAAGAAAATATCTCCTAGCTTAGATGAGGATCGGAGTATTATAAGGAATCAAAATGCACCTTTTCAAAACCAATCCTGCCAACTTTGAAGTAGGTGGATTTGGACGACGAGGCTAACTAACCAATATTAAAAAAGAAAAACCTTAAACAGAAGTAATAAAGTATCCTTAATTGTCCTTTGTTTGATTTGGAAAAGCATCAACGTGAAATTCTGATGACATAGTCCAAAGTAGTTTGATTAAGTATCCTTAGTCGTGCTTTGTTTTGGAATATGCTTTTGATTATGCCATGCACCTCTGTTACATGACTGATTACACTTCAGTTGAAAACGACCCTTTTGGTTTAATTAATTTGTGGGTCATCGATTCCAAGCTGTGCTTCATGCAACTATTTAGAAAGCACCAAAGTAATAAGTAAAATAAATCAACCAACTAACGCTAGCTCAGTTAGCAAAAACTCTTGTATTTCACTATGAGGTCAGGAGTTCGAGTCTCTCCACCTGGAAGGATT
Organism: Rhododendron simsii; assembly: GCA_014282245.1. Classification (NCBI taxonomy): domain Eukaryota; kingdom Viridiplantae; phylum Streptophyta; class Magnoliopsida; order Ericales; family Ericaceae; genus Rhododendron; species Rhododendron simsii. Next base: position 22,990,805 of record CM024963.1, on the reverse strand, counting down.
TTTCTTTCTTTCTATCTTATAATAAGTTTATTTCTTATAGTGGTTGAGTTGTTGGATTTGGTTGTCTCGTAGACTCTCATAATTGAAGTAGTATCTCGGGTTGTATTATGTACCCGATATCTAATGTAAAAATGATCTTATGTCGATTGAATAAAAAAATAGTAAAATAAATCATGCGACAACTGCTTCCTCCCTTTCCCTTCCGTACCAGCAGTGGTTGGAGTCAGGAATCCTAAACAAGAGGATCATTTGCAACCTTGAGAAAAAGGGTAATTCCACGGCTAAGCACAATTAGACCTCTATTGTTAAATATACATATATAAATGCCACTATCACGTATATATTTTTTTTAAAAGAAATAAAAATTTAAGATAGAAGCGAAGGGGAAAGAAATAGAAAACGAAAGTTTGATTGAGATCACCGTAATTTTAAAAATTTACTAGAAAAACTTGATAAATATTATACAGTGGGCACTAGTTCCGTAACTCTTAGGGTCATTATTGAACTAAATCAATCCAGACCATTAAACTATGGATCGGTTTTGGTTTTTTAATCACGGTTTGCTTGAAAGCTGAGATATCATGCATGTTCATAATCTATTTATTTAAAAGTACTTAAAATTTCATAGATAACCAAAACATATATTGAAATCACCAAAACTCAAAAATATCAACCAAGAATAGAATAGTAGAATCCGAGGTATCACTAAACTCAGTAACTATATAAAATTTAGGATATAATTAGTCATGCATGACAATGAAGGAATAGGAAGGTGGACGGGAATATTAAAGTAGTAAATTAACTAACTATGGCTTAGCCAATGCTTATTTGGCGTATCTAAAATAAATTCATTGTACGTATATATACGGTTCGTATTGACTTAATTGGAATCAGAACCGTTAACGTAAATTTACAGGCTAAACCATTTAACTCGAACTTGGATTTTTTAAAATTGAGGCCAAACCGCACTATCAAAAATTGCGTATCAAAACATTTGGTTTGGTTTAGATTGGATTGCGATTTGACGATTTTTTTCACCCCTAACTGCAGTTGAAAAGTATTGGAGCTTGCGCGTGCTACGAGAAATTTGCATTCTTTAGAAAATGTACTCGAAGTCTGGAAAATTTGTGGACTGCTTCTTTTTTTTTTTGAAAAAAGGGAGAAGATTTTATTAATTTGAGAGGCGGAAAAACACCTAAACATTAGAGAGAGAGGAACCCCATGGGGGTAAGGTAGTTGTCCACATACCGGACAAACTACAAGAAAAGGCTTTCTTTGCACAAGCATGTGCTGCCCTATTACAATTACGTTTGACAAAACTAAATTTACACAATTAAAACGAATCCTTAATGCTAAACAATCTTGTACCAAAACTGCAATATCAGAGAATGGATCTTTTGACATGGAACAATTTCGGACAATCGACTCTGCATCCGATTCAATAAGATTACGTCCTACATTTAGAGCAACACCCAAATTCATACCATTTCTAATTGCTTCACACCAATACCTAAGGTTGACATAAGAACACGTATAAAGTACGTTAATTCATGACCAAGTTGGTAAGGTTGACCTTTCTTTTTTGAAAAAAGAGAGAAGATTTTATTAAAATGAGAGGCGGAAAAAATGCCTAAACATAAAAAAGAGAGAGAAACCCTATCGGTCTCGGCCTTTTGTATTGCTGGTGGATCTAGAAAACCCGAAATGATTTGGGGTAAAGTTGACTATAAAAATCACAACATTGCATTATAATAGTAGGCACACATGGAGAAATTAAGCTATTTTGTACTCCATATAATTATATATATGGTAATTAATTTAGTAATTAGAGCAGTTTCGGGAGAGCAGGAGGAGTAGGTTTGGGGTTGGAGATTAGGTTTTGGTTCATTTTCAACAAAAATTCCTTACTGGCCCCACATGCAAAATTTTACCAAAAATGTGGCCCCATGTGATCTAGAAAAGTAGTACTGTACTTTCTTTGCTTCTTATCCAAAACTGATAACCTTTCATTATCCCTTAGTAGATTACATTATGTACGAAATTAGAAATAACAAGAATTTTTTTTAAATAAGTTTTAGAAAAATTCTAAAATTAGTTAGATGGGCTGACAATAACAAGTATGTAAATGTGTATTAAAAAGTGCAAGAAGTACACAAATACTTGTTTTTCTTGTCTTCTTTTGTGCTTATTGTAAGCTCATTGAAACACAATAGAAAGACCTTAAGTTTTAATTAAGTAAAGCCAGATTTAAATCTGGCTTGGGGTTGACTCCCAATATGAAAGGTCACCCATTCAAAACTGAGTCAATATCCTCTCACGTGATGCTAAATGAGAATTATCATGGTCCTATTTCACGATCCAAAACATTCATGTAGTAGCTAGGTCTTCATGTGTTTAACCTCCATGCTAATGTTTTGTCTAATCATATGTGTCTTAAGAGAAATAAAACGTCAGGCTCTAGATGTATATGTCTGTCATGCTTGTGACAAATATGATTCGTTCTAATTGTACCAATGTCTGTTGAATTGGATTTTTTGCATGAGTGTTATACACATGGTGACTTACAAAAATAATTGTTTGGATCGTTAAATGGACTAGTGATGGGATCCGTTTTGCGTCACGTGAAAGATTGTCACATGAGATGATTTTGATTCTTCAAGACTAAAGGTGCAGCTCATTGGTCAGTTTTACTATTTCTCCCTTTGAGGTTAGTTGTAAGGCTTAGCTACAGTAATGTCTTGATATATATATGGAATATATATTTTCAAAGGTCAGTTCGCAAGCACTAGACACCCTAAATGAGGAAAAAAAAATGAGTCGAGTGTCAACGAAATACCGAAGACATTAGAAGTCAATGTTTACTACATTTTTTTTAAACGGCAAAAAGATTATTAATGAGAAACTCGATAAAGGTACATCAAGTGAGAAAGAGAGAGTCATAATAAAAGTCGCATAACAAACCACATAACTATCACCTAGCTCTCCTAATCAGATTATCCAAAACTTTGTCCCAACTAATCCCTTGCATATCGTTCCGCAAATATCGAAAATATTGAGTTCGAATCCCGAGAGTACTATCATTTATCAATAGATCTATCTTTCGGTAGAAAGATATAGATCTCTACCTGGATCTCTCTCCATATCTAAATATGGAAGAAACAAACACTTAAAAGGGTGTAATCAACGGAAGGTTCTCACACTGTCCTCGACATTGTTCTCCGATGACGTCCCTTGGGCAGGTTAATTTTTTCTTCTTTTTCTTTTTTTTTTGGTGGTCATAACTATCGTCTAATTTTTTTGAGATTCTAACCATGGTGCCTCGACCTTGTTCGTTTTGGCTTATTTGAATTGGACTTATAGATAATGAGTGTAGAGAGAAGTAGAGTAATAATTAAAAATATGGGTAATAATTTGAGAGAGAATAAGAGATAGAGAGAAAATAGAAAGTAATGATTGAAAATAATGGTAATGAGTTGAGAGAAAAATAAGATAATAATTACAAATTCAAAACAAAAATATCCAACCGAATGGGCTCGAGTCTTGATTAGCCCAAGGTATTGTGTTACTACTATATTGTCAAAACCAGAGATACAACGTACCCATAAACCTAAACAATAAAACAAAGAATAAGAAGACAGATCATATTAGCAAGTTGGAAATGGTACAAGGTTATTGAATTGGTTTTTCTTTGATAAGTTCATTGAGCGGGTCATACGGGCTTATGCCTTGAATAGTACTATCTTATTAGATAAGCTTGTTAATGGAAACAAGAAAATTAATTAGACACACCCAGAGGTTGCTCCAGTGGTTCGGTCGGATGTCCAAATTTTAGGAGTACTTCTTAAGGTTTAGGATTTGATTTTTCATAGGCTGAGTACCTTGCTGTAAGTGAGGGACCGTGACTAGTGTGGCCGTGCTAAGTCCTCCGAAAGTTTGGGTTGCACAATTGGATCCATTTAATGGCTTGATTGTAGTCTTGTGGAGCTATTCTTCCGTTTAAAAATATAAATAGAATAACTTCACCTCCCAACGGTATGGACACAAATGTCAAAAATACTAATACTAGTAAAATATTGTGACCCCTTGAAACTGGTCCTTATATGCTATCAGCTATAGGATGGTTTCCCATATTTTCGTACTGGGTCAAATTATATTTATTTATTAGGGAATGATTTTTGCATTCCCCAAATTATAAACCGCACTCTTAAAAAAAATGCAAAAATCACTTTTTATCCCCCTCTTTTAAACTGGACCGGGTCATAAATGGCATGCCCATATTTGATGCCAAACCATAAGGGAAGCTTGTCTCACGCAATCTATTGGTCCCCTCAAGAAATCCTTGAAACATTTTTTATTCGTCACATTTAAATAGTTTTGGTTTTTATTTGGGGTTTTAACACTTTTGTCCCCTCAACTATGCAATTTTTTTTACTTCGTCCATCATATTTTGATTTTGTCTACATCGTTCTTATACTATAAGGTTTGACGTTTGAGACAATTAAGAAGAATACAAAATGACAGCCTACAAAAATGGACGGAAACTTGTCTCGGGTGTACAGAATGTCCATGTGAACTGTCAGAAATAGGGCATAATCGACCTCTCACCTTTATACAAGCGGAGGAAACACATCTCTTTTTTGTCATCATTACACATAACATACATAACCAAACGTCTCTTTAGAAAAGAAAAAAACAGGGGAGCAAAGAGGAATTAAAAAGAAAAATGGAGCAACGAAAAATGGTAACAACTTAACGCAAATTCATATTTTGAGAAACCTGTAAAACATCATAGCAAATAGACAAAAGAATTCCAATACCAACTCCAACAAGAAAATGATAGAAGTTATAATAAAATACACAAATTAATGAAATTCCTAAGAACAAGATGCAAAATAATGCAACCATATAGGATCCCAGGATATGAATGGTTGCGTCGAAGTAATAACGGTTGAAATAATTCTACCACAACTCATTGTACTTTATATTTTACAATTTATTACATTATATAAAGAATACGATAAATGTTTGACCACAAAAAATTTAACAAAAAACATCTGATATATGGTCCTGTTTGATATATATTATGTATAATCCAATCGGCTATTCATGTTCGGTCAATCCAAACAACGTAAGATTTGATGAGTGAGATCAGGTTAAGAAAATCGATTTTTTTTTACCATCCATGAGAAAATAGATGTTAGTAGACGATAGTGTCCAACAAGGACACAAAATAGAGGTTTTTTTCAGTTTTTTGTGGGGGCGGGGGCTTATGGGACCTGTTTCATGGATATTGTTTTTTGAGCCGCTGTTTCATGGATATTGCCTTGACTTCTCTCTCTCTCTCTCTCTCCCTCTCTCCCTCTCTCCCTCTCTCTCTCTCTCTCTAAAAACCTCGGCCTATAAGTAAAGCACCCACCTTTGTTGTTCCCAGTATCCAAATCCCAACTTCTCTATCTTGTTATTGCTCCTCTTTTCAAGCTCTCTGATTTGCTTCACCTTTCGGAAACACAACAACTTTCTCATACTTCTTCCAGCCATGGCTGCTGCTGGAAAACTCTCCGTCTCTGTGGTGGCCATCATGGTCTTCATAGCCACCATTTCCAGCTTTGTTTCTGCAGACCCGGATATGCTTCAAGACGTCTGTGTTGCTGATCTCAATAACGGTATTGAATTTTTTCAAAAACCCAGTTTCCCTTTTTTTGCTCACACTAATTGTTCAATGAGTAAATGCTACAACAACACCCATTTACACACCCGCACTCGCAAGTTTACTAATTGTCAAACTCGTGTGTGTGTTCGTGAATGGTGTTTTGAGTTCGACCCGGATTTTTTAGTCCATTCGTGACAGGCAAAAACAAATTAACGTGGGGTATTTTTTACTCAATTACTAGTTGCTTAGTTCTCTAGGCATTTATGTGAGTGTAACTAATGAATATCATACCCATCGGGGCTGGACGGAGACACAATTTCGATTCGGGGAGCGAACGAAGAGCAAACATTCATTCAGGAAAAAAGTAGTACTTGTTATATGTACTGTACATATTTTGCATTTTCTCATAATACACTATGTATTGAAATGATTTTGGTCAAATGCGGCAATAAGCTGGGTGAAGTTATTTCTTTTTTCGTCAATCTTTGTCCGTAAATATAAGCTTTCGTCCAAACCACCTTAATGTATTTCACTCTTATGTAATTACTATGTTCTACAGCTGTGAAGATGAATGGTTTTGCTTGTAAGGCAAAATTCAGCGCATCAGATTTCTTTTTTGCCGGTCTAGCAATGCCGATGCCCACCAACAATATGCTGGGTTCAACCGTGACTCCAGCCAATGTGATGCAAATTCCCGGCCTCAACACCCTAGGTGTCTCCATGGCCCGCATCGACTTTGGCCCCGGCGGCCTTAACCCGCCGCACACCCACCCGCGCGCCACCGAGATCATTTTTGTGCTCTATGGAGAATTGGATGTAGGGTTCATTACCACAGCCAATGTGCTTGTGTCCATGACCATCAAACAGGGTGACGTATTTACTTTCCCTAAGGGTTTGGTTCACTTCCAAATTAATAACGGGAAAGAACCGGCCTCCGCTATTGCTGCATTCAATAGCCAGAATCCTGGCGTCCAGGCCATTGCCGCCACGTTGTTTGCCGCCACGCCCCCGGTTGCGGATAGTGTATTGAGTAAGGCCTTTCAGATATCATATCAGGAGGTTGATGAAATCAAGTCAAAGCTTGGAGGAAAGCGCTAGAGGGTGCTTGCTTTGTGATCTGTGGTGGGTACGGTGTTGGTTTTCTTATTTTTTCTGTTATTGTTGATTGAGATAAGGATTTATGGTCTCTCGAAAATAAACGGTAGGTCTAAAAGTAAGGCTCTATTGTATTTGAGTCTAGTTATCTATGTATTTGGTTTCGCTTCTTGTGTTTACCGAGAAATAAGACGAGTGTTTTAAATAACAGAAGCATCTAAATGTATACGTATCAATAGTAGTAGTGATCTATACTACAAGTATAATGGAGGAGTTGTAGTTTACTGTTCATCGTCCATGGCATCTTTGAAATAACTATTTCACCCTTTTCCTTTCACCTTTTGACAATCGCGTCACTATCTTTCTCATTTCTCTCTCTCTCTCTCTCTTCCTCTCATAGTCAAACTCAAGATAGAAACATTGCAAATTCCTCCCACCAACTAAAACGTCAATGACAACCAGCACTTCTGCACACATGGCCGAATTAAGGGGCATTTTGGCTAACTAATCATTCTCATTCAAATTCTTTTCATATTTTTTTCGTTTTTTTTTTTCAATTTTTTTTTACTATTGCTTCATTATGATGAGAGAATCCAGAAATTCAAAAATTATGATTGAGACCCAATTAATTTTTTGGCCTAAGTAAAGAAAGGACCACAACATATATAGTTTAAGCAAAACATTAAAGACAGCCTTGGGGGACCATCCGTGGAAGGTAATCTTTACTGACGATCAACCAAGTACATGACATTAGTATGAAATAACTACAAGGAAAATTTGAGTTTCAAGAAAAGCTAGCTAGCTAGATTCAAATTTTAAATCTGTCCGATTACTTGGATTTGATTCCCAATTATTGAAAGTCACATATGCAAATTAAACTAAAAGGTTGGCTAAATGTTTAGATTTTTCATTACACATTCACGCTTTGAGGTTACTCGTATGTACGTCTTACTAATTGTGAATCCAGGGATGAATTTAAAAATATGCATTAGTGGAGGCACACAAATTATTAAACTTCCCCATACTTTCTTAAAATATCGATACAATTTTTTTCTGGTAAAATAATCTATTGGTGATTATTTATGTAACTTTACCTTTTAGTAATTAAACGAAAGGAGTGTGTTTGTACAAAATAACTGTGTGAAAATTTCGCACTCTAAAAAATAGATTGACATATATATTTGAATAAAGAAAATTTGAGCAATTTTAGTAAAACGCTGTCATAAATTATTTGTAATTAATATTGTCTTGATATTTATGGACTATATATTTCCAAAAATTAGTAGGAATGAAGCCCTAGACACCCTCAACGACTGAAATCGAAGACAGTAGAAGTCAATGTTTACTACAATTAATTTGCTTTCCTAATGAGAGTTTAGAACGGCACATTTGGGAGGTGGCAAATGCTCTGGGTCTGTCCCCTTTCTTTGGCGGACTTAGCAAATTGGTGGTTTGACAACAGGTTTAAGAGTTTAGAACGGCAGATTTGGGAGGTGACTTTCTTTGCTACTTTATGGTCTTTGTGGTTTGCAAGGAACGATCTTATTTTCAACAACGTGTTACGGTCAGCTAGCGAAGTTGGAGACCAGATTAAGACAAGGGTGGCTATGTGGATGAAAGCCAAGTTCGCAATTAAGGTGTACTCAGTTGAGGATTTTAAATGTTTTCAGGGAGGTATTCGTAAGCTCAAGCTCTAGCTCGGAGAAGTTGCGCATCCAACCTCTGGCTGGGTGTTTGAGTTTTCACTTCTTCATTTTGTTTCTCTTATTTTCGGTTTGAGCTAGTTTGCTCATCCCTTTCCTCCCCTTGATTTATCCCTTTCGAGATTTATAAAATGTTTTGTTTGCCGAGCAAAAAAAATGAGAGTATCCAGAACTTTGTCCAGCTAATCCATGTCGTGTATGTTGTCAATCGTTCCGCGAATATTGAAAATATTGAGTTCAAATCCTGGAGTACTATCAGTTATTATTATTATTATTATTTTTTGGTGTGGTCATAACTATAGGTTGATTTCTGATATTCTTACCACGTACGGGCTCCTCTTGATTAGCCCAAGGTATTACTCCCACCGTCTCTTTTTTAGAGTCCAGTATTTTATTTTGGGCTGTCCCTTAATAAGTGTCTATTTTGTAAAGTTAATGGGTAAAAGTTGGTGCATTTTCTATTTTGTCCCTATAAGTGGATTTCATTTTAAAAAGTTAGTGAGTAAAAATGTAATGATAATATCTCTATAGAGGGTAAATAGGGAAAGTAGAGGTAAAAGTTGATGTAAAATATGTAATGATGATGTCTTTTTAATAAGTTGGAGTTACGAAACAGGATATTTAAAAGGGACGGAGGGAGTATGTTACTACTATATTGTCAAAAAGAATAAATTCATTACACCGCAAGTGTAAACATTTATTTATTCTAAATTAATTACATCACGCCACGTCACCATGTTCTATTGATTGGGACAACTGTTTTTCAATGTGACGCAATGTAATTAATTTGGAGGAAATAAATGTTTACACCGGCGTTGTAAAGTATTTATTCTCATTGTCAAAACCAGAGATACAATGTACCCAAAAACCTAAACAATAAAAAAAAGAATAAGAAGACAGTAATTTTTGGCGGCCAAGGGCAATTTTTGGTGGCCATGAGTAATTTTTGCTGGCCAAGTGTAATTATTGGCGGCCCGGAGTAATTATTGGTGGCCATGAGTAATTCTTTGCGTCAAAAGTAATTCTTTGCGGCCAGAAGTAATTCTTCGCAACTAGAAGTAATTTTTTGTGAATTTCTAATCTCAATCATTAAATTCAATGGTTGAGATGTAGTGTTTTTATTTTTTTTTGTGTGTTTTTATTTGTGTTTCCGGAACGCTCATATATATTCTTCAAATTAACACATAGAGGGAGAGAAAATCTGGAAAGCTTTGGTATTCTTCTCTCTTTTTATGTTTTTGAAAAATTACAGAGACATTAATGTACAGTTGTTAGGAGTAAATAAACCCACATGACAATTGTGTAATATGTGCGAGGAGTGTGAGCACTTTACTGAAAGGAGGAGAATAAGCCTAAACCATTGGATCAAAGTAATCTCAACCACTGCAACAATTTGTCTTTTGTTAAATATGGATGAGCCCTACACCCTTGTATTATGTACTACAGATAAGTGAAAAACAAAACAAAGGGTAATGGTTATGATGCTCCCAATTATTATTATTATTGCTCCCAATTATTCCCAATCATTGGATTGTATGAGAGGATTTCAAACATCTCAATCATTGATTGTCAAAACATCTCAGTAGTAAGTATAGTCATATACTCTCTCCGTCTCGATTTGTTTATCCATTTTTAAAACTTCAACTTTTTAAGGGAACATAATGATTGCTCTTAAAAGTTTTGATTTTCTAAGAATTAATGCCCCTCAATTTTCTAGCATTAAATGGGAATGAACATTCTCCAATGTATGAGTTTTCGAAAGAAAAAGGGCATTAAGAAAATTTTAACATGTCAAGCTCATATTGGACAAATATTTTGGGACACTTAAAAGTCAAAAAATAGACAAACAAAATGGGACGGATGGAGTAATGTAGTAAATGTAGCCATATAATATAGTAAGTGTTGCCTTAGTAAATAGTATGTGAACTTTGTTTTAATGGTAAGTAATGTTATGATTTTTTGGCCAGAAAAATAATAATACCATGTCGTTTTTAGCAAATTCACATTACTTTTTGCGAGTGATTTTGATCTAGCGACCGTGATTTACATATTTTAATTTCAATCTAAGAGTCTGCAATGGGAGCATCATGCTTCCAGAGTCCATATTAGGAGGGAAATTTTTCAGCGGGAAAGAGCTTAGTTTATTGAATTACGTGAGAGATTACAGAATGTGGTCCTGGATTTGTCAAAAATGGATACTATGTTTTGGATTGGCAAATCAAATAATTTGTTCTCAATTAAGTCTGTGTATGATTTATGGGAGGCTTTTGCTTTTACTCCCAATACTGGACTTCAATCTCTGTGGAGAAATCTTAGTCCTCCGAAGGTTGAGATTTTCGTATGGATGGCGTGTCAAAACAGAATTGCGACGAGGTCAGTCTTGAACAGCAGGAATATTATTTTGGGAATGGATGAACAAGGTTTGGCATGCCCATTTTGCCTTCAGGAAGAGGAAACGCTAGAGCTTCTATTGATAACATGCCCCTTTTCTAGCCAAATTTGGTTGAAGATGGCAGAGTGGTGGAACATTGATTGGGAGACTCCTTCGAATCTGCTGGGATTATCCTCTTGGTGGTTTTCCTTTCAGTTCAAAAATCTAGAGAATTTTTTTTAGGAGTACTGTTGTTTTTAAGCTACTTTGTGGTCTATTTGGATTACAAGAAATGATGTTATCTTCAACAACAAAGTTACTGATCCCCACCAATTGGTTGATTTAATCAAAACAAGGGCAGCCTTATGGATCAAAGCCAAATTCGATGTTAAGGTGTATACGGTGGAAGATTTTAATAGGAATCTTGATGGTATTAGAAGGCTCACGATTTAGGTGTACCATTGGGTGTATCTTTTGATGTAATTTTGCTACAATTTTGTTTTTCCTTGGGGTTGTGGTGAACTTTCTGGTTCTCCCTTCCATTTTACTCGATATACCCTTTCGAGTTTAATAAAAAATTTCCTTTGCCGAGAAAATGATGCTCCCAAACAGAAATTTTCTTAATCGAAGATATGGTATTTACCTATTTTCATCCCGCTCAGAGGAGAAGAGAGACCTCTCTCTCCACAATGACATTAGCAGCTTTGGAAAGCTGTAACAACCCAGATTTTCGACCCTATTTTTTTTAAAAATAATAGAGTTAATATTATTAATAGCATTAATAATATCATAAAAAAAGTATTATTCGTAATAATAAAATTATTTCCCTAATGGATATATACAAATATAATTATCTTATCTTAATAATCTTACTTTTATTTTTTTTTAAATTACATCCATGATTAGCACCTAAGATTGTAAGATCGTGGTGCTAAAAAGTTCCTAGCTTGTTGTGTTTTCATTAATTTCCGTTGTTTTTATGCAAATTTTACTCGTGAGGTAGTCTGTTCAGTGTTTCAGGTGAAATAACTCTGAAGGCCGTGTTTTAGGCACAAGGCACAACCCCAAGTTAATTCAGGTATCCACGCCCGGTGGAACTTTTGGTCGGTAGTTGAAAAGAGACAAGGCGAGAGAGTTCAGCCAAGGCAGGGAGACGTCGGGTGTCAGCATTGGAAGGCTGGCCTGAAGAACTGGACATAAGCCACGCGTATCGATACGCCGTTAATCCGTATCGATACGCATTAACCTCGTGGCATGGCAAACTGTTCCGTATCGATACGGCTCTATTTTGTATCGATACGGGGAAGCTACGCAAAATGGCCCTTTTTAACTTATCAGAGTGGTATCGATACTTTGATTATTTTGTATCGATACGGGGAGCCTTCGGCCAGATATTTAGTTACTTTTTGGACTTTCCACTTAAGGAATAATTGCTACTTTTGGTATGTTTTTCAGATATTTCAGAGAGAGAGACCCATTTTGTTTAAATAGGGGTTTCATCCCTCTCTTTTGGGTACTAGTCCATTACCACTTTTAGTTTTTTCTCCATTAAAGCTCTTTAAGCTTTTGCAAGTGTAATTTCCATTTAACTCAAGTAAGTTCTTCGTGTTCTTTATTTTCTCGTTTATTAAAGTTGATCGTGTGGTTTGGATCTTTATTAATCTCAAGTTTATTTTCATTTCTGTCGGTTAAAGATGTTGGTTAAATTTAGCACTTTTGTTAGTCGTTCAAATATGCGTGAGTAGTCGATTAGGCTTGGCTGCGGAGTGATTAATGCCCCGTGATTTACGTTTATCTTCTCTTTCTCAACTCTAGACTCAAGTTTGGCAAGGAAAAAGAGCGTTGTTCGGTTTTTATGTAACAAAACTAATCGATGTTAATCTCCGGTGATCATGTGCTCGCTCACATGGTTCCGTGAGCGCTGTCTCGGTTTGTGTTTGCCAAAAGAGTGAAAGAACTCACTCATTTTCCAAGTCACACTTCAAGTCTATTTATTTTCACCGTGAAATCTTCCGGTTGATAGCCTAAGCCGTGCGATTCAACTGTGTTTTCTGTGAGAAAGTTGGATAGCTAAGTCACGGGCGTGAATCATTCCAACGCCTTGCTGCTTGTCTTAATCTAGTAAAAACTCATTTTCAAGTCTTTTTAGCCAAGCAGTTTCCACTTTAAAGCAAAACTAAAAGTTGGCCGTCTAAACGCCGCAAACCTTTACACCTAAAAATCCTGGCAAGCTATAAGGAATTATCTCTGTGGGTACGATCCCGGACTTTCCGGTATTTATGCTGACAACGGCCTAGCCCTACGCTCGGGGTGAAACGACCCGTTTCAACGGTTAGGTTCTGGACGAAGCATATTTTGGCGCCGTTGCCGGGGATCTTTCTAATATAGCTTATTGGGAGGTTCGACAAACCATTGTAAGTATTCCATTTATTTTATCTTTGTGCATGGCATGCTAGCGCTAGTGGATACCTCTAACCGATCATATTATCAACTTGAGGTGTAACGAAGCTAGACCTAGTATCCACTGCCTTTTTTTTTCATTTGTTGCAAAGTTATATTTATCTATTGAGGCGGCGGCATAGCCCCTCATAATCGTCTTGTGAGAAAGGTGGCGACTTTGCCCCTTCAGTCTGTTTTCTCATTGCAGAGCTGCTCAATAATTCTTAATTGGTGAAGCGGGGGTTCATGCTTGTGATCTATCGTAGTCCTCGCTCAAACCGCCTGCACCGATCTAGTTCTCCGCCTCGGATAAGAAGTCTGCATCTCCGAACTTATTCTCCACCGAGCAGAATTTCTAGGCAGTATTCTCCGCCTAGGCAACCGATGGCAGATGAGGAAGTTCCTCCGGTTCGGACCCTTAAGGATTATCTGAATCCGGAGCGGGTCACCCAATTATCACCGATAGTCTTTCCACGGCCCACTACAGCTGCAAACACATTCGTGTTCAAATCAGACTACCATCGTTGTATTCCAGCATTCCATGGGGTGGAGCGGGAAGACCCATATCAGCATATCCGGGAATTTGAAGAAGTTCTCCAATCCTTTGTGAGTGGGGAAGTGCTTCTCAACCAAGCAAGACTGAGGCTTTTCCCGTTTACGTTGAAGGATAAAGCTAAAACCTGGTTCCACTCTTTGAAGCCTCAATCTTTAAACACTTGGGCGGAAGTTCAAGATGCTTTTCACAAGAAGTTCTTCCCGGCCAGCAGGACTAAGCTCTTAATGGACCAGATCCAGACATTTAAGCAGCGTGAGGGAGAGGTTTTTCATCAGTATTGGGAGCGTTATAAAGATTTGCTTTCAGCGGTTCCTCACCACAACTTCGCCTTGTATCAACTTATTCATTACTTCCATTTGGGGTGCTCACAACAAAGCAAGCAGTTGCTTGATACCATGTGCTCCGGGGGTTTCATGAATAAGTCTCCTGAAGACGGTTGGGATTATTTGGATGAGGTGGCCAAGAAATCATTGACGTGGAATTATGAAGATGCCGGTGATCGGGCAATGGCTCACCAAGGCCCTGGTGGCTCTGGGAAGTTTTCCATAAATGAGCACAATGCTATTGAAACTCGGATAGAGCAACTCGCACAAAAGCTGGAGAAGATGGAACTAAAAGGGGTGAAAGAAGTGAGAGAGGTACAAGCAGTGGAGATGTGTGCCATATGTGAAACCTCAGGCCATTCCACCGACAATTGCTTGTCTATTCCGACTTTGCGGCAGCAGTATCAGAACCTCAATCTTCCTATCGAAGAAGTTAGTGCGATCAACCAAAGGTTTGACCCCTATCCGCAGAATTTCAATCAAGGTCAAAGGCAAAACACGGGATTCCGTTGGAACAACCAGATTGAAGGAGGACCCTCTCAAGCTCCTCCTAGTTCTCAAATGCAGCCTTGGCGGTCTGCTCAAAGCCAAGGACAGCCTCGTTTTCCACAAGGACCGCCAGGTTTTGGACCGTCCGGCCCGTTCCAAGGTTCTAATCAATTTCAACCCCCGCCAAGGCGATCATTAGAGGACACCTTGCAATCCTTCATGAATGCTCAATCAAATTACAATGAGAATAACACGCAAATGATGGGGGAGTTGAAGAATCAAATGGGGAAGTTGACAACATCCATCGGGTTGCTCCAACAAGAAAGGGGTAAGTTTCCAACTCAGCCACAAGCCAATCCACAAGGCCAGCTACTCATTGGTAGTTCTTCAGGACCTCCGCCCGAGCAGGCCCAAGCGATTCTCACTCTTAGGAGTGGCAAGGCCGTTGATAACCGTGTTGTCAACCCGCCGGCTACACCTCTCCTGGTGCCATTTCCTTCTTCAACGAAGTCTCCAACGCTTGGGGAATCTCCCGAGCCAACTCTAGAAGAAGACGGGGAATCTCCCGTGCAAACTCTACCGGACACCAATGCTACTCCAAGTCAGCAAGTGACTCCCGTTCCGGCACCCTATCCTTCTAGACTGAAGAAACCGGTTCACCCATCCAAAAGCGCTGACATACTTGAGGTTTTCAAGCAGGTCAATGTTAACATTCCATTGATGGATGCCATCAAGCAAATTCCCTCATATGCCAAGTTCTTGAAGGATCTATGCACCCAAAAGCGTAAGCTTAATGTGCACAAGAAGGTGTTGCTAACTGAGCATGTTAGCCAAATTATCCAAACCGAGCTTGCACCAAAATACAAAGACCCCGGATGTCCTACAATTTCGATTACTATTGGAGATAAGAGAGTGGATCAAGCTCTTTTAGATTTGGGGGCAAGTGTGAATTTGCTGCCGTATTCAGTCTACCAAGAATTGGGTTTGGGGGAGATGAAGCCCACCAGAGTTACTCTTCAATTGGCGGATCGGAGTGTCCGAATTCCTCGGGGGGTGGTGGAAGATGTATTGGTCCAAGTTGGCCAATTTGTTTACCCTGTAGATTTCATTGTCTTGGATACTTGTCAGACATCTACCACACCGCTATCTACTCCCGTTATTCTTGGGCGGCCGTTTCTTGCAACCTCCGATGCCGTAATCAGCTGTCGGAATGGGCTGTTGAATATGTCTTTTGGTAATATGAAAATGGAAGTAAACATGTTCAACGTGGGAGTTCAAATGGACGATGATGATGACTGTGAACACGTCCATCTTGTGGACACTTTGGTGCAGGAGCATGTGGATGAATTCTTATACAAGGACTCTTTGGAGGTAGCTCTTACCTCCGAAGAGGCCGCTTTTCTGGATTCGGATGAAATGGAGTCTTTGTTCTCCTTGCTCAACGGTGATGAAGGTAATGAGGAAATCGACGGAGTTGTGTCTTGGTCTCCGAAGTTTGAGGAGTTACCCCCGATAGAGCGGAAATCGGTTCCATCTAGTGTTGAGCCGCCGGTTCTCGAATTGAAAGCATTACCAGAAACTCTGAAATATGCATTTCTAGGCGAGAACAACACCTTCCCGGTGGTCATTTCAGCTTCTCTTACACAGCTCCAAGAAGAGGGATTGTTGGCTCTTCTAAGAAGGCACAAGACAGCGATTGGATGGACTATTGCGGACATACAAGGTATATCTCCCTCCTTATGCTCTCATCACATTTACTTGGAGGAGGATGTCAAACCGTCACGCCAACCTCAACGCCGGCTCAACCCCATCATGAAAGATGTTGTCCGGGCGGAAATCCTTAAATTACTAGATGTTGGGATTATCTACCCCATCGCTGATTCTAAGTGGGTAAGTCCCATACAAGTTGTTCCTAAAAAGGCCGGGGTGACCGTTGTGGAAAATGACAAAGGGGAGCTCATTCCGACTCGTGTCGTCACCGGGTGGCGAGTATGTATCGACTATCGTAAGCTAAATGCCAGCACGCGAAAGGATCACTTCCCTCTTCCCTTCATTGATCAAATCTTGGAGAGAGTCGCCGGCATGCTTTCTATTGTTTCCTCGACGGGTATTCGGGTTATAACCAAATCGAGGTGGCTTTGTCCGACCAAGAGAAAACAACATTTACATGCCCGTTCGGGACCTTTGCCTATCGCCGCATGCCATTCGGCTTGTGTAATGCTCCCGGCACCTTTTCCCGGTGTATGATGGGAATTTTCAGCGATATGGTCGAAAAAATTGTGGAAGTTTTCATGGACGATTTCTCCGTGTTTGGTGACTCGTTTGAGTCTTGTCTTGCCAACTTGGAGAAAGTCTTGACGAGATGCGAGGAGAAGAATTTGGTCCTCAATTGGGAAAAGTGCCATTTTATGGTCACTCAAGGGATTGTGCTCGGGCATATCGTATCGGAAAAGGGTATTGAGGTAGACAAGGCGAAAATCGATCTCATTTCAAACCTCCCTACCCCAAAGTGCGTCAAAGACATTCGCTCATTTCTTGGCCATGCTGGTTTCTATCGACGATTTATCAAGGATTTCAGTGCAATTTCGAGGCCACTTTGCCATCTTTTATCCAAAGATGTTCCCTTCGAATGGACTGCTGAATGTGAGCTGGCATTCGTCAAGCTAAAAGCTAGCCTCACTACGCCCCCTATTGTTCAAACGCCCGATTGGAATTTGCCTTTTGAGTTGATGTGCGATGCAAGCGACTATGCCGTCGGGGCCGTTCTTGGCCAAAGGAAGGACAAGCACCCATGGGTGATTTATTATGCGAGCAAAACTCTTAATGATGCTCAAATGAACTACTCTACTACGGAGAGAGGGAGCTTCTTGCGATCGTGTTTGCCCTCGATAATTTCGGTCTTATCTGTGTTGGTGCTCCACGATCAACAATTTTACACGACCCACATCCGCACTTAAGTATCTCTTCACTAAGCGGAGGCAAAAGCCCGTTTAATCCGTTGGATCCTCCTTTTAGCAGAGTTTGACATCACTCCTAATGTTCTATGCTAAGAAACACCTTCCACTGATGAATAGGCAACTTGGCCTGGGACGATGCTAACCTGGTTTGACCACATCCATCCCTTCTGAAGCAGATCAGAGGGCCTACTTGAAGAGATCGTCAAATTACTTCCTTATCAAAAGGGGTTATACAGTCTAAGTTTCTGCTTAGACTTCTCCGCATTTTCCATGGTTTTTACATGCAAGTCCCTCATGTAGAGGAAATTTTTAGAGAAACGGGGGGGGCTCAGTTAGACCAAGCTCATTGGAAGATGTACTAATACCCATATGGGTTACTCAGTGGAGGACGCTCTATGATATAGACTGTTTTCAGAGGATTCTTGACAATTTCATTTCATGTCCATAGGACGCAGGCTGCTGTGTCATCATCTTCTCCTTGTATAGTCGAAGAAGGGGAGTTGATGGAGGGGACCCCTTCATTGGTATCGATAACTATGGTGGCAAATCTGGTAGATGCATATCTCGCTGATATGGCAGCAGACGTCAATTTGAAGTTCCCAAAGTTCCAGTCACTTGCTGCTACCGTCCCTGATTATGCCAGGCCACTCACTGATGGCATCTACCGTGCGATAGATATATATTTGAAGGTAAAAAAAAAATCCTATATTCCTCTAGCTACTTTCATGAAATTTACATTAATATATTGAGGAATCAATGCAATCCAAAAGTTTTTGAAGTAAAACTATGCATGAAAATTTTGGTAGTTATGAGGAATTCCTTGCAGTAAATCTGAGACTGAGAGGTGAGTGAAACTGATGGATATTACGCAATCACTGAATTTACTTTAAGTTTGTTGTGTGCCAATACTTCTATGGTAGGATAACATTCAACTTGTTTTGCTGAAAATCATTTTTCATAAAGGGAAAAAGAAAAAAGAAAACAGAAACCAAAACTTTTGATAAGCAACCCTACCTGAATTATGAGATGATTTTGTAGTTAACAACATGATGATAATTGTTTGTACAAAAATTTTCTGGTCATGCGTGCCCAAATCTATCGAAAATAGAGTTTAAGAATTTAGGCATTTTCTATCCTCATATCCATGAATCGATAGATGCATTGAAACAGCCATTAATCCTTGAACAATATGATACAACGGAAATGTTGTTTCAATAGAGTTTGCATAACCAAACAATTTTATTTACAAAGTAAAATTGCATCTGGTTCCTAATGCCTCTACCGTTGCTGCTCTGGTCCTTCCTCCCCCTCCTCCCCCTCCTCCCCCTCTCAGGTCCTCTACCCTTAAGCCTTGGGCTTGACGATGTCCACGGTCTCTTCCTCTAGCTCTCTACAAGATCCCCCCCCATTGACGTTCCTCCTGAACGTCAGCTTCGCTT
Organism: Rhododendron simsii; assembly: GCA_014282245.1. Classification (NCBI taxonomy): domain Eukaryota; kingdom Viridiplantae; phylum Streptophyta; class Magnoliopsida; order Ericales; family Ericaceae; genus Rhododendron; species Rhododendron simsii. The sequence continues at coordinate 22,971,783 of CM024963.1, read as the reverse complement.
GCATAGCCTGCTCCTGCACAATTGAGGACACCCTCTAAGTAATCCTTTGCTCGTGGATCTCCATTGTGGCCAGCAACTCACCTACGGTCATGCTAAGGTCTTTGGGGCAGTTTTTTGTTCTTACCCTCAGTACACAAGACCCCACCCTTCTAAACTCAAGCTTAACACAACAATTCAACTCTTGTGGTACCTGTATGTGAGCAGCATGACCCAATTCACGGGCGAATAATGAAGTTTCCTCGTCCGACTGTTTTCTGGTCTTGGATATGCTTTGACCATCCAATATCCGCTGGATTCTTATACAAGGGGATATTTAGGGGCTCTAGGGTTCTTCACAAAGAGTTAGGAGACATACTGGCCTATTGTATTCTGTGTTTCCTTGAGGACTTGTAATTCTGATCTTCGTGCACAAATGGGGGCTCTTTAATTTTAAAGCATGTGGATCCTTGGATATTTTGTGTTTCCTCTAATCATTGTTTCTCAATTTCTGGTTTTGTCCCAACATATGCTTAAGAGCATACTTACACATTGTAGAACTTCAGGCACACCCTTGGCTCACGGATTCTGAGAGGGAGCAAATTTGTAGACTCATGAACTGCCAAAAGCTCTCTTTAGAAGCTAGCACCCATGCAGCCCAGAATGAGCGCTTACCTCTCAGAGTGATTGTCCAAGTCCTATTCTTTGAACAACTACGGCTACGTACATCCATTGCTGGGTGGTTCTCTGTCTCTGACAGTCTTGACAACTACCAAAATCCCAACACAAACCTTGCACTCACAGCACAAGATAGAGCTGCTGCGGTTGAGGATGTGAGGGAACGCATTTCTGATCTTGAAAAGGAGTGTCAGACCATGAGATGCGAGATTCAGAAGCTGGTGAAGACAAAGAGGAGTTGGAATATATTTTGCAGCAGAAGGAAATCACAGAATGGCAATTCTACAGAATCAAAGGCATCCAGCTTGAAGGCTCCACCACCAGCATTAGTGAAAGAGCGTGAAAAGTCATGAAAACATATAGGTGGGAAATTGAATTTTGAAGATGAAAATTTCTTTCCGACGTATATAGGATGATTTTTTTTTATTCATATGTAGTAGTCGTTCGATATCTTGTTGCTCATGGAATAATGGTAAGAGTGTGATATTTTGCAGGTTTGGATAGGTGGTGGTTATACACTGATTCTTATGCCTACATCATATAACATGATTTTTGGTCTCAATACTGTTGTCGCCATGCATTTGAACTTGAATAATTCTTGTACGCTCTTGATAAAGGACGGTTGCATCATTGGCCAGCGTATCCCAACTATAACATGAGGTTTTGCGTTCAGCTCCCGCTGTCAATGTCTTGACTTGCCAAATACAACATGAATCGCAGGTTACTTGCCAAGTACATGAATTGTGGCTTGCGGACCTGTTATTTTTCCTACATAGCCGGTCCAAACTCCAAAGTGTTTCCTCCTTGGATGAATGATGGGGTAATTTCACTTAGATATATCATATGGTTGAGGGTAACTCAGTTGCTCCATCTCTCCAGCTCAACTTTGAAGCAACTCTTTCATGGCGAGGAACACACTCTTGCGGTAATAAATAATACTCCTTCCGTCTATTTTAAAGTGTCATACTTCGTAATTTCAACTTATTAAGAAAACATCATCATTACACATTTCACATCAACTTTTATCTCCAATTTCTCTATTTACCCTCTATAGAGACATCATCATTACACTTTTACTCACTAACTTTTTAAAATGAAATCTACTTTTAGGGGCAAAATAGAAAATATACTAACTTTTACCCACTAACTTTACAAAATGGACACTTATTAAGGTACAGCCCAAAATAGAATACTGGACTTTAACAAGGGGACGCAGAGAGTACTAATTAAAAAAGTGAACAATTTTTCATCTGTGTATTCATTGGAGCAGCAATTATATCGAGGAAAAGAATTCTTTTCTAGAGGCAAAACTCAAACTCGTGAAAGATTAGTGAAAAATGGGAGTGGTAACATAGCTTAACGCGCCAAGTGTTGAATGCACAAGAACCCAGATTTGGAGGAGCGGTAGTCCGGACCTAAGGGGCAGTCAACCAATCCAGTGAGGGTCACTTTTGTAAATTAACACCCACTCAAACTTACATGGTACGTTCTTAAGATACATCGTTAACGCCAAGTGTTCAAAGCCCGAAGGGAGTCTGGCCAAATAGGCCGAGTAACTTGGTATATTAACACCACCTAGACCTACATGGTACCTTCCTAAGATAAGAATTGAGGAATTCAAGTGGACTTACCTAAGCAAAGAAACTTGGACCCATCTAAATAAGAATTGTTACTCAAGCTAGCAAGGTATGGAGGAAATCGAGTGCACAAAACATAGTTATGCAAAACAAAGCCAAACAGGGTGCATGCCGATTCACATTTTCCCTGGATCATACTTCAACAATCACGAAGTTTCTGCACTACAACTAACGAAAAGCCAAATGATTCAACAATCCATGCACCTACTACATCGAAAAAGCAAAAAAAGATAAGGATTACATATTACTATCCTGTCAGCTTCAACAAATTTGTGGGCCTTGTTCATCTGGTTGCACAGATCTCATGCACGATTAGTCTATTACTATGTCGAAAGGAGCACATTCTTCAAAACTTGGTGAAAACAACAAAAGATTGCAGCCGTATGGTCACTGGAAACTGCAGCAGAGATTTAAGAGATGAGTTGTGCTATATGTACCGACCATGGGGGGAGAGAAAACGTACCGACGGCCGCCGGCGGGCCGTCTCCGGCCACCGGACGGCCGATCCGAGCCGTCCAAAAATTCTAAAAAAAAAAACCGAGGGGGCCTACGCGAGAATTAATGGCATCCGAGATGCGTAGGTTGCTCGATCTGAGCACCATTTTTTCGTGTATATACACGTATATACATATATACACGAAAAAGGGGTGCTCGGATCAAGCACCCTACACACCTCGGATGCCATTGATTCTCGCGTAAGTCCCCTCGGTTTTTTTTTTTAGAATTTTTGGACGGCTCGGATCGGCCGTCCGGTGGCCGGAGACGGCCCGCCGGCGGCCGTCGGTACGTTTTCTCTACCCCATGGTCGGTACATATATCATTTCTGTTAAGAGATAATGAAAGTAATGTTGGCAATGACCAGGAAAAAGCACAATTTAATCAGAATGTTGCACAATGGTAGCCACTTTGGTTAAGCAGAAGAATTTGAATTGTGAAGCAAAATGGAGGTGACATCACTGACATGTTTAAAAGCTTTTGGTTCTCAAGCTAGAGGTAGGCTACTGTAATTTGCAAATATATAAAAATTAAAAGCTGCTTGATTACCTCAAGTGTGTTGCTAGTTGAAGAAGCTCGCAGATTCAATCATCAAAACTCACGCTTTGGCCTAGCTTCAGCCACACTTACTCGAATTTGTCTCCCATCTAGGTCCTACAGAAGAGATTATAAGTCAGATAAATTAGGAGAAAAGAGAATTCAGCGGAAAGATACACAGAAATTCTAACAACGACAAAACTCTAACCATAGCCTTGACATGTGAATGGAGTTCAAACTCCGACACACTTAGGAGAATTTAACACATGAAAATAGAGAGAGAGAGAGAGAGAGAGAGAGAGAGAGAGAGAGAGGTATGCACCTACTTTGTTTGAACTAATCCATCATGAGACTTTCGCAAACATTTATATCCAGTTTATCAAGTGATGTTTGCAAGAACATTTGCATTACAAGAAGAGCAATCAATTACTGACTCCTCAACTACAACAATACATGTCCTGTACAGATGACATTTACTCACTGGAATTACCGGTTGTAAAATGCATTACTATTCAAAACTGTATACTTTCGTCATCTACAAGATACTACACAATATCTAACTGTATATGACACAGATAAACAAGTAGATAGTAGCACCAAATGAAATTTTGTCATAGAATCATACAAATAGAAAGAGTCATGAACATCCAATAGCATCTTTGAACTTTAGATCTTTGCCAACTTCTCTCACTGATGCATGTTGGCAAGCAAAGGCAATGACTACATTACTAGAACACTTTTTGGCACGATAATATCCACCCATATAACACGTGATCAAACGTCTTGGGTGGAGAAAACAACAAGGATATGCATGCCTTTATGTGCCACAAAACCACCTTAGATCAGAAAATAATGTTTACACAAATAAACAGGATTGATTAGTAAAATTCAAGAATTGAATGGAAATTTTAGTTCGCACATATGAAAATTGAGCTTTGTATTTAGATTGAAACATAGAAAGCTGTTTTAAACAATTAGCTACAGACTCAATAGAAAAACCCAAATAAAAACACAAAAAAAGAAATGAAACAGAAAAAATAATGGGCTTATCTTTGTAAGCCTTTATAAGCAGTGCCTCAATTCTATTCCAACTTCTTATAAATCAATTAGGACAGTTAAAAGAAAGGACAAAAATCACAAAATCGTGTAAAGGAGAATCATATACTCACAGCACCATCCAACGATTCAATCGCGTTGTTAACCTCATTTGCAGAACTAAAGGTGACAAACCCGAAACCCTTTGATCTACCGCTGTCTCTGTCATAAATTACCCTGGCTTCCCTAACATTTCCTTGCTCTCTAAACAATGTCTCCAGTGCTAAATCATCAACCCCCCATGAAAGGTTGCCCACATAAACCTTATTGCTGTCACCAAAACTTGCCCCACCCCGGGAACCTCCACTGGAGTTATCAAAACCACCTCTATTGCTATTAAACCCACCCCTGAACCCTCTATTGGAGTCATCATAACCACCCCTGGACCCTCTGTTGGAATCCTCATAACCACCCCTGGACCCTCTAAAAGAAGATTCTTCCCTCCGAGGAGGAGGAGGTCCAGAATTCACCCTCATTGGCCTGCCCTCAAGTTCCTGCCAGACATCACATCCACATTTAGTTTAACGGTGAAGAAAGGCAATGGCAAGTAATATGCACATTTAGTTAAATGGTAAAGACCGTCCTCAGTTCCCATTTCTCTATATTGAGTATATAACAAAACAATAACAATTCCAATTAAAAACATAAAGCGCATAACCAAATAAAATTTGCATATGAGCAAAGCTTACATAGCCATTAAATTGCTGAGCAGCTGCCTTAACCTCCTCGACAGTGGACATTGTCACAAAGCCAAACCCTCGGCTTCTTCCAGTCATCTTGTCATATATAACCTGCCAAAACAGCTCAATTCATGAATACGTATCTACCACTCACCCTTATTTTCCCAAAAAAACATTGAAATCCTAAATTGCACCAAAGTACGCAATTCTGAACCCCACAGAAACAACTGCACCAAAATTTTCACAAACAAGCCTCGAAAAACAAAAAACAAAAAAAAGGAGAGCAAAAAATGAAAATAAAATTTAACGACAAACCATTTGACTTTTTTCAACCAAACATTATCTACAGCCAAGGATGGGATAGGGGGGTCTATTGGCGGCAATAGACACAACAAGAATTTTAGAAAATGCAATTAATATATGTAAAAAAAAAATTATGTCTAACTTATATAGTCTCGCCACCACTAGATTTTTTTAGTATATATTTCGCCACTGCTAAGGTAAAATCCTGGTTCCGTCCTTGTATACATCTAAGTAAAATCTCAATTGATTAATATATCACTAAACTCTAATCCAACACAAAAACCAAATCTACAGAAAGAATATTTAACAGTCCAATCAATAAATTTTGCAAGACCAAGGACCAAAAAACAACCCAGAAAAACAAAAACAAGAAACATCAGTCGCGACATATAATTTTAACTGTTGAACCAATAAAACAACAAATAGAATATTCACCAAATAAAACCTCATCTAGATAAACCATTAACCAAAACCTCCCTAAACCTTGATACAAGACAAAAACCCATATCTATTCCCTAGTTTTTTTAACATTCAAAATAACCCATAAAATCCAAAACAAAAAACACCATTCATTTTAACAGCTTAATTAACAGTAAGAACTGTACATTTTGCAATACAAAGAAGAAAAAATCCCAAACCTCAACCATCTCGACATTTCCAGCTCGTTCGAACAACCCAGCAAGAGTGGCACTGTCAACGTTAAAGGGCAAGTTCCCCACGAACAGCTTGAGGTCAGGCGAGAAGTTGGGTACCTCTTCATCGCTAAGGTCCTCGTCCTGCTCGAAGTCGGAAGAAACGGCGACGTTTCGTGCGAACCGAGATGGCGAGGGTGAGTGAGAAACGGAAATGGACTTGTTGGGATATGTCCTGAGGGAGGAGAGGAGGGAGAGCGATGTGGGTTTGGAGGTGGCGAGAGAGAGGGAGTTGGGGGTTAGAGAGAGGAAGTGGAGGGAACAGGTGGAGGAAGCCATCGATGCGGCTGCTGCGGGGTGAAGTGTTTGTTGATGAGGAGGAGAGGATAAGGTTTTGGAGTAGGGTTTAACGGGAGAGGAGGGGATTGGGTTTTTGTAGAGGAGTGTGGATGAGAGAGAGAGAGAGAGAGAGAGAGAGAGAGAGAGAGGGTGGGGGGTGGGAGATGATGGGGTTGTGGTAGTAAATGACATAACACTCCCATTACTATTTCGGCATCACAATAATGTCACTCCAATCATCACTCTCTAAAACGACTGCCTTCTCCCCGTTTTGGAACTTTAGATGCAGAAAGTCTGAGCTTCCCGACGGGAAACTCCCGACCGAAATTCCGACGCCGCTCCGGGAGCACTCCGGCCACCGGACGGTTGATCGGAGCCGACCAAAAATTCTAAAAAAAAAAACCGAGTGGGTCTTCGCGAGAATCAATGGCATCCGATCTGTGTAGGTAGCCGATCCAAACACTCCATTTTTTTTATACACATAATACAAAAAAATGGAGTGTTTGGATCGGCCACCTACACACATCGGATGCCATTGATTCTCGCGAAGACCCACTCGGTTTTTTTTTTTAGAATTTTTGGTCGGCTCCGATCAGCCGTCCGGTGGCCGGAGTGGTCCCTGAGAGACGTCGGGATTTCGGTCGGGAGTTCCCTGTCGGGAACTGTAGCCTTACTCCTTTAGATGTGCTTCTGGTAAGTTAAATGAAAAAAAAAAAAAGACTAAACGCAAATGACAATAGTAAAGTTACTTTTGCTAGATGGCATTTTAGTTGATGTATGTGATAAAAATTATCTATTTAAATATCCACAAAATTATGAGCTTTCAGCCCATTTAACTTAGCAGAAACGTATATATTTCGAACTTGTGAAAAGAATGGAAATATTAAAATATTTCAATCCTTTGTTTGGTTTTTGCAAAAGGTAAGAGGAAATCTTGGACTTGGGGAAGCTGCTGTGCAGCTTCGTGCTGCACAGCATGCTGCGCAGCCGTCGGCGGGCGTTGCCGGCATCGGTCCGGCGATCGGAGACGTTCAACGCGTAGAGCTCGTCGAGTTTTACGTGTGCGCCAAAAATCAGCTCGATCAAATATTGTTAAGTGCCTCATCCGAATACATATAACTTGAAAAAAATGAAATCCAAATGGATACAAAACACTGGATCAAAACCACTGAATCCATTTTTTTCAAGTTATATGTGTTCAGATGAAGCACTTATCGATATTTGATCGAGCTAATTTTTGGCACACACGTAAAACTCGACGAGCTCTACGCGTTGAACGTCTCCGATCGCCGGACCGATGCCGGCAACGCCCGCCGACGGCTGCGCAGCACGCTGTGCAGCACGAAGCTGCACAGCAGCTTCCCCAAGTCCGGAAATCTTCAAACACAAATTCAATTTTTCTCTCAATTTTTCTTCTTTTCTTTTTCCTCATAATCACTTTTCCTTCTTTTCTTTTTCTTTTCTTGTCCTAAGTTCCAAACTGGGCCTTAGGATGGCAATTTCTTTTGCCCTATCCCTGCCTCGGACCTCCCCTCTCCGGTCTAACTGGGTATTTGGTGATCCAACTAGGAAATGGGGTGGGAATAGTAGTTGCACATCCCTGCCTTTGATGTCCCGCGCAATCCAAACATGTTTTTTTTTTATCTGATGATAAGAATTAAACAAGATAGAAATGGTATGTCTACTTCTCCGGCCCCATTGTACCTAACCTGTCTCCGATTATATTACTAGATATTTTCAACTAAATATTGGTACCCATAAATATATTTTATGAAGATGTCATTTTTGAAAAATAACAAGTGTAAATGATAAAGTACAAATCTATTTTCTTACTTCTTTATCTTTGTAGCACTCCTTACATCAATGTTTTTTCAAGAACATTAGGGTGGACGTTAAGAGTTAATTTACCGAGTAAATGAATCAGACAGTGTTTTAAAAAATGAGGCTGCTAGGGAGTTTTATAAGCACTATTAATATTTCACACCTTTGTTTAATTACAAATATATTTTCTCATTTTATGGAAACAATAAGATTATCTTCCAACACAACCCGTCGCCCTCTCACTTTCATTTTCCTTTCATCTGGCTACCCGTCTTCTCCCCACATGCTACTCTACTTGCACTGTATATATTTGCTATGTTATGCCTTCTTACAGGAATTAACTGAATACATCGAGAAGATTAACCGTTATCGAACGGATAGGTTATATCCGCTTTTGAATGAATCCCGGAAGATGCAACAAATCTTGCCAAAAAAAAAGCTTGATGAACTCTGGTACGATCACATAGTGATATACTGCAAATGTGGATCGATTGAACAAGAAAGCATAAATCAAAAAACAAGGGGCTGCAATTGCGAGAAACTCTGTTCTTAACTTTGTTCTTCTTTGATTGCATCCTTTGCTTCTGTCTCGGAAGGAAATGAAAATTCACAATTCAATTTGAGGTAGTAATTTTTTAGTCGATATTGAATATTTATTTTCCATTGAGTACATTAGAACCTATTTATCATTTTTCAACAACTTTTTTTTATTGACAAAAGTAACATTTTATTAAGGATATTGATAATGGTACATCAAGAATGGGGATAGGGGAGGAAAATTCAACCAAAATTGGATAAATAAGGGCATAATCCTACAGCATGGGGGCAAGATACCCAAATACCTAAAGGCCTCAAAAGCCTAGATTATACAATGCAGCTCAAACATAACAAAGGCCTAAAGAGCCAAATCGATCTGAAAATTTAAGCTCTAAAACACTCTAAAAGCCTAACCCACAAAAGTGAGCTAGGCCTAGCCCAAGAATACCCAAAACCTAGCCTTATGCAAGTCTTCAAACACTACCACCGCAGCAACGCTGACGGCCACCTACTGAACAGGACCACCATCAACGCCAAACAGACGTCACCAGAAAGCCACCATGCCACCAATGGCTCACTGGCGAAACAAACCATTCTTCAACAATAAAGTCATGCAATATATGCACAAACTATTGAACAGACCGAAGTGTCAAGCTCTCACACCGCTCTGGTAATAATATTCATCTTTTTAGTTGTCTATTTTGGTATAAGTAGTTCGAGATTAAAAAAATATATAAAAAAAAAGTTGTATATGGTTGCATATTTTTTTGTCTTTAGTCAATTCTTTCATTGTAACATTTTTTTTTTACTTTCTGAATAGAGATGCACTATACACATCAAAAAAGTAAAAATTAATTAAAAAATCATAAAAATTACTAAAGATGAAAAAATATGATTGACGAAAGAGTCCAAAATTTTAAAGATAACTTTGTTGTTTCATGCTTTATAGTGCAAAATCTCCACATTTTTCAAACTACTACTAGAGAGGGACTTGACAACCCTTACTTACAATACATGTAAAAGCAACAAGGTGAAAATAAGCACATAAATTTGGCTTCCGGCTAGGTTGTAGCATGGTATTTTATATATATCTTTTGGGGATATATATATAGGCCAAAACAAGGTTTGCATCAGATGTAAAACAAAACTAGTATGGACACGGATAAAAGTCACAAATCCATACGCATCAGTGTCAAGAACTATTATATATTTATAGGCTCCACATCTACCATATGTTCATACACCTCATGCGAGCGAGAACCTTAATTGCCCCGACTTTTTAATGGTGGCATCACTCAAGAAAGCCTAGTTGCTAAATAACCAGCCTCAAAGCCTATGAGATTCTTCCGGCTAGGTTCCATACTAATTGAACGATTCTGGACACATTAAATGTGTCCATCTTTGCACTTTCATCTTTGTACGAAGTATTATTGGGTGAACAATGGGGCGAGAAAGCCAACAAGCATCAACGATCCAGACCTTACCATAACCAAGTTGCAGCTAAGGACAAAAACTGGCCCGCAAGACAGGTTTCGAAGCATCCAGCTGCAACACACCGAAAGGACAGACAAGGAAGAAATGAAGATAAGATATTTCCTTCGTCCCTTGTTTAGAGTCCAGTATTTCATTTTGGGCTGTCCCTTAATAAGTGTCTATTTTGTAAAGTTAAGTGGGTAAAATTTTGTGCAATGTCTATTTTGTCCCTAAAAGTAGATTCCATTTTAAAAAGTAAGTACGGAAAAGTGTAATGATGATGAATAAGTAGAGAAAGTGGAAGAAAAGGTTGATGTGAAAGGTATAATGATGATGTCTTTTTAATAAGTTAGAATTACGAAGCAGGACACTTAAAAAGGGACGGAGAGAGTATATAGATACTTTTACTGTATTTGCAGTACGGGATAACGCATTCTCCAAAATACCCCTGTAGTAGCAAAAACTTTAATGTTTTTGGTATGGGTTAAAATGTCACACGTCACCCTTTGATTTGTGGTCATGCTTATAGATCCTCTGTTTCTCAATTTGTCTACGTGGAGGCGCCCAATTCTTTAACCCTGGGGTTTAAGCCCAAAAATTGTAATATTTGGGAAAATGACGGCCCAATACATATTTTGATAATTTATACCCGCTAAGGACATACTAAGAACATTTGTTAATCCTGAAAATGTCATTGGCAGGTATTAATTATCAAAACACGTCATTGACCGTCATTTTCATTTTAACCTTCAAGCTTCATATGACTACACACTACACTTTAGTTGTGTAGTGGCCCGAAGTGCGGGTTGGCTACTGGGCCTGCCTGACGGGCCCAATTTTTGAAAAGTCCAATCAGACTTGACAACCAACGCCCATAGGCGACCGCTGGGGTCGCCCAGCGTAACGCTTTACGCGCGGACCAAGGTGTCATGTCAGATCTAACGCATCCACCGTATGTAGGTCTTGGATATTTCTTTGTTGTATCTAGTTTCTTCAAAAAATGCATCCAAAAATGAATAGCAGCAATAACTAGTTTTCTAATGGGAACCTTGCCCCTTCACTTTAAGGCTATGCCACCCTAATCAATAAGCATAGGTTTCTATGCATTATAGAAGTCATGACCAAATCAAATCGATTCACGATTCGAAAAATGACCATTTCGATTCACGATTTGAAAACAATGCATCTTGATGCTGCAATTTTTCATTTTAATCTTCAGGCTTCATATGACTACACACTACACTTTAGTTGTGCAATGGCCCGGAGTGTGGATCGGCCACTGGGACCGTCCGACAGGCCCAATTTTTAGAACGTCCAGTCAGACTCGACAACCAACACCCATAGGCGAATGCTTGGGTTGCCCAGCGTGGGTGTGCGGTCAGATCTAACGCATCCACCGTATGTAGGTCTTGGATATTTTTTTGTTGTATCCAACTTCTTCAAAAAACGCATCAAAAAACGGGTAGCAGCAATAACTAGTTTGTTAATGGGAACCTTGCCCTTCACTTTAAGGCTATGCCATCCTAAGTTGTTGCTATATGTAAGGATCTTATCAACATGCATCTATAAAAGATAAATCATAATCGAGCTGCTTGTGTGAGAGGGATGGTCGTGCTTAAGATGGACTGAAAGTTGCTAACTAGGATGGGACATTGATCCAAAGGTCGCATATGATTCGAAGAAGCCTATTTCCTTTCAAGGAAGTTTAACGCTTGGAGGATATCGCGTATCAATTGGTCGTGACATGTCAGCATCAATCCATCAATCTGGTCCGGCCATGTTGCGCGGTCACTTGCTCCTTGACAGCAATATTGCTGCCTTGGAACTTCAACCTTTGTAGTATCAGCCTTGTTTCCGGCCTTAAAGTAGTACTCCTCCCATTGCCCACAATTTTCAACTGGGCCCTCAAATATCAACTAGAGTATGGAAATATTTATGTAAATCTACTAGTAGTACGTTCACCAGCGCGTATTATTATACAAATAGATGTATCTAGATTTAGCGATGCAATACAAAAACTCAAAAAAAGTAGTCAGCCAAAAAAAGATTTGGAAAATATTTTGACACCAACAAGTGAACTTGCTCGATCTAATATGACGATTAGAAATAACCAACAGGGAAATCTTGCTTCAGTAAAGCTCTCTCTCTCTCTCTCTCTCTCTCTCTCTCTCTCTCTCTCTCTCTCTCTCTAAAAATGGCTCTTCCTTGTCTCTAAATTTTCTCCGGTTAGGATTTTGCTGGGGGAGGTGGTAGAGTTCGCTAGCATCCCTCACCTCCATCTCCTTCCCTCTTCGAGCTCCACCACCTCTGCCTCCACCCTCTGCCTTCCACCTCCTGGCCTCTTCCCCCTTCATCCCCGCCTTTTCCATCCGCTCTCCGCCTTCTGCCTCCATCCTCTGTTCCTTCGGTTCTATCATGATGGGGTCCAATTCGCTGTGGCGGGTCTAGCGACATCGTTTTACTACCAGAGTTCTCTTTTCTTTTCCTTTTCGATCTCTTTTTTCAGTTTTTTTTTTTTATCTCCATTGGAGGTCTGTCTCCTCCCTTTGTGGAGGTTTCTCTCTCCCGTTGTGGAGTGGTGCTTGTTTAGATTTCAAATGTGCTTATTTTAGGGGTTGAGTTGGGTGTTCTTGTGGATTCTCTATTAGTTTTCTTCAACTGGTTCTTACGCCTAACGATCTCGTTCTGCAATAGGGTGCCATATTGAGCCTACGACTAATGCATGTGCTCTTGTATTTTGCGATAGAATCTGTAATGCCTTCGGGCTTTTTGAAATGATATGGAATTGCCTCTTGTTCCCAAAAAAAACAAAAAAAACCCAACACTTTAATTAGTTAATAACGGTATTACACAACACATCATCTATCGATAATCCTTGAGCACAAGATTAAGCAATATGCCTATTCATTAAACTTAGATGCCGCAAAGCCTATTAAAGTAGAAAACCAGTGAAAATAGAGAACTACTACTATTCCTTGATTTCCTTAAAAGCTAGATAGTTAAAAGTTGACAAATGCTTGACAAAAGCCAATAATCTATTTGGTGTACTTTTGACTTTTGTTTACTAGATTGAGATTTTTGGGATTCTGTAGATTGCAACTAGCATGGGATTAGAATTTGGTAGTTTGATCAGCTTAAAGAGACTACTGGTTCACTGTATCTACTAATACATTTTTCAGTAAGTTTATCGTGTGAATTAGTTGGAGTTTGGTATGTATGTTAGACCTTAGAATATCAATTAGCCACTACAACATGTAATGATTTTAGGGTGCCATGGTCCAGAAAAGTTAAAATTCACTTTTAGAGACCAAATTATGGGTTTGTTGCTAATGGGGTGAGCATCAGGGACCAAATGCACAACTTCTCCCTAGCAATTTTGCTTTCGGGGCAAAACATTTGGTCCCTAAAAGCCTTGCAGATTTGGTCTCCAAAGGCCCATTTTGTGGCTAAAACCCTCTTTTAGCTACTAAATGTTGTCCCCAAATGAGTTACTCATCATCAACCAATTTCAAAAAATGACTTATTATTTACATAAACAAGTTCATACATACTATAGACACCCTATTCTGGACTGTCCGGAGTAGTTTACTTACGGTTTTTTGTTTCCCCAATGATAAATAAGGTCAAGAACATCCCGAGATCATTGGTGTGTTTGAGCTTTGAGTATTCCTAACCTTATGCAATGATGAACACCCATTATTGCAGATATTTGGTGTGACTAGTCCCGCTTTATGTTGTTTTATCTTGCATTTATTTATGCCTTGTTTGGTTTGTGTTTTGAAAAGTTTTTTGAAAAATAGTAGGGGAGAGATAGAGAGAGAAATGTTAGAAGTAAGAGGAATATAGGGGGAATTTTTTGAAAAGTTCTTTTCAAAATGCAAAGAGAACAAGGCATTAGCTTTTATAGCGATATTGTACGTAAGGTGTCTTTTTAGCGTTTTCAGGTAAAACGTGCAAATAAGGCACTTTTCAACGCCATGGATGGCTCAAGTGTTTCCAAGTACCCGAAGACTCTGTCGGCCCCTTAAAATCTGTCTAAGTATGGAAAAATGACTTTCTGAAAAAGTTTCGATTTTCGAGATAAAAAATGGCGGTAATTTATCCTTGAATTTTTCTAAGAGTAACTACAAAGTTGCAAAGTTTTATTTGAAGAGCAAGGTCATGTTTTGAGCCATTTTCTCTTGAGAAAAATGTGCAGTTTTCTGTTTCGTACTAATAGTGGGGGGTTGACATTTTGATTTAAATGGAATCTTGAAATTCTGGTAATGCCATTGTTTCCATATGGGGGGTACTTCTTTATTTTCATTAAATAAAATAAGTAAAGAAAAGGTAAAAGAAAGGTTTAAAATGTAGTCTTTACTTAAGTTTAGAAAATGAAAATAAGGTGCTGATGAACTGTGAAGCTGCTGAGAGCTGTTGCTGAAGCTGAAGCCTCAACCTGAATCTGCAGTTTTTGAAGATTGTTATCGATACCTTCCACAATGGTATCGATAACATATGTTCCATTTTGGTTCAGAAGTTATCTAGAAGCAAGGGTAGCGATACCTCCCCTGTTTTATTATCGATAACTCTTTTCTCCGGGGGAGTGTTTGAAGGATGTTATCGATACCCTTTTGATAGGTATCGATAACCTTGGGCTTCTGCAGATATTTTTCTTACTTTTCAGACTTTCCACTTATGAAAACTTTCTTTTAATAGGTAGCTTTTTGGGTTCTTTGCTAACTTTTGAGGAGAGAGAAAGCCTTTGTGTATATATAGGACTCTTTCTCACAATATGTATGGAGGTAGATATTTATGTTTGAAGTCTTTTTTTTTTCTAGAGCTCCATTAATGGTTTTCAAGCTTTCCTAGTGTATTTCCTTCAAGATCACTTCAAGGTATTGGTCGTTTATTGTTTTCTTGTTTATTAATATTGTAGCTACTAGTTGGATCTTTATATAAATCAAGTTTATTTTCGTTTTTATCGGTTAAACATGTTTTCTTCCTTAAGCAAGCTTTCTAGTCTTTTCATTATATGTGAGTAGTCATTTAGGCTTGGCCATGGGGTGAATAACACCTTGTGACTTCAGTTAATCTTGTCTTTCTCAACTTAAGACTTGAGGTTTGGTTTGTAAATGTGCGTGGTTCGCCTTTTATGTAACAAAACTTGTCGATGTTAACCTCCGGTGATCATATGCTCACTCATACGGTTCTGTGAGCTATGTCTCGCCTCGTGTTTGCCGAAAGAACCAAAGAACTTGCTCACTTTCTAAACTATGCTTCTAGTTCATGACCTTGATATCAAGTTTGAATGCAAGTCTTGGCGTTGTTAATCTCCGGTGATCATGGGCTCGCTCACATGGTTCCGTGAGCGATGTCACGCCTTGTGTTTAGCTTGTTATTCAAACTCTATATCAAATCTAACCATTTTCACCACTAAACCTTCCGGTTGATAACCTATGCCGTGTGATTCAACCGTGTTTTCGTTGAGAAAAGTTGATTGGCTTAAGTTATGAGTGTTATCAACTTCTTTGCCTTGCCGTTTTTAATTCTTAGTTAAAACTCTTTTCTAGTCTTTCCTATAAAAGTGTTTCTCCACCTTTCAAAAGAAAACCAAAAGTTGGCCGTCTAAACGCCACAAACTCTTACATCTACAATCCGAACAAGCTATATTTGAGCTCCCTGTGGATCGACTCGAACTTCCTCGCTATACTATGCAAATCTTTAGTTGTAGTCCGGTTAATAAATAATTGAATTTGACGGCCGTTTGGTAAACTTCAACGTCTACCGAATTGGCGCATCATCCAAACCATGTCGAACTCCATTTCAAACCTTTCAAGCTAGAACCAAATGGCCTCAGCAAAACCCTACTTGTTTACTCCAGTACTGTGTTGGCGTGCGCTGGTAAACTGCCACGTGTCAGTCATCGACCATTGACTCAGTTTCCACTGGCGCACGCAGGTATAGTTCAG
Organism: Rhododendron simsii; assembly: GCA_014282245.1. Taxonomy (NCBI): domain Eukaryota; kingdom Viridiplantae; phylum Streptophyta; class Magnoliopsida; order Ericales; family Ericaceae; genus Rhododendron; species Rhododendron simsii. Next base: position 22,955,629 of record CM024963.1, on the reverse strand, counting down.
TCGTACGCCGGTCAAAGCCAGACAAATATCACTATTCAACCACGTGCACCAAACCTTTGCAGCCACCCCAGTACGATGAATAGTCTCTTGATGATTATAATCGTGCAAGGGATGTTCCCCTCTCTCCTACATGCCCTTTCATGCAAGCCTCATGCATTTAATGCATGGAGGCTCTCTCCTCTAACTTAACCAGCCCTTAACCTTAGCTGGTTGCACTCCCACACCAGCACATTTTGGTTATAAATACCCTTCTCGCATTCATATGCAAGGGGTTACACTCATTAAAGGCTCTAAGTCTCTCCCCCTCTTTGTTCTCTTGCTTTCACCTCCTCCATTACTTGAAAGAGAAAGCAAGAAACTTTCCCTGCACTCTTTTCACCTCACTACATTCATCATCTAGACCTCCATCTTCAACCTCAAAGCTCTTTCATTCTATCAACCTCAAAATCAAAGGTATATCACCTTTTGATGATGATCTGTTCTGACCCCTGAGGGGGGCGAGTAAGGTCCAGACTGGTAATCAATATCAGTCCTGACCCTAAAGCTGGCAAGATTTTAAAGATCGTGTGTAGCTGTTAGTGGCGCACGCCAGTTATAATAAGCTGTATGCCAGTCATGACAGTACGTGCACCACTGGCGTGGGGACCATTGATCAGCTATTTTCTGCTTTTCTTTCTCTTTTATCACCTTATTGCATGATAAAAACCAATTTACTGTTCTCTGTATTCTAGAACTGCGTAAGCTGTAGTTTTCAATATCTGTTTTTGCTTGCCTTAGAAGGCCTCTGGGATGTTTCTGGTCATGTTCCAAAACCCAGATAATGCAAAGCCAAGCACTGGACGAGAGATGTGACTGGCTTATGGCTCCACGTGATCGGCATACGACAATTATGTCAAGATCTAGTGGCTGGCCCTTGCATGGTAGCTAAGTCTTGGCCTCTGTTTATTTCCCCACACTGTTTATGGGGTGTTCGACTTATCTTTTGGGCTTAAAGCCATCTCATCTGCCTGTAACTGTATATAAGCTGCTATATTAACTGTGTGGTTTATCCTGCGTGCGCACTGGTCCTTTCCAAAGCCCAGAGGGTTGAAGACAAGAAGCTGTGGGTATAGATTTACCGGCGCACGCCAATCTTGGTGTGACGTACGTAGGTCATCTCTGTATGCGGTGGCTTGGCCAGTGCATACAGGTTCTTTCCTGCTTACGTCATTCCGGATCAGTGTGTTCCAGTCTGTCTGAAGTGCTCACAACTGCTTGTTCTCAATCTATACTAATTGTTACAATATCATCCATAAAACGTTTTGTCACATAATTGCAACTTGTTACAATTTTAATCTCCTTTAACTGTTCTCCCACTTTAATTGGCTAAAAAATGATTAATGAGAGAAAGACGCAAATGTTTTACGAAATCCCCGAGTAGAGATTGATCTCCGAATTGGGCGAGAGGGGTGTCATAAAACTCTTCCCCTCTCGTAACCTGACTCTTGAATCTCAGATACCGAAAGTGATGACGGTCCAGTCTACAAGCCTTTTCAACTCAAACACGTGGCAAACGTTTCAAGTTCGGTTCTTTGGGTATTTCACCGTTAAAACCCGAGTGGCGACTCTGAATCGAAGTGTTTCGCCGCGCTTTTCCAAAAAGAGGGCCTCACCCAAATTTTTCAGAAAAAATTTTCGGGGCGCGTGCCCACACATACATAAAATTATGAAAAGATAAACATATATAAGTTTATAGTAATTGTAAAATTTTATACATGTAAGTTGTAAAAAATTTATGGCGTACATACATACTCCCTCCGTCTTTAAACAAATGTCCAGCCCACAAATTTAGACCTTTTAAAAAATGCATTTTTGATTAAAAAATTCAAAAAAATTAATAACTTAAAACCTGGTGAAGCATCTTCAAACAAATACTCTAGTGATAACTTTAGGTATTCTCCTACTTTCTTTTGCTTTTGATGGTTGCCGAACATTAAGGCTATTGCCATCATGGGGTGCAGGGCCGGCCCAATGGGGAGGCCCAAGAGGCCGCCGCCTTGGGCCTCCACATTTTAGGCAAAAAATGGGGCACTCCTCCTAGATAAGTATATATATTTTCGGTGTGCAATTATAATACAAACTCCTTTGGTGGTTCAGTGGTAAAGTGTTTGCTCTTCCACATAAGATGTTTGGGTTCAAATCCTAGTAGGATACTTTTTTGAAGTATCTTTTTGCAGAAAAAAATTTCTTCTATCACACAAATTGGGGCTACTGTGATTCAAACATGAGTCCACTGAATATTATTGCAACCCACAAGCCATTAAGGTCGAAATATTTACCATGTTGAACAGTATGAAAGAAAATTATATATAAATAAGTATTTCTATTTATTGTTTTTAAATTAGAAAATTTATGTAGGGCACTATTCCACCACTTGGCTAAGGGCATCCAAATACCTTGGGCCGGCCCTGATGGGGTGGCCACACTTTCCCTCTGTTTTTTGATGTCTGCACAGATGGAAGCGCTGCACAGGTGAATCTGACTCTGGTCATCTATGCACTTGTAATAAAAGAACCTAGCATGGTAAGCCAAGGCATAATGTGTAATTACGAATTTGCCCTTTCAAGTTGTTTTCCAATTTCTTCTTCCATGTGTTGAGGTGTGGGTTGTTTAGGTATTCTACAATATTAGGGTATTTTAGACTTTTCCAACTGTACTCTACCTTTTTTTTATTCCGGCCATCATCCATATTTCTCGTTTCTTTGTTGGCAAGGTAGTACTGTTGTAGCAGCGATCCTACCTCATCAAAGCACTGTTGAAGAGGCTAGCACTGTTGAAGCAGCTGTTGCCGTCCTTCAATGTTATATACTACGATTTATGTTGAAATTCTCTACATCTCTTGCCAATGTTAGGGTTCGTTTCCTCTCATTCTGTTCTTTGCAATTTGCTTGATCTCACAATCAAAACCCAGCCACTGTAACTGGACGAGATTCACCATGAATTTCTCTGATCGTCTTTTTCCCGAGAGGTATGATACATTTTTCACGTCTGTTAACGATTTTGTTCTGGGTTAATCGAATTGATTCTTTCGTTCGGCAACCACTTCAAGGACGTCGTCTCGTCACCCGCTTCTACGCTGCCTCAGACGTTGCCGATCACTTCCGAGTCGGCTTCCTCCAATATCTCCCTCCCTGAATTGGTACGTTTTGATTTTTCAATTGGGTTCTTGATTTATCGTTGGTTTTTATAACCCCATACGTCCCGAAATTACTTGCCCCTATGAGAAGCCGTGCAACTTAGAGAATAAACAAATTACTTTTGTTCACCGTATTCGATTTGGGAGTCACAGTTCAATTAGTAATCCTCGTCTCTCCTTCGTGGCAATACTTGCCTTGGTTCAAAACTATAGGAGTAGATGCCTCTGTCGTAGTGGCCACCACCCGTTTGATAAATTGCCTCAGAGAGGAGCATGTAAGTGGTTCCTACTAATGAATCGCTTTGCTTATTTAACATCAGTAAATGTAAGAAATTCGAACATATCCTTTTAATTAAGGGAATTGTAGAAAGGAGTTTGACAGATTCTTGATAGGACTTTAAATCTTCAATCAAATTCAGTATTGAGACTTCAATTACAAAGCAAGAGGTTACTCATTTGAATATGAGGCCAATCACTTTGTGCAAATTACTATTTCTAATGCAGGAACCCATCAACATTGGATGATAATGAACTGTTAGAGTGGGTTGGGGTAGACATTATTTATTTTTGAGCTACCGAGCTGCGCATATTTTACATTTTCTTCTGTGTTGATAGTCCTTAAAAAGTCCATAATCGAAACAGAGCACTGATTTGTTGCTAAGGATGACTAGATGTACAACGGAATTTTCTGTGCCTAATTCGAGCATGTCATTTCCAGGTTCTTTGTATTTTAGTACTTGTGTAAATGGTGTCAGTTTAAGGTTGATTCAAAGAAGTTCATTGTTATTGACAGCTGATCTATGTAAAAATGTGTCATCCATTACGGTGTTAGTTGGTAGAGGAACTTTAGAGTTATGGTCCAGGCATGGGCTCGAGGGAAAGTTATTTGAGCAGTGATGTCAAAGAGCTCATCATGTGTTTTTACGACATTATGACGTTTTTTTTTTTTTTTTTGTATAGTTGGTTGTTCGGGGCCATTTACCCGAATCTTGACCGATCCCGATTCTTGAAAATTAACGATTAGAACTCTGTTGGCTAAATTGATTCCATGTGGCCCTATCTCTCTTTCACTATTATCGATAAGCATTTGTAAGGGATAGTGTAGGAAAACTAACCATCAAGTTTTGTGCCTTATCTTTTCAAGGTGATCACCCAAATTTGGAAACGTCCTAAAATGAAAATAGGGAGAAGAAATGGGACCACAACAAGAAATCAGGCTTTTTGCGAGGACCATAACTCCTCGCAAAATCCGAATTATTCCTCGTCAAAAGCCTTTTGCAAGGAAATTTCATTCGTCGTCAGTTCCTCGCAAAAATATAGTCTCCGATTCTCTTTTGCAAGGAAATTTTTTGCCCTCGCAAAAAAGATACATTTTGCAAGAAATTGGCTTTGTTGCAATTGAGTATACCATTTAGCGAGGAAATTAATTGGACGTTAATATTATACAAATTAGTCGCCAAAAGTGGGCCTTTCCTTGCAAAAAATATCTCATTGGCGACAAAGTGTTTCCTCGCTAAAACAATAAATCTTTTGGCGAGGAATAGATTCCTCGCAAAAGACTATTCCTTTTGTCAAAATAGGTCTTGCTTTTTGCAAGGACTATTTTCGTCACAAAAGGTGATTTCTTTTTGCAAGGAAGAAATACCTCGCCAAAGACGATATCTTTTGACAAACTAGTGAATCATTTTTGCTAGGAAACTTGCCCCTCACAAAAAGGAATTTCTTATAGCAAGGAATTTTTTGGCAAAAATAGTTCTTTTTGCTACAAACTAAATCATCACACAAAAATACTAGTTGCTAGATGTTTTCTTTTGCTTCCTGTCATGATTTCAAAAACATAATTCATCAAACTCAAAGACAATAGAATAACATTAACTTAAACCAATTAACATAAGTCAAAACACGGTATCTTAACCTTAATCTTCTTCAATACCCAAAACAAAAGCCAAATACCCTCCGAACATAACATCAAATATCAAAGGCAAGAACCACAATCCAATGACTATATATAATGTGTACTACCATATACCAAAAACTAAAGACATCCTTCTTCCATCTAGTAGTACCAAAACAGAAGACAAAAGGCAGCTTTGTCCCTCCAAAACATCGTTCATCTCATATCTCCTTCTACATTGTATTTTCATTCACCAAATGATCACCATCGATTGTTGAGCAATCTGCATGTAACACAATAAAAAGCTTTACAAATTATAGTCATGAGTAACAATTGATTGCCATATGTCACTACTAAACATGAATATCCCTAGTAGCAGAACTAGTGTCAAAATCAATTTTGATTCCGTTTGGAAGCAGTTTCTAAATTTCTTTAAATGTTCCAAGAGTGTCATTCATCAAAAAAATAGTACTAAAGAGGGTTTTAGGAAATTAAATTGCCAACTAATGAGTGAATCACCAGACGTGTTAACTTCTGTCTAAGCAAGTTGTATATGGTAATATGTTTTGAACTCCACATGCCTCAAGTATTTGATCGATAACCACTAACCTCTGATTAGAACTCTTTTTCCCCGTGTCTTGAATTTGTTGCAAGCATTTTAACAGCAACTGCGCCAGTTAACATCTGAGCTCCCTTGACCTATCAAGGTAGTAAAATTACAGGTTCCTTTGTGGAGATCCCTGGTAAGAAAAATACAAGTTAACACCACAAACAGAACCAAAAGATCAAAATCAAAAGACAACAAGCTCCTTTGCAATGCAATAGTTGTTTAGCAACCAGTCAAAATATGTTTGGCTTTTGTTTATAACAGGAAGTCAGAAACTGATGCTATGATGTAAGACTAAGTAGAAAGAAACCAAGAAGAACTCCACAAGCATAAAAACTAGAGCACCCACACTGTGCTGTAGCTAGAATTCATTGATCAAAGGTGTATGATGTTTAGCATCAGCGACTTCTTTTAGCTATTTCGAGAATAAATTAAAGCCCCAGGTTATTCACACGAAACTATTTTTATCAACTACCCTTTTTTTACACCGAACTTCTTATACATAAACTCACAATGTTTCAATCACGGTCCTATGAGAAGTGCTAATCCCTATCTGTGATATTTCTGTACAAGTATCACCACCCTTAGAGCAGAATGAGATGGTTATAACGGGGTTATAAACGAGGTTTAAAAAAAAACGCCAGCAACAAGTGCCGGGAAAGCCTAGATTTGTTGTATCTCGCCGCAAGGACATTATATACACAAATTCATGCTGGTGAATACATAAAAGATTGCTTCAATTAAGGAGTAACCAATTTGCAAAGAAAGAAGGAAACCAATAGAAATGGAACTATTGCAGGAAAATGGCATACATTAATATCTAGAAACATTCAACACCAGCAAGTGGGCATGAAAGACTATTCTTTTATTTTTATTTTTCCTCTTTTCTTCTCCATTCTGTGGGTCGCGAGGCAATGTGGCAATTGAGCATGTCAAGCAAACAAAACAAGAAAACCATATCAAGAATATGCAGCTAGAAAGCAAAATACAGAAACAACAAACCTAAAGATGGGATTTCCAGTGATAAAAGGTAAGACCTTTGACCCCTATTGTTCAAATAATAGTCTTTGGTGTTGCCTCTGCAATTCACGTTATTGCAAGATTAAGAAACTTAGCTCTCTTAAACATAACTCAGTTTATGAAAAACATCAAAATAACAATACGTAAAATTTCACTATGCAATATTGAGCTAAAGAAAAATGATCTATTGACCAAGATACAGTATCTTTGAAGGTTCTAAAAGCAAATCAAGTCGAGTTGAGTTATATGACTACAGGGCTGTCCGGAAAGTGCTGGCATCAAATCAACTACACATGACTGCAGTTCAAAATATTGGCACAACTTATTGCTCAAGAATTGGTGATGAGATCAGTAAGATATTTAAAAAAAGACCCTATCCCTATCTTTCATGCAATAACTAACTGAAATATGTCAACCCACCATGTTTTCATTTAGTTTTTGTAGGCATGCTTGCAATATACCAGTGGTCTTGCATAGTTAATATCTCCAACTGGATACAAATTTTCCTTTGGGCAATTGTGTTTGTTACAATTTGCTTAGCAACTTAGTGAGGTATAACAACTGCCTCTTTTGGAAGAAAATGAGGGTCGAATAAGAACAATTCGGTCACCAATCCAATGTTCTTGAATATTAAATCATTTCAGGTTGCATTATTTGAGGCAGAGTACCCACTGCATGAGTTCTAAGTAGAACAATCAGTCTGAATCCAGACTCAAATCTGCATTTTTCTAATACTGTAGCAACAAAAACAACCACCAATTTGGAGAAACAAACTGCTACTACAATGACCTCCCATGTTGGGAAGTGGGAAGCAACGTCCTAATTTGTTTGGCTTATTTCTTTTGGGAATACAATTGAGCCAATGCTGACTTTGGCTACCCATCAGCTCACATGTCTTTGTTGTGGAACCATCACTGGAAACCTTGACTTCAGCATGTGCCTTGAGAGTAACATAGAAACAACAATAATCCAAACAAAGAAATCAAATGTGCTGAGTAGCGAAGTCAGGTTTGGACTCAATTGTATTCCCAAAAGACAAAAGCCAAACAAATTAGAAAATTACTTTCCACCTCCCAACATGGGAGGTGCTAATACTAGCTTATTAGACTCTCCAAATTGAATTTGCAGAACTGCTTAGGAAGGGAAACGCCAGATACAAAGAGGAGAGAGAGAGAGAGAGAGAGACTTACAGAGTTGTACTGGCGAGTGGCAATTCGAGCACTAGGGAAATTTTCTCTTTGCGCGAGAATGAAAAGAACCAAATCAGTCTGCAAAATCAAAACAATGAACCCTAAATCGACACAAAATCAACACATTCGTAAAGGTACAGAAAGAGGTACATAGCAATAAGAGAGAGAGGCGTGCAGACAGGGCCAGAGACTCGCCGAAGATGAAGGTCGTCGAGTAGTTGGGGCGAACCCAGTCGTCGTGGCCAAACACGGCGTGGTTTGCAACTGAGGTCCATGGGGTGCGTGCGTGTCTGTACGTGTGTGTGTGTGTGTGTGTGTGTGAGAGGGAGAGAGAGAGAGATGCATCACTAACCGTTGGGAACAGACGAGGCGGGCTCGGAGGACTGTGACGCACGGAGTGGTGGGGATGGAGGCCATTGAAAGAGAGCAGAGGAAGGAGCTTCAGGCAGGAGAGAGCGAGAGTGAGAGAGAGGCGGGATAAATTTGGGGATTTCCCCTTCAGCGCTTTGAGAGAGGCGCGAACAGATTAGGGATTTCAAGTATTTTGAGAGAGGCGCGATGCGAACAGATTTTAGGGATTTAAAGTATTTTGAGAGAGGCGAGCCAAAATAATTAACTGCTATCATATTGAGCAGTACGAATAAATTCCAAACTTAATAAGTGAACTATATTTTAATAGTGGTCGATCTGAACTATTAGAATTTCACGTCTCACTTATTCTATCTTTATCACCAAAATTGAAGATTATCGGATATCGGTGACCGCCTAATCGAACAACATTTGATACATACCAAGGCATTAAAGTGTTAGATTGCATTACCCGCTGCAGCCTGAGTCTTTTTTTCTTGATCGAAACCGTCCATCTTTTACATATCGTGGAGTACATCATTCCTACCAAAAACAAAGTTAATCGGGTATTGCTACACACTTGATCGGCCAGAAAAACTCATTTTATTAACGAAATTGTGTCTCGATAAAGAGGCTTTTTAAACCCGATCGAGACAAATTTTTACTAGAATGCTATATTCAACAAGGAAAACAAAAGTAACAATCTAGATCGTCGTAATTGTGTCACAGTCGAAGGGCTACCATAGGTACAAGTACAACGCAAGATTAAATTTGTTAACAATTACATTTGAACGTATATAATTTAAAAGCAATTACCAATTCAATTTTTACCGTGGTCGATCTGAACCGTTAGGATTTCACATCTCACTGATTTCATCATTGTGACCAAAAATGGAGATCATCGGATATCGGCGACCGCCTGATCTAACAAAATTTGAAGCATCCCGATGCATTAAAGTATTATATTGCAAGACCTAACCCCCACTAAAGTCTTTATTTTTCGATCTAAACCGTCTATCTTTTACATATATTTGAATTATTCATTCGTATCAAGAATTAAGTTGATCGGGTATCTTTACATATTTGATCGGATGATAACTATCATTCAAAAAATAAATTGCGTCCCAATCAAGGAGCTTTCTAAACCCGATCGAACCAAATTTTTATGATAATGATTTAATCAATAAGCACAACGAAATTTACGGCCTCGACTATTAAAATAGCTTTGTTTTACTGAGATCCGCTAAATAATCGTATCGAAGGGTATTAAAAATGTATAACATATAGTAATATTATTAGACTTATAGTGACAAATTTATTATTTTCTCGCAAAAAATTGGTTTTTTGCAAGGAACACAATTCCCTGCGAAAAGTAACCATAGTCTTTAGCGAGGAATTCTTTATTTCCTCGCAAATAACCAATGTTTTTGCGAGAAAACTAATTCCTCGCAAAAGGTTTTCAACTTTAGTGTCCCAATAAGTTTGCCACAAAAAATCACTACAGCCTTTTGGCGACAAAATACTGTATTTCCTCGCAAATTCATTTTTCCCGCCTACATAAAAAAATTCCCGCCACATTTTTGGTGACAACAATTAGCAAGGAATTTTGAAACTTCGTCCCAAATACTCTTTAGCGACAAGTAAATAGCGAGGAAAATATGCCTTCCACGCAAAAAAACATCATTTGCGAGGAAACAATAATTTCCTCACCAAAACTCTTCCTTTAGCGAGGAAATAGACATCCTCGCTAAAAAATTCCTCGCAGAAAGACTGATTTCTTGTAGTATATATATTTTAGTATTAGGTACAGTTGTGATGTCAAAATGAGAACGGACTAATTACGTAAGAGTGCAATAGATTAAGGTAGTTTGGATGAAAGCTTATATTTGCGGATGAAGATAAACAAAAAAACGAAAAACTTTACCCTTACTGCTGCATTTGACCAAAATCATTTCACTACGTAGTGTATTATGCTAAAATGCAAAATATGTACAGTACAACAACTACTACTACTTTTTCCTGAATGAATGTTTGACTCTTCATTCGCTCCCCGAATCGAAATTGTGCCTCCAACCATCCACGATGGGTGTGATATTCATTAGTTACACTCACATAAATGCCTAGAGAACTAATTAAGCAACTAGTAATTGAGTAAAAAATCTGGGTTGAATTCGAAACACCATTCACAAACACATACACTAGTTTGACTATTAGTAAACGTGCGTAGGTGTGTAAATGAGAGTGGTTGTAGCATTGCTCAATGAACAATTAGTGTGAGAAAAAAAGGGAGACGGGTATTTGAAAAAACTCAATACCGTTATTGAGATCAGCAACACAGACGTCTTGAAGCATATCCGGATCTGCAGAAACAGGGCTGGAAATGGTGGCTATGAACACCATGATGGCCACCACAGAGAGTTTTCCAGCGGCAGTCATGGCTGGCAGAAGTACGAGAAAAGTGTTGTGTTTCAGAAAGGTCAAGCATATCAGAGAGCTTGAAAAGAGGAGCAATAACAAGAGAGAGAAGTTGGGATTTGGATACTGGGAACAACAAGGTGGGTGCCTTACTTATAGGCAGAGGTTTTTAGAGAGAGAGAGAGAGAGAGAGAGAGAGAGAGAGGCCCCATAGAAGTCAAAGCAATATCCATGAAACAGTCCCATAAGGCCCCGCCCCCACAAAAAACTGAAAAAACCTTTATTTTTTGTCCTTGTTGGACACTATTGTCTACTAACCTCTATTTCCGCGTGGATGGTAAAAATAAATAAATAAATTGATTTTCTTAACTTGATCTCACTTGTCAAATCTTACGTTGTTTGGTTTGACCGGACATGGATAGCCGATTGGATTATACTTAATACATATCAAACAGGACCATATACATAATCTCGACCGATTGGACATGTTGCTCATCCAGGACGAGTTTCCATCCATTTTTAAGCTGTCATTTTGTATTCTCGTTAATTGTCACAAACCTTATAGTATAAGAATTAAGTAGACAAAATCAAAATATGATGGAGGAAGTAAACAAATTTCGCATAGTTGAGGGGACAAAAGTGTTAAAACCCCAAATAAAAGCCAAAACTATTCAAATGTGACGGATGAAAATGTTACAAGGATTTCTTGAGGGGCGCCAATAGATTGCGGAAGACAAGCTTCCCTTATGGTTTGGCATTAAATATGGGCACGCCATTTATGACCCGGTCCAGTTTTAAAAAGAGGAGAAAAAATAGATTGATTTTCGCACTTTTAAGAAAATCAATATGCAATTGATTTCATATTCCTTTTAAAAGTGTGATTCACAATTTGAAGAGTGCAAGAATCAGTCCCTAATAAATAAATAAATAAATAAAAATTTGACCTAGTACAAAAATATGGGGAATCACCCTATAGCTGATAGCCTTTAGAGCATCTCCAATCCATCTCCATTCCTCCAAAATAGAGGATGAATGTGACACATTGAGGGGAGATTTTGTAATTTATTTCCTTTTTTTCTTCACTTTTTGTACTTTTTGAGAGAATTTTTGAGGGATCCATCGTCCTTTTTAAAGTTTGAAGAAATTTTATGCTCCAAATTTGCTTTTGGTCCTCCATTTTTAGAGGACCAAATTTACTTTTGGAGGACCAAACTCTAAAAAGGACGGTGGGTCCCTAAAAAGATTCTCCCAAAAAGTACAAAAAATGAAGAAAAAAGGAAATAAATTACAAAATCTCCCTTCAATGTGTCACATCCATCTTCTATTTTGAAGAAATAGAAATAGATTGGAGATGCCCCTAAAGAGTGTGTCAAGGGGTCTCAATACTTTACCTACTACGTAGTAGTTTTTTTGACATTTGTGTCCATCACGTGGGCAGGTGTGAAGTTATTCTAGGAGCAATTTTCTTGTTTCCATTAACAAGCTTGTCTAATACTAAAATACTCCTCCTTTAGTTCTTGCTATTCAAGGCATAAGATAAGCCCGTATGACCCGCTCAAAGATTGTCTTTAGGTCCCGTTTGGCTAAATAAGTCAATTGGTTTATTTTTTTTGTTCTTATTCAATTTTTTCTTATTTGTTAAGTTTTTGTCAATTTTTTAGAGACTATCACATCATTATGATCAGAGGAATCTAAAAAATAAAAATTATTATCAAAATTCAATTTTTTTGAAAAAAGACAAAAAAAATTGGTTTATTGGCTTATTTTTGTCTTTATTCAAAAAAATTAGGTTTTGATAGTACTTTTTTACTTTTAGATTCCTTTTGTTATAACGACGCAATAATTCTCAAAAAAAAAATTGCTAAAAAACTAACAAATAGGAATTTTTTTTAAATAAAGACAAAAATAAGTCAGTTGGCTTATTTAGCTGAACGGGGCTTTAAATGGGTATATATATCCACTCCCTATAGTAACCACATTAACTTAATAAAATGCGGATCTTTCTTTTTCGATCGAATTTCAATGATCCGAGTTGCTCAATGTGTTCAGAACATAACTTTAAGGATACCCTCAAAATCAGCAAATAAAATGACCAAAAAGGGCTTCATCCGAGCAATTTTTGTTTATTTTTTATTGAATGGTTCAACCAAAAACTGCTCGGATGAAGCCCTTCCCAATCATTTTTCTGCCGATTTCCCACGAATATCCTTAAAATCACGTTTGGTACACACTGAGTGGCTCGAATTATCGAAATTCGATCGGAAAATGAGAGAAATGGAGAGATTCTTATTTTAACTAAAATAAGGATCTCTTCATTTGAAAATGACTCTCTCTCTCTCTCTCTATATATATATATATATACACACACACACACACACACACAAAACTTCAAGTAAGGGCGCCCTTACTGTATCAAGTTAAGGACGTCCCTTTCCAGACCAATTTACGATGATCTGAGCTGCTCAATATATTCAAAACATGATTTTAAGGGTATTCGCGAGAAATCGGCCAAGAAAAAAAAAAAAGACCGGAAATGGCTTGATCAGAGCAGTTTTTGTTTGTATTTTATCGAACGGTTCAAATAAAAATTACTCAAATCAAGCCCTTTCCGATCATTTGTTTTGCTGATTTCTTGCGGGTACCCTTAAAATCACGTTCTGAACATATTGAGCGGCTCGGATTATCAAAATTTGATCGGTAAAGATAAGAAAAGAGGAAGTTCGCATTTTACTTAAGGCAAGGACGCCCTTACCAGAAGGGAACTCATATACTATATATATATAGAGACCTTAAAATAAGGATTTATGCGGACCTCACATTTCTCACCTTTCCCGATCTAATATCGATAATCCGAGCCGCTCAATGTGATCAGAACGTGATTTTAAGGGTACCCGCGAGAAATCCTCAAAAAAAAAAAAGACGGGAAGGGCTTGGTTTGAGCAATTTTTATTTGAACCGTTAGATAAAAAACAAACAAAAACTGTTTGGATGAAGCCCTTTCCGGTTTTTTATTTGCTGATTTCTCTTCAGTACCCTTAAAATCGCATTCTGAACACATTGAGCGGCTCGGATCATCGAAATTCGATTGGAAAAGGGAGGTCTGCATTTTATTAAAATAAAGTGGTCCTTATAAGAAGGGGACTCTATATATATATTGTCATTGAACTTATCTAAGAAAAACCTTGACTAACGTCCTTGTACCATTTCCAACTTGCTAGGATACATATATATGATCTCTGTCTTCTTTATTCTTTGTTTTATTGTTTAGGTTTTTGGGTACGTTGTATCTCTGGTTCAGACAATATAGTAGAAACATAATACCTTGGGCTAATCAAGAGGCCGTGGTAGGATATCAGAAATCAACCGATAGTCATGACCACACCAAAAAAATAATAATAATAACCAATAGTTCTCGCAGGATTTGAACTCAATATTTTCGATATTCGTGGAACGATTGACAACATATAAGCAATGGATGAGTTGGGACAAAGTTCTGGATACTCTCTTTAGTTAAGCAAATGTAGTAAACATTGACTTCTATTGTCTTCGATTTTAGTCGTTCAGGGTGTCTAGGGCTTCATTCCTACTAATCTTTGGAAATATATAGAGGTGATGATTTCAGCCCATATTTTTTAACCTGTTCAAATCCGTGTCCACTTATAACCCAACTCAACTCGCCCATATTTTATAATGGTTTTATATGAGTTGAACCCATATAAATCCACATTTACATGGGTTTAAGTGGGTTAAAAATGGGTTTAATATGGATTAGAATAAAAAAACCCACCCCTGCAAAATACTCCCCCCGTTCCAAAATGAGTGACTTTTTTGGGACTCCGTGTCATTTTCAAATGCTTACATCTTTCGATTTTTGAAGTTTTATGTGATTTTGAAAACTTCGTTTAATGGAACTAATTATAATCTATCAAACAAAATTCATATTACTTATTTTTGGACATTCATATTAAAAGATATAAACAATTGAAAATGACACGCTTTTTAAAAAAGGTCACTCATTTTGGACGGATGGAGTAGTGAACTACAGATAATTGATCTACCAATCTCTCGCTCATCCTCTCGCTCCGGCTGTACGCCTCATGTACAAAACAAGAATGAACTATTTTTGCTAGAAAAAAAGATCCAGTGAAATAAGTACATCCACACAATATTCTCTCTCTCTCTCTCTCTCTCTCTCTAAAAGAAATCTCCAAAATCGATCACTTTGACAAGGCCCGTTTCGCTAAGAACGAGGAGCTTTTTTAGTGCCGGGTCAGTATATCTCATGCGAAACCTGCTCGGCACATTCGAGCTGTCAAATTTATCCACACAAATTCTCTCTGTCTCTCTCTCTTTCTCTTGGGCTTTTTTTCGTTTTGTTCTTATTCAACTTTTTTTCGTGCTGCTTGTTTTGCAACAAGTATTTCACGATTTTTGATTCTCTCCAATCCTAAAAGTAAAAAATTATGATTTTCACCCTAATTACTTTTTCGAATTCTCTCGTCGAGACGAATTAATAAAGGTAAAAAATTTATCACAAAACAAGCAAATACAAAAAAAAATTTGAATAGAGACAAAAAAAAAAAAATCACTTAACTTTTCAATCCAAACGTAAGCGGTAAAAATTACCTTCCATGGAAGGTCCCCAAGGCTGTCTTTAATGTTTCAATAATTCTAGTATCACATACACTTACACATTCAAATACACACCCACATTCACATGAGTGGTGGGTCCCACACACACTTGCACCTTAAGTGTGTGTGAGACCCACCACTCATATGAGTGTGAATGTGTAAGTGTATGTGGTGCTAGTAAGGTTAATATTTTGCTTAAACTATATATGTTGTGGTCTTTTCTTTGTTTAATTTCCTTTTCAGCATTTCGCTGGACTCTCTCTCTATGTTGTGGTCCTTTCTTTGTTTTTGATTTCCTTTTCAGCATTTCGCTGGGGACTCTCTCTCTCTATGTTGTGGTCCTTTCTTCGTTTAATTTCCTGTTCAGAATTTCGCTGGACTCTCTCTCTCTCTTTAATGAGTCCTTCTCATTGGTTTGATTTGGGACTTTTGCTCGATATATCCTTTGTCGAGATCTAATAAATAAACCTTCTTGTTAGTAAAATTTAAAATAAAAAAAAAAGAAAGAAAAAGAAAAAGGATGCTTTCTTCAAAGTGAACCAACACCTAATCTCCAACCCCTAACCTACTCCGCTCCTACATTAATAACATTTATAATTGGAGTTGTTATCATTAGTACATTCGTTATCATTAGTTAATTAATTCTTTACACACAACAGAAACCGGATATAGAATGGATGTCTAAATAATTGTGCTTAGCAGCGGACGTTTTTTCAAGGTTGCGATTAACGAATGATCCTCTTGTTTTAGATTCCAGGATCCACCACTGCCGAAAAAGGAGGCACCGAAGATGGCAAAAGTTGTTACGTACATGAATTATCTTCGTTCCATTCGTTTCTTTTTAACTGTTTGAATGACAATTTCGAATCGCGTGATAATGTAAGCTAAGGATTAGGAGAATCAACCTACAATGGAATATGTCTTCGGACTCAAGTTAATGCTTTTGTTGATGCACTATTTCTATAGCAAATCATAGTACAAATTTTTTGAACAAAGACGAAAATAAGCTGCTCATTGGCTTATTTTCATCTTTATTCAAATAATTAATTGGGTCTCAATCGTAATTTTTTACTTTTTAGATCCTCTCATCATAATAGGGGAAAGTCTACAATACACACCCCTTAAAAGGGTGTACCATATGCACCTTTTTTATGGTTCATTCATAACATTTTAACATGTTTCGTAACTTTTGTTCTAGAATTCATAACTTTTCAGTAGTACGATTCGTAACATTTTCATTATGATTCATAACATTTTGGTGTATATCGTAACCTTTATACGATTCGTAACTTTTTAGCAATACGATTCGTAACATTTTCTTTATAATTCATAACATTTTGGGGGGTGCATATGATACACACCCAAATAAGGGGTGTGTATTGTAGTCTTTCCCGAGAGCAATAATAAACAAAAATTGAAAAAAAAACAAATATGAAAAGAATTTGAATAAGAATGATTATTTAGCAAAAATGCACCTTAATTAGGTCATGTGTGCAGAAGTGCTGGTTGTCATTGATGTTTTAGTAGGTGGGAGGAAATTGCTATGTTTCTATCTTGGGCTTGACTTCGAGAGGAAGAGAGAGAAAGAAATGAGAGAGATAGAGACGTGGTTGTCAAAAGGTGAAAGGAAAAGGGTGAAATAGTAATTTCAAAGAGGCCATGGACGATGAACAGTAAACTACAACTCCTCCATTATACTTGTAGTATGGATCACTACTACTAGTAATACGTATATATTTAGATGCTAATATTATTTAAAACACTCATCTTATTTTTCGGTAAACAAAAGAAGCGAAACAGAATACATAGGTAAATGGAATCAAATACAATAGAGCTACATTTCCCGACCTACCATTTATTTTTCGTGAAACCATAAATCCTTATCTCAATCTACAAGAAAAGAAAAAATAAGAAAACCAACACCATACCCACCCCAGATCACAAAGCAAGAACCCTCTAGCGCTTTCCTCCAAGCTTTGACTTGATTTCATCAACCTCCTGATATGATATCTGGAAAGCCTTACTCAACACACTGTCCGAGACCGGGGGTGTGGCGGCAAACAACGTGGCGGCAATGGCCTGGACACCAGGGTTCTGGCTGTTGAACCCAGCAATAGCAGCTGCCGGTCCTTTCCCGTTATTAATTTGGAAGTGAACCAAACCCTTAGGGAAAGTAAATACGTCACCTTGTTTGATGGTCATGGACACAAGCACATTGGCTGTGGTAATGAACCCAACATCCAATTCGCCGTAGAGCACGAAAATGATCTCGGTGGCACGCGGGTGGGTGTGCGGCGGGTTAAGGCCGCCGGGGCCAAAGTCGATGCGGGCCATGGAGACACCAAGGGTGTTAAGGCCTGGAATTTGCATCACATTGGCTGCAGTTACGGTTGAACCCAGCATATTGTTGGTGGGCATTGGCATTGCTAGTCCGGCAAAGAAGAAATCTGATGCGCTGAATTTTGCCTTGCAGGCAAAACCGTTCATCTTCACAGCTGTAAAACAGAGTAATTACATAAGAGTGCAATAGATTGAGGTGGTTCGGACAAAAGCTTATATTTACGGACAAAGATTGACAAAAAAAGGAAATAACTTCACCCTTATTGCCGCATTTGACCAAAATCATTTCAATACTTAGCGTATTATGCTAAAATGTAAAATATGTACAGTATAACAACTACTACTTTTTCCTGAATGAATGTTTGACTCTTCGCCCGCTCCCCGAATCGAAGTTGTGTCTCCGTCCAGCCACGATGGGTGTGATATTCATTAGTTACACTCACATAAATGCCTAGAGAACTAAGCAACAATTGAGTAAAAAATACCCCATGTTAATTTGTTTTTGCCTGTCACGAACGGGCTAAAAAATCCGGGTCGAACTCAAAACACCATTCACAAACACATACACGAGTTTGACAATTAGTAAACTTGCGAGTGCAGGTGTGTAGATGGGTGTTGTTGTAGCATTTACTCATTGAACAATTAGTACGTGTGAGCAAAAAAAAGGGAGACGGATTTTTGAAAAAATTCAATACCGTTATTGAGATCAGCAACACAGACGTCTTGAAGCATATCCGGGTCGGCAGAAACAGAGCTGGAAATGGTGGCTATGAAGACCATGATGGCCACCACAGAGACAGAGAGTTTTCCAGCAGCAGCCATGGCTGGGAGAAGTATGAGAAAGTTGTTGTATTTGCGAAATGTGAAGCAAATCAGAGAGCTTGAAAAGAGGAGCAATAACAAGAGAGAGAAGTTGGGATTTGGATACCGGGAACAACAAAGGTGGGTGCCTTACTTATAGGCCGAGGTTTTTAGAGAGAGAGAGAGAGAGAGAGAGAGAGAGGCCCCATAGAAGTCAAGGCAATATCCATGAAACAGGTCCCATAAGCCCCCGCCCCCACAAAAAACTGGAAAAACCTCTATTTTTTGTCCTTGTTGGACACTATCGTCTACTAACATCTATTTTCGCGTGGATGGTAAAAAAAATCGATTTTCTTAACCTGATCTCACTCGTCAAATCTTACATTGTTTGGTTTGACCAGACATGAGTAGTTGATTGACCATATATCGGATGTTTTTTGTTAAATTTTTTGTGGTCTAACATTTATCGTATTCTTTATATAATGTAATAAATTGTAAAATATACAGTACAATGAATCGTGGTCGAATTATTTGAACCGTTATTACTTCGATGAAACCATTCATATCCTGGGATCCTATATTGTTGCATTATTAATCTTGTCAACCAAACAGTGCCATAGTGTCTTAAGTATTATGATTGTCTCAAGAAAAAGGAATTTTTTAAAAGCTTAAATACTTAAATGGCCCTTATAAAATAGAGTCGGTTTCATTTTCGTCTTTGTAAAAAATTTTGTGTCAATTTCGTCCTTCCAGTTTGTGATTCAATTTAATGTCACCATTGCCGTCAACCAGTGGATGGAATTCGCCTATGTGGATAACGGACTTGCCAGTTGTGTACTGGTTTTGGTTAATAGCAATGCTAATGACATTTTAAGCCTAGGATGGCAAAATCGTAATTATTCAACTACGGAATTGTGCAACAGGCCATTATGGGTTCGATCCGAAACGGCCCAACGGTCAATACACATGGCCTTAGGCCATGTGTCTTGTGTTTTTTAGCCGTTTAGGCCTCCGGAAGCCCAAATTTGCCATTTAAGGAAATATTTAACTTGTTAATACTTGGGCAAGGAAAATTCGAATTAAGTTGTTCTTTTGGAAGAAGTCTTAGAATTTTCTCTATTTTCTAGTTTTGCTATTATTGCAAATTTTTCCATTTTTTTATAATTTCTGTTATTAATTGATTTGGTGTCCGTTTTGAGGCGAATTAATTAGAGTTAGGTTTTTCTACCTATTTGACAAGTTGTAAGCCTTCGGGGCAAGATAGTGATTAATTATTATTGAATGAAAAGAGTCTAGAGAGCATTTTCTCTAAACCTATATCATTTGTGATTTTTTTGTCGCACGTTCGTAATGTAATTGAATGGCAGATTGATCTTGTGCGCCACGTAGAAAACGATGTGGGTAATATTCGGGGGAAGAGACATGGGTCATGTAAGTACCAAAGAAGGCTTCCGTTATCCAAGTAAGCAAATTCCGTCCACTAGTTGACGGCAAGGGTGATATTGAACTGATTCACAAACTGGAAAGACGAAATTGATACAAAATATTTTACAAGAACGAAAATGAAACCAACTCTATTTTGCAAGGACCATTTAAGTACTTAAGCCTTTTTTTAACACTTTTATCTTCTCAACTATTCAAAATACGTTTGCTTCGTCCCTCGTCTACTTAATTCTTCAGCTATATGATTTGTTTCAAAACATGTTGAAAAAAAAATGCTTATGAGTTTGAAAAACCTGTTTAAAAAAATTGGATAATTTTTCGTGAATGAAATTCTATTTTGCATCTTGTTCTTAGGAATTTCATTAATTTGTGTATTTTATTATAACTTCTATCATTTTCTTGCTGGAGTTGGTATTGGAATTCTTTTGTCTATTTGCTATGATGTTTTACAGGTTTCTCAAAATATGAATTTGCGTTAAGTTGTTACCATTTTTCGTTGCTCCCTTTTTCTTTTTAATTCCTCTTTGCTCCCCTGTTTTTTTCTTTTCTAAAGAGACGTTTGGTTATGTATGTTGTGTGTAATGATGACAAAAAAGAGATGTGTTTCCTCCGCTTCTATAAAGGTGAGAGGTTGATTATGCCCTATTTCTGACAGTTCACATGGACGTGCTGCTCAACCAAGACAAGTTTCCGTCCATTTTTGTAGGCTGTCATTTTGTATTGTCGTTAATTGTCACAACAAACCTTATAGTATAAGAACTAAGTAGACAAAATCGAAATATGATGGACGAAGTAAACAAATTTTGCATAGCGACGGATGAAAATGTTACACGGATTGCGTGAGTCAAGCTTCCCTTGTGGTTTGGCATCAAATATGGGCATGCCATTTATGACCGGGTCCAGTTTAAAAGAAAGGGAAAAAAGAGAGTAATTTTTGCACTTTTCAGAAAATCAATATGTAATTGATTTTTGCATTCCTTTTAAGAGTGCGGATCACAATTTGAGAAGTGCAAAAATCAGTCCATAATAAATAAATAAAATTTGACCCAGTACGAAAATATGGGAAATCACCCTATAGCTGATAGCATATAAGGACCAGTGTCGAGCTCGAGTTCGTTAAAAAACTTAATGAACAAATCTGAACATTCTAATATCCGACACAATTTTGACTCGTTTACAGTCCCAAAACTCTAATTGATTTTCTTGTTTCCGTTAACAAGCTTATCTAATAAGAGATACTATTTTCAAGGCATGAGCCCGTATGACCCGCTCAATGATTGGATTTAAATGGGGATATAATAGTCATTGAACTTATCAAAGAAAAACCAATTCAATAACCTTGTACCATTTCCAACTTGCTAGGATACATATATGATCTCTGTCTTCTTATTCTATGTTTTATTGTTTAGGTTTTTGGGTTGTATATTTCTGGCTCGACAATATATTACTCCCTCCGTCTCTTATTTAGAGTCCAGTATTCTATTTTGGGTTGTCCCTTAATAAGTGTCCATTTTATAAAATTATTAGGTAAAAGTTGGTGCATTGTCTATTTTGTCCCTAAAAGTAGATTCCATTTTGAAAAGTTAGTGAATAAAAGTATAATGATGATCAGCAAGTAGAGAAAGTGGAGGAAAAAATTAATGTGAAAAGTATAATGATGATGTCTTTCTAATAAGTTGGAGTTACGAAACAGAACATTTAAAAAGAGACGGAGGGATTAGTAACACAATTCCTTGGGCTAATCAAGACTCAAGCCGTTCGGTTGGGTATTTTGGTTTTGGATTTGTAATTATTACATTATTTTCTTACAACTCATTACTCCTATCTCCAATCATTACTTTCTATTTTCTCTCTATCTTTCTCCAATTATTACAGCTATTTTTAATCATTATTCTATTTCCCTCTACACTCATTACCTATAAGAGCATCCACAGTGGAATAACCAAAAGTTAATAATCAAAAGTTGCCACATCATCTTTTGGTTATCCATTTAAGGGGTTGCTAAGGTTAGCAATGTAGAGGTCCACAATGGTTCAATCAAAATTGAATAATCAAAACTTGCCACATCACGTTTTCAAATTATAAAATCTAAAACTTGTGACATAAAAAATAATTTTTTAAAAATAGTTTTCAAAAACTAATAAAAACAGGTTATTGGAAAAAGAGAAAATAATTTTTTGAAAACTTTGATTTAAAAAAAGAACAGTTTTCGGGAAGAAGTAAAAAAAAAAAAACACTGTTTTTGAAAAAAAATTAAAAGAACAGTTTTTGGAAAAAAAGGTTATAATAAAAAACTATTTTGACAAAAAAAAAACTGTTTTGGAAAAACTGTTTTTATAAAAAGCAGTTTTGGGATATAAAAACAGTTTTTGCAAAAAAAAAAAAAAAACAATTTTGAAAAAAAACACTTTTGCAAAAAAAAAATAGTTTTAAAAATATTTTTCTTGAAAACATGTTGAAAATGAAAGAGAAAGAAAGTTTTTGTGTAATGATGGTGTACTTGATTAAGGAAATGTAGGAACAACTTAGTTTGGTTATTGGCAAAAATGTTGCTAATTTTGATTATTCAAGAGCCAAAATTTGATGAGTTGTTAAGAGGTTGTTAAGTTTGGTTATTCCAATGTGAGCTCTTTTTTGAGTAATTGTTGGTAACTTTAACAACCTTTTGATTTTGATTATACCACTGTGGATGCTCTAAGCCCAAATCCAAAATATCCAAAACTAACAAGGTCGAGGCGCCATGGTTAGAATCACAAAAAAAATTAAACGATAGTTATGACCACAAAAAAAAAACGTAGAAGAAAAAAAAATTAACCCGCCCAAGGGCCGTCATCAGAGAACAATGTCGGGGACAGTGTGAGAACCTTCCGTTGGTTACGCCCTTAAGGCCCCGTTCCGGTAACCTTCTTAAAAAATAATTACTTGTTTTGCCACTTCTCATTCAAAAATAAGAATGGTCATTTCACAAAACCCAAATAAAAAGTTCCTTTCACATTTTCAAACTCAAAAATAATGTAAATGAATTTTTTTTGCACCGTATTAAAGATCTCAATGAGATCTATTAAACAAGATCCATAGTGATAGGAAAATTATTTGCATAAACACATGATTTTTGAGCTTGAAGTTGCCTTATACAAAAAATAAGACTGTTGCTATGATAATGGGCGCCGGCGGAGGAAAATCGTAGCGGCGGCCGCGCCGGGCCATCTCCGGCCACCGGATGGCAGATCCGAGCCGTCCAAAAATTCTATAAAAAAAAGCCGAGGGGGCCTACGCGGGAATCAACGGCATCCGAGATGTGTAGGGTGCTTGATCCGAGCACCCCTTTTCTGTGTATATATATGAAAATGGGTGCTCGGATCAAGCACCCTACACACCTCGAATGCCGTTGATTCCCACGCAAGCCCCCTTGGTTTTTTTTTTATAGAAATTTTGGACGGCTCGGATCGGCCGTCCGGTGGCCAGAGACGGCCCGGCGCGGCCGCTGCTACAATTTTCCTCCCGGCACCCATTGGTACCTATATAAATTCTACCGAAATAATTACCATCCTTCTTATTTTTCGGAACAACCCTTCTTATTCAACAAAAAATACGTTCTTAACTTGTTTCTGGAACGGGGCCTAAGCCCTTTTAAGTGTTGGTTTCTTCCATATTTAGATATGGAGATAGATCCAGGTAGAGATCTATATCTTTCTATTGAAAGATTGATCTATTGATAAATGATAGTACTCTCGGGATTCGAACTCAATATTTTCAATATTTGCGTAACGATACGCAATGGACTAGTTGGGACAAAGTTCTGGATACTCTTATTAGGAAAGCTATGTGATGGTTACGTGATCTGTTATATGGCTTTTATTATAACTCTCTTTTTTCTCTCTTTCTCATTCGATGTATCTTTGTCAAGTTTCTTATAAATAATATTTTTGCTGTTTAAAAAAATATACAGTAAACATTGACTTCTAATGTCTTCGGTATGTATTTCATTGATACTCGACTCTTTCTTCTTTTTTTTCCTTCGTTTAGGGTGTCTAGGGCTTGCCAACTGACTTTTGAAAATATATATTCCATATATATATCAAGGCATTACTATAGATAAGCCTTATGACTAACCTCAAAGGGAGAAAATAGTTAAACAGACCAATGAGCTGCGCCTTTAGTCTTGAAGAATCAAAATCATCTCATGTGACAATCTCTCACGTGACGCAAAACGGAACCCATCACTAGTCCATTCAACGATCCGAACAGTTCATTTTGTAAGTCATCATGTGTATAACGCTCATGCAAAAAATCCAATTCAAAGGACATTGGTATCAATTAGAACGAATCATATTTGTCACAAGCATGACAGACATATACAATTGGAGCCTGACCTTTTATTTCTGCTTAAGACACATATGATTAGACAAAACATTAGCATGGAGGTTAAACACACGAAGACCTAGCTACTACATGAATGTTTTGGATAGTGAAATAGGACCATGATGATTCTCGTTTACCATCACGTGAGAGGATCTTGACTCAGTTTTGAATGTGTGATCTTTCATTTAAATCTGACCTTACTTAATTAAAACTTAAGGCCTTTCTATTGTGTTCCAGTGAGTTGACAATAAGCACAAAAATAAAAAGGCAAGAAAGGTTAATTTTAGAATTTTCCTAAAACTTATTAAAAAAAATTCTTGTTAATTTCGTACATAATGTAATCCACTAAGGGATAATGAAAGGTTTTCAGTTTTGGATAAGAAGCAACGAAAGTATGAGTACTACCTTTCTAGATCACATGGGGCCCCAATTTTGGTAAAATTTTGCATGTGGGGCCAGTAAGGAAGTTTTGTTGAAAATGAACTAAAACCTAATCTCCAACCCCAAACCTACTCCTCCTGCTCTCCCGACACTGCTCTAACTACTAAATTAATTACCATATATTTCCTACGTCTGGATTTAATTCTTAATTCTATTCTAATCAGCTAAAAAATGAGTTATATCTTTAAATTCGTATTAAATTTTATATCAAAAATGGATCTTATTTGATAGATCCTGATTAGTACTATAATACAAAATTTTCGAAATCACATAAAACATTATAAATTAAAAGATATAATCGATTGAAAAATGCCACGAACTCCAAAAAATGAGTACTAAATCCAGACGGGGGATTATATTATTATATACATGATAGCTTAACTTCTCCATGTGTGCCTACTATTATAATGCAATGTTATGATTTTTATAGTCAATTTTACCGGAAATCGTTTCAGGTTTTTCAAATCCATCAGCAATACGAAAGGCCGAGTACATGGGGATTCTCTCTCTGATGTTTAGGCGTTTATCTGCCTCTCATATTAATAAAATCTCCTCCCTTTTATCAAAAAAAAAAAAGTCAACTTTACCAACTTGGTTATGAATTAGTATACTTTATACGCGCTCTTAATGTCAACGTTAGGTATTGGTTTGAAGCAATCCACAAATCTTCCAGACTTCGAGTACATTTTCTAAAGAATGCACATTTCTCGTAGCACGCGAAAGCTCCAATACTTTTCAACTGCAGTTAGGGGTGAGAAAAAAATCGTTAAATCACGATCCAATCCAAATCAAACCAAATGTTTTGATATGCAATTTTTGATAGTGCGGTTTGGCCTCGATTTTAAAAATCCAAGTCCGAGTTACATGGTTTAGTCTGTAAATTTATGTTAACAGTTCTGGTTTCAAATCAATGCGAACCGTATATACACGTACGTAGAATTTAATTTAGATATGCCAAATAAGCATTGGCTAAGCCATAGTTAGTTAATATACTACTTTAATACTCCAGTCCACCGCCCTATTCCTCCATTGTCATGCATGACTAAATACATTCTAAATTTTATACTCCCTCCGTTCTTTTTTAAATGTCCCGCTTCGTAACGTCAACTTATTAAGAAAACATCATCATTATATCTTTCACATCAACTTTTACCTCTACTTTTCTTATTTATCCTCTATGGAGACATTATTATTAGACTTTTACTCACTAACTTTTCAAAATGAAATATACTTTTAGGGACAACAAGGAAAATGTACTAACTTTTACCCACCAACTTTACAAAATAGACACTTATTAAAGGACAATCCAAAATGGAATACTAGACTTTAAAAATGGGACGAAGGAAGTATAGTTTATGAGTTTAGAGATACCTGATATTCCACTATTCTATTATTGGTTGATATTGATGAGTTTTGGTGATTTCAATATACGTTTTGGTTATCTATGAAATTTTAAGTACTTTCAAATAGATTATGAGCATACACGATATCTCAGCTTTTAGGGAAACCATGATTAAGAAATCAGAACTGATTCGTAGTTTAATGGTCTGGATTGATTTAGTTCAATAATGACCCTAAGATCGAGTTACAATACCAGTGCCCACTGTATAATATTTATCAAGTTTTCCTAGTAAATTTTTAAAATTACAACGATCTCAATCAGACTTTTGTTTTCTATTTCTTTCCCCTATGCTTCTATCTTAAATTTTTATTTTTTTTGTAAAGTAATATACGTGATAGTAGCATTTGTTTATGTATATTTAGCAATAGAGATCTAATTGTGCTTAGCCGTGGAAATACTTTTTTTTCACTTGGCTGCAATTAGTAAATGATCCTCTTGTTTAGGATTCCTGACTCCAACCACTGCTGGTATGGAAGGGAAGGGAGGAAGCAGTTGTTGCACGATTTATTTTTACTAATTTTTTTCAATCGATATAAGAGATTATTTTTACATCAGATATAAAGTACATAGTACAAACCCGAGACATTACATCAATTATGAGAGTCCATGAGACAACCAAGCCCAACAATTCAACCACTACAAGAAATATAAACCCATTACAGGGTATAAACTCATACGCAGATGGGAAGACTCAAACTTCTGACCTCCTAGTGACATTCAAGAGTCCTTGCCAACAGAGCTAGCCCCAGTTGGTTGATTTATTTCACTAATTACTTGGGTGCTTTTTCAATGGTTGCATGAAGCACAGCTTGGAATCGATGACCCACAAATTAATTAAACGAAGGGTCGTTTTCAATTGAAGTGTAATCAGTCATGTAACAGAGGTGCATGGGATAATCAAAAGCATATTCCAAAACAGAGCACGATTAAGGATAATCAAACTAGTTTGGACTATGTCGTCAGAATTTCACGTTGATGCTTTTCCAAATTAAACAAAGGGCAATTAAGGATACTTTATTACTTCAATTTTTTTTTTTTTTAATATTGGTTAGTTAGCCTCGTCGTCCAAATCCACCTACTACAAAGTTGGCATGATTGGTTTTCAAAAGGTGCATTTTAATTGATTCCTTATTATAATCCGATCCTCGTCCTAGCTAGGACATATTTTCTTGTCCGGAAGGCACTCGGCAATTGCGGGATGGTATCGGATAAGGGGACGTTGGGTGAGTGTTTGGACATCCTCCTAGCAAGCTTGCGATTGTTCAGTTTGGATTTTAAGAAAGGTTTTTGGGGTATTGAGTGGAAGGAGATAGAAAGATTAAATTTATTAGGGGTTGTGCCCTGATATAGTGTTGCATTTTGAGACCCAAAACGAACAAAATAGATAATTTGGAGTTTATAATTAGCAAGCGACAATGTATCGAAACCTCATATTGTGCATAGTATTACTCTGTGGCATGGCCAGCAGATGGAGTTCACGACTATCGCCAGTCCCGGTCTTTATTGAGCGAGGTGTGACACTTGAACACATACCCGCACCAGTACTAACCAGGGGATGGGAATGTTGTACTAACTTGCTTGACGTCAGATCCAAGAAAATGAAGTTCACATTCACATCTGACCATTTCCAATTCAATAACTCTAAAAATGTGCACACAAAAAAAATTTAATCCCAGGTCATAGATACGTGCATGAGAGTTGAACATTAAAGTTAGAACTAGAAACTACGTACATATTTTCTAGTCGATATCCAATATGTGGAGTAGGATTGAACTGGTCATGCCACACCAACGCCAGATTTACACGCATAACTTCACATTTTGCTTGTGGAATGGTATGTCAACAAAATGGACTTTGGTGTAGCTTCAGTACTGTCAATTTAAGGCGAAACAAGATAGTTGCTAGTTGAATTTGTCAAGATTGGGGATTGGGTTTTTTTTTTTGTTTTTTTGTGGATAAGTAAGATTTGGGATTGTTGTCCTCGATCGTTATAGGTGTTATGGAGCAATACGGTGATTAACTAAGCCTGCTAGGGGACCGTTTGATTGGAACCACGGATTACTCGGTCTATTGCAGCGGATTCCGAGTCGTCCAAAAATAAGGGGAACAATATTGTGACTGAGGAGGTGTTTTCACTAAGGAAAAACTTGGAGATTTATTTATTTTCTTTGAAAATTTGTTAGTTATTTCCAGTAGTAAATAAAATGGTGAGAAATATTGAGTTATTTCCACTAGTAAATAAGTTGTAGACGGGTATGTGAGTAAAAAAATTCTTTATAAATGTGAACAAGATGGTAAAATTTTGAAATTTGTTGATTAGTGTAAACAACTTGTAAAAAAACACCCAAGTTTTTCCCTTTTTCCTTAGTGGAAATGGCCTGAATGAAGATTGTAAAGTTGTAAACATAATATTCAGGCCTCATTCGGAATTTTTATATGCTATCCGTCCTTATTTAATTGTCCACAAAGATTTTGCATGCATTTTCAACGGCTTATATCGATCTCTCGACGAATATTGATAAAAATATCCAACATGGATCTTTTGGTAGATCTCAATTTTTTTTATAAGACAATGATTTCAGAAATATAGAACATAATATACGTTGAGAGATATAAATCGTTCAAAATGAACCAAGTCACTATCGACACAATATGCTTATGCTTTGTGTTTACATGGCATATGCTGCTTGTCAATCATTCAAAACATGTGCCTCAAGAAGTATATGCATTT
This sequence comes from Rhododendron simsii, assembly GCA_014282245.1. Classification (NCBI taxonomy): domain Eukaryota; kingdom Viridiplantae; phylum Streptophyta; class Magnoliopsida; order Ericales; family Ericaceae; genus Rhododendron; species Rhododendron simsii. The sequence continues at coordinate 22,926,828 of CM024963.1, read as the reverse complement.
CAAAGGTAGCGAGTTAATTAATTTTGTCTCAAAATGTGCCATCACTATAATGGTTTTAGGTAAGAAGACTTGGGGTTGACTCTCTCTCTCTCTCTCTCTCCACAATGACACAAGCAGAGGAGAAGAGAGACAGTTTTCCAAAGCTGAGAGAGACACCTTTTGTAACACCCCGATTTTCGAAAATAAAATCGGAGGCATTAAATATTAATTTTTTGGAAATATATTAAATTAAATTCAAAATCCTAAACGGATAATTCATCCTAAAGATTTATTTATTACAAACCATTGTGGAAATACTGAAAATAGTCTTCGTGATAATAATCTAGACAAAATAACAGAGCCGTCTTCTAGGATCGATACGGATCCCAAGCGTATACTGGCTCAGTCTCCATCTCCGAATTCATCTCTAGGTAGTATCGCCCTCCTTCAGGGTCCTGAGTCTCCCCCTGATTTTCTGCAAAATCTGACACGGATGTCAGACAATCCGTGCCTGAGTGAAAAAGTTCACCCCGTAATATAATCCAACCCAATCACCCCTCCTTACATTACAGCTAGCAGGTAACGATATATCATCAATGCAGAAAAGTAAAACACCCATAAATCTATTCATTATCGATCGATAGCCTAACAGCAAGGAAAATCTAGTCATGGCCAGACCATAACTAGGGTTTGCCTATCTTAATCACCACATCAAAATCGCCACGGCGCTCCCACCAGTTCTATCATCACAAAACATCGCTGAACCATCTGTCAGGTTTTATCAACACAAAATATCGCTGGACCACCTGCCAGGTTTTATCATCGCAAAACGTAACTGACCAACCGTCAGGTTTTATCATCGTAAAACATCTCTGGACTAACCTCCAGGTTTTACTATCACAAAATATCACTGGACCTTTGCCTTATCATCAGAATACGTCACTGGACCCACCTCCAGGTTTTATCATCACAAAACACTGCTGGACCTCTGCCAGGTTTTATCATCACAAAGTATCTCTGGACTACCCGCCAGGTTTTATCAAAATATCACTAGGCTTACTTTGCTAGGTTTTATCAAAACATCACTGGATTACCCGTCGGGTTTTAAATCATCACTGGACTCCCGCCAGTTTCAATTCATCACTGGGCTTACTTTGCCAGTTTCAAATCATCACATCCAACTCATTACATCTCAAAATCCTGCCTGCAAGCAGATCTAAAAATAAACTTTCCAATTTATCCATTACTTACCACCGTCTAAGTGAACTCTATTTGCATACCACCACATGTCGCTAGATTCCAATCTAACGCATCAATCACAAATCGGGCAGTATATAAATAATCACAATGATAATTGAAATAAATAATAAATATAGAAATCACATAACTTTTTATGAATGGGCCGTTGCCCTTAGTCTTGTATGGCCAATAAGTTAATAATAATACAAGAAACTTTTATCTAATAAAAGTTTTTATAAAAAGAATAAATCTAGGTTTGTATAAATTTTATTTAAGAAATTAGATTGATTAAAAACTAATTAAATTAGGTAAAAATATTAGAATAATTATCATGACCTTAATAAGAGTCTTAAAGGTCTTATGCAACATGTTTGAATGTCAAAAGTTGGGTTCGGAAGGTCTCAGGATCATTTTAAATGAAGACGTTAAATAAAGTGGCCGAAAGGGAAGTAAATAGATAGTAAATAATTTACTAATTAAAATATGCTAAGGTTAACAAGGTTTCATCTTTAGGGTGTAAGGAGTCTAAATAAAATTACTCGGGCATTAATAATAAGGTTTATAAGGTCGTAAGGTAATTTTGATTGGAAACACTATAAAAATATAAATAAATAGTAAGTTAAATAAAAAAATATTAAATTAACAAGTTATCATCTTTGAGATGCAAGGAGTCTAGGAAAATAGTTTGGGGGTTAAAACGTTGCTTGGAAGGTCGTAATTATTTTTTGTTTGTAAACTTTGAAGGTAACTAATAAATAATTTAATAAATAGATAATTAAATAAAAAAAATATGACCTTAACAAGTTATGATCTTTGAGGTGTGAAAAGTCTAGGAAAAATAGTTCGGGGGTCAAAAACGGTGTTCGGGAGATCACAAAATCGATTCGAAACAAAATGGTCAAAACCTCAAGGTCTGACCGGTTGACCTTGCGGTGGAGCAGTCCACTGTGAACTCGTGGCTGGTTCTTGCGGCCCAAACCTTGCAGCCGCACGGTTCAACGCTAGATTCGTTTTTCTTGTTATTTTGCTACGGTTTCGATGCATGGGTCCATTTGGGCTATTGGGTTAAGCATAAAAACACTAAATATACTTAGAGGAGTGTTTGGACGGGATTATAATACCTCGATTGGATCGAATTGAATCAAAAACGAAACTTGAATTTTTGGAGAAGGTGACTTCGGTTTCTTCGATCGGGAGACCTTGGGTCCGAATTGAATGATGTTTAGGGATGCCTGGGGTTGGGGAAAGAGTTTGGAACGGTCAATTGGGGTTTCGGTTGGGTCTTGGTACAAAAGCCACTTTTCTCTCTCTCACTTTCTCTCTCTAAAACTCCATGGATTGGAGCTTGGTTTTCTTCGATTTTTCTCTCTTTTCTAGACTGATGGGGCGTGGGGAGTATCGTGGTATGCCCTAGGGTCGGATTGATGGGGTATTTATAGGAGAATTTTGAAGAGGGTGACAAAATTGAGTTTAATAAAAACTCTATCTCTTGAGCTTTGAGATGGACGAGATAAGGACAATTTCATGATCAGGGACGAGGTAGAGACTAAGTAGGAGAGGGAGAGATGGCGAGAGTTTGCATTGCATGCATGGATTGGTTCGTCCAGAACCTAACCGTTGAAACGGGTCGTTTCACCCCGAGCGTAGGGCTAGGCCGTTGTCAGCATAAATACCGGAAAGTCCGGGATCGTACCCACAGAGATAATTCCTTATAGCTTGCCAGGATTTTTAGGTGTAAAGGTTTGCGGCGTTTAGACGGCCAACTTTTAGTTTTGCTTTAAAGTGGAAACTGCTTGGCTAAAAAGACTTGAAAATGAGTTTTTACTAGATTAAGACAAGCGGCAAGGCGTTGGAATGATTCACGCCCGTGACTTAGCTATCCAACTTTCTCACAGAAAACACAGTTGAATCGCACGGCTTAGGCTATCAACCGGAAGATTTCACGGTGAAAATAAATAGACTTGAAGTGTGACTTGGAAAATGAGTGAGTTCTTTCACTCTTTTGGCAAACACAAACCGAGACAGCGCTCACGGAACCATGTGAGCGAGCACATGATCACCGGAGATTAACATCGATTAGTTTTGTTACATAAAAACCGAACAACGCTCTTTTTCCTTGCCAAACTTGAGTCTAGAGTTGAGAAAGAGAAGATAAACGTAAATCACGGGGCATTAATCACTCCGCAGCCAAGCCTAATCGACTACTCACGCATATTTGAACGACTAACAAAAGTGCTAAATTTAACCAACATCTTTAACCGACAGAAATGAAAATAAACTTGAGATTAATAAAGATCCAAACCACACGATCAACTTTAATAAACGAGAAAATAAAGAACACGAAGAACTTACTTGAGTTAAATGGAAATTACACTTGCAAAAGCTTAAAGAGCTTTAATGGAGAAAAAACTAAAAGTGGTAATGGAATAGTACCCAAAAGAGAGGGATGAAACCCCTATTTAAACAAAATGGGTCTCTCTCTCTGAAATATCTGAAAACATACCAAAAGTAGCAATTATTCCTTAAGTGGAAAGTCCAAAAAGTAACTAAATATCTGGCCGAAGGCTCCCCGTATCGATACAAAATAATCAAAGTATCGATACCACTCTGATAAGTTAAAAAGGGCCATTTTGCGTAGCTTCCCCGTATCGATACAAAATAGAGCCGTATCGATACGGAACAGTCTGCCATGCCACGAGGTTAATGCGTATCGATACGGATTAACGGCGTATCGATACCACAGCATCTAGTGTGTGTAGCAAAAAAATCTACAGAAAATCCATGTTACACACACCCTATACATGATGTATGAGTTGCGTAAGTGCAGTGATGATTACATAGAATAAGATATTGAAATGAGTTTGGTGCAAAATTGCGGCAATAAAGGGAATGGGGGGGGAAATTATTTCGTATTTTTTCTTCGAGCTGACTTAAATGCTGATGGTACGGTATTATCTTATCTAGGAAATTAAAACTGAAAAAAAACATAGGGCAATATTAAAACATCAGCACATATGGATTCTGAGTGAATCAAAGCTAATGGAATTATGAAATAATAAGAGACTAAAATACTAATTAATTCGAAATAAGTTGAACTTATAAACTAGTAGCGCTACCCAATCATCGAATATAAACTCTGTGACATGGGGTACTGAAGAACCTCTGCTAGCTCCACTACAGTTCCGTCAGTTTCCGCTGGTATTATTAGGTTTTATGGTATTCCCTCCTTTTTTCATAAGGAATTAATCTTTGCGGTCAATCTTCGTCCATAAATATATAAGCTTTTGTCCAAATCACCTTAATCTATTTCACTCTTATGTAATTACTCTGTTCTCATTTTGGCATAAAAACAGTACGTAATACTAAGAGTACCTTATTTCTGAATCACAGCTGTGAAGATGAATGGTTTTGCCTGCAAGGCAAACTTTAGCCCATCGGATTTCTTCTCTTCCGGTCTGGCAATGCCAATGCCCACCGACAATATGTTGGGTTTCACCGTGACTCCAGCCAATGTGATGCAAATTCCTGGCCTCAACACCCTGGGTGTCTCCATGGCCCGCGCCGACTTTGCCCCTGGCGGCCTTAACCCACCCCACACCCACCCGCGCGCCACCGAGATCATTTTCGTGCTCTACGGAGAATTGGATGTTGGGTTCATTACCACAACCAATGTGCTTGTTTCCATGACCATCAAACAGGGTGACGTATTTACTTTCCCCAAGGGTTTGGTTCATTTCCAAATGAATAACGGGAAAGAACCGGCCGCCTTTATTGCTGCGTTCAACAGCCAGAATCCTGGTGTCCAGGCCATTGCTGCCACGTTGTTTGCCGCCATGCCCCCGGTCTCGAACAGTGTGTTGAGTAAGGCTTTCCAGATATCATATCAGGAGGTTGATGAAATCAAGTCAAAGCTTGGAGGAAAGCCCTAGAGGGTGCTTGCTTTGTGATCTGGGGTGGGTGAGATAAGGATTCATGGTTTCATGAAAATAAATTGTGGGTCTAAAAGTAAATCAATATTGTATTTGAGTCCATTTACTTAAGTATTCGGTATCGCTTCTTGTGTTTACCGAAAAATAAGACGAGTGTTTTAAATACCAATAGCATTTTATTTATCGAGAAATAAGACGGACGAGTGTTTTAAATACCAATAGCATAGTATTTACCGAGAAATAAGACAAGTGTTTTAAATGCCAGTAGCATCTTATTTCATCCTTTCCCTTTTACCTTTTGACAGCCACGTCACCATCTCTCTCATTTCTTCCTCTCTCTTCCTTTCAAAGTCAAACCCAAGATAGAAACATAGCAAATTCCTCCCACCATTAAAAAAATCAACGACAACCAGTACTTCTGCACACATGGCCTAATTAAGGGGCATTTTGGCTAAATAATTCATTTGAAGTATTTTATTGTCTTTATTTAAAATTTTTTTTCGTATTTGTTAATTTTTTTTTCAATTTTGTTGAATTATTGGTTCATAATGAAAGGAACATATATAAAGTAGAAAATTATGATCAAGATCCAATTTTTTTAAATAAAAATAAAAATAAGCCAATAAGTAGCTTATTTTCGTTTTCTTTCAAAAAATTTGTACTATGATTTGCTACAGAAGTAGTGCATCAACAAAAGCATTAATTTGAGTCCGAAGACATATTCCATTGTAGGTTGATTCTCCTAATCCTTAGTTTTCGTTATCGCGATTCCAAATTGTCATTCAAACATGTTAAAAAGAAGAGATAGGTCTTTTTCACAGAGGCTTCATGAGCAACTTGTTCACGGAGCGGCGTAATCTCAGCCATCTATTCGCGCAACTAATATCTGAGATTCGTTTTTAATTATGACTAGTCACAATTAACACTTCCCTGTAAAAGTTTCATTAACATCCGGATCTTCCAAAAACACTATGGACGGTCGCGATTGGGTTCCGTAACTTCTTCTTCATGGAACAACCGTAAAGAAGATTTTCTGTAAAAGAAAACAAATGGAACTAAGATAATCATTCGATAATCATTAGATAACTAACAACATCTGCCACCCTCGGTGTCTCCCTTTCCAGCAGGAGCGAGAATCATTCGATAATAGAAGTGCCTGACCGACCAGGTGTTAATAAAATTAAACTAAAAACGCGTTCCAAGCGTAGGACTCTCGACCAGTGTAGCACAATAATTCCGGAAGTACCGGAGTCGAACCACAGAGACGGACGGACGGTGCTTAGTCAAAAGTGTTGAATTCTAGTTTAATTTGGCTCTTAGGTAGCCACCCCTTGTTCAATGAGATTGATTTACTAACTAAATTACCAAACTAAATTAATTAAATAAGGATTTAAAAAGGAGAGTACAGCCGTGGGAACTCAGCGTCCGCAACTAGCCTAATCAATGTTTACTCGGGCCACAATTATTCACTTTGTTGATTTTAGAATAGGAAAAAGGATCCCTAACAAATGCGCACCACCTGTCACCAGTATCCGTGCGCATTCGAATTCCGGCGATGCCTGGGTTTTGTTTGTTAGAAGAGTTTTCGTCTTCTAAAATTGCTTAAAAAATTAAATTAATTCGATCCCGAGGTAAAAACATTAATTAAACTAGCCACGAGACGCCTTCACCCCGTGGCCGTACTCTACAGAACTACTTACTCATAATTTTATTAAACGCAGTAACAATTAAAACCCTAGATCAAAACATGCTTCGAATAATCGGAATAGAAATAAAAACACGATTCCACAGACTTACGGAAGAGTAACGGATTCGATTACTGAAGAATAACAGGAATTAAAGCTGGAAAACTTGAAAGAATTTCAATTAAAACTTGAATCTGCAAAATAAGAACTCAGAAAAACAGTAGCCAAAAGTTAAGAGGTATAAAAAAACGTCGTTATGAAAAGCTGCTAAAATCCTAAACGTACCCTAATTCTGAGCTAAAACGGGATTTTTATACTAATCCCTATTAAAATCCTAACATAAATCGAAATGGGAACCGCCATAGCACAAAACGCCGCCGTTCCTGGGCCTTTAAGCCCTCGGTAGCGCTACACCAAAAAGGGTGTAGCGCTACCTAACCCTTTAGCTGTTTGAGATCGCGTTGACCGTTGCTGGCGTTGACCCCTTTAACTTCAAAGGTAGCGCTACACCAAAAAGGGTGTAGCGCTCGCTAAAGCTCTGTCCACTTCCTCGTGAATTCCACTTCAACACTTAGTCTCCACAGCCGTTCTCGCTCGCAAGCTCTATCACGGCCTTTCCGGATGCCTCTCATTAGCGCCAAAACATCTTAATTTCCTGCAAATTAAGTACAAACACAAAATCCAACCACGTGCACGCATTAAATGGAAAATGAGATTTAAATGCACGTCTAACGCGCTAATTTCCCTACTTAGGCGCTAAAATCCATGTATTTCGCGCGCCTATCACATCCCCCAACTTGAGCGTTGCTAGTCCCTAGCAACGAACGAAATAAAAATAATAAAACAAGAAAATAAAACTCAACAAGGGATACGAGGGTTATGCAACTTGTACAAAAATTAAGTGAACATAAAATTTCTTCCTCATTGCCACCTTTAACTCAGTCATACGCATGCCCTAGCTATAATTCGAACAATTCGGCATCAAAACAATTGTAGAGATAAACATGCCCCCACAAAGTCACAATGTCACTTTTGCTCACCGGAACACTCAACATCCCATGCGAGGCGCTTGGCCACCAACGTGAGATGGAACAAAAATCACCACGTGCCAATCAAAACAACGCCAGTTATAACAATGAAAGCTCAACGAAATTAAGATACCACACATCCATAGCTAAATATAAAACATGCATGCAAGAGAGTTAACAATGTGCATCGGGTCAACTAAGGACTTCATTGGGCTTATAACGACCGTGGTTGCAAAAACAAAAAGAACATGCAAAGGGTGGCGGCTGATAAGCGCGTAAATGTTCACATTAGCGCCCATTAATTTATCTTTATTAAGTCCCATTTATATTATTATTTAGAATTTAATACTTAATTTGTGTGTTATAGGTATATGGAGGATTCGGTACAAAAAGCGTGCAAAGTTGAGTATTATGTGATGTCCAGGCAAAGCCCATTATCAAAATAGTTTCAATTGGTGGCTCCATTAACAGTCGGAACTACTACTAATTTGGAAGCTAATTGGCCAAGAAAACTGGGCTCGCACTTTGTTCATTGGGTGAGCCCAGGGAATAATAGTGTAAAGTGGTATTTCAAGCCCAAAATATAAAAAGGGAGTAAGGGTTCTGAAGGGCGGGATATAATTATTTTACACAATAGGTTTGAGAAAACGGACGAGACTTCTGGAGCAGAGGCTGCCGAGATCACGATCCCTTTGTACCGAAGTTTAGTTTTCTTCCGAGTTTCATTTTCTTTCAAGTTTTTAATGCTTTGTTCAATTACTTGCACTCCAATAATTAGTTTTAATTTCTGTTTTTAATTAAAGTTGTTTGTTGATTTTCAATTAAGTGTTATCTTTCGTTTGTTTTCTTTCTCTAGTATTAGAAGCATGATTCAATTTAGGGTTTCTTTTGGTTTTTATTTGATGTTGAGTGAGTAATCGTAAAGGTAGGGTCGCGGGGTGATTAGCATACCGTGGCCAGTCCAGGCACTGCTCCTATTTTCAAACAATGAGAAAAATAATTTTAGATTGGAAAAATACTTCCCGCGGACGAATCCGGGCATCGTCGGAGCCCATGGGAACGAGAGAATGGGGGTCCAAAACTCGTTCTTTGCTGCGCATGGGTATACGGCGACCATAGGGTTTCGCATCTTGCGGGGTATCTTTTTATATCTAAAATTGAACGTTTTTAAGAACTCCAAATAGAGCCGGTTAATCTGGATTAGTTACAAGTGCTATGAACCCTACGACTGTACCTCATTTTAATTTTCTGAAAAGTACAAGCAATTTCTAGATTTTAGTTAATATCAAATCTATCGACAAGGGGTGGCTACCTAAGAGCCCATTTAAATTATAACAACCCGAGTTTTTAGTCAACACATATTACCGTCTCTGTGGATTCGACTCCGGACTTACCGGATATTATGCTACATCGGTTTCCGCCCTACGCTTGGGGCAACCCATAATTTTAGGTCTAGGAATCGGTCAAGCAAGCGCATGGATAACCTACCCTGACTGACCACCACCTTGACTCCGGCACCACATCGGTGCTCAACACAAAACACCAGTCATAAACATAACAAAGTACGAGTTATTACACAATATCTGAAATGACAAGACTCAAACCACCGACTCACGAACCACATGAAATAACACATAAACTGACCGGACTCGACAAAGACACATAAAATAACACCACCACTAGCCCAGCTCTATGCTCAATCTTCTTCCCCAGCATCCCCAGCATCTGACTGCTCCTCCTCCTCAGGTGCATCCGCGAAATCATTGCTCATCTCCAACGCCGGCCACTGTCTAGGTCGGAAAGGCCTTGGATTCTGCCCAGAAATCTACGCCTGCAGGTGGCGCTGCTTATCAAGTAAATCCATCTGATTCCTAGCCAACTACCTTTGCTCCCTCTTCAACTTTCGCTGGCTCTTAGCAATGCCAGTCACACAACCAAATATCTTCTCCAACCAAGTCTTAGTGTTCGCGCTAGCCGGTGGTGGAGAAAGCAACGATCCTTCAATCCCTCTTAACTGAGCCATACTCCGCTGAATAAACGAGGAGTCCAACTCCTTTGGCAGTAACTCATCATTGCTATAGTATCGCCTCCCCGGAACGTTTCTGCTCCTGAGAATTTTGGTAACCAGACACGGGAAAGGCATCCTCAATGTAGTCGGAGCATCCCTAAAATCACACATATGCCCAAAAACATATAGGGCCCAATCACAGACCGTTTCCTCTGCCATGAACGCAAACAACAAGTTCCCAACCGATTTCTGGGGTGCGCCCTCCCGACCCCTAGGATACAAATTATGACAAACCACTTGGTTGAGAAACCTATATGCTGTCGTGAACCTACCAGGCCAATGGGGAATCCTAGCATTTCTGCGGTGCTCATACATATATCCAGCCATCTGATCCTGATCAAAAGTGTCATCTGGCCAAGGGTAATTTACGTGTCCCGTGGGCCTCTGATACTCCCAAGCAGTGGCTATCTCAGCCGCATCAATAAACACTGGGGTATTTCCTATTTTCGAAGTAATCCGGGCACCCGGAGCCAAAAAGTGACCCGGTTCCGGCACAACCATATTCTTATAAAATTCTTCCACTAACGCATTATTATACCCAGGGTTAGGTTCAAACCAATACCTGAGACGTTGGTCCCGAATGGCGAGAAAAGGGGTGAAGTCCGCCGGCCACAAACCGTCATCAATAATGTGCCTCTCATTCTTTACTCCTCATTCCTTTATGGACGACTCCCACGCTGCCTGATTATCCCTCTCAATCTGTTCACGATCCCTACGCTTAGCCCGGCCCCTTGGAACTTCCTCCGGTGCATCAGAGGTTCTAGCCGCCGCCTTTCCCTTGCCAATATTTTGCTTTTTGGGTGCCATGACCTGGTGGGTTTTGAAATTTTTGGATCTGAAAATTTAGGGGGTTAGGAGAATTTTGGGTTGGATATTATGGTAGAGGAGGGTGAGAGGAGTGTTTTTGTGGATTTTGGTGAAGAATGGTAGAGTTTTGAGGGAGGTATGGAGTTTTAAGGGTTAGGGTTTTAGTTGGTTATGGAGGATGGAAGTCTGGAAATTGAAGAAAGGTGAAGAAGATGATGAAAAGAAGAGAGAGAGAAAGAGATTTCGTGGATGGGGAAGTGGGAAATTCTGAGAATGATGGGAGATTGGATGGACCCCCCTTTTGACCGTCCCTTCGGCTTTTTTTTTTTTTTCTTTTCAGGTGCAACACTAGCGCTACACCACTTTGGGTGTAGCGCTACCGAATGGCTATCTCCTTGTTTTTTTTTTTTAACTGGAACTTGGACGGGTCAAAAGGGTCGGTTGACTTCTCTCCCTTATTAAAATGGAATTTTTGGTGGGGATAAAATGGCTTAAGGGTTGGGGTTTTTTTTTTTTTAACCAAGACACAGTACCCAAAAGCAGTTATTCAATTTCCCCAAAATGACACTGCACTTTTATCTCATCAATTCGCAACCTCTAAAATGTGCGCAGAGCTGGCATACCGAGCTTTCATTCCATCCAAACACCGGTTCCCTAGGTTTGACACAGAAATTGACAGACACGGACGGGTCTAAAATGGATGAACGGGACTCATATTATGGTTTAATCACACAAGAACTACCTTGTTTCATCCCCTAAACTCGTTTCCAACTCTCATAACATGCATGCAAAATATTCAGACTACGACAAGTGGTACAAACGCCTACTATTTTGCGCAATTGTAGAAATCGATGAACAAAGAAACATGGGAATGCTTTTAGGGACACACTGTGAACTAAGTGGGAACACCTACTCAATATTGGTTATGGTGCGAAAGTATTCAAACAGAGATGCCAGATATATGCATGTAAATGAGTTGAATAGGCAAACAATGAGACAAGAATCTAACATGCTCACCTAACTCATACAAACAGGCATAATAATCGTATCCCCATACAAAAATAAAAAAAAATAAAAAATAAAACAGACCCCTAAACCAACTAACAACGCTCAACACAAAAGTAATTGTGTACAAAGTACACCCCTTCCCCCAACTTGAAATGTGCATGGTCCCCAAAGCATGAAGACCAAGAAAAGTAAGAATAAAGAGAAGGAAAAAGTGAACCTGGGGTGGCAGCCAACCACCATGACCTCGGCCGATGTTCGAGGAATTTGTCGCTTTTGCATTCATCGTCATTGCAGCTGCTCCAGGGCTTGCTCCTTCGGACCCAAATAGTGGGACCACAGCTAGTCACCCAAGGCCGCGCTGGGGGCTTCGGGCTGACAACCGCCACACGCAATGGCACTCATGACTTAGAGTTCCTGAATGCCTCCATCTCCCCAGCGGTGAGGCCTAATCTACCAAAGCTGGTGTGGTAGCACGCGTACCCTGCCAAAAGACTGAAACCACAACTACCGAGAACATGCAATTGGCATTAGTCCTGCCCGGCGCATGTTATCCGGGCCACAAACAAACAAAATAAGAATAATAAAAAAAATGAAAAGAAAAGAACACCACCAGACATTCATGCAGTCTCACGTGTCATACTTTTCTTCCCGTGTCAAGCGGATGAGCGAGAAACGGGTGGCTATACAAGACCGTTGGAAATGTGTTATGCTAGCGCCCGTAATAAAATTTATCGCTCGACCTCGCCAAACAATCAAGTCCAGCGTCCCCTACGATCAAAACAAAGCAAGACAAGATACAACCTAGCGTGTACTATAGGCAATATCAAACCGCACCCACAGACCTAAGTTGCCACTGATAGGGGCCTATTCAGAGAGCATGGATCGTTACCGATAAACTATTACCAAGAAAAGTTAATGAAAGCCCTTTTTTCACAAACATATGTGAAATATCTCCAAGACTTTATGCAAAACATGTAACACTAAATAAAACGAAACATGCAAACAAACGAACATGTGCAAGCGAAACTAACATGCATAACTAAACGAAACATGAATAAACAAAATATGCACAATATTTACAAATTTTGCCCTTCGAACCGGAGCTGGGCACACGATCCTTATTTTAATAGCGGCGTGCGAAGCTATAAAACCCAAGTCAATGATGGGTGCCCCTATCCCTAGGAGCCGGGTCCACACTCAACGAAGAGCAGGGTACGCGTGAGCTACCCGTCAAAACATGGCTGAAAAAGCCTACTCAACTGGCACGTCCTTATAGACAGGATCAATCAACTCCTCATCGGGTTCACCTACTTCCAGAAATTCCAAATAGGGTTTGAGACGCTGCCCATTGACTTTAAACACATGATCATCCTTAGAATCGCGGACATCGACTGAACCATTGGGATACACCTGAACCACTACATAGGGACCGTCCCAACGTGACCTCAACTTCCCTGGGAATAAATCGAGACGCGAATTATAGAGCAACACTTTCTGACCAATCTTAAAGGTTTTGCGCTGAATATTCCTATCATGATACGCCTTAACCTTAGCCTTACAGATGCTAGCATTCTCATACGCGTCATTCCTAAGCTCCTCGAGCTCACTCAATTGTAACTTTCTATGCTCACCCACCTCACTCAAACTGGAATTTACTTTCTTAATGGCCCAATAGGCCTTCTTTTCTAACTCAACTGGCAGGTGGCAAGCCTTACCGTAAACGAGCCGATAGGGTGAAGCACCCAATACGGTCTTGTAAACTGTGCGGTAGGCCCACAACACATTGTTCAACCTAATGGACCAATCTTTCCTAGTCACACCTACAGTCTTTTCTAAAATCCTCTTAATCTTTCGCTAATTCAGCCTGCCCATTGGTTTGGGGGTGGTACGAAGTTGACACCTTATGAGTGACTTTAAACTCCCCCATCAATTTCTCAAATGACCGACTCGTGAAGTGCGTGCCCTGATCCGAGATAATGGCGCGTGGCACGCCAAACCTTGATACGATATTAGCTTTAAGAAACTCTAGCACTACTTTGGACTCCATTGACTTGGTGGAAATCGCCTCCACCCAATTTGACACGTAATCCACCGCTAACAGGATATACTCAAAACCATGAGACATAGGAAATGGACCCATAAAATCGATACCCCAGCAATCAAACACCTCTAGCACAAGAATGGGCTGGTGGGGCATCTCTTGACGTGAAGACAGCTTGCCAAGCCGTTGGCAACGGTCACATGACCTACAAAACGCATGCACATACTTAAACATATCGGGCCACCAGAACCCGCACTGCAGAATCTTGGCGGTGGTCTTCTTCGTAGAGAAATGACCCCCACACGCCTCCCCATGACAAAACTCTATGACCCCCTGCTGATCAGACTCGGGGACACATCTACGCACAATTTGGTCAGCACAGTACTTAAACAAATAAGGGTCATCAAAGATGTACTGTCGTACACTCCTCAAGAACCGCTGGTTCTCCTGGGTAGACCAATGGGAAGGAATCTGCCTAGTTACCAAATAATTGGCAATATCAGCATACCACGGGCACTCGTTAGCAGCGAACAACTGCTCGTCCGGAAAAGAATCTCTAATGGGAAGATTTGAGGTGGGATCCTCGAACTCCAGACGAGATAAATGATCAGCTACGACATTCTCTACCCCTTTCTTATCCTTAATAATGAGATGGAATTCTTGTAGCAACAGAATCCACCGAATAAGGCGAGCTTTCGCATCCTGCTTGGTCATCAAGTACTTCAGGGCCGCATGATCTGTGAACACCGTGATCTGCGAACCCACCAAATAGGATCGAAACTTATCTAAGGCAAACACCACCGCTAACAACTCTTTCTCGGTAGTGGTGTAATTCATCTGTGCCTCATTGAGCGTCTTGCTCGCATAGTAAATCACAAATGGGTCCTTCCCTCTCCTCTATCCTAAAACAGCTCCGACTGCATAGTCAGATGCATCACACATCAACTCGAAGGGAAGACTCCAATCAGGAGACTGCACAATAGGCGGAGTAGTGAGACTCCGCTTCAGCTTTTGGAATGCCTCCTCACACGCATCGGACCACACAAAGGGTGCGTCCTTTGCTAACAACTGACACAACGGACGAGAGATAACACTGAAATCTTTAATGAACCACCGGTAGAAACCAGCGTGTCCAAGAAATGAACGCACATCCTTGACAGACTTAGGAGTAGGAAGTTTACGAATTAAGTCTATCTTAGCCTTGTCCACCTCGATACCCTTGGAGGACACAATGTGTCCCAACACAATCCCTTGGGTTACCATAAAGTGGCATTTTTCCCAATTCAGCACCAAGTGCTCCTCCTCACATCTCTGCAACACCTTGCCTAAATTCTCGAGGCACCCATCAAATGAGTCCCCGAAGACCCAAAAATCATCCATAAACACCTCCACAATCCTCTCTACCATGTCACTAAAAATCCCCATCATACACCTGGAAAAAGTACCGGGTGCATTGCACAACCCAAAGGGCATGCGACGGTAAGCATAAGTACCATACGGACACGTGAAAGTGGTCTTTCCTTGGTCTTCTAAGGCAACTTCTATCTGATTGTATCCCGAATACCCATCCAGGAAACAATAAAAAGCCCGACCTGCCACCCTCTCCAAAATTTGATCAATGAAAGGGAGAGGGAAGTGATCTTTCCGGGTGCTCGCATTGAGCTTCCGGTAGTCTATGCATACTCTCCATCCTATAGGAATCCGGGTCGGCACTGACTCACCTTGCTCATTGGTAACAACTGTCACCCCAGCCTTCTTAGGCACTACCTGAACCGGACTCACCCACTCACTATGGGCGATTGGGTAAATGACACCCGCATCTAAGAGCTTCAAAACCTCAGCCCGAACCACCTCTTTCATGTGGGGATTCAAGCGCCGCTGAGGCTGCCTAGAAGGCTTCACACTATCCTCAAAATCGATTCGGTGTGTACACACCGTTGGGCTTATACCATGCAAATCCGCTACAGTCCAGCCAAGCGCGCCTATGTGCTCTCTCAACAAATCAAACAACTTCCTCTCTTGATTCTCCTCAAGGGATGAGGAGATCACTACCAGATAAGTATCACTGCCCTTTAAAAAGGCATACTTGAGTGTGTCCGGCAGAGGTTTTAACTCTGGTTTTGGCGGCTGAACTGAAGACGAAAGAACCTTGGGCGGAGGGTCGCCAAGAGGCTCGAACAATGGGTCAGAAGAGACCCCACATACTTCCTCCACTGAATCTTCGACATTTAATATCTCTAACAAACTTCCTACCTCTGGAGAATCTAAAAATGATGCCTCCTCGGGGGTAAGAGCAATCTCCAGAGGATCCTTATACAACACTGTATCTATATGCTCCTGAACGAGCGTATTGATCAAACTCACCTCTTCTACCTCCTCATCATCCTCCTCAAGAGTGCTAACATTATAGACATCCACCTCCATCATCTCCTCGCCAACAGATAACTGGACTCTGCCAGTTTTGCAATTCATGATGGCATTAGAAGTAGCTCGGAAAGGACGACCTAGAATGATGGGGGTCTTCTCTAAAATCTCAGGATTCTGGCAAGTGTCAAGAACAATGAAATCTGCAGGAAATCGGAACTCACCTACCTGAACCATCACATCCTCTACCACACCCTTGGGTACTCTCACACTCCTATCCGCCAACTGCAGCGTGACTGGAGTAGCTCTCAGATCGCCTAGACCTAGCCTCAGGTATACTGAATAGGGGAGCAAGTTAACACTCGCTCCTAAGTCCAGCAATGCCTTATCGAATGTCTGGCCTGTGATATCTATGGTAATGGTGGGACACCCAGGATCCTTGCACTTTGCAGGAATCTCAGTCTGAAGAATGGAGCTCACCTGCTCAGTCAGAACTATATTGTTTTGGTTCTTGTGCTTTTTCGTGCAAAGGTTTTTCAATACCTTCGCACACTGGGAAAGCACTCAATCGCCTCCATCAAAGTGATAGGGAATTGCACCCTCTTGAAAAGTTCAAACATCTTATGGTTCATATTCTGCTTAGGTTTCACCGCCAACCTATGGGGGAATGGAACTACTGGCACAGCCAGCGGTGTTGGAGTCGTGGGGGCTGCAGCTGCAGGCACCACCACATCAGGTGACTCCTCATCATCCTTTACCTCTTTCCTAGGGACATCAACAACATCAGGAGTTGCTCTTGGTGCATCAACTCGGGGTGGAGCTGTTTCTGCTTTGGGAGGGACTTATCGATCTCCCCCACTCCTGGGTGATGAACTTATCGATCCTCCTGAATGTGATGAATTTAGCCTCCTCCTGATTTGGGTTATGAATATTAGAACCTGAAGAATTTTCCAAATAATGGGCCCCCGCTGTACTACCCTGGGCCGGAAACCTACCTTTCTCCTGCTGCATTTGACCGATAACCGCAGTGAGTTGTGACATTTGGGTTGTAAGGGCCCCAATTTGCTATCTCGTTTCCGTCTGAAATGTCATCTGTGACTGCATCAGGGAATTGACAGTATCATCTAACTTATGATCACGCGCGGTCATCTGTGAATAACCTGGGGGAGGACCACAAGTGGATGGACCTACCCCCCTACCAAGTTGTGGCTAGTGGTACTGAAATGGAATGACCTGGCCTTGAGAAGGCCTGGACGATTGGGCCTGTTGAAACTGCTGTGGTGGAGGTAGCGCAAAAGATTGCGCTTGGCCTCCATCTACGGGTTTGGAGTCTGACCACCCGAAATTGGGGTGATCCTTCCATCCCGGATTATACGTGGTAGAATAAGGGTCCCAAGTCCTCACTGCATTGACTTCTTCTTGATTAAACTGACTCGCCCCCTTGGCGGTAGTAAACCCAGGGCAAACGGTCGCGGTGTGCCCTTTACAATCACACCACACACAAACTTCCTCAATTGTTATCTCGTTAACTGGACGAACCTGCCTCGCCTCTAGCTCCTCTAATCTATGAGCCATTTTCTCAACCTGAGCCTGGAGTCGCTGGTCACGAATGGTAACCGGGACAACGTTGGACCCAGAAGGTCCGGATCGTTCAAAATCGGATGGTTCTAAAGCCCTCTGCCTATCAGCTAGATCATCTAAGAAATCCCAAGCCTGGTCTGCTGTTTTGGACAAGAAATCGTCCCCTTTACAAGAATATTCTATGTGCTGGACTGACTCAGCGTTGAGATCAAGATGAAAGAAACCAATTAACTGAATTCTCTCAAAGCCATGATGTGGCAACCTTAGGAGCAATTCCTTGAAGCGCTCTCATGCCTTGAGAAATGGCTCATCCCTCTCCTGCCTAAAGCCTTGGATTTGACGCCTGAAACTTTTAGTCTTAGCCTCAGAAAAGTACTTCCTATAAAAGGCGTCACGCACTTGTGCCCAAGTGGTGAAGGATTGAGACTTTTGCATTCGGAACCACAGAAGCGCGCCATCCCTCAATGTTGCCTCAAACAGCTTGAGGCACGCATTCTCATATTGGGTATTAGACGCAAGATTGCGCACCAATCCCTCGAATGTCCGCACATGCTACTCTATCATTGCCCTCTCTCCCGTGGAAACTAGGGAGACTATTAAGGACACCAGGTTTGACTGTAAAGGCATTTCGTGCCTCTTGTGTCTCTTGCGGGAACACAATGGGTCCGAGAGGAGTGGTCCTCTCGGGATGCATGTGCTGCCTCAAGGACGGCTGAATAGCTACTTGCCTATCTCCCATCTCGACTGATTCTGATTCTGACTCTAAAACTGACTCTAAAACTAACTGGAACAGTGGATTACTGACACTAGCTGACTCAAAAGGTAAATCTATATAAAGACCACTAATGGGAATAGACTCTGACTGGTACTCAGCTGAGTCTGACTCTAAACTAGAAGATGAAGAACTAGAAAACACAGGCTGATTCGACTCCAGTTCTTTCCGAACTAAACGATGTGTCGGGTCGCGATAATAAAGAGGGTCCTATTTAAAGGACACCTTCCTCTCTCTACCTATGGTGACTCAACTAAAAGACAAAAGACACGAAAACTCACAATCTAGAACACACGTCGCCGTCTCCGGCAACGGCGCCAAAAATGCTTGACCGACCAGGTGTTAATAAAATTAAACTAAAAACGTGTCCCAAGCGTAGGACTCTCGACCAGTGTAGCACAATAATTCCGGAAGTACCGGAGTCAAACCACAGAGACGGACGGACGGTGCTTACTGAAAAGTGTTGAATTCTAGTTTAATTTGGCTCTTAGGTAGCCACCCCTTGTTCAATGAGATTGATTTACTAACTAAATTACCAAACTAAATTAATTAAATAAGGATTTAAAAAGGAGAGCCGTGGGAATTCAGCGTCCGCAACTAGCCTAATCAATGTTTACTCGGGCCACAATTATTCACTTTGTTGATTTTAGAATAGGAAAAAGGATCCCTAACAAATGCGCACCACCTGTCACCAGTATCCGTGCGCATTCGAATTCCGGCGATGCCTGGGTTTTGTTTGTTAGAAGAGTTTTCGTCTTCTAAAATTGCTTAAAAAATTAAATTAATTCGATCCCGAGGTAAAAACATTAATTAAACTAGCCACGAGACGCCTTCGCCCCGTGGCCGCACTCTACAGAACTACTCACTCATAATTTTATTAAATGCAGTAACAATTAAAACCCTAGATCTAAACATGTTTCGAATAATCGGAATAGAAATAAAAACACGATTCCACAGACTTACGGAAGAGTAAAGGATTCGATTACTGAAGAATAACAGGAATTAAAGCTGGAAAACTTGAAAGAACTTCAATTAAAACTTGAATCTGCAAAATAAGAACTCAGAAAAACAGTAGCCAAAGTTAAGAGTGATAAAAAAACGTCGTTATGAAAAGCTGCTAAAATCCTAAACGTACCCTAATTCTGAGCTAAAACGGGGTTTTTATACTAATCCCTATTAAAATCCTAACATAAATCGAAATGGGAACCGCCATAGCACAAAACGACGCCGTTCCTGGGCCTTTAAGCCCTCGGTAGCACTACACCAAAAAGGGTGTAGCGCTACCTAACCCTTTAGCTGTTTGAGATCGCGTTGACCGTTGCTGGCGTTGACCCCTTTAACTTCAAAGGTAGCGCTACACCAAAAAGGGTGTAGCGCTCGCTAAAGCTCTGTCCACTTCCTCGTGAATTCCACTTCAACACTTAGTCTCCACAGCCGTTCTCGCTCGCAAGCTCTATCACGGCCTTTCCGGATACCTCTCATTAGCGCCAAAACATCTCAATTTCCTGCAAATTAAGTACAAACACAAAATCCAACCACGTGCACGCATTAAATGGAAAATGAGATTAAAATGCACGTCTAACGCGCTAATTTCCCTACTTAGGCGCTAAAATCCATATATTTCGCGCGCCTATCAAGAAGCCTTGAAAAAACTTCTGCGGCTAAGCACAATTAATTTGGACATCCAATTATAATGATAAGAACTCCAATTATAATGGGGATCAAAAAAAAAAAACTCCAATTATAATACTATAAAATAGTCAGAGTCTCGGGACATAGAGCATGCAGGAGCGTAGTAGGTTTGGGATTGGAGATAATTAGGTTTTGGTTCATTTTTAAGAGAACTTCTCCTCTTTTTTTAATCGACAACAAAAGTTTATTGATTAGATCTCAACAAAGTGTACATCGAGCAAAACCCTCAAACCAAACCAATGCGAAAGGACTCATTAGAAAAGCAGAGGCAAGATAGAGAGAATCCAGCGAAATGCTGAAAACGAAATGAAACAAAGAAAGCTGCTACAACATATATTAGTTTAAGCAAAACATTAAAGACAGGCCTTTTTTTGTTTTTTTGAAACATAAAAAATATTATTAAGGATAAACTCAACAATGAGTACATCGAGGGAAAAGAAGAGGGGGAAAGGAGAGGGGAAAAAAAGAAAGAGGAGAAGAGCAGGGAAAGTGGGAAACTTCCAACAAGAAGTTTAGAAGAGACAAGCTCCAAACTACGGGTACCAAATACGACAAAAACTTCCAGTCATGGACAACATTTATCAGCATTTCTTTCATGTATCTATATCCACATCAAACCTTATGCAACCATTCTAAAGAGCAGCAGGCAGGGTAAGCATTGGATTGATTGGAATCATATTTGTGGATAGCCAAAACCAGCAACGCCTCTTTCGACAAAAAGCCCATCAGGATAGATCAAAACACACCTGCTTCAATTCGTTCGACATCATATATTAACAATCCTCAACATCAACTTCAAAATCCTCAGTGTCAACACCAACTGATAGAAAAAGGACCAGTAGCACCAGGATCCTCCATATTCACATGCACACCATCGATCATTTGTATTTGCATCTTTAGGCCCAACCTTGTATTAAGCATAGGTAGGAGATAACTGATTTCATCATACCACAGAAACCATCACACACTGTTGAGAAAATGGATCGAAAAAACATTGAACATATATAGTACTTCCTCATACATTTTGATCTCAAAGTCAGCATCAAGTATCCAAACTCTTAGCCCTCCAATAGATGGAGTTGAAAGAGTGACCAGCAATACCAAAATAATCATCAATCATTTCCCCAGATCTCTTAGCCCTCCACGGATTACGAGTTGAAAGAGAGATGTCAAAGCACAAAGATCTTTCCTCCAGCAGCAACTCGATCTTATATAGCCCTCCAAAATAAAGGAGTTGAAAAAGAGTTTTAGCACCTTGCAACTCAATACTAGTGCTCTGTCCCAATTTAAACAGGTCACAAAATACCAGCAATATATAGCATATGAGTACTCCATATGAGTACTCCATATTGAGGAAGCTGTAATCTACAAACTTACTTTGTTTACCTCTTTACTCACGATCAACAAAGTAGATGACATTATGTATGAATAAATGCCAGGAAATTTTGAGTTTTAAGACAAGCCAGATTCAAAATTTGAATTTGTCCGATTACTTGGATTTGGCTCGCAAATTGAATGTCACATATTCGAAACTAAAGGGTTGGCTAAATGTTTAGATTTTACATTACACATTCATGCTTTTAGGTTACTCGATCATACCGCTTAGCTATTGTGAATACCGGGACAGATTTAATTAAACATATGCATTAGTGGGGGCACACAAATCCTTTTCAATTTTTCTCGTCAAGACGAATTAATGATTCATAAAAGTTGAACGCAAAATTAACAAATGCAAAAGAAGAAAAAATTGAACAAAGACATAACATAAAGACAATGCGGCTTTTTTAGGAAAACTCCCGGTCGTTCCACAAATATTCGAACACATATTGTTGGCTTGCATATGATTAGATTGGATTTCTCCTCTCATTGATGCTTGCCCTCTCCTTCTCGATGTACCCTTTATCGAGTTTTCTAATAAAAATTTTTTTTGCCCACAATTTTTTTTCCCCGAACACATATTAACTTAAAATCGAGTGCCATTACTTAATTTTTATTTAAATTCGAACCATTGTGCCTCTTGAATAGTTCAGGTACATACATATATGTTTTTTTCAATAGCAAAAAAAGAATTTTATTAACCTTTGAAAATAAATTACAAAGATTAAAAGGATCTAAAACACGAAGCATGAAGATTACCATGTATATATACATGGAAATGCAAGGTGTCTCGAGCAAGCCTGCTCACACAGCTCGGATTAATATCTGTAGCTGGGTCCATATATGGTCGTTTTCGTGATTACACGTGAGGATCATTACGAGGTGGAAGATATATATATATATATATATATATATATATATATATATATATATATATATATATATATATAAAACCCAAAAACCTAAACAATAAAACATAGAATAAACTAGATAAACTTGGAAATGGCACGAGGTTAGTGAAGGTTTTTGTTTTAAAAAAGTTCAATCTTGTGCCTTGAATGCCAAGTTTTAGACAAGTTCGTTAATACAAGAAGAAAATTAGATAAACTTCACCTGCCAACGGTATGGGAGAAATTTTTGGGTGCCGGTAGGGAATTGTCCACGCGGTACCCCTTTCGGCAATCCGGACTGTCCAATCGTGTTTCGGACGGTCCACATTTAAGAGAGAAAAAAAAGGAGCGAAAGTGGTGGGGTGAGGGAGGGGAGGGGAGGAGAGAGCTAGAGAGGGATTAAATCCTAACCATCCTAAATACAATTGGATGGTCCGGATCACGAACGAATACCACCACGTGGTACCTGCTCAGCACCCAAAAACTACACAAATGCCAAAAATACTATTAGTAGTAAAATATAGAGACCGTTAGACAGTCCTATATATAGCGTGACTTCCCATATTATTATGGAGTATTAATTTTTTAACGGGACTGGGTCATAAATGGCACACCCATATTAGTATTTTCTTAACTGGACTTGGTCCCACCCAAGAAATCCTTATAACAACTTATCACCTTCCAATAGTATTGACCTTTTGCTAGTAAACTTACCTCATTCTTTCTTAAAATAATACAATTTTTTGCTAGTAAAATAACATATTGGTGACTATATTTGTAACTTTAACTTATTTTTAACAGAAAGGAGTATGTTTGTACAAAATAATATTTGTGTGAAAATTTAGCACTCTTAAAAATAGACTGACAAATATCTGAATAAAGAAAACTTAGAGCAATTTTAGTGAAACACTGTCACGAATTTTTTGGTAAAGTACTAGAAATATATAAAATTATTAACATTATCTTACAAAATCAATTGGGGCCACGGACCCACGTAGGTTCGTTGCACAATTACTTGATCATGTTTTCGAATAATAATTAATGAGATGATGCCGTAGACATTCTGACCTAGGGAAAAAAGTAGAAGTAAATGTAGACATATTTTGCATTTTAGCATAATACACTACGTAGTGAAATGATTTTGGTCAAATGCAGCAGTAAGGGTAAAGTTTTTCGTTTTTTTGTTTATCTTCGTCCGCAAATATAAGCTTTCATCCAAACTACCTTAATCTATTGCACTCTTACGTAATTAGTCCGTTCTCATTATGACATCACAACAGTACCTAATACTAAAATATAGTACATTATTTCTGAATCACAGCTGTGAAGATGAATGGTTTTGCCTGCAAGGCTAGCTTCAGCCCATCAGATTTCTTCTTTGCCGGTCTAGCAATGCCGATGCCCACCAACAATATGCTTGGTTCAACCGTGACTCCAGCCAATGTGATGCAAATTCCTGGTCTCAACACCCTAGGTGTCTCCATGGCCCGCATTGACTTTGGCCCCGGCGGCCTTAACCCGCCGCACACCCACCCACGCGCCACCGAGATTATTTTCGTGCTCTATGGCGAATTGGATGTTGGGTTCATTACCACAGCCAATGTGCTTGTTTCCATGACCATCAAACAGGGTGATGTATTTACTTTCCCTAAGGGTTTGGTTCACTTCCAAATTAATAACGGGAAAGGACCGGCTGCCGCTATCGCTGCGTTCAACAGCCAGAATCCTGGTGTCCAGGCCATTGCCGCCACGTTGTTTGCTGCCACTCCCCCGGTCTCGGACAGTGTGTTGAGTAAGGCTTTCCAGATATCTTATCAGGAGGTTGATGAAATCAAGTCAAAGCTTGGAGGAAAGCGCTAGAGGGTGCTTGCTCTGTGATCTGGGGTGGGTTTGGTGTTGGTTTTCTTATTTTTCTGTTATTGTAGATTGAGATAAGGATTCATGATTTCACGAAAATAAATGGTGGGTCGGAAAGCAAAGCTCTATTGTATTTGAGTCCATTTACCTATGTATTCGGTTTCGCTTCTTGTGTTTACCGAGAAATAAGACGAGTGTTTTAAATGACAGTAGCATCTAAATGCGTATCAATGATATATGGTTGTGTAGCACTGAACTTTGGATTATAATGCCAGTTATTGGCTCAATAAGCCCATTGAACTTTGACATTCGAAGTTTTTTGTTCATCTATCAATACTACTAGTATAAAGCAGGAGTTGTAGTTTACTGTTCATCGTCCATGGCCTCTTTCTCTCTCTTCCTCTCAAAAGTCAAACCCAAGATAGAAATATAGCAAATTTGTGCTATTATTTGCTATAGAAGTAGTGCATCAACAAAAGCATTAATTTGAGTCCGAAGACATATTCCGTTGTAGGTTGATTCTCCTAATCCTTAGTTTACATTATCGCGTGATTCCAAATTGTCATTCAAACATGTTAAAAAGAAACGAATGGAACTAAGATAATTCATGTAACAACTTCTGCCACCCTCGGTGCCTCCCTTTCCAGCAGTGGTGGATCCTGGAATCCAAAACAAGAGGATCATTCGTTAATTGCAACCTTGAAAAGACGTCCGCGCGGCTAATCACAATTATTTAGACATCCATCCGATATCCAAATTATTATTTTTGAAACGGAAAACATATTTTTGAAGAAACTCGATAGTGGGTATATCGAGGGGAAAGGAGGAGAAGAGAATTGAAAGAAGAGCATTGGAGGAAACCAAATGACATGCCATGAGGTCGCCATGCAAAATGCCACAGAAAGCCAACTTCCAACGTGAAGTTGAAAAGCAAAAGGAGAGCAATAACATCAATCACAGCCAAAACGGCAAGATAGAACAGAGCAGGCTGGCCAAAGTAGAAAGCAGTGTGTAAAGAATTAACAAATGATAACAACTCCAATTATAATGTAATAAAATAGTGATCAGAGTCTTAATTGGGACATAGCGCATGCAGGAGCGGAGTAGGTTTGGGGTTGGAGATTAGGTTTTGGTTCATTTTGAACAAAACTTCCTTTTCTTTTCTTTTCTTTTTTAATTATTTTTTTTATTTTTATATCGACAACAAACTTCCTTTGGGAGGCGTTACTGCCACGAGAGGTTATGTTAATACCACGACAGTTGGCATTGTAATCACCGTTATACCCTCAAAGCTCTCTTTCTCAAACTTATCCGTAAAGCTCTCTTGTCAAACTTCTCTTTTACAATTTGGGAAAGACTATAATACACCTTCTTTATTTGGGTGTGTATCATATGCACCCCTTAAAATGTTATAAATTATAGAGAAAATATTACGAATCTTGTTGCTAAAAAGTTATGAATCGCATAAAGGTTACGAGATACACCAAAATATTATGAATCATAATGAAAATGTTACGAATCGTACTGCTGAAAAGTTATGAATTTTAAAACAAAAGTTACGAAACATGCTAAAATGTTATGAATGAACCATAAAATAGGTGCGTATGGTACATCATTTTTAAGAGGTGTGTATTGTAGATTTTCCCAATTTATTTTCCCTTTTCGATTCCTCGACGAGAAAACCGAAACTTGAAGAGTTGAGATCACAGAAATGGGTTTTGCGGCTACAATACCAAATCTGGACCCAACCTCTCCGTGAACGACCGACCTCTCCGCGCACGCCCGATTCCAATTTGACCGCAACCACAGATGTTTGAATCAAGCACCACCACCCTACCCATCACTCTAATTTCTGGATTTTGCTCTAATTTCCTCCATATCTTCTTCTTCCTGCATTATGGAAGAAGAATTTTTCCTTCTTTTCAAAGTAGGATTTGGGTGAAGCAAAGGGATAAGAAGGGTAAAGGTTATCCAAATGGATTATTTAGCAAAAGAAGTCCTTTATATATAGTTAGGCAAGTTTCCTTAAAAAAACCGCTTGATTTTTTTCCTCTTTATTCAAAAGTTATCGCGTTGGGTAATTTTGCGCCAATTTTTGTGTGAAAAAAATTGGGTTTCAGTCATAATTACTTTTTTCTTTTTTGATTTCTCTCGTTGATACGAATCAATAATTTACAAAAATTGAGTGTCTCCTGTTGAGTTTGCTAGCTGTTGTTGTTTGTTCCTGCTTCTCAGGTGCTCTTCTCTAGTTTCTTCAGCAGGGTCTAGTTTTAGTTGTTTTTTTCTTGGGTTTGGTTTTGTTTCTAAGTTGTCTACCTACTTGTTGGTGGAGGTCTTCTCTTTTCCTTGTTGGGTGTTGGTGTGTCGGTGCTTTTTCTTTTTAGGTGTTGGCATGTTGGGATTGTTTCTTTTCTTTTGTTGGCTTCTTGCCAGCGTCTCTTTTGGGTCTCGGGTAGCTCATGTTTGCTCTTGCTCCCTTTAATCTTTGTTTCTTTTTCAGAAATGAATAAAATTTCTTTTGTCGAGCGAAAAAAATAAAATTGACTCAATACTAACAAATGCAAAAAAATTTGAACACAGACAACATAAAGGCAAGGTGGCTTTTTTAGGAAAACTCTCAATTGTTTCACAAATATTCAAAGATATATCATCTTAGAATCGAGTACCATTGCTTAATTTATATTTAAATTTAAACCATGGTGCCTCTTGAGCACTTCAGGTACATACATACATACATACATACATACATACATATATATATATATATATATATATATATATATATATATATATATATACACACACACACACACATGGTAATGAAAGGTTTCTCAAGATACCTATAGATCATTCTATGGTAGTTTACACAATTACGCGTAAGGATTATGAGTTGGTCATAAGATTGCCGCTAAGGAGAATTGAATATTAAATTTTAAGAGAGAGCAAACTCTCAATCTTAAACCAAGCGATCACCTGGCCAACCCTTAAGATTGGGGATTTTGTCACGATATTGTCTAATCAGAGATACAATAAAATAAAGAATAAGAAGACAGATCATATGTTCTAGCACATTGGAAATGGTACAAGGTTAGTGAAGCTTTTTCTTAGAGAAGATAAGTTCAATGACTATATATATCCCCATTTAAATACAATCTTAGACCGGGTCATTCGGGCTTGTGCCTTGAATAACAAGTTTTACAATATGTTTTTAGACAAGCTTGTTAATAGAACAGGAAAATTAGATGAACTTCACCTGCCAACTGTGGAACTTTATATTCATCTCAAAATCAATTGATAATGAGTGGAGAGATTTCAAATATTGTTAAGTGATCACTCATTTCACACTCAAGCAAATGAGACTCTATTTGCTTAACATCTTTTCTCACGTGCAGCCGCGATAGAGGTTTGTTACCGGCCGGTGGCCACTTTTTAGGTCTTATCATCGTGCAATCTTTTTGCCGATCTGTCATCGTGGAATTTGAATTGTGAGTTTTTAAAATATGGGGTGGAATGAGCCTTGATCTGATACTATGTGAAAATTTATATCCATCTTAAATCCAATTAGCAATAAGCAATTAGGACTCTATTTTTTTAACATCCCTTCTTACGTGCAGTCGCGTTTGAGGTCTGTCACGGGTGACCACTATTTGGGTCCTATCATTGTGCAGTCTTTTTGTCGGTTTGTCATTATGGGGTATGAATTGTGAATTTTTAAAATGTGAGGTGGAATAAGTCCCGCTTTGATATCATGTGAAACTTTTTATTCATCATAAATACAATTAGCACTGAGTGAAAAAAATCAAATGTTATTAAGTGATTACCTATTCCACTTTCAAATAATTGAGACTCTATTTTTTTAACACCAACGGTATGGACACAAATGTCAAAATACTAGTAAAATATTGAGATGAGACCTTAGACAATGGGGTGACTTCCCATGTTAGTAATGGAGGGAAAGGGAGTACATTATTTTTTAAACAGGACTGGGTCATAAATGGAATGCTCATATTATTTTTCTAACTCGACTTGGTCCCACCCAAGAAATCCTTACTAATACCTTATCAGTGCTATCACCGTTCGACAGTTTTTGACTTTTTGGTTTTTATTTGAGACTTTTATAAGATACCACGAACACTTTGGTTGTCAATATTAATAGCCTGAAATTTAGGTGTTTTCTGTTTTTAAGGTCTTATATGAGTTTGATTTTTCTTGCCAACAACTCTTTGAACTAGTCACCTTATTTCACGGGTAAGCATGTGATATGACTGTATGAGGGGCTGCAAAGATTAGTTTGACATGCGCGCAAGTTAAGCCGGAAACATTCTATATTACTTAAAAAAAAATGATTTTATGGTACCTGTTTCATGGATATTGCCTTGGGTTCTATCCGCCCCCATATCCAACCACCAAACCCCCCCCCCCCCCCGCTCTCTCCCTATAAATAAGGCACCCATCTTTCTTGTCCCCAGTATCCAAATCCCAACTTCTCTCTCTTGTTATTGCTCCTCTTTTCAAGCTCTCTGATTTTCTTCTCCTTTCCCAAACACAACAACTTTCTCATACTTCTTCCAGCCATGGCTGCTGCTGGAAAACTCTCTGTCTCTGTGGTGGCCATCATGGTCTTCATAGCCACCATTTCCAGCTCTGTTTCCGCAGATCCGGATATGCTTCAAGACGTCTGTGTTGCTGATCTCAATAATGGTATTGAATTTTTTTAAAAACCCGTCACCCTTTTTTGCTCATACTAATTGTTCAACAAGCAATACTACAACCACACCCATTTACATACTTACACTCACACTCACAGATTTACTACGCACGTCTAGTGTGTGTGCAAAAATGCTAGAATCCATGTACACACCCTTGTGAGTATGAGTGTGCAAATGAGTGCGTAAGTGAGTGTGATTATAGAATGGATATTGAAATGAGTTTGGTGAAATGCGGCAATAAGGGTGAAATTATTTCGTTTTTTCTTCGACTGACTAAAATGCTGATGTACGTATTTCTTATCTAGGAAATAAACTGAAAAACATTGGCAATTTAAAATCAGCACTTGGATTCTGAGTGAATCAAACTATGGAATTTGAAATTATAAGAGACTAACATACTAATTATATCGAAAATAGTTGAACTTATAACTAAGTAGCGCTAGTATCGAATATAAACTATGTGTGGGGCTGAAATCTCTGCTAGCTCCACTACAGTTCCGTCGGTTTCCGCTGGTATTATTAGGTTTTATGGTATTCTCTCCTTTTTTCATAAGGAATTAATCTTTGCTGTCAATCTTCGTCCATAAATATATAAGCTTTTGTCCAAACCACCTTAATCTATTTCACTCTTATGTAATTACTCTGTTCTCATTTTGGCATAAAAACAGTACGTAATACTAATAGTACCTTATTTCTGAATCACAGCTGTGAAGATGAATGGTTTTGCCTGCAAGGCAAACTTTAGCCCATCGGATTTCTTCTCTTCCGGTCTGGCAATGCCAATGCCCACCTACAATATGTTGGGTTTCACCGTGACTCCAGCCAATGTGATGCAAATTCCTGGCCTCAACACCCTAGGTGTCTCCATGGCCCGCGCCGACTTTGCCCCCGGCGGCCTGAACCCACCCCACACCCACCCGCGCGCCACCGAGATCATTTTCGTACTCTACGGAGAATTGGATGTAGGGTTCATTACCACAACCAATGTGCTTGTTTCCATGACCATCAAACAGGGTGACGTATTTACTTTCCCCAAGGGTTTGGTTCATTTCCAAATGAATAACGGGAAAGAACCGGCCGCCTTTATTGCTGCGTTCAACAGCCAGAATCCTGGTGTCCAGGCCATTGCTGCCACGTTGTTTGCCGCCATGCCCCCGGTCTCGAACAGTGTGTTGAGTAAGGCTTTCCAGATATCATATCAGGAGGTTGATGAAATCAAGTCAAAGCTTGGAGGAAAGCCCTAGAGGGTGCTTGCTTTGTGATCTGGGGTGGGTGAGATAAGGATTCATGGTTTCATGAAAATAAATTGTGGGTCTGAAAGTAAATCAATATTGTATTTGAGTCCATTTACTTAAGTATTCGGTATCGCTTCTTGTGTTTACCGAAAAATAAGACGAGTGTTTTAAATACCAATAGCATTTTATTTATCGAGAAATAAGACGGACGAGTGTTTTAAATACCAATAGCATAGTATTTACCGAGAAATAAGACAAGTGTTTTAAATGCCAGTAGCATCTTATTTCACCCTTTTCCTTTCACCTTTTGACAGCCGCGTCACTATCTCTCTCATTTCTTCCTCTCTCTTCCTTTCAAAGTCAAACCCAAGATAGAAACATAGCAAATTCCTCCCACCAATTAAAAAAATCAACGACAACCAGTACTTCTGCACACATGGCCTAATTAAGGGGCATTTTGGCTAAATAATTCATTTGAAGTATTTTATTGTCTTTATTGAATTTTTTTTTTCGTATTTGTTAATTTTTTTTTTCAATTTTGTTGAATTATTGGTTCATAATGAAAGGAACATATATAAAGTAGAAAATTATGATCAAGATCCAATTTTGTTAAATAAAAATAAAAATAAGCCAATAAGTAGCTTATTTTCGTTTTCTTTCAAAAAATTTGTACTATGATTTGCTACAGAAGTAGTGCATCAACAAAAGCATTAATTTGAGTCCGAAGACATATTCCATTGTAGGTTGATTCTCCTAATCCTTAGTTTTCGTTATCGCGATTCCAAATTGTCATTCAAACATGTTAAAAAGAAGAGATAGGTCTTTTTCACAGAGGCTTCGTGAGCAACGGAGCGGCGTAATCTCAGCCATCTATTCGCGCAACTAATATCTGAGATTCGTTTTTAATTATGACTAGTCACAATTAACTCTTCCCTGTAAAAGTTTCATTAACATCCGGATCTTCCAAAAACACTATGGACGGTCGCGATTGGGTTCCGTAACTTCTTCTTTCTTGAACAACCGTAAAGAAGATTTTCTGTAAAAAGAAACTAATGGAACTAAGATAATCATTCGATAATCATTAGATAACTAACAACATCTGCCACCCTCGGTATCTCCCTTTCCAGCAGGAGCGAGAATCATTCGATAATCTCAGCCTTGAAAAAACTTCTGCGGCTAAGCACAATTAATTTGGACATCCAATTATAATGATAACAACTCCAATTATAATGGGGATCAAAAAAAAAAAACTCCAATTATAATACTATAACATAGTCAGAGTCTCGGGACATAGAGCATGCAGGAGCGTAGTAGGTTTGGGATTGGAGATAATTAGGTTTTGGTTCATTTTAAAGAAAACTTCTTCTCTTTTTTTAATCAACAACAAAAGTTTATTGATTAGATCTCGACAAAGTGTACATCGAGCAAAACCCCCAAACCAAACCAATGAGAAAGGACTCATTAGAACAGCAGAGGCAAGATAGAGAGAATCCAGCGAAATGCTGAAAACGAAATGAAACAAAGAAAGCTACTACAACATGTATTATTTTAAGCAAAACATTCAAGACAGGCTTTTTTTTTCGTTTTTTTGAAACAGAAAAAATATTATTAAGGATAAACTGGGCAATGAGTACATCGAGGGAAAAGAAGAGGGAAAAAGGAGAGGGGAAAAAAAGAAAGAGGAGAGAGAGAGCGGGGAAAGTGGGAAACTTCCAACAAGAAGTTTAGAAGAGACAAGCTCCAAACTACGGGTACCAAATACAACAAAAACTTCCAGATGGACAACAGTTATCAGCATTTCTTTCGTGTATCATATTTGTGGATAGCCAAAACCAGCAACGCCTCTTTCGACAAAAAGCCCATCAGGATAGATCAAAACACACCCGGCCTCTTCGTTCGACATCATATATTAACAATCCTCAACATCAACTTCAAAATCCTCGGTATCAAGTTATCAACACCAACTGATACATTAGAAAAAGGACCAGTAGCACCAGGATCCTCAATATTCACATGCACACCATCGATCATTTGTATTTGCATCTTTAGGCCCAACCTTGTATTATGCATAGATAGGAGATACCGATTTCATCATACCCCCGAAACCATCACACACTGTTGAGAAAATGGATCGAAAAAACATAGAACATAGTACTTCCTCATACATTTTGATCTCAAAGTCAGCATCAAGTATCCAAACTCTTAGCCCTCCAATAGATGGAGTTGAAAGAGTGACCAGCAATACCAAAATGATCATCAATACCGAGTTTCATTTCCCCAGATTTGTTAGCCCTCGACAGATTAGGAGTTGAAAGAAAGATGTCAAAGCACAAAGATCTTTCCTCAAGTAGCAACTCTTAGCCCTCCGCAGATTTGGAGTTGAAAGAGTTTCTTTTTTTCTTTGGTACGTTAGAAATTCAAATAACTAAAAAAGCAAGGTCCATAGCAGAGTCATAGCGAAGATAAGTTGAAAGAGTTTCAGCACCTTGCAACTCAATACTAGTGCTCTGTCCCAATTAAAACAGGTCCCAAAATACCAGCAATAGCATATGAGCTTTTTCATATGAGTACTCCATATGGAAGGTAATCTACAAACTTACTTTGTTTACCTCTTTATGAGTACTCATATCATATGGAAGGTAATCTGCAAACTTGCTTTGTTTACCTCTTTATGAGTACTCATATCATATGGAAGGTAATCTGCAAACTTGCTTTGTTTACCTCTTTATGAGTACTCATATCATATGGAAGGTAATCTGCAAACTTGCTTTGTTTACCAAGTAGATGACGTTATGTATGAAATAAATGCCAGGAAATTTTGAGTTTTAAGAAAAGCCAGATTCAAATTTTAAATTTGTCCGATTACTTGGATTTGGCTTGCAAATTGAAAGTCACATATTCAAGAATCAAAACTAAAGGGTTGGCTAAATGTTTAGATTTTGCATTACACATTCATGCTTTGAGGTTACTCGTACCAATTAGCTATTGTGAATACCGGGACAGATTTAATTAAACATAGGCATTAGTGGGGGCACACAAATCAAGGCTGTCTTTATTTTTTTCAATTTCTCTCGTCGAGACGAATTAATAATTTACAAAAGTTTAACGCAAAATTAACAAATGCAAAAGAAGAAAAAATTGAACAAAGACATAACATAAAGACGATGCGGCTTTTTTAGGAAAACTCCCGGCCAGTCGTTCCAGAAATATTCGAACACATATTGTTGGCTTGCATATGATTAGATTGGATTTCTCCTCTCATTGATGCTTGCCTTCTCCTTCTTGATGTACCTTTTATCGAGTTTTCTAATAAAAATTTTCCTTTTCGAACACATATTAACTTAAAATCGAGTGCCATTACTTAATTTTTATTTAAATTCGAACCATTGTGCCTCTTGAACAGTTCATGTACATACATATATGTGTTTTTTAACAGCAAAAAAAAAATGAATTTTATTAATCTCTTTAAAAATAAATTACAAAAATTAAAAGAATGCAAAGTACGAAGCATGAAGATTACCATGTATATAAACATAGAAATGCAAGGTGTGTCGAGCAAGCCTGCTTACTCACACCTCGAATTAATATCTATAGCTCAGTCCATAGTCGTTTTCACGATTACACGTGGGGATCATTATGAGGTGGCCAGAGATATATATAACCCAAAAACCTAAACAATAAAACATAGAATAAGAAATGTTTGTAAACATTGGAAATGGCACGAGGTTAGTGAAGGTTTTTGTTTTAAAAAAGTTCGATGACTCTATCCCCATCGAAACACAATCTTAGAGCGGGTCGTACGGGGTTGTGCCTTGAGGGAATGACTTCGGTGTCCCCGGTCATTTTGGGGACACCGTAATTTTTGGCATAACATAACCCTTTCAAGCATAACAAAAATCATTACAAGTATAATAGAACCATAACATGGCATAACCAAGGCATAACCAAAAACCAACCAAGGCATAACCAAAAACCAACCAAGGCATAACCAAACAAGTTATGCCTTGTTATGGTTTTGGTTATGCTTATAATGGTTTTGATTATGCTTGTAATGAATTTGGTTATGCTTATAATGGTTTTGTTATGCCAAAAGTTACAGTGTCCCCAAAATGACCGGGGACACCGAAGTCATTCCCGTTCGTTAATACAACAAGAAAATTAGATAAACTTCACCTGCCATCGGTATGGGAGAAATTTTTGGCTGCTGGTAGGGAATCTTCCACGCGGTACAACTTTCGGCAATTCGGACTGTCCAATCATATTTCGGACGGTCCCCATTTAAGAGAGAAAAAAAAAAGAAGAGTAAGTGGTGGGGTGAGGGGAGGGGAGGGGAGAGAGAGGGATTAAATCCTGACCGTTTAAAATACGATTGGACGGTCCGAATCACTGACGAATGTCACCACGTGGTACCCGCTCGGCACCCAAAAACTACACAAATGTCAAAAATACTATTACTAGTAAAATATAGGGACCCTTAGACAGTCCTATTACTATATATAGCGTGACTTCCGATATTATTATGGAGTATTAATTTTTTAACGGGACTGGGTCATAAATGGCACACCCATATTAGTATTTTTCTTAACTGGACTTGGTCCCACCCAAGAAATCCTTATAACAACTTATCACCTTCCAATAGTATTGCCCTTATGGAAGTTCCATAAGACACTATGACACTTTTTTTTTTATAGGCAACAAGATTTTATTAGTACTCGACAAAGGGTACATCGAGGGCAGACCAAATATGGACCACAGAGGATGAGGTACCATAAGAGGCCTACAAAAGAAAGAAAAGAAGAGGAAAAAAACACATTCAATGGATATTGAATGGGCCCAGAAACAAGATGGCCCAAATAACATCACTTTCAGTCCATTTGAGTAGACAATACCAGCACCTAATCCCTAACCCAGGGGTGCCTTCAATCATTTGAGACTTTCAGCTTCATAATATCTCTACATCAAACCATTTGGAGCAGTCAGCGACATCAGCATAACCTCCAAATCAGGCAAGGCTTCCAAGTCAGTAAAATTCCAGCAATGACATATATGAATCATTGGCAGCCAAAAACTGAGAATCCTAGCCGAAAGATTTCCGGCAAGAGACATGAAATATATCAGCTCAAACATTGAGCTCGTTTCGGAATCAGTAAGACATCATTAGTTGGGATAACATTAGACATGCTCAACTCATCAACATCCAAATGACTCTTAGCCCTCCCAAGCATTGGGAGTTGAAAAGAGAGAGTGGAACACGCCAGGGATCTTTAATGATTTGAGTAATGAAAATACCCAAAACTGAAGCATTCTTCTATCAATACTAGCAGCAGACACTATGACACTTTGGTTGACAACATCAAAGTAATACTGATTGAATTCAGTATACCACAACTTGTAATACCGTATATTTCACATTTTATGGTATTACAGTAAACAGGTAAACAGTATACGATAATTTTTTTTTAAAACGGAAAAAATATTATTGATAAAGAATTTGATAATAGATACATTGAGGGAGGAAGAAGGAGAAAAAATCCTCCCAATCAATGTGTAGTATATGATACATGCTAGTACATATAAAATTTATCAAACATCGTATATGCATGATACTCCCTCAGTTCCTAAATGTTTTGACACTTTCATGCTTTTTATTTTCCCACATAATTTGTTCATTTTAAAAAGTCAAAAGCAAAATATGGTAAACTTTCTATGTTACCCTTTTCTTTTGGGCACAAAATTTCAAATACTATTCAAAGTACACTAGAAGGATAAGATTGGGCACTTGATTTTACACAATTTCTATTATAAAACAGAAGGGTGTGAGGACAAGTTATTGCAACGACTTAGATTTATTTGATCCAAAGACTGTAGTGCATCCTCCCACTTCCCAGTTAAGTGCCCATGGTTTTCACCTAAATCACACAACTGCCATCCCCTTCCAATTGGGATGCGTAGTGCCGTAGGCACGGGGTGGCACTAGTATAATAATATACTCCCTCCGTTCCAAAATCACAGTCCCACTTTCTCTCTCTTATCTCTTTTCAAATCAAAAAATTAACTACTTCCGTGCATAATTTTTCAAATTTTTTCGCACTGTATTAAAGATCTCGATTAGTACTTTAATTTGGTGCGAAAAAATTCAAAAAATTATACACCGAAGTAGTTGCTTTTTTGATTTGAAAAATGGCACGACTTTTCATGGTGGACTCTCAATATGGAACGGAGGGAGTATCTTCCTTAAAAGTTAGAACTTCTAAAAGTGTCAAACATTTAGAGACGGAGGGAGTATAATCTAACAGTCCGGATCCATTCAGGGATTCTTGATTTGGGCTTAAATTCGGACCAACATCTCAGCCGTTGAATTGTGTTTTCAATGATCCGGATATGCTAATATCTGGTTTATGACTGGTTATAATTAACTTTTTTCAGAAAAAGTTTCGTTAAGATGTAGACCATTTAAAACACAATCCAATGGATATGGGAGAAGTCAGGATTTTAATCAAAATCCGGGATACCGGACCTGAGAATTAGTGTATAATCTAATCTGTCATTCATGTCCACCTAAGATTTGACGCGGTCGAGTGAGATCAGTATGAGTATATAGATTTTTGTTTACACCAGACGTTTTCCTTTGAGGAATACTTATTTCCGGCTGCTATTTGCAGCAGATGGTAATCTTTTGACACGTCAGGAAAATCGAAGGACGCGGAGCTCACCCCTACGTGGGAACCTTGGCAAAAAAAAAACCCGTTAAACTCTATATTCGATCCGATTTTATAGAGCAAAAACGTGATTATGATAGTTCTAGAGATAAAATTAAATTATGTCACTTTAGAATAATATAATCAGAATAATAAAATCTACGGACCGGTTTAAACGAATTGAAAATAAGAGCACTTAATTTTTTAACCATCTTTTTTAATATATAAATAGTCTAAAAAAATAAAGTACTTCAATTTTCAATCCCTTTGAACAAGGGCAAAGATCTTATGATTCTGATCATATTATTCTACAGAGACATAATTAAATTTTATCTCATGGGCTTTCATAATTACGTTTCTGCTTTACATGGTATTAAATAAACTCTATTTCTGATCTTATGAATATGACAATTTTCACCCAAAGTTAGGTGCTACAAATTTTGGCACGTCCGGACTCAACCAACCAATGCTTGCAAACGCATCCGTGTGTAAAAAATGAGAGTTTTCAATAACACATTCACGCTCCAAGGTTACTCGTACGGTTTAGCTATTGTGAATTTAGGGATGGATTTAAAAATACCCATTAATTAGTAGGGGCACACAAAATACTACTATTAAACTTACCCCATTCTTTCTTAAAATAATACAATTTTTTGCTAGTAAAATAACATATTGATGACTATATATGTAACTTTAACCTATTTTTAACAGAAAGGAGTATGTTTGTACAAAATAATATTTGTGTGAAAATTTAGCACTCATAAAAGTAGACTGACAAATATCCGAATAAAGAAAACCTAGAGTAATTTTAGTGAAACACTGTCATGATTTTTTTTTGGTATAGTAATAGAAATATATAAAATTATTAACATTATCTTACAAAATCAATTGGGGCCACGGACCCACGTAGATTCGTTGCACAATTACTTGATCATATTTTCGAATAATAATTAATGAGATGATGCCATAGACATTCTCGCCGATGGAAAAAAGCAGAAGTAAATGTTTATTTTATTTTTTTGGTGCAACGAAGTCAATATTTATTTATTTATTTTTTGTTTAATTTTTTTTTTTGGTATTACTTGCTTTCCCAACGAGGGTATCCAAAACTTTGGCCCTGTTTTGGTTACCTACTTTTTACATTTTTATTTTTGCGTTTTGTCTAATTGATTTTTTCTCTTCATTTAAAAAACTTTGCGTTTGGTAGTTTCGCACAAAAATTTTTGTGTGAAAATATTGGGTTTCGGTCATAACTTTTTACTTTTTCGATTCCTGTCGTCGAAACAGATCAATAATGCACAAAAGTGAAACGCAAAATTAACAAATACAAAAGAAATTTGAACAAAGACATAACAAAAAGGCGAGGTGGCTTTTAAAGGAAAACTCCCAGTTGTTCCACAAATATTCGAAGATATATTAATTTAAAATCGATTACCATTGCTTAACGTTCATTGAAATTCGAACCATGGCCCCTCGATCTAGAGCAGTCCAGGTACATGCATAAATGTGTATATACATGGTAACGCAAAGTATCTCGAGCAAGCTTACGCACACCTCGGATTAATACCTATAGCTCATTAATTCCATAGTCGTTTACATGATGACGCGTGAGAATTATGAGGTGGCCGCAAGAGTTGTTAATAAGGAGGGAACATGAAATTTTAAGAGAGAGAAAACTCCCAAATCTGAAGCCAAAGAGAGATGACAAGGT
The DNA here is from genome assembly GCA_014282245.1 of Rhododendron simsii. Lineage (NCBI taxonomy): Eukaryota > Viridiplantae > Streptophyta > Magnoliopsida > Ericales > Ericaceae > Rhododendron > Rhododendron simsii. Next base: position 22,888,158 of record CM024963.1, on the reverse strand, counting down.
CAACCCTTAAAGATTGGGGATTTTGTCATGATAATGTCTAACCAGAGATAAAACCCAATGACCTAAACAATGAAACAAGGTTAGTGAAGACAGATCATATATCCTGGCAAGTTGGAAATGGTACAAGCTAGGTTAGTGAAGGTTTAATTTTCTTCGATAAGTTCAATGACTATGTAGCCCCATTTAAATACAATCTTTGAGCGGGTCATACGGGCTCGCGCGTGCCTTAATTCCCTTAAATAGCAAGTTTTATAGGAGTAATATGTTACAGTACTTTTATTGGGTAATGTAGAGTATTTCGGGCCAGCTCGCATGCACCTTGAAGTAATTCCTATAGTCCCTTCCACAGCCGTTTAACACGCTTAAGCATGAGGTGAGGTGGTCCCAATAGTTGTTGACAAGAAAAAGCGAACCTGAGATCTTAAAATGGAGCAAACACCTAAGTTCCTGGCTAAGACTACTCGACCCAACCCCTTGAGGTTAAAATATTATTATTATTTTTATTATTAGACAAACTTGTTAATGGAAATAAGAAAATCAATTATTATTATTATTATTAGACAAGCTTGTTAATGGAAATAAGAAAATCAAATAAACTTCACCCGTAAGCCAACGGTAGAGACCCTACAGTTCTATAGGGTGACTTCCCATTTTATTATTTTTATACTTCTTTTATAACTGGACTGGGTTATGATAAATGACACACCCATATATAATTTTCCGGAACTGGTCAGGAAGGGTGGAATGATAAATGATTAATATAGTGCACAAATTTTTTTTTATCAAACACCGTGTGTGTGTGTGTGTGTATATATATATATATATATATATAAAATCCAATCTGCTGTTCATATGAACGTAAGATTTGACGCGTGTAGGAGTGAGATCAGTTTGAGAAAATAGATTTTTTGTTGTCACCATATCCACGTGAAATAGAAGTTTTTCTTTTGGTAATCAATTTTCGAGTCTAATTTTGTTCACCCTCACCAAACGAGGTCTTCCTATTTAAGAAATTATCCTTGCATTTCAAGAGGAAGAGACGCGTGGGAAAGAGTCAAAATGGGAACAATTATCCCTCGTATCACTTAATAACATTTGAGATATCTCTACTCATTTTTTTTATCAGTAAAGAAAGATTTTCATATTATTAATAAAAATGATACAAAACAGAAACTTTGTAGCGATACACTAAAGAGCATCATGCACAAACGGTAGTATTTCACTTATCACTGCCAATTGATTTTGAGATGGATATAAAGTTTCCACGTGGTATTAGAACGAGGCCCCACCTCACATTTTAAAAATTTATAATCTACACCCCATGATGACAGATCAACAAAAAAGCTGTACGATGATAGGACCCAAAAAGTGGTCACACGTGACAGATCAATCTCAAAACGCAGCTGCACATGAGGGGAGATGTTGAGGAAAATAGAGTTCCATATTGCTTGAGAGTGAAATGAGTGATCGCTTAATAATATTTGGGACCTCTATACTTATTGTCAATTGAATTTGAGAGCGAAATAAAGTTTCCACAGCATGGGAAAGAGTCGAGATCTAATTCCAAACAGATATCCATTGCATGCTTTTTCAAGGATATAAATCAATTGACAATGGGGCTTCTTATCTATTGAGGACAAAGGGCGAAATCCTCATAATGGAAGAAATCTGTGACTTGAGTTTGGATAATACATGCATCCAGCAACTTTGCCGAAGCGGAGGAATCAACGAGAACTCGAAACAAACCGTTGGATTACAAATAGTTTGGTCATTTTGTTTTGAATATTACTTGTTACAAGAGAAAATGCTAAAGCTTTGGACAATTTTTTCGGATTGCATGTGATTGCGTGAACAAATTTTTTATTTCAAATATCCTATTGATTTATGGGGAGGTGGAATTGTATATGTTCAGAAAACAGATCTCAGACTCTTTCCAACTCGTCTTTTCCTCTCGCAATGCAAAGGATAATCTTCCAAGTAAGAATATACCGAATCAGTTATACTTGCATAATTTGTGTCTTTTAATGTTAATAGCGCTTAAAACTTGATAGGGTCTACAAGTTATAAACAATCAATAGAAAATAAGGATAACGTTTTTTCTCGTCTTGTGAGGGTGAGCAAAATCAAACTCTTAATTTTCTACTCGAAAACAAAACGATAACGGTGCGAAACAGATGTCAGAAGACAATGTCCAAGACAGTTCAAAAATAAAAGAAGACAATGTCCAAGAAAGGACAGAAAATTAGTTTTTACAGTTCTTTGTGGGGACGGGGGCTTATGGGCCCCTCTCTCTCTCTCTCTAACTAGAAGTCATCTCTCTCTGAAGACCTCTGCCTATAAGTAAGGCACCCCACCTTTCTTGTTCCCAGTATCCAAATCCCGACTTTTCTCTCTTGTTATTACTCCTCTAGCTTTTACCAAGCTCTGATTTGCTTAACCTTTTAGAAACACAACACATTCACTACTACAATAATCGTAAAAGATGACAGTTTAAAAGTGTCATTAAACGTGAAAGATGACAGTTTTGAAACTGTCATCTATGGAGCTGTCATTAAAAGTCTAGATTTGTTATGACAATAAAAAACTGTCATTAAACATATAAGATGACAGTTTAAACCTGTCATCTTTGTGATAAAAGATGATAGTCTTAATCTGTCATCTTTAATCGCAAAGATGACGGATTTAAACTGTCATCTTATTTGTTCTCCATTCAAGAAAAAAAAAACCAATTCTCTTTCGAATGCGTGGCCGCCCATGTGGCACCCACGTGCCTCTCGCATGGCCGCCCAGTGGCACTTGTGTGTCGCCTACTTAGCACTTGTGTGGTCAGCAAATATTTGCTTGCCCCAGGACTTGAACTCAAGAACTTCAATTCCTCACGTGCGTGTTACCATTTGAGCTGGCACGCTTATTGTTAACAAAAGACAAACAAAAACATGTATAGTATATTTTCGAAAATTTTAAGATGAGCACTTTTAATGTCAGTTTTGGATGAAACTGTCATCGTAGACATTGAAAATATGAGATGACAGTTTTAAACTATCATCTTATATATTTTTATGACACTTTCTGACTGTCATCTTTTATAATCAACTGCAATGTCAGTTCTAACTAAAACTGTCATTAAAATGGCTTAGTTTCAATGTCGCTTTTAAGGAAAACTGTCATTAAAAGGTTTCCCATATGGGCTTCCGGAAGCGCATGTTTTAATGTCAGTTTTAAGCAAAAACTGACATTAAAGAAAAAGATAATAATGTCACTTTTATTTTAAACCGTCATCTTATATCGCAAAGATGACAGTTTGTAAGATGGACTGTCATCAAAAGTCTACCATCATATTTTCGATGACAGTTTTACAAAAACTGTCGTTGTTTCAATTTTTTGAGTGTCATCTTTTAAGGTTTTTGTAGTAGTGATTTCTGATACACCTTCCAGCCATGGATGCTGCTGCTGGAAAACTCTCAGTGGTGGTCATTATGGTGCTAGTAGTAGTCACCATTTCCAACTCTGTTTCTGCAGATCCAGATATGCTCCAAGACGTTTGTGTTGCTGATCTCAATAATGGTATTTATTTTTTTCTATTATAGCATTAATGCTAAAAACACACCTTAATTTAACACACAACTCCGAACATAGCCGTGTACTTGCACATGGATTTTTAAACAAATCTAACGGTTTCGGGCACATTTGTTTTCTAAATTGTGTTTTAAATGCATATTCCTAGACTTTTGTTGTCAAAAACACGTTTCCTGATATTGCTCGTACTAATGATTCAACAACATTATTGAATTTGTGTGTGTTGAATCCGACCCGATTTTTTTGAATACTACGCACCCATAATTTTCTTCCCTTAAACTACATATAATCCAATGTGGCACAATAAAATAAACTTTGGTTGGATAGTGTGGGACCCACAATTAAATTGGAGATCCACATAAATCAGATTTATGAGGCGTTTATGGGTTCCAGATATGGGACGCTAACATTTCTCTATAGGAAAAAGTATTTGTTGTCGTATATGTTTTTGTATTGTAGCATAATACAGTTTATGATGGAATAATTTTGAAAATAGTTATAAATAATGTGTGTTCGAATAATTATAAATAATGTGTATGCCCGAAACCTGGGTTAGCTCCACTACACTACATTTTCGTCGCTTAGTTACCATTGGTATTATTCTCATTTTGACATAACAACAGCACCTAATAGCATACTACCTTATTGCTAATTTATAGTTGTGAAGATGAATAGTTTTGCCTGCAAGGCAAGCTTTAGCGCATCAGATTTTTTCTTTGCCGGTCTAGCAATGCCAAAGCCTGCCAACAATATGTTGGGTTCAACCGTGACTCCAGCCAATGTGATGCAAATTCCTGGCCTCAACACCCTAGGTGTCTCCATGGCTCGCGTCGACTTTGGCCCCGGAGGCCTTAACCCTCCCCACACCCACTCACGCGCCACCGAGATATTGTTCGTTCTCTATGGAGAATTGGATGTTGGGTTTATTACCACAGCCAATGTGCTTGTTTCCATGACCATCAAACAGGGTGACATATTTACTTTCCCTAAGGGTTTGGTTCACTTCCAAATTAATAATGGAAGTGGACCGGCTGCCGCTATTGCTGCGTTCGATAGCCAAAATCCCGGTGTCCAGGCCATTGCCACCACGTTGTTTGCCGCCATGCCCCCTGTATCGGATAGTGTGTTGAGTAAGGCTTTCCAGATATCAAATCAGGAGGTTGATGCAATCAAGTCAAAATTTGCAGGATATCCGTAGAAGGTGCTTTGTGATCTGGAGTGGATATGTTGTTGGTTTTCTTGTTTTTCTTTTTGTTGTTGATTGAAAAAGGATTCATGAGTTTGAAAAAAAGAAATAGTGGGTCAGAAAGTGAATCGATGTAGTATTTGGGTCCATTTACCCATGTATTCACTTTCATTTCTTTTGTTTACCAAAAAATAAGACGAATGTTTTAAATAATAGTAGTATTTGAATACATATCAATGATAGTAGTGCATCACCCCACTCTGTATTTCACAATAAGCCACTTGAATTTTGACATTAGATGTTTTCTGTGCATGTCCCTATCGTTATTGACTTGGAAATGGCCGGATATTAATGTCAACTTCATTTTCGTTTTTTGATCTCACACTGAGCAAGTTGCAAACATTCCCCAGCCTTCATCCATGTCTCATGGAATCGGGTAGTATCGGTGTGAGTATGTTTTCAGGTATTAGATTTGTCTGCATATTGTTTCGTGAGAGTTTCATAGAATATACAGACACAATAATATTATATCTCTCTAAATGTTTCCGCTACAATGGTGCTCACAAGATAGTCAGAAATGTTGTCCATGATATGAGGTTTTTTTTTTTTTTACTGTAAATTCATTTTTATTAATCTTTAAAAACAAATTACAAAGATTAAATATATGAGACATCAAAATAGAGCAAGAGTGAACCCAGAAAAGATCACTCCCGCACTCGGATAATCATATGTGGTTTTAATACAACTAATTCCTATGTACAGACTCGCCCCCTATCTCAAACCCTGCTACAATTGTTGAGTACTTTGTCACCACTCACCAGCATTTATGAAAATTGCCATTATCCGTCCATATACCTTTACCCAAATAAACAATATGTAAGTAGTCACTCCTACATAATTACCTCGATCCCCTCCTAAAATGTCCAGGCACCACCTAGGACTATATCTCCATACCCCTCCAAAACGCTATCGAACAGGCCGTACGTTAGTAAAAATTGTGAAAAACCTGGATTGTAGCATAACATTGCTCCAAAATTTCTCTATTTTCAGGGCTAGATCGAAAATCAACTTGGATGACACTTATAAGGAATCAAATCCTACTAATTTTGATGCTTGCAGTAGGTGGAATAATTAATTTGTACTAATTAATTAAGATCTCTGCTACAAAATTAAGTAGTAATTAATCAACAAAGCGTCAATCTGATTAATCCGAAGACACATTCCATTAATTTTAGGTTTATTCTACTAATCCTTGGTAACACTTTTGAATATCCCACTCTGTGACATGCATGCTAATTGATCGATTCCAAACTCTGATTCAAACATTAAGAAGAAACGAAAGGAAATGCTAGAATAATTCATGTCACAAAGTAGCTCCTCCCGCCCTCCCTTTCTGGCAGTGGTGTATCCAGGAACCAAAACAAGTGGGTCATTTGTTAATAGCATCCTTGAAAAAATTCCTGCGACTAACCAAAATTATTTGACCGTCTACTACTGCACCTAAATATTTAACCTGGATCGTATGGTTTGCTTTGTTTGGATTTTGTTTTGAAAAAAATTACTCAACTCAAAAAATACTCATCACCTCTACTTTCAATCATTTTTTTTTCAATCATTACTCACCTCTATCTCCAATTATTATTCTCATTTCTCTCGCTCTCTCTCTCTCTCTCTCTCTCTCTCTCTCTCTCTCTCCAATCATTACTTCCACTTTCAATCATTACTCTCATTTCTCTCTTTACTCAAAACCCTACGAAATTTCTCGAAAACTCATCCAAACATAGCATTAGCTACTGTGAATTCAGGGACGGATTTAAAAATATGCATTAATTAGTGAGGCCACACAAAGTACTACTCCCTCCATTTCAAAATGAGTGACATTTTTGGGATTCCGTGACATTTTAAAATACTTATAACGTTCAATTTATGAAGTTTTATGTAATTCTAAAAATTTTGTTTAATAGAACTCATTAAAATCTATCAAACAATATCCATATTGCATATTTTTTAACACTCATATCGAAAAATATAAGCAATTGAAAATGACATGCTTTCTTAAAAAAGTCACTCATTTTGAAACGAAGGGAGTATTAAAACTTACCCCATTCTTTCTTAAAATGATACAATTTTTTGCAGGTAAAATATCATATTGGTGACTATATATGTAACTTTTACCTTATAATTAACAGAAACACATATGTTCGTACAAAATAATTGTTTGAAGATTTAGCACTCTAAAAAAATGAATTGACAAATATCTGAATAAAGAAAATTTAGAGTAATTTTAGTGATACAAGCTCATAAAGTTTTTGGTATAGTAAAAATATATAAAATTATTAGCTCCATTTACAAAATCGATTGGGGGCCACGCCCCACAGGACCCACATAGGTTTGTCCCACAATTACTTGATCATATTTTCAAATATTGATTGGGATGATGCCCTTGGCATCCTCACCGAGGAAAAAGAGTCGAGTTTTTTTTTTTTTGATAGGCAACAAAGTTTTATTAAGAAACTTGACAAGGGTACATCAAATTGGGGGAGGGGAAGGGGAATCTAACAAAAAGTTGGAAGAAACACCGATTGGGACAAAACCGAAAACACCTTATGAACCTCAAAATGTCCAGATTAAATAATAAAGTTTGAAACCCAAAAGGCCAAAAACCCAGATTTACAATACAGCCCAACACCAAGGTCTGGTACAAAAGGACCATACAAAACCTTAACACCCCAAAACTCAGACAGCTCCAGAACGCCGCCACGCCTGCCGCCGCCACAACCACACACCCAGACCACGACCCAACCACCTACACCGCCGCGACACCCACGAGCCACCGGATCCCACAAGAGGCCGCCAAGAAACCGACGATTCGGCCCTCACAAACGGCTGAAAAAGAGTCTGAGTTTAAATCAAAAAGTCAAATTTCAATCAAATACCAAAACAAAGTAGAAGTCAATGTTTATTTTTTTCCTTTTTTTTGGTGTAACGAAGTCAATGCTTTTTTTTAAAATTTAAAATTTTAATTTTTTTTGGTGCAACAAAGTCAATGTTTATTGGTGCAACGTTACGCTCTCTCTTCTCTCTCTAAGTTCTTAAGATAGGGTCCACCTCCCCCTCTCTATCTCGCACCGCCTTCTCTCCTCTCTTCTTCCTCCCCTCTCTATCCCTGGTTGGTCTTTTCCCGTTTCCCGTCGGATTCGTTTGCGGCTCTGTTAGTGGCTGGTTCTCCCCCGTCCATCTCTGCGTCGTCTGAGATTTGTTGGTAGTGGTATTGTTGCTGTTCGAAGGGTTGCTGATGGTGGTTTGCCACAACGGCTAGTAGTGTTGTCGGCGTCTGATGGTGGTGATCATTTGAGGTCGGATCTATACGGTCGATGGTCGGATTTGCGACGAGCGGTGGTGGTGGTCTGATCTACAGCAATTGGTGGTTATGGCTATGGATGACAATTATTGTGGTGTGATGGTGGTATTTTGGTTCTACCAGGGTTAGGTTTTTAGAGGTTTTTTCTGGTTTAATTTTATGCTGTTTTGGTTGTCTCTCCCCTTCAAGGGTCTTCCTCACCTTTAGCGGGTGTCATTGTTTTAGCGTGTTTTTTTTCAATGTGTGTTAGTTTGATCCTGTGAGATGTAGTGATTGGTGTGGTGTTGCACTGCTGCCTTTTGATAGGGTTTGCGGTGTAGGTCTCGCACTTTGGGGCTTATTTGCCTGTTTAGCTCTTCTCTCATTTGTCCAAGAAAGGCACCCTTGGATGTAATCTCAAATATCAATGGAATTTCTAACCTTTTGGCAAAAAAAAATAAAAGAAAGAAAGAAGGTCAATGTTTATTACTACTTGATTTCCCAACGAGGGAATCCAAAACTTTGTCTAATCGATTGTTTATATGTAGTCAGGCTAAGTTTCCTTAAATCACTTGATTTTTTTTTCTCTTTATTTAAAATATTTCGCGTTTGGTAGTTTTGCAACAAATGTTAATTTTTGTGAAAAAATTGGGTTTCGGTCGTGACTTTTTACTTTTTTGATTCTTCTTGTCAAGACGAATCAACAATTAACAAAAATTTAATGCAAAATCAACAAATGCAAAATAAATAAATAAATATACAAAGACACAACATAAAGGCGTGGTGGGTTAATTTTTTAGGAAAACTCCCAGACGTTCCACAAATATTCGAAGATTTATTAACTAAAAATCAACCAATGCTTAATTTTTTATTTAAGTTCAAAGCGTGGTGCCTCTTGAGCAGTCCAATACATGGTAATACAAAGTGTCTCGATCGAACTTGAACACACCTCGGATTAATATCTATAGCTCATTCTATAGTCCTTTACACGATTATGCATCAGGATTGTGAGGTAGCCACAAGAATTGTTGATAAGGAGAATAAAATATGAAAATATTAAGAGAGAGCAAACTCCCAAATCTGAAGCCAAAAAAGATCGCTGGGCCAACCCTAAGATCTGAGATATTTTTGTCACTATACTATCTAATTAACCAGAGATATACCCAAAAACCTGAACAATTAATTAAACATAGAATAATTAGAAGACAGATCATATATCCTAGCAAGTTGGAAATGGTACAAGGTTAGCGAAGGTTTAGTTTTCTTAGACAAGTTCAATGACTATATATAGTAGTACAATCTTTGAGCGGGTCGTACGGGCTCGAGCCTTGAATACGGGTAATACGGGCTCGTGCCTTGAATAGAAAGTTTTTTAGTAATATAATCAAAAGTCAATTGTCTTGAATAGAAAGTATTTTAGTTGCTCCGTGAGGATGGTAGCGGTCCAATTTTTTGTTGGCAGTTCTTGCTTTTTCTACTCTATAAGTGTGTGCTTATTGAGTGATCTCTCGATGTATCTCTTTCGAGTCAATAAATTCTTCGTTTTGCCAAGCAAAAAAAAAAAAGTCAATTGTTTTTAAAGTTAATAATATTTGTGCAAAAGATGGCTTACAATAGTATAATTAAACTTACAAACATCCTTAAAAATAATCAAATTTTAGACTTTGAATAACAAAAACTAGCAACTTTTTTCAATAATCAAAATTTATCAACTCCACATCACATAAGTTAACTAGTTCAAAAATTTGTATACACGCTTGTTTCAATTGGTATTTTCTTCTTATCTTCTTCGCGTACTCTATATCTTCTTCACTTCACTTGATCTCAAACTATTTCTCTTTCTTTCCCTCCAAAAGTGAAGCTCATATCTCTCGATCATCTTCAATTCAACTCATCGTCGCCGTATTAAGGTATTTCACTATTATTTCCAATTTTTATTTTTCTCCCCAAAAAAAAAAAATTATAATCGGAGGAAAGGAAGTCACCGATTTTTTCTCCCAAAATTAAGGGGGAGAATCGATATATTTTTGCTCAAAAAAACATAAATGGACGAAAGTAAATGACAGAAAACAGAGAGAGAGAGAGAGAGAGAGAGAGAGAGAGAGAGAGAGAGAGAGAGTGTGTATGTGAAATTGTTATGGAACCCTTATTTTAGTTATGGATTAGAAGTGACCATTGTGAACCTCAACATTGTTAAGCTTAACAACCTCTTAAATGAATAATAAAAAGCCAATGTGTAAACTTTTAGTTATCCATTTTTAATTATATCACTGTGGATCTTGTTAATGGAAACAAGGAATTGAGACCCTTAGACAGTGCTATAGGACTGGGTCATCGTATTTTTCTATAAAAATTGTGTATTGTCCATGAGAACTGGCTATTAAAACCGATTCTAGCTCCTCCCTCGCTCCCTTTTGGCAGTGGTGATCCAGGAATCCAAAACAAGTGGTCATTTGTTAATTGCAACCTTGAAAAAATTTCTGTGAGTTACCAAAATTATTTGACCGTCTACTACTAGACCTAAATAAATTTTTTTGGCTAAGCAACACATAAATAAATATTAGTATGTAATTTTAAGAAAAACGAAGATAGAAGCAAAATGGAAAGAAATTGAAGAGCAGAAAGCTAATTGACTTCATTATAATTTCAAAGAATTACAAAAAATTGAAGCTATGAGAATATATGTCCACTTTTATCTCAAAATATTGATGCCTTGTGATATCGGGACGAGTTAAATGATGATTGGTAATATTTTGATTCTTGCTGATATCTGTTTGCTGGGAATCTCACATGATCTAAACGGGGCTGTTTGAATAAAACTGAAAACTGAAAGCTGAAAAATTAAGTACTGGAAACTGAAAGTTGAAAATTTTAAGCTGAAAAGCTGTTTAATAAAATATATTAAAGTACGAATTAAAAAAATGATGAATTAATTTTATTCCAATTCTTTCTTATTTTACTAACAGTCACAATATACTTCTGGTAACAGTAAGGAGTGGTGGTGGTGAAGTAGTGGTGGTGGTGGTGTAGTGGTGGAGGTGGTGATGGTGGTGTAGTGGAGGTGGAAGAGTGGTGGTCGGAGTGGTGGTGTAGTGCTAGTAGTGGTCGTGGTGGAGGAGTGGTGATAGGCCCGTAAATGTTCACAGTAGCGCCCCTTAATTTATCATTGTTAAGTCTATTTATTTTATTACTTAGCGTTTTAATGTTTGATTTTTGTATTGTAGGTATTTGGGCAATTTGATACAGAAAGTGCGAAATTGGAAGCCGAAATTTAGCTCTTGTCATGAGCATGTGTACGGAGGAAAAGGAGTAATATTGCAAGTCAATGGCCAAAGAATTAGACTTGGACTTCTATTAAGTGGGCCAAGAATAGTAATTGGACCAAATGAAATTGGCCCACTAATATTTGTTTCGGGAAACAAATTAAAAGCAGCAATTGGGAACGACTACGAAGGGACTATAAAATGAAAAGAAAACCTACGCACAAAAGGGGGGTCTTCTGGCGGAAAGGAAAAGCTGCGCACGAAGCGGCAGCGGTACGACAGGAGTTCTGGTCTTTACTTGGCAGCTTAGATTTTGTTCTTCCATTCATAGTTATTGTTTTCCTTTAAGTTTTTGGAGTTTTGTTCAATTATTCATCTTTCAATAATTCGTATTAATTTTTGTTCTTCGTTGAAGTTGTTCGTTGATACTTGCTTATTAATTTATTTCTTTTGCTTGTTTCGTATTCGGAAGCATGTTTCAAATTAAGATTTCTTTGTTTCTTGTTCAATGAATAGTGAGTAGTCGTATAGGTAGGGTCGTGTGGTGATTAGTACACCGTGGCCAGTCCGGGCACTGCTCTTATTTTCAAATAATGAAAAAGATAATTTTAGATTGGAACATACTTCCCGCGGGGACGAACCCGGGCATCGTCGGAGCCCATGTGAACGGGAAATGAGGGTCCAAAACTCATTCTTCGCTGCGCATGGGTATACGGCGACCATAGGGTCTTGCATCTTGCAGGTATCTTTCAATTTAAAATTAAACGCTTTCAAGAATTCCAAGCAGAGCAAGTTAATCCGGACTAATTACAAGTGCTATGAACTCTACGACCGTACTCTTTTAATTATCTGAAAAAAGTACAATCATTTCATTAGGTTTTAGTTAATCTCTCAATCAAAACGACAAGGGGTAGCTACCTAAGAGTCAATTTCAATAAATAACAACCCGAGTTTTTAGTCAGCACACATCACCGTCTCTGTGGATTCGACTCCGGACTTACAGGATATTGTGCTACATCGGTCTCAGCCCTACGCTTGGGGCAACCCATTATTTTAGGATTAGGAATCGGTCAAGCATTTTGGCGCCGTTGCCGGGGATGGTAACGTGTGTTAAGAATTCGGGTAGTTACTTTTTATTTTATTTTATTTTTTTTAGTTTCGTTAGTTACTTCGAGTTAACATAGGTAGAGTTTAGCAATCCTCCATTGTAGGAAAGCAATCACCTCTCGCGAGTAACCGTGGAGGATCAAGTGTCTTTTAGTGGTGAGTCGTTTGATATTGGTGGTTTATTCGTTGATCTAATAATTGAACCACCGATGGCAGAAGTGCAAAAGTCGATGCGTGAGCTCATGCATCCTGAGAGGACCACTCCTCTCGGACCAACAGTTCTACTGATCGAGACGGTGGAGGCACGTAATGCCTTCACCATAAAGCTTGGCACGCATAATGCCCTTCCCCTTTTCTACGGGAAGGAGAATGAAAATCCGTATGACCATGTCCGCTATTTCGAGCAATTGGTGTGCACCATTGCCACCACTAATTAGAATTATAGATTAAGGAAAACTCTTGATAATAAAAGAGACCTTGATGGACTAGGTGTCTTTTAATAATTATCTCTGAGGCCCTCTTCTCTCCTCTATAAAGGTAGAATACCCACCCCTTATTCCTACGGTTTTTTCATCAATTAAAGTACTGGGGTATTCTAGAAAAGTAGAGACAGAGAGAAGAAGGTGAGCCAAGAATTAAGGTGTTTCTAATTAAGGGGTTTGTTCTCTCTAACCACGATGGCCAATAAAGGTACGCTATTTATTGTTCTTGAGATGTATTGAATTCAAGATCCTGTTATATCTGTTTTTCCGCATAATAGTTTTAATACAGATATAGATTTACAGTGACTTCCCATTTTATTATTTTTATACTTCTTTTATAACTGGACTGGGTTATGATAAATGACACACCCATATATAATTTTCCGGAACTGGTCAGGAAGGGTGGAATGATAAATGATTAATATAGTGCACAAATTTTTTTTATCAAACACCGTGTGTGTGTGTATATATATATATATATATATATATATATATATATATATATAAAATCCAATCTGCTGTTCATATGAACGTAAGATTTGACGCGTGTAGGAGTGAGATCAGTTTGAGAAAATAGATTTTTTGTTGTCACCATATCCACGTGAAATAGAAGTTTTTCTTTTGGTAATCAATTTTCGAGTCTAATTTTGTTCACCCTCACCAAACGAGGTCTTCCTATTTAAGAAATTATCCTTGCATTTCAAGAGGAAGAGACGCGTGGGAAAGAGTCAAAATGGGAACAATTATCCCTTGTATCACTTAATAACATTTGAGATATCTCTACTCATTTTTTTTATCAGTAAAGAAAGATTTTCATATTATTAATAAAAATGATACAAAACAGAAACTTTGTAGCGATACACTAAAGAGCATCATGCACAAACGGTAATATTTCACTTATCACTGCCAATTGATTTTGAGATGGATATAAAGTTTCCACGTGGTATTAGAACGAGGCCCCACCTCACATTTTAAAAATTTATAATCTACACCCCATGATGACAGATCAACAAAAAAGCTGTACGATGATAGGACCCAAAAAGTGGCCACACGTGACAGATCAATCTCAAAACGCAGCTGCACATGAGGGGAGATGTTGAGGAAAATAGAGTTCCATATTGCTTGAGAGTGGAATGAGTGATCGCTTAATAATATTTGGGACCTCTATACTTATTGTCAATTGAATTTGAGAGCGAAATAAAGTTTCCACAGCATGGGAAAGAGTCGAGATCTAATTCCAAACAGATATCCATTGCATGCTTTTTCAAGGATATAAATCAATTGACAATGGGGCTTCTTATCTATTGAGGACAAAGGGCGAAATCCTCATAATGGAAGAAATCTGTGACTTGAGTTTGGATAATACATGCATCCAGCAACTTTGCCGAAGCGGAGGAATCAACGAGAACTCGAAACAAACCGTTGGATTACAAATAGTTTGGTCATTTTGTTTTGAATATTACTTGTTACAAGAGAAAATGCTAAAGCTTTGGACAATTTTTTCGGATTGCATGTGATTGCGTGAACAAATTTTTTATTTCAAATATCCTATTGATTTATGGGGAGGTGGAATTGTATATGTTCAGAAAACAGATCTCAGACTCTTTCCAACTCGTCTTTTCCTCTCGCAATGCAAAGGATAATCTTCCAAGTAAGAATATACCGAATCAGTTATACTTGCATAATTTGTGGCTTTTAATGTTAATAGCGCTTAAAACTTGATAGGGTCTACAAGTTATAAACAATCAATAGAAAATAAGGGTAACGTTTTTTCTCGTCTTGTGAGGGTGAGCAAAATCAAACTCTTAATTTTCTACTCGAAAACAAAACGATAACGGTGCGAAACAGATGTCAGAAGACAATGTCCAAGACAGTTCAAAAATAAAAGAAGACAATGTCCAAGAAAGGACAGAAAATTAGTTTTTACAGTTCTTTGTGGGGACGGGGGCTTATGGGCCCCTCTCTCTCTCTCTCTAACTAGAAGTCATCTCTCTCTGAAGACCTCTGCCTATAAGTAAGGCACCCCACCTTTCTTGTTCCCAGTATCCAAATCCCGACTTTTCTCTCTTGTTATTACTCCTCTAGCTTTTACCAAGCTCTGATTTGCTTAACCTTTTAGAAACACAACACATTTCTGATACACCTTCCAGCCATGGATGCTGCTGCTGGAAAACTCTCAGTGGTGGTCATTATGGTGCTAGTAGTAGTCACCATTTCCAACTCTGTTTCTGCAGATCCAGATATGCTCCAAGACGTTTGTGTTGCTGATCTCAATAATGGTATTTATTTTTTTCCATTATAGCATTAATGCTAAAAACACACCTTAATTTAACACACAACTCCGAACATAGCCGTGTACTTGCACATGGATTTTTAAACAAATCTAACGGTTTCGGGCACATTTGTTTTCTAAATTGTGTTTTAAATGCATATTCCTAGACTTTTGTTGTCAAAAACACGTTTCCTGATATTGCTCATACTAATGATTCAACAACATTATTGAATTTGTGTGTGTTGAATCCGACCCGATTTTTTTGAATACTACGCACCCATAATTTTCTTCCCTTAAACTACATATAATCCAATGTGGCACAAGAAAATAAACTTTGGTTGGATAGTGTGGGACCCACAATTAAATTGGAGATCCACATAAATCAGATTTATGAGGCGTTTATGGGTTCCAGATATGGGACGCTAACATTTCTCTATAGGAAAAAGTATTTGTTGTCGTATATGTTTTTGTATTGTAGCATAATACACTTTATGATGGAATAATTTTGAAAATAGTTATAAATAATGTGTGTTCGAATAATTATAAATAATGTGTATGCCCGAAACCTGGGTTAGCTCCACTACACTACATTTTCGTCGCTTAATTACCATTGGGCATTGGTATTATTCTCATTTTGACATAACAACAGCACCTAATAGCATACTACCTTATTGCTAATTTATAGTTGTGAAGATGAATGGTTTTGCCTGCAAGGCAAGCTTTAGCGCATCAGATTTTTTCTTTGCCGGTCTAGCAATGCCAAAGCCTGCCAACAATATGTTGGGTTCAACCGTGACTCCAGCCAATGTGATGCAAATTCCTGGCCTCAACACCCTAGGTGTCTCCATGGCTCGCGTCGACTTTGGCCCCGGAGGCCTTAACCCTCCCCACACCCACCCACGCGCCACCGAGATATTGTTCGTTCTCTATGGAGAATTGGATGTTGGGTTTATTACCACAGCCAATGTGCTTGTTTCCATGACCATCAAACAGGGTGACATATTTACTTTCCCTAAGGGTTTGGTTCACTTCCAAATTAATAATGGAAGTGGACCGGCTGCCGCTATTGCTGCGTTCGACAGCCAAAACCCCGGTGTCCAGGCCATTGCCACCACGTTGTTTGCCGCCATGCCCCCGGTATCGGATAGTGTGTTGAGTAAGGCTTTCCAGATATCAAATCAGGAGGTTGATGCAATCAAGTCAAAATTTGCAGGATATCCGTAGAAGGTGCTTTGTGATCTGGGGTGGATATCTTGTTGGTTGTCTTGTTTTTCTTTTTGTTGTTGATTGAAAAAGGATTCATGTGTTTAAAAAAAAGAAATAGTGGGTCAGAAAGTGAATCGATGTAGTATTTGGGTCCATTTACCCATGTATTCACTTTCATTTCTTTTGTTTACCAAAAAATAAGACGAATGTTTTAAATAATAGTAGTATTTGAATACATATCAATGATAGTTGTGCATCACCCCACTCTGTATTTCACAATAAGCCCCTTGAATTTTGACATTAGAAGTTTTCTGTGCATGCCCCTATCGTTATTGACTTGGAAATGGCCGGATATTAATGTCAACTTCATTTTCGTTTTTTGATCTCACACTGAGCAAGTTGCAAACATTCCCCAGCCTTCATCCATGTCTCATGGAATCGGGTAGTATCGGTGTGAGTATGTTTTTAGGTATCAGATTTGTCTGCATGTTGTTTCGTGAGAGTTTCACAGAATATACAGACACAATAATATTATATCTCTCTAAATGTTTCGGATACAATGGTGCTCACAAGATAGTCAGAAATGTTGTCCATGATATGAGGTTTTTTTTTTACTGTAAATTCATTTTTATTAATCTTTATAAACAAATTACAAAGATTAAATATATGAGGCATCAAAACAGAGAAAGAGTGAACCCAGAAAAGATCATTCCCTCACTCGGATAATCATATGTGGTTTTGATACATAGATATGTGGTAATACAACTAATTCCTATGTACAGACTCGCCCCCTATCTCAAACCCTGCTACAATTGTTGAGTACTTTGTCACCACTCACCAGTATTTATGATAATTGCCATTATCCGTCCATATACCCTTACCCAAATAAACAATATGTAAGTAGTCACTCCTCCATAATTACCTCGATCCCCTCCTAAAATGTCCAGGCACCACGTAGGACTATATCTCCATACCCCTCCAAAATGCTATCGAACGGGCTGATCCTATGGTCGCCGTATACCCTTGCGCAGCGGAGAATAAGTTTTGAACCCCTATTCCCCCGTTCACATGGGCTCCGACAATGCCCGGATTCGTCCGCGGGAAGTATTTTTCCAATCAAAAATCGTCTTTACATTGTTTGAAAATAGAAGCAGTGCCCGAACTGGCCACGGTGTGTTAATCACCCCGCGACCTTACCTAAACGACTACTCCCTAATCATTATGCATGAAACAAAAGAAATTCTAACTTGAAACAT
Organism: Rhododendron simsii; assembly: GCA_014282245.1. NCBI lineage: Eukaryota > Viridiplantae > Streptophyta > Magnoliopsida > Ericales > Ericaceae > Rhododendron > Rhododendron simsii. Next base: position 22,870,470 of record CM024963.1, on the reverse strand, counting down.
ACTTCTATTGAGCGAGATAAAAATAAACAGAAAAATATCAACTAATCAAAACAAACGAATAACTTTTATAAAGAACAGAAATTAAAATTAGTTACCAGAATGCGAGTAATTGAACAAAACTTGAAATAACTTGAAAGGAACAAAACTTGGAAGAAAATTACTATCGTACGTCTACTGCCTCCGTCGCTCGACCCAAGCGGCTGTCTTTTTCCTCCGTTCCAATTTCCCCTTTATTTTTTTTTTTTATCAAAAGCTGTCGCTGATAACATTGCCCTGTTCCTTATATAGGGTAATAGGCTTTAATTACACAAAGCTCCCTCGGGTTATGTATAACAACAACTCACAAACTCAACTTTAAAGCACTTTGCACTTTTAACCCCAAACATCTTTAAAATCTTCTTTTTATCCAAAGTCTCGGACAACGGGTTCGAGCAACCTATAAACATAAAAACACATAATAAAAATCAGTTAACAAATATAAAGGACTAATAAATGTAGATTGGAGGGCCAAAATATATATATTTTGACACTTATCACCTGCCACCGCCACAACCACATACCCAGACCACGACCCAACCACCCACACCGCCGCGACACCCACGAGCCACCAGATCCCACAAGAGGCCCCCAAGAAATCGACGATTCGGCCCTCACAAACGGCTGGAAAAGAGTCAAGTTTAAATCAAAAGGTCAAATTTCAATCAAATACCAAAACAAAGTAGAAGTCAATGTTTATTTTTTTCCTTTTTTTGGTGTAACGAAGTCAATGCTTTTTTTTTAAATTTAAAATTTTAATTTTTTTTGGTGCAACAAAGTCAATGTTTATTGGTGCAACGTTACACTCTCTCTTCTCTCTACTTTCTCTCTCTAACTTCTTAAGATAGGGTCCACCTCCCCCTCTCTATCTCGCACTGCCTTCTCTCCTCTCTTCTTCCTCCCCTCCCTCTCCCTGGTTGGTCTTTTCCCGTTTCCCGTCGGATTCGTCTGTGGCTCTGTTAGCGGCTGGTTCTCCCCCGTCCATCTCTGTGCCGTCCGAGATTTGTTGGTAGTGGTATTGTTGTTGTTCAAAGGGTTGCTGATGGTGGTTTGCCACAACAGCTAGTAGTGTTGCCGGCGTCTGAAGGTGGTGATCATTTGAGGTCGGATCTATACGGTCAGTGGTCGGATTTGCGACGAGCGGTGGTGGTGGTCTGATCTACAGCAATTGGTGGTTATGGCTGTGGATGACAATTATTGTGGTGTGATGGTGGTATTTTGGTTCTACCAGGTTTAGGTTTTTAGAGGTTTTTCTGGTTAATTTTATGCTGTTTTGGTTGTCTCTCCCCTTCAAGGGTCTTCCTCACCTTTCGCGGGTGTCATTGTTTTAGCGTGTTTTTTTTCAATGTGTGTTAGTTTGGTTCTGTGAGATGTAGTGATTGGTGTGGTGTTGCACTGCTGCTCTTTGATAGGGTTTGCGGTGTAGGTCTCGCACTTTGGGGCTTATTTGCCTGTTTAGCTCTTCTCTTGCAGCTCATTTGTCCAAGAAAGGCACCATTGGATGTAATCTCTCAAATATCAATGGAATTTCTAACCTTTTGGCAAAAAAAAAAAAGGAAAGAAAGAAAGTCAATGTTTATTACTACTTGATTTCCCAACGAGGGAATCCAAAACTTTGTCTAATCGATTGTTTATATGTTGTCAGGCTAAGTTTCCTTAAAAATGTCACTTGATTTTTTTTTCTCTTTATTTAAAATATTTAGCGTTTCGTAGTTTTGCAATAAATGTTAATTTGTGTGAAAAAATTGGGTTTCGGTCGTAACTTTTTACTTTTTGGATTCTTCTTGTCAAGACGAATCAGCAATTAACAAAAATTTAACGCAAAATCAACAAATGCAAAAAAAATAAATAAATAAACAAAGACACAACATAAAGGCGTGGTGGGTTAATTTTTTAGGAAAACTCCCAGACGGTCCACAAATATTCGAAGATTTATTAACTAAAAATAGACCAATGCTAAATTTTTTATTTAAGTTCAAACCGTGGTGCCTCTTGAGCAATCCAATACATGGTAATACAAGGTGTCTCGAGCAAACTTGAACACACCTCGGATTAATATCTATAGCTCATTCTATAGTCCTTTACACGATTATGCATCAGGGTTGTGAGGTAGCCACAAGAATTGTTGATAAGGAGAATAAAATATGAAAATATTAAGAGAGAGCAAACTCCCAAATCTGAAGCCAAAAAAGATCGCCGGGCCAACCCTAAGATCTGGGATATTTTTGTCACTATACTATCTAATTAACCAGAGATATACCCAAAAACCTGAACAATTAATTAAACATAGAATTAATTAAACATAGAATAATTAGAAGACAGATCATATATCCTAGCAAGTTGGAAAGGGTACAAGGTTAGTGAAGGTTTAGTTTTCTTAGACAAGTTCAATGACTATATATAGTAGTACAATCTTTGTGCGGGTCCTAAGGGCTCGGGCCTTGAATACGGGTACTACGGGCTTGTGCCTTGAATAGAAAGTTTTTTTAGTAATATAATCAAAAGTCAATTGTTTTTAAAGTTAATAATATTTGTGCAAAAGATGGCTTACAATAGTATAATTAAACGTAGAAACATCCTTAAAAATAATCAAATTTTAGACTTTGAATAACCAAAACTAGCAACTTTTTCAATAATCAAAATTTATCAACTCCACATCACATAAGTTAACTAGTTGAAAATTTTGTATACACGCTTGTTGCAATTGGTATTTTCTTCTTATCTTCTTCGCCTATTCTATATCTTCTTCACTTCACTCAATCTCAAACTATTTCTCTTTCTTTCCCTCCAAAAGTGAAGCTCATATCTCTTAATCATCTTCAATTCAACTCATCATCGCCGTATTAAGGTATTTCACTATTATTTCCCATTTTTATTTTTCTCCCCCCAAAAAAAATTATAATCGGAGGAAAGGAAGTCACCGATTTTTTCCCCCAAAATTGAGGGAGAGAATCGATATATTTTTGCTCAAAAAAACATAAATGGAGGAAAGTAAATGACAAAAAACAGAGGGAGAGAGAGAGAGAGAGAGAGAGAGAGAGAGAGAGAGAGAGTGTGTGTGTGTGTGTGTGTGAAATTGTTGTGGAACTCTTATTTTGGTTATGGACTAGAAGTGACCATTGTGAACCTCAACATTGTTAAGCTTAGCAATCTATTCAATGAATAATAAAAAGCCGATGTGTAAAATTTGAGTTATCCATTTTTAATTATATCACTGTGGATCTTGTTAATGGAAACAAGGAATTGAGACCCTTAGACAGTCCTATAGGACTGGGTCATCGTATTTTCTATGAAAATTATGTATTGTCCATGAGAATTGTAACGCCCCGATTTTCGGAAATAAAATCGGAGGTATTAAATATTGATTTCTAAAAATTTAGTAATTTAAATACAAAATCCAAACTGGATAATTCTTCCTAAAGATTCGTCTATTACAAACCATTAAAGAAATACTGAAAATAGTCTTCGTAGTAATAATCTAAACAAAATAACAGAGCTGTCTTCTAGGATTGATACGGATTCCAGGCGTATACTGGCTCAGTCTCCAACTCCGGATTCGTCTCTAGGTAATATCGCCCTCCCTCAGGGTCCTGAGTCTTCCACTGATTTTCTGCAAAATCTGACACGGATGCCAGACAATCCGTGCCTGAGTGAAAAAGTTCACCCCGAAATATAATCCAACCCAATCACCCCTCCTTACATTACAACTAGCAGGTAACGATTTATCATCAATGCATACAAGTACAACACTCATAAATCTATTCATTATCGATCGATAGCTTAACAACGAGGAAAATCTATTCCTGCCCAGACCATAACTAGGGTTTGCCTGTCTTAATCACCATATCAAAATCACCACGGAACTCCCACAAGTTCTATCATCACAAAACATCGCTGGACCATCTGCCAGGTTTTATCAAAACATCACTGGGCTTACTTTGCCAGGTTTTATCATCAGAAAATATCACCGGACCACCGCCAGGTTTTACTGTCACAAAATATCGCTGGACCTCTGCCAGGTTTTATCATCGGAAAATATCTCTGGCCCTATCCGCCAGGTTTTATCAAAACATCACTGGGCTTACTTTGCCAGGTTTTATCATCAGAAAACTTCACTGACTAACCGTCAGGTTTTATCCTCGTAAAACATCACTGACCAACCGTCAGGTTTTATCAAAACATCACTGGGCTTACTTTGCCAGGTTTTATCATCAGAAAACATCACTGACCAACCGTCAGGTTTTATCATCGTAAAACATCACTGACCAACCGTCAGGTTTTATCAAAATATCACTGGGCTTACTTTGCCAGGTTTTATCATCACTGGACTCCCGCCAGTTTCCATTCATTACTGGGCTTACTTTGCCAGTTTCAACTCAATACATCCAACTCATCGCATCTCAACATCCTACCTGCAGGCAGATCTAAAAATAAACTTTCTAATTTATCCATTACTTAGCACTGTCTAAGCGAACTCTATTTGCAAACCACCCCTCGTCTCTAGATTCCAATCTAACATATCAATCACAAATTGGAGCAGTATACAAATAATCACAATGATAATTGGAATAAATAATAAGCGTAGAAATCACATAACTTTTTATGAATGGGCCGTTGCCCTTAATCTTGCATGTCCAATAAATTAATAATAATGCAAGAAACTTTATCTGATAAAAGTTTTTATAAAAAGCATAAATCTAGGTTTGTATAAATTTTATTTAAGAAATTAGATTGATTAAAAACTAATTAAATTAGGTAAAAATGTTAGAATAATTATCATGACCTTAATAAGAGTCCTAAAGGTCTATGCAACATGTTTGAATGTCAAAAGTTGGGTCCGAAAGGTCTCGGGATTATTTTTAAATGCATGCGTTAAATAAAGTGGCCGAAAGGGAAGTAATTAAACAATAAATAATTTAAATAAAAAAAATATGTTGAGAATGACATGGTTTCATCTTTGGAACCTAAGGAGTCTAAATAAAATTATCCGAGCATTAATAATAAAGTTTATACGATCGTAAAGTAATTTTGAATGGAATTACTTTAAAAATAATAATAAATAGTGAATTAAATAAAAAAAATATTTAATTTGACAAGTTATTGTATTTGAGATGTAAGAAGTCTAAAAAAAATAGTTGGAGCGTTAAAACGTTGGTTGAAGGGTCGTAACTAATTTTCGTTTGTAAACGTTGATCGATAACTAATAAATAATTTAATAAATAGATAATTAAATAAAAAAAAATATGACTTTAACAAGTTATGATCTTTGAGGTGTGAAAAGTCTAGGAAAAATAGTTCGGGGGTCGAAAATCACGTTTAGAAGGTCGCAAAATCGATTCGAAGCAAAATAGTCCAAACCGCAAGGTTTGACCCGTTGACCTTGCGGTGGAGTAGCCCAGCCGCAACCTTGCGTCTGGTTCTTGCGGCCCGCACCTTGCGGCCGCAAGGTTGCGTCCAGTTTCGTTTTTTTCGTCTTTTCGTCTCGGTTTTGATGCATGGGTTCGTTCGGGCTATTGGGTTACGCATAAAAACATCAAATATACTTAGAGGGAGGGTTGGGAGAGATTATACTACCTCAAATCGGATCAAATTGATTTTCGATCAAAACTTGAAAATTTGGGAAGAAAGCTTCGGGTTCTTCGATCGAGGAACTTTGGGGCCGAATTGGATGCTGTTTTACGAAGCTAGGGATTGTAGAAAGGGTCTGGAATAATCGAATTGGATTACGGTCGAGTCTTGATCGCAAACCCACTTTTCTCTCTCTTTCTTTCTCTCTCTAGAACTCCATAGATTGGAGCTCCGATACCTCCTGTTTTTCTCTCTTTTCTGGACTAGAGGGGCGTGATAAGTATTCTAATAAACCCTAGGGTCGGATTAATGGGCATATATAAGGGAATTTTGAGAGTTTCGGTTAGAATTGGATTGAAAGAAGTTGTATCCTATTGGGTTTCGGAATGGACGAATTATAAGACGATAATATAGTCAGGGAGATGAATTAGAGACCGAGTAGGAGAGCGAGAGATGGTGGGATTTATATGCATGCAATTTAAATAATCAAAAGTAGGATAATTAAGGCTAAATCAATTTATTGCATATAAGTATTAGATAATTATGATTAAAATAATTTTATTATTACTAATAATATACTTTAAATGATATTAATAATATTATTAATAATATTAACTCTATTTTTTAAAAAAAAAAAATAGGGTCAAAAATCCGGGTTGTTACAAGAATTGGCTATTAAAATCGTATATTTTCTATAAGAACTATATATTTTTTATGAGAACTGTGTATTTTAGTGTGTGGTAAGACTATGTGAACTGTATACTTTTTAGTTCACATAGCCAGTTCTCATAACTAGTTCATAAAGCTAGTTCTCTATGAGAATTGGTAGTTCACATAGCCAGTTCCCATAACTCAGTTCACATAGCTAGTTCTCTATGAGAACTGAGCAGTTCTCATAAAACTGATTTATAGAATTGATTTTGAGACTTGGCAGTTCTTATAGCCAGTCCGAAATAATATGATTCAGGAATTGATTTTAAAAAATACAGCTCTTATAGCCTCAGTTCTCATAGCTATACTTTAGGGATATTTTTGTCCAAAATGATATGTTACTCGGCCATGTGAATTGGTGGGGATATTTTTGTCCGAAATATTTTGTTACCTGACTATGAGAATTGGCAGTTCTCATAGCCAGTTTACATAGCCAATGGTATTTTTGTCAGAAATAATATGGGTCAGGAGTTGATTCTAAAAATATAAATTTTACTAAAAATGGACTTCTACACAAAAAGTTAAGAAAAATGGCAAAATAGTAAAATGCATGAAAAGTAAAAATTAAAAAAAAAAGACTGAAATAGAGAAGGAATATTTTTGTCAGGACTAAATTAAGTACGATCCTATTTTTTGGGGTTGGCATCTAAACTCCCCTAAACAAAACTTAGAGTAATTTTAGTGATAAAGAAAACTTAGAGTAATTTTAGTGAAACACTGTCATGATTTTTTTTGGTATAGTACTAGAAATATATAAAATTATTAAAATTATCTTACAAAAACAATTGGGGACACGGACCAACGTAGGTTCGTTGCACAATTACTTGATCATATTTTCGAATAATAATTAATGAGATGATGCCATAGACATTCTCACCGAGGGAAAAAAGTAGAAGTCAATGTTTATTTTATTTTTTGGTGCAACGAAGTCAATATTTATTTATTTTTTTTTTGGTGCAACGAAGTCAATGTTCAATTTTTTTTGGTACTACTTGCTTTCCCAACGAGGGCATCCAAAACTTTGGCCCTGTTTTGGTTACCTACTTTTTACATTTTTATTTTTGTGTTTGTCTAATTGATTTTTTCTCTTCATTTAAAAAACTTTGTGTTTGGTAGTTTTGCGCAAAAATTTTTGTGTGAAATAATTGGGTTTCAGTCGTAACTTTTTACTTTTTTGATTTCTGTCATCGAGACGAATCAATAATGCACAAAAGTTTAAAGCAAAATTAACAAATACAAAAGAAATTTGAACAAAGACATAACAAAAAGGCGAGGTGGCTTTTAACGGAAAACTCCCAGTTGTTGCACAAATATTCGAAGATATATTATTTAAAATCGATTACCATTGCTTAACGTTTATTTAAATTCGAACTATGGCCCCTCTAGAGCAGTCCAGGTACATGCATATATGTGTATATACATGGTAACGCAAAGAATCTCGAGCAAGTTTACGCACACCTCGGATTAATACCTTTAGCTCATTAATTCCATAGTCGTTTATACGATTATGCGTGAGGATTATGAGGTGGCCAAGAGAGTTGTTGATAAGGAGAATTGAACATGAAATTTAAAAATATGAATTAATTAGTAGGGGCACACAAAATACTACTATTAAACTTACCCCATTCTTTCTTAAAATAATATAATTTTTTGCTAGTAAAATAACATATTGATGACTATATATGTAACTTTGAGCAGGTCGTACGGGCTTGTGCCTTGAATTCCAAGTTTTAGACAAGTTCGTTAATACAACAAGAAAATTAGATAAACTTCACCTGCCAACGGTATGGGAGAAATTTTTGGGTGCCGGTAGGGAATTGTCCACGCGGTACCCCTTTCAACAATCCGGACCGTCCAATCGTATTTCGGACGGTTCCCATTTAAGAGAGAAAAAAAAAAGGAGAGAAAGTGGTGGGGTGAGGGGAGGGGAGGGGAGAGAGAGGGATTAAATCCCGACAGTCCAAAATACGATTGGATGGTCCGGATCATGGACAGATACCGCCACGTGGTACGTGCTCGGCACCCAAAAACTACACAAATGTCAAAAATATTATTAGTAGTAAAATATAGGGACCCTTAGACAGTCCTATTGAACATTTTTCTGTATTTTTTTAAGACCCGAGGTGGGCCCTACAAAAATGATAGTGGATGGTGTAGTGATTTGATGTAGTGTACTTAGACTTATTGTACTATATATAGCGTGACTTCCGATATTATTATGGAGTATTAATTTTTTAACGGGACTGGGTCATAAATGGCACACCCATATTAGTATTTTTCTTAACTGGACTTGGTCCCACCCAAGAAATCCTTATAACAACTTATCACCTTCCAATAGTATTGACCTTTGGTTTTTATTTAAGACTTCCATAAGACACTTTGGTTGACAACATCAAAGTAATACTGATTGAATTCAGTATATCACAACTTGTAATACCGTATATTTCACATGTTATGGTATTACAGTAAACAGGTAAACAGTATATGAAATTTTTTTTTTTTGAAACGGCAAAAATTTTATTGATAAAGAATTTGATAATAGATACATTGAGGGAGGAAGAAGGAGAAAAAATCCTCCCAATCAATGTGTAGTATATGATACATTTTAGTACATATAACATGTATCAAACATCGTATATGCATGTGATCCTGTTTGATATATTATAATCTAACAGTCCGGATCCAGTCAAGGATTCTTGATTTGGGGTTAAATTCGGACAAACATCTCAGCAGTTGAATTGTGTTTTCAATGGTCCGGATATGCTAATATATGGTTTATGATCTGTCATAATTAACTTTTTTCAGAAAAAGTTTCATTAAGACATGGACCATTAAAAACACAATTTAATGACTATGGAAGAAGTCCGGACTTTAATCAAAATCTGGGATACCGGACCTGAGAATTAGTGTATAATCTAATCCGTCATTCATATCCACGTAAGATTTGATGCGGTCGAGTGAGATCAGTATGAGTATATAGATTTTTTGTTTACACCATCACGTGAAATAGACGTTTTTTTTTTAGGAATACTTATTCCGGCTGGGCCGGAAATAAGCTATTTGCAGCAGGTGGTAATCTTTTGACACGTCAGGAAAATCAAGGGACGCGGGGCTCGCCCCTACGTGGGAGCCTTTGGCAAAAAAAAAAACAGTTAAACTCTATTTCCGATCCAATTTTATGGAGTAAAAACGTGATTATGATAGCTCTAGAGATAAAATTAAATTATGTCACTTTAGAATAATATAATTAGAATAACAAGATCTACGGACTGGTTCAAACGAATTGAAAATAAGAGCACCTAATTTTTTAATCATATTTTTTAATATATAAATAGTCTAAAAAAATTCAGTACTCCAATTTTCAATCCGTTTGAACAAGGGCGAAGATCTTACGATTCTAATCATATTCTTCTAAAGAGCCATAATTAAATTTTATCTCATGGCCTCTTATAATCACGTTTCTGTTTCACATGGTCTTAAATAAACTCTATTTCCGATCCTATGAATATGGCAATCTTCATCCAAAGTTAGGCACTATAAGTTTTGGCACGTCTGCACTCAACCAACCAACGCTTGCAAACGCATCCGCACCTTGCATGGCGTACGTGTGTCAAAAACGAGGGTTTTTAATAACACATTCACACTCCAAGGTTACTCGTACGGTTTTGCTATTGCGAATTTAATTAGGGATGGATTTAATAATACGCATTAATTAGTAGGGGCACACAAAATACTACTATTAAACATACCCCATTCTTTCTTAAAATAATGCAATTTTTTGCTTGTAAAACAACATATTGGTAACTATATATGTAACTGTAACTTATTTTTAACAGAAAGGAGTATGTTTGTAGACCACTCGGTCCAACCCCTTGAGGTTAAAATATTATTATTATTATTATTTTTTGTTCGGCAAAACGAAACTTTTATAACACTTGAAAGGATACATCGAGCAGGCTCGAACGAAGAAGGATTACACAGATACTAGTTCAAACAAGAAAAACGAGACAGCTAAAACAATACCCTCCAACAGAAAGTTGGATGGCAAACAGCTCACCACTCAAACAAGTTACAGTTTCATCAATCTGACTCCATCCAAAAAAATCCTAAAGTTCTCAACCAAATACACCTTTATGTTGAATTTTGCCTTTACCCACATTGCGACTCTAATTTTAATCAAATCACCTACTTCCCCAGCACTTGTAGTTGCGTTATTGAAGACATAAGCATTTCGTACCAGCCACAAAGACCACAAGGTTGCGAAGAACGTGGCATCCCACAAATGTTTTTCCCACTTCCTGAATTTGTTGTGACCCCACCAATTAAAATGGTCTTCCACAGAGACAGGGCAAACCCATCTCATATGCCACAAATCCATAATACGCGACCAAACATCCCAAGAAAATTGGCAATGCAAAAATAGGTGCTGAGATGTTTCCAAGTGTAACGAGCAAAATGGGCAGAGTATAGATTGACCCTCGGAAATCAAATTTCTACCCAATAGCTCAGCTCTAGTGGCCACCTTGGATTGAATAGCCATCCAAGCGAAAATTTCCACGTTTGGGGGACAAACATTTTTCCAGAGATTTTTCAATACCGGACTTCTTGAGGACCCATCATTCTCCCACTGATTATACACTGATTTTACCGAGAAGTGATTGTCCGAAGACCATTTCCAACTAACGGAATCTCGCATGGCCGAATAATAATAATAATACTATTACTATTATTATTATTATCATTATTAGACAAGTTTGTTAATGAAAATAAGAAAATCAAATAAACTTCACCTGTATGCCAACGGAGACCCTACAGTTCTATAGGCCCTATAGGGTGACTTCCCATAATATTATTTTTATACTTCTTCTTTTTATGATTATTTTAATATACTTCTTCTTTTTTAACTGGACTGGGTCATTATAAATGACACACCCATATTTAATTTTCCGGAACTGGTCAGTAGGGTGGAATGATAAATGATTATTATAGTCCACAAATTTTTTTATCAAATACCGTGTTCATGATTTTGTTTATATATATATATATATATATATATATATATATATATATATATATATATATATATATATCGGGGCAGTTCAATGGACAACTATTTAGACACCTAAAAAAACACCTCAAATCTCAATCACATATATAGTTCCCGATCAAATTTTTATGATCCGAACCGTTCAATCTGTGCAGAATATGATTTTAGGGTGTCCGCGAGAAATTAGCAAAAAAAAAATGACCGGAAAGTGCTTGTTTTAAGCAGTTTTTAATTGAACCGTTCATTAAATCTAAGCTAAAAGCTGCTTGGAAACTTTAAGGTGTTTTTTTAAGTGTCTAAATAGTTGTCCATTGAACCGCCCCGTATATATATATATATATATATATATATATATAAAATCCAATCTGCTGTTCATATGAACGTAAGATTTGACGCGTGTTCGAGTGAGATCAGGTTGAGAAAAAAGATTTTTTATTGTCACCATATCCACGTGAAATAGATGTTTTTCTTTTGGTAATCACTTTTCGAGTCTAATTTTGTTCACCCTCACCAAACGAGGTCTTCCTATTTAAGAAATTATCCCCTGCATTTCAAGAGGAAGAGAAGCGTGGGAAAGAGTACAAATGGGAACAATTATCCCTTGTATCACTTAATAACATTTGAGACATCTCTACTCATTTTTTTTTATCAGCAAAGAAAGATTTTCATATTATTAATAAAAATGACATAAAACAAAAACTTTGTAATGATACACCAAAGAGCATTATGCACAAACGGTAATACCTTACTTATCACTGTCAATTGATTTTGATATGGATGTAATTAAAGTTTCCACATAGTATCAGAACGAGGCTCATTCCACCTCACATTTTAAAAATTCATAATCCGCACCCCATAACGACTGATCAACAAAGAAGCTGCACGATGATAGGACCCAAAAACTGGTCACATGTAACAGATCTCAAAACGCAGCAGCACATGAGGGGGATATTGAGAAAAATAGAGTTCCACATTGCCTGTGAGTGGAAAGAGTGATCGCTAAATAACATTTGAGACCTCTCCACTTATTGTCAATTGAATTTGAGAGCGATATAAAGTTTGCACAGCGTGTGAAAGAGTCAAGATCAATAAAACTCCATTTTTCGCCATTCAAAAAAAAAAAAAAAGAGTCGAGATCCAATTCCAAACAGATATCCATTGCATGCTTTTTCAAGGATATAAATCAATTGACAGTGGGGCTTCTTTGTAGAGGATAAATCCGATTGCATGTGATTGCTTGAACAAATTTTTTATTTCAAATATCCTATTGATTTATGGGGAGGTGGAATTGTATATGTTCAGAAAATAGATCTCAGACTCTTTCAAACTCGTTTTTTCCTCTTGCAGTCCAAAGTATAATTTTCCAAATAAGAATATACCGAATCAGCTATACTAGCATAATTTTGTGGCTATTTAATGTTAATAGTGCTTAAAATTTGATAGGGTCTACAAGTTATAAACAATCAATAAAAAATAAGGGTAAGGTTTTTTCCCGTTAGGTGAGGGTGAGCAAAATCAGACTCTTAATTTTATACTCGAAAACAAAACCATAACGGTGAGAAACAGATGTCAGAAGACAATGTCCAAGACAATTCAAAAAAAAAAAAAAAAAACGAAGACAATGTCCAAGAAAGGACAGAAATATGTTTTTACAGTTCTTTGTGGGGGCGGGGGCTTTTGGGCCTCTCTCTCTCTCTCTCTCTCTCTCTCTCTAAGTAACTAGAAGACGTCTCTCTCTGAAGACCTCTGCCTATAAGTAAGGCACCCCACCTTTCTTGTTCCCAGTATCCAAATCCCGACTTTTCTCTCTTGTTATTACTCCTCTAGCTTTTACCAAGCTCTGATTTGCTTAACCTTTTAGAAACACAACACATTTCTGATACACCTTCCAGCCATGGATGCTGCTGCTGGAAAACTCTCAGTGGTGGTCATTATGGTGCTAGTAATAGCCACCATTTCCAACTCTGTTTCTGCAGATCCGGATATGCTCCAAGACGTTTGTGTTGCTGATCTCAATAATGGTATTTATTTTTTCCATTATAGCATTAATGCAACAAACACACCTTAATTTAACACACAACTCCGGACTTAGCGGTATACTTGCACATGAATTTTTAAACATATCTAACGGTTTCGGGCACATTTGTTTTCTAAATTGTGTTTTAAATGTATATTCCTAGACTTTTGTTGTCAAAAACAAGTTTCCTGATTTTGGTCGTACTAATGATTCAACAACATTATTGAATTTGTGTGTCTTTGTGAATAGTGTGTTGAATCCGACCCGATTTTTTTGAATACTACGCACCCATAATTTTCTTCTCTTAAACTACATATAATCCAATGTGGCACAAGAAAATAAACTTTTGTTGGATAGTGTGGGACCCACAATTAATTTGGAGATCCACATAAATTAGATTTATGAGGCGTTTATGGGTTCCAGATATGCGACGCTAACATTTCTCTATAGGAAAAAGTATTTGTTGTAGTATATGTTTTTGTATTGTAGCATAATACACTTTATGATGGAATAATTTTGAAAATAGTTAAAATTATAACAAGGTACTAGTAACGAATAATTATAAATAATGTGTGTGCCCGAAACTTCTGTTAGCTCCACTACACTACATTTTCGTCGCATAATTACCATTGGTGTTATTCTCATTTTGACATAACAATAGCACCTAATAGCATACTACGTTATTGCTAATTTGTAGTTGTGAAGATGAATGGTTTTGCCTGCAAGGCAAACTTCAGCGCATCAGATTTCTTCTTTGCCGGTCTAGCAATGCCAAAACCTGCGAACAATCTACTGGGTTCAACCGTGACTCCAGCCAATGTGATGCAAATTCCCGGCCTCAACACCCTAGGTGTCTCCATGGCTCGCGTCGACTTTGGCCCCGGCGGCATTAACCCTCCCCACACCCACCCACGCGCCACCGAGATATTGTTTGTTCTCTACGGAGAATTGGATGTTGGGTTCATTACCACAGCCAATGTGCTTGTTTCCATGACCATCAAACAGGGTGACATATTTACTTTCCCTAAGGGTTTGGTTCACTTCCAAATTAATAATGGAAATGGACCGGCTGCCGCTATTGCTGCGTTCAACAGCCAAAACCCCGGTGTACAGGCTATTGCCGCCACGTTATTTGCCTCCATGCCCCCGGTATCGGATATTGTGTTGAGTAAAGCTTTCCAGATATCAAATCAGGAGGTTGATGCAATCAAGTCAAAACTTGCAGGATACCCGTAGAAGGTGCTTTGTGATCTGGGGTGGATATGTTGTTGGTTTTCTTGTTTTTGTTGTTGATTGAAAAAGGATTCATGCGTTTAAAAAAATAAATAGCGGGTCGGAAAGTGAATCGGTGTAGTATTTGATTCCATTTACCTATGTATTCACTTTCATTTCTTTTGTTTACTGAAAATAAGACGAATGTTTTAAATAATAATAGTATCTGAATACATTTCAATGATAGTAGTGTATCACCCCACTTTGTATTTCACAATAAGCCACTTAAATTTTGACATTAGAAGTTTCTGTGCATGTCCCTATCGTTATTGACTTGGAAATGGCCGGATATTAATGTCAACTTCATTTTCGTTTTTTGATCTCACACTGAGCAAGTTGCAAACATTCCCCAGCTTTAAAGGCGAGGTGGGTTAATTTTTTAGGAAAACGCCTAGACGTTCCACAAATATTCGGAGATTTATTAACTTAAAATCGACCATTGCTTAATTTTTTATTTGAGTTCGAACCATGGCGCCTCTTGAGCAGTCCAATACATGGTAATACAAGGTGTCTCGAGCAAACTTGAACACACCTCGGATTAATATCTATAGCTCATTCTATAGTCCTTCACACGATTATGCGTTAGGATTGTGAGGTAGCCACAAGAATTGTTGATAAGGAGAATAAAATATGAAAATATTAAGATAGAGCAAACTCCCAAATCTGAAGCCAAAAAAGATCGCCGGGCCAATCGTAAGATCTGGAATATTTTTGTCACTATACTGTCTACTTAACCAGAGATACACCCAAAAACCTGAACAATTAAACATAGAATAATTAGAAGACAGATCATATATCCTAGCAAGTTGGAAATGGTACAAGGTTAGTGAAGGTTTAGTTTTCTTAGACAAGTTCAATGACTATATATAGTAGTACAATCTTTGAGCGGGTCCTACGGGCTGGGGCCTTGAATACGGGTACTATGGGCTCGTGCCTTGAATTGAAAGTTTTTTAGTAATATAATCAAAAGTCAATTGTTTTTAAAGTTAATAATATTTGTGCAAAAGATGGCTTACAATAGTATAATTGAACTTAGAAACATCCTTGAAAATAATCAAATTTTAGACTTTGAATAACCAAAACTAGCAACTTTTTTCAATAATCAAAATTTATCAACTCCACATCACATAAGTTAACTAGTTAAAAAATTTGTATACACGCTTGTTTCAATTGGTATTTTCTTGTTATCTTCTTCGCCTACTCTATATCTTCTTCACTTCACTCAATCTCATACTATTTCTCTTTTTTTTCCTCTAAAAGTGAAGCTCATATCTGTCGATCATCTTTAATTCAACTCATCGTCGCCGTTTTAAGGTATTTCATTATTATTTTCCATTTTTTTCTCCCAAAAAAAAAATCATAATAGGAGCAAAGGAAGCCACTGATTTATTCCCCCAAAATTAAGGGAGAGAATCGATATAGTTTTGCTCAAAAAAACATAAATGGAGGAAAGTAAATGACAGTAAGCAGAGAGAGAGAGAGAGAGAGAGAGAGAGAGTGTGTGTGAAATTGTTAGAGAGAGAGAGAGAGAGAGAGAGAGAGAGAGAGAGAGAGAGAGAGAGAGAGAGAGAGAGAGTGTGTGTGTGTGTGTGTGAAATTGTTAGAAACCCTCTTAAATGAATAATCAAAAGCCGATGTGTAAACTTTTAGTTATCCATTTTTGATTATATCACTGTGGATCTTGTTAATGGATACATGGAATTGAGACCCTTAGACAGTCCTATAGGACTGGGTCATCGTATTTTTCTATGAGAATTGTGTATTGTCCATGAGAACTGTCTATTAAAACTGTATATTTTCTATGAGAACTATATATTTTTTATGAGAACTGTGTATTTTAGTGTGTGGTAAGACTATGTGAACTGTATACTTTTTAGTTCATATAGCCAGTTCTCATAACCAGTTCATAAAGCTAGTTCTCTATGAGAACAATTACTTCTCATAGCCAATTCTTATAGAACTAACTATGAAAACTGATAGTTCTCATAGAACTGACTATGAGAGTTGACAGTTCACATAGCTAGTTCTCATAACTCAGTCCACATAGCTAGTTCTCTATAAGAACTGAGCAATTCTTTAAAACTGACTTTGAGACTTGGCAGTTCTCATAGACTGTTCACACAGCTAAGGGTATTTTTGTCCGAAATAATATGATTGAGGAATTGATTTTAAAAAATATAGCTCTTATAGCCTCAGTTCTCATAGCCATAGTTCAAGGGTATTTTTGTCCAAAATGATATGTTAACTCGGCCATGTGAATTGGCGGGGATATTTTTGTCCGAAATATTTTGTTAACTGACTATGAGAATTGACAGTTCTCATAACCAGTTCACATAGCCAAGGGTATTTTTGTCAGAAATAATATGGGTCAGGAGTTGATTCTAAAAATATAAATTTTACTAACAATGGACTTCTACACAAAAAGTTAAGAAAAATGGACAAAATAGTAAAAATGTATGAAAAGTAAAAAACAAAAGACTGAAATAAAGAAGGAATATTTTTGTCAGGACTAAATTAAGTCCAAAACTATATTTTGGGGTTGGCATCTAAATTCCCCTAAAGAAAACCTAGAGTAATTTTAGTGAAACACTGTCATGATTTTTTTTGTATAGTACTAGAAATATGTAAAATTATTAACATTATCTTACAAAAACAATTGGGGCCACCGCCACGGACCCACGTAGGTTCGTTGCACAATTACTTGATCATATTTTCGAATAATAATTAATGAGATGATGCCATAGACATTCTCACCGAGGGAAAAAAAGTAGAAGTCAATGTTTATTTTATTTTTTGGTGCAACGAAGTCAATGTTCAATTTTTTTTTTGGTAATACTTGCTTTCCCAACGAGGGTATCCAAAACTTTGACCCTGTTTTGGTTACCTACTTTTTACATTTTTATTTTTGCGTTTTGTCTAACTGATTTTTTCTCTTCATTTAAAAAACTTTGTGTTTGGTAGTTTTGGGCAAAAATTTTTGTGTGAAAAAATTGGGTTTCGGTCATAACTTTTTAATTTTTGGATTTCTGTCGTTGAGACGAATCAATGATGCACAAAAGTTTAACGCAAAATTAACAAATACAAAAGAAATTTGAACAAAGACATAACAAAAAGGCTAGGTGGCTTTCAAAGGAAAACTCCTAGTTGTTCCACAAATATTCGAAGATATGTAAATTTAAAATTGATTACCATTGCTTAACGTTTATTTAAATTCGAACTATGGCCCCTCTAGAGCAGTCCAGGTACATGCATATATGTGTATGTACATGGTAATGCAAAGTATCTCGAGCAAGCTAACGCACACCTCGGATTAATACCTATAGCTCATTAATTCCATAGTCGTTTACATGATTATTCGTGAGGATTATGAGGTGGCCACAAGAGTTGTTGATAAGGAGAATTGAACATGAAATTTTAAAATACGCATTAATTAGTAGGGGCACACAAAATACTACTATTAAACTTACCCCATTCTTTCTTAAAATAATACAATTTTTTGCTAGTAAAATAACATATTGATGACTATATATGTAACTTTGAGCAGGTCGTATGGGCTTGCGCCTTGAATGCCAAGTTTTAGACAAGTTCGTTAATACAACAAGAAAATTAGATAAACTTCACCTGCCAACGGTATGGGAGAAATTTTTGGGTACCGGTAGGGAATTGTCCACGCGGTACCCCTTTCGGCAATTCGGACTGTCCAATCGTATTTCGGACGGTTCCCATTTAAGAGAGAAAAAAAAGGAGAAAAAGTGGTAGGGTGAGCGGAGGGGAGGGGAGGGGAGGGGAGAGAGAGGGATTAAATCCTGACCGTCCAAAATACGATTGAACGGTCCGGATTACGGACGGATACCGCTAAGTGGTACCTACTCGGCACCCAAAAACTACACAAATGTCAAAAATACTATTAGTAGTAAAATATAGAGACCCTTAGACAGTCCTATTACTATATATAGCGTGACTTCCGATATTATTATGGAGTATAATTTTTTTAACGGGACTGGGTCGTAAATGGCACACCCATATTAGTATTTTTTTTAACTGGACTTGGTCCCATATTAGGTGGCTTTTAAAGGAAAACTCCTAGTTATTGCACAAATATTCGAAGATATATTAATTTAAAATTTTTTTTAATTTAAAATTGATTACCATTGCTTAATGTTTATTTAAATTTGAACCATGGCCCCTCTAGAGCAGTCCAGTTACATGCATTTATGTGTATATACATGGTAATGCAAAGTACCTTGAGCAAGCTTGCGCAAATCTCGGATTAATACCTATAGCTCATTAATTCCATAGTCGTTTACACGATTACGCGTGCGGATTATGAGGTGGCCGCAAGAGTTGTTGATAAGGAGAATTGAACATAAAATTTTAGGAGAGAGCAAACTCCCAAATCTGAAGCCAAAGAGAGATAACAAGGTCAACCCTTAAAGATTGGGGATTTTGTCATGATATTGTCTAACCAGAGATAAAACCCAATAACCTAAACAATGAAACAAGGTTAGTGAAGACAGATCATATATCCTGGCAAGTTGGAAATGGTATACAAGGTTAGTGAAGGTTTTAATTTTCGTTGATAATCTTTGAGCGGGTCATTCGGGCTTGCGCGTGCCTTGAATAGCAAGTTTTATAGGAGTAATATGTTACAGTATTTTTATTTGGTAATGGAGAGTGTTCTGAGCCAGCTTGTGAGCACTTCGGAGTAATCCCTACAGCCCCTCCCACAACCGTTTCACTCGCTTAAGCGTGGGGTGAGGTGGTCCTAAGAATTGTTGGTAAGAAAAATTGAACCTGAAATCTTAGGATGGAGCAAACACATAAGTTCCAAGCTAAGACCACTCGGCCCAACCCCTTAAGGTTATAATAATAATAATAATAATAATAATAATAATATTATTATTATTATTATTATTATTATTATTATTATTATTAGACAAGCTTGTTAATGGAAATAAGAAAATCAAATAAATTTCACCTGCATGCCAACGGTAGAGACCCTACACTTCTTTTTATTATTATTTTTATAAAATCCAATCTGCTGT
Source organism: Rhododendron simsii (assembly GCA_014282245.1). Taxonomy (NCBI): domain Eukaryota; kingdom Viridiplantae; phylum Streptophyta; class Magnoliopsida; order Ericales; family Ericaceae; genus Rhododendron; species Rhododendron simsii. The sequence continues at coordinate 22,850,774 of CM024963.1, read as the reverse complement.
TCATATGAAAGTAAGATTTGACACGTGTTCGACCGAGTGAGATCAGTTTGAGAAAATAGATTTTTTGTTGTCACCATATCCGCGTGAAATAGATGTTTTCCTTTTGGTAATCCATTTTCGAGTTCAATTTTGTTCACCCTCACCAAACGAGGTCTTTCTATTTAAGAAATTATTCCCTGCATTTCAAGAGGAAGAGACGCATGGGAAAGAGTCAAAATGGGAACAATATATTATCACTTGTATCGATCACTTAATAACATTTGAGACATCTTTACTCATTTTTTTTATCAGTAAAGAAAGATTTTCATATTAATAATAAAAATGATACAATACAGAAACCTTGCAGTGATACACTAAAGAGATGCACAAACGGTAGTATCTCACATATCACTGCCAATTGATTTTGAGATGAATATAAAGTTTTCATATGGTATCAAAATGAGGCTCATTCCACCTCACATTTTAAAAATTTATAATCCACATTCCATGATAACAGATCAACAACTGCACATGAAGGGAGATGTTGAGGAAAATAGAGTTCCACATTGCTTAGAAATGGAATGAGTGATCGCTCAATAACATTTGGGACCTCTCTACTTAATGTCAATTAAATTTGAGAGCGAGATAAAGTTTCCACAGCGTGGGAAAGAGTCGAGATCTAATTCCAAACAGATATATATCCATTGCATGCTTTACAAGGATATAAATCAATTGACAATGGGGCTTCTTTGTAGAGGATAAATCAATTGAGGACAAAGGGCGGAATCCTTGTAATGGAGAAAATCTGTGACTTGGGTTTGGATAATACATGCATCCAGCAACTTTGCCGAAGCGGAGGAATCAACGAGAACTTGAAACAAACCGTTGGATTACAAATATATGGTTTGGTCTTTTTGTTTCGAGTATTACTTGTTACAAGAGAAAATGGTAAAGCTATGGACAATTTTTTCGGATTGCATGTCATTGCTTGAAAAAAAAATTTATATAAAAAATATCCTACTGATTTATGGGGCGGTGGAATTGTATATGTTCAGAAAACAAATCTCAGACTCTTTCCAACTGATCGTCTTTTCCTCTCGCAATGCAAAGGATAATCCTCCAAATAAGAATATACCGAATCAGTTATACTTGCATAATTTGTGCGTTTTTAATGTTAATAGTGCTTAAAAGTTGATAGGATCTATAAGTTATAAACAATCAATAAAAAATAGGGGTAACGTTTTTTCTCGTTAGGTGAGGCTAGGGTGAACAAAATCAGGCTCTTAATTTTCTACTTGAAAATAAAACCATAACGGTGCGAAACAGATGTCAGAAGACAATGTCCAAGACAGTTCAAAAAAAAAAATAGAAGACAATGTCCAAGAAAGGACAGAAAATTCGTTTTTACAGTTCTTTGTGGGGGCGGGGGCTTTTGGGCCTCTCTCTCTCTCTCTCTCTCTCTCTCTCTCTCTCTCTCTCTCTAAGTAGAAGACGTCTCTCTCTGAAGACCTCTTGCCTATAAGTAAGGCACCCCACCTTTCTTGTTCCCAGTATCCAAATCCCGACTTTTCTCTCTTGTTATTACTCCTCTAGCTTTTACCAAGCTCTGATTTGCTTAATCTTTTAGAAACACAACACATTTCTGATACACCTTCCAGCCATAGATGCTGCTGCTGGAAAACTCACTACAAGAAATTTGGGATTTGCCAGCGTTTTTTCTACCAGCGCTTGCAAAAAGCGCTACAATAGGAGGTCTATACCAGCACTATTTTTAGCCGCTGCTAGAATGAGGCTTTCCCAGCGCCCAAAGCAAAAGCGCTGGAATAGGTCGACCAATTCCTAACGCCCAAGCAAAAGCGCTGGATGTAGTAGGCCGAGCAATTAGGCTCTAGCCGTACGTGATGAGTCGAACCTCTTGGCTATTCTTAGAAGTCAATCTGCCCTCGGTGAGTTGATGACGGGGACTGCCGAGCTGACGGTCATCTGTCGAGTCTCTTTCTCCCTCTCGTCTGTGAGGGGGTCTCGCCCAATTGATCACCGTCGGCTTTACGTTCGGCATTGAGCGAGCGTGGGTCGCAGCTCACTCGCGTGGGAACAACGCCCTCAACCGTAACGATGGGTGTGACGTCACTAAGCAGTTATCAAGGATAGGTGTGAGGGCACGTGAAGGTGCCAGCTCACTTTCCAAACGGTTACAAAACCCTAGAGTGACGATGGGGTGAGGTCAGCCGACACGTGTCAAGCGTTGGTACAGCCTTGGAAGCCAAGCTAAGGAAAGCCTATAAATATACCATTATGCCTCTTTGGAGAAGGTACGCACTGTTCATTCTCAACCCTAGCTCTTAGCTCTCCACCTCTCTGAGAAGCTGTACTGATCCTTGCACCGGAGGGCCATCCCGGAGGACCTCCGGTGTGGTCTTTAGTCGTGCTTCGTTTTGCAGGGCGAAGGGCTGGATTCGAGACGAGCTGTGAACCTACTGGATCGGAGCCCCCACAATTTGGTGAACCCGACGTGAACTCCCTTTTTCTCTCAACCTCGCGGCGGCTCCTCCGTGTTCTTCCTCCTCTTCATATCTCCTGAAACCTACACCACCGCCTCCCCACCTCGGAAATGGGCGGTCCACCACCTCCTTTTCAGCCGCCTAACCCCTCCATACAGATCCAATCTGAAACAGGAGTAAACACCCTCTCTCCGTCTCACCCTCCTGGCTTCACTCCTCCTGTTGCAAGCACCTCCATCCTCCGCCCAGCAGGTCTAAGCGAAGACGCTCTGGCCTACGTCCAAATGCTTGAACAGCAGCAGGAACAAACCAACGCTGACGTTGCAATCCTCAAAATGGAAATGGCTCGTATGAAAGCAAGTAACCGTCCGGCCGCCTCCCATTCTGATTCCCAGGGAAGACGCCGACGGCGAAACTTGCCTCCCCCCCCCCCCCGTTCGATGAGAATGACAATCGGCACCGTATCTCTGTACACGACCGTCTAGATCCACCCCCTACGGCCAATCGGGTCGAAGGCGTCGCTCGCTTCGGGCAGCAACGTTCTTCGATCCACAAACGCCTCGGTGGTGGGATCAGCACGGAAAGGGCTGACGGTAGGCGAGAGGGCAGTCTTCATACTGTATACTCCAGTTCCACGGCAAGGGACGAATACTCCCAAGGCTCTCAAAGCTACGACACGGTCGAGCTCCTCGACAATCAGCAACCATTGGTTCCTTATGACTCAGGACGGCGTAAAAGCCGAACGTCTCGAAGGTACGGAAAAGACCCCTTGCACGACGCCAAAAACACTGAAGGGATTCGCCCAAAAAATGATTCGGATAAGCGGTCCGTCGATTCTCGAAGCGCTCAGAAGCTCCCTCGGGAGAAAAGTGTGAGTGTCGTCATTCGGCAGAATGACAACCTCCATGGCCGACGAGTTTACCGAACCGATCATCTCCCAGAATATGTTTGCCAGAAATCACCTGAGCCAAGAAGAAGAGAGTCTGATAGACGTCGGCGAGAAGATGAGACCGATAGGGAAAGGGATTATCAAGCCCCAAAGAGGTCACGTAGCGACCGAGCTGGGCGCCCACCCAGACTGACGCATGAGTATCAGCTTAAAAAGCTGACTGAATCCCCTTTCTCGCCCGCCATTCAAGCAACTCTGCCAAAGGTTGGTGTGCACCTCCCAAAGTTCCAGAAGTTCGATCCGAGTACGACCGAGGCTTACACGCACCTCATAAGTTATCGCAGCACCATCTCCTGCGTAACTGATGACGATGCCATCATGTGCAAAGCTTTCCCTTCAAGCTTGGGACGCCTCGGCCTTTTATGGTTTAACCAGCTAGAAGCAGGGTCCATCCACAGTTTCAAAGAACTAGAACGAGCCTTTAACTATCGGTTCATCACAAGCAATAGGCAAGCCAAAGAGGAAGATGCCTTAGCACAAATGAAGAAGCGACCAGGCGAAACGCTTCGGAAGTACGCCAAGCGTTATTGGCAGCTGTTCAATGAGATACCCGGCGTAGACCAGTATTGGGCCGCCAGGAACTTCAAAAACGGACTGGAAACCGGGAGCAAAATCCTAGACGAACTGGCGATACGGGCACCACACGGAATGAACGAGCTCATGCGGACGGTGGAACAATTCTGTTCTTATGAAGAGTTCTTAGCCGAACGAGAGCTCCAAGGCGGACAACCGTCCATTATTTCTCCAAGCCTTCATGTCGCTACACCACAGCTGGCTGCCCCGAAGCCCGTAGTTTTGTCATTGCCGAAGAAGCAAGTGAATACCGTCAAGATCGCTAACAAGAAGGCTCCAAAGGCCCACGACTACATTGCCGAGACGACGGTCTTCAAAGAACCGATCTATTTCCTCCTACGAACTTTGGAACGAGAGCCGTTCTTTGTCTGGCCGAACCCCCCCAAACTGAACACCGAAGACGGTAACGACAACACTCGGAAGCGTTGTTCGTACCACAATGAGCTTGGCCATTACACGACTGCTTGCGCTCCTTACAAAGCGCTGCTGGAGAACTTAGCAGCCCAGGGGCTTCTCGACGACCACATTGATTGGACAAAAACGCCGAGGCGACAGCAGAACGCTGGAGGGCAAAATCAAAACCCTCGGCCAGTTGGAGTAATCAATGTCATCCATGGACCGGCAACGAAGGAAGCCGTCAAGACGCTTCGGCAAGAGCTGGACGTCGCGAAAAGCGCTACCCAAATTTTTTCGATAAGTAATGCCCACAAGAGACCAAAGACCCTTGAACGTCCTTGGTCAATTACATTCACGGAACGTGATCTCCAACGCGTGCAACAACCTCACAATGACGCCTTGGTGGTCACTATCCAAATCTCAACCCACGCGGTCAAGCGGGTACTCATTGATCAAGGAAGTTCGGCGGAAGTGATGTATTTATCTCTCTTCAAGGAGCTCAATATTCCAGAATCTAACCTCCTTCCAGCCGAGGTTCCTTTAATCGGCTTCAGCGGAATTCCAGTATGGCCTGTCGGCAAAGTTACTCTCCCTGTGATCACAGGATCGGTTTGTTCATCTATGGAGTTTATCGTTGTCGATGCACCAAGCCCGTATAATGCCATTCTTGGACGCAACTGGCTCCATTCAATCAAAGCCGTAGCTTCAACCTATCACCAGGTGGTACGTTACATCGGCGCTGATGGCCGACAAGAAGACTTGGAAGGAGATCAACTGCAGGCCAAACAGTGCTTCATATCTGCCATTGGCAAAGCACCGAGCCCTTCCCGCGTTCATTGGGTCGAGGTACCGGACAAACCCGTCCTAGAAGACGTCGGCAGTCCTGCCGAGCTTAAATCGATTGAAGACCTCGAGAAGATTCCGATTAATGACGATGCTTCAAGGTATTTCTTGCTCGGCTCCGAGCTTCCCGCGGATGAGCGTATGGCAACCCTTGAATTTTTACAGAAGCACATCGAAGTCTTCGCAGACAAAAAGGAGGCCCACCGGGTCCGAAGCAAAGCCGCATACTATTGGATCTCCGACGGCGGCCAACTGTACCGCAAAAGCTTCACCGGGCCGTACCTTAGGGTTATCCACCCAGGTGAAGTCCCTGCAATTCTTACCGAGCTTCATTCTGGAAGCTGCGGTTGCCACTCAGGCGGACGCTCACTTTGCCACAGAGCGTTAAGTCAGGGCTATTTCTGGAAGGGGATGAAGAAAGATTGTGAAGAAATCGTTCGGAAATGTAAGCCTTGCCAACTCTTCTCTCCCATACCAAAACAGCCAGCTCAGAACCTCCAACCAATTACTAGCCCTTGGCCTTTCGCACAGTGGGGCTTGGATATCGTCGGCAAACTTCCAACAGCCCCTGGGGGTTTTAAGTTCTTAATCACTGCTACTGACTATTTTTCAAAATGGGTGGAAGCCGAGCCCCTTGTCACAACAACAGAGGCAGATGTTCGGCGATTCGTCTGGAGGAACATTGTGACCAGATTCGGTGTGCCCTATGCTATCGTGTCCGACAACGGTTCCCAGTTCGTTGGAAAGGAGCTCACCGGACTTTGTGCTGAATTCGGCATCCGTTTCTTCAATTCTACCCCATCTTACCCTCAGGGGAACGGCCAGGCCGAAGCTTCTAACAAGACCGTCTGTGCTGGCATCAAGCGCCGACTGGACTCCAAACGAGGAAGGTGGGCTGAAGAGTTACCAAGAGTTTTGTGGGCTTATCGTTCCACTCCACGACGCTCTACGGGCCACACTCCTTTTGCCATGGCCTTCGGGATGGAAGCGGTTATCCCCCTCGAGTCACGCTTCCCAACGCTTCGGACTGAGACCTTTGATCCCCAATCCAATGAGGAAGCAGTCGCTACCGAGCTTGTCTTAGCCGAAGAAAAAAGGGACGATGCACAGCTAAAACTTGCCAGTTACCAGCAAGAGGTCGCTAAGGGTTATAACCGAAACGTTCGGCTGAAAAGATTTAGAGTCGACGACTGGGTTTGGAGGAAGGTTGTCCGAGCCAATCAGAAGACAAAGTTCAGGCCAAACTGGGAAGGCCCCTACAGGGTTGTCAAAGAAGTTGGTAATGGGTCGTATAGGCTAGAGGATAAAGACGGTCGGCAGATTGAAAACCCATGGAATGCTTTGAATCTTAGGAAGGCCTACCTATGAAATTGGTTAACTGTTTTCAAGAAGGATGTTTTCACTATAGGCAACACTTTGTCCTTGTCGTTTCTATCAATTTGTTATTTAATGAGAAACCACTCCTCTTTTCTACAGCTTTTTATGCTGGTAGTTCGATTCGATTGACTTAGCATACAACATTCGACTCTCGGCATCTTAACATCATTCATATGTTCGGATTCATCATCCACGCTCAACACATGTATCCGAGCGACTTGATGCTCGGACATGTATCGATCAACAACCTTATCCGGTTGTTCTTGGTTCGGCCACGTTCATTTATTGACTTGAACAAACTGGCCATTTATACCATTTACTTAGCATTTTACCTTGGCATAAGACTGGTATTTAAACCGAGCCTTATACCAACGCAGGGGCTATTATGAGTAAATAACGACATGGAAACACGCCAAGGAGTTTGACCTTCGGCAAATCAGTTTAAATATTTCTAAGGCATGATGAAATGATTAACCCATACCACACAAAACACAATGGAAAAAACTGTTTGAAGCAAATTCCATAAAAACTGGATCTATTCCAGACAGGACAGTACGAACAGCACAAGAAAAGTTGTTCAAAAGACAAAACTAAGTTCAGGTATTACATCTGGCACGGCAAACTCCAGACGCTCGGAGCCGTCCAGTCCAAAAAAAACAAGTTCAAAATAGTAAAAAGAAGTTCAAAACACTTAGTGAAGTTCATTCAAAAGATCAAAGGTCTTCATCTACGGCAACCGATCGACCAGCTTCGGCGCCTGCGGTGGTTTTTCTTCTCATCAGACGATAGTTTGTTCTGCCTCTTCCCCAACATTGCTTTGAGGCTGGGGTTCGGCAGCAGACGCATCGACCATCTCCTCTTCATCTTCCTCAGGGGGTAAGGGCTGGCACTCTTCCTCCGTATAGGGGAGATCAAGGTCGGGAACGACCGGCTCAGGAAGCTGCTTCAGGAAGCCAGACTCAGGTTGAATGGCCATCACTCCGGCCATGGCGTCGGCACCAGCTGCATAACCGAGCTTGAAAAAATCTGGCAGCCGAACTTCGAGTTCGTCATTCACCATCTTATGGGCTATTTGAGTGTACTCCAAGGCGGCTCATTTGATGCCAGCCTCATAGCCCGTGGCGTCGGCAACCCTCAGCTTCTCCCTCTCCCCCTCTTTTACCTTCTTCAAATTTTCCACGGCAGCAGCAGCGGCTTCTTTGGCGTCGGCTAACTCGCGCTCCAGCCTCTCAACGTTCGCTTCAGATTCCTTGAGCTGGTTCTCCAGAATCCTGCTCTTGGCTCGGTAAGAGTCACAGTCAGAACGGTACCGCTCCCGCTCGGAGGAAACCTTGCTCGCTTTGTCATATGCCTTCAATGCAGCCTGGCCAGCCTGATGAAAACAGACAAGTTAGAAGCCAAAGACGAACCAAAACATAACAAGAATACTAAAGATCAAGTTGAGATACGAACCTGCACAAGGTGTGAGCACATTTCCCCGAGCCCAGGAAGAAGATCGGTAGGAACCTGATCATAATCCCTCGGCAAAGCCAACCCCCTGAGAAGGGTGACTGCCAGATTTGGTTCTTCCTTCACCGAGTCGTTCAGCAGTAACACTCTCCCATCGGGCATAGTGTAGGACGGGCTGAACTGTCGAAGGACAGCCGCTTCAGTCTCCGGATCGGTGAGGTCTATGTGAGGCCCGGTTGGGACTTCCACCTCCTTCTCCTTTGATTGAGAAGCATGAACCTTCTCGGCAGGTGGTTGCTGGAGTGAGCCGACTAAAAGAGCGTCGGCGTCAATTTTCTGTCTCTTCTCTCTCTGCTGCCCTTGGCCTCCCGCGGGATCCCTATTCCGAGCGGGGTTGGATGTTTTGGTTGGGATCACGGGCCTCGGGATATTTCGGCGAGACATTTCTTCGGCCGAGGGTTCAACGACTTTGAGAGGAGTGGGGATCTCTTCGGCACTGAGCGGAGTGAGCCACTCCTCGGCGGTATAGCCAATCTTCGGCAGCCTCACCCCCCGCTGTCGCTTTTCCTGAAGAACTCCACCGTTTGGTCCCGATTTTCTCCTCTTCTTCTGAGCGATCGTTTCGCTCGGCTTATCCTTCTTGGTAGTTTTACTCGGCCCTCCTTCCTCGCTCTTCTTCCTTCCTCGGAGCACTCCTTTATACGACGGTTTGTACTCAAGGAGCGTTGGAGCGTGCCGACAGATCTGTGCGAGAAGCGTTTCGTTAGCCTTCTCCCGAGAATTGGTGTTTAGTACCTTCGAGATGGGGCCGAGCTCTGCAAGAAAGAGATGCAATCGTCAGTTAAACCCTTCATCAAACTAATCGCAGAAAAAGAGGCTTACCATAAAGAGGTGAGCTCGTTCGGTTACATTACCTCTTGTATCCTTAATTTTCGGAATTGCAAACCGACGGGGCCCCTCGCCGAACTCGAAGTTTCCGTGAACTTCAAGATAAAAATCAGCCCATTTGTCCGTATCGGACAAGCCGTCGATCAGTGGTGTCTTTTTGGGGCGCGTCGTAAGATACCGACGGCCAGATTTGGCGTGTCGTGACATGGTGTAAGTGTAGAACAGATCCGTCGGTGTGAAGTCGAGGTTTTGGCTCTCCACCAAAGCAATTACCGACATAATTATACGGTAACTGTTGATCGCGAGCTGGTGTGGGGCTAGGCAGAACTTCCACAAGATCTCCCTAAGAAAAGGATGGAGAGGAAACCGAAGGCCCGCCTCACAAATTGCCATGAGCGGCACGGTGATGTGTTCTGGACGATCCTTCCTTTCGTCCTTGATTTCCGTGCTCTTCACTCGATGAAGGAGTACGTCATCAGGAATGTGGTACTTTCGGCGAAACGCCTCGTACTTCCCAGGTACTCCACTAAAGTAGTGGGCATATGGGCACAAAGAGCCCTTGTCGAAAAGGTCGGCGTCGCTCGGAGCAGACGATGAGGCTTCTGCTCCCGACGCGAACCGGGATTCGGCCTCGGTTCCCATCCTCGGCTCAGGCTCGGACTCCGTTTCTGGAGTGAATACGATCTCCGGATCGGTAAGATATTCCTCTTCGGCGTAGTCGTGCACTCGTTCGGCGTTGGAATCCTCGGACGGCGGCGATGTGGCGGACATCTTGGTGGAGATGGGGGAGTGTTCTCGGCGTCGGTATCGCTCAACGAGCTCGTTAATCACCCGACGGTCGGATTCGGTCTCCGAGCAACCTGAATCCGAGGAAACCTCGATGACTTCGTGAGCCAGACCTAGAAAGAAATCAAAAAAGGGCAAAGATAAGCAGTCGGTATCTGCGTCGGCAAAGGAAAGTGGTAACAAGGTTCGGCGTACTTATTGGCTCACGAGTCATCATTTCTTCTATCCTAATGTCTATCAAGACCATCCTCATGGGCGGTTAGACGTTCGGACTCCCTTTGGAAAGATTCATGTTCGGAAAGAGGTTATTTCTGAGTTATCGTTCGGAAGAACACCAAGCCCCATGGGGCTCGGAAGAACAGATTGGGTTCTTGGAGAACTTTACTGTTCATCCCCAGTTTTTCGACACTCATTTGAAGCAAAAACTTCCCAAACAACCCTATAAAGACATGAAAAAGCAAAAAAATGGGAAAACGATTACTTACTTGGAGGTTTGCTGTTGAATCTACGCTGCAGTTGTGGATCGGATGGAATCGAATGCTGGGACAGATCGTTTTAGAGAGAGAAGCTCTGAAAGTAGAGAGAGAAACGTAAAGAAGTTTCTCTCTCCTCACCCGCTTGTATTTATAGACGGTCGTAGGCGTTTCGAATTTCCCGCCCCATCATTTCATCGCCGAACCAGTTCCAATGGCGGGGCGACACGTGGCCTTCTCTGGTTGTCTGAAGTCTCTTCGTCTGCCAGGGCGTCCTTTCAACTGACACCCCGGCTCAGAATTTGACAACTGTCCCTTTGTATTGGGGCTCCCATCTGACTGTCTCTTCTCATGTGATGAACCGTCGGGCTTCCTCCGGCTCGGCCTTGTTAGAAGTCAATCCCTATCGTTTAAAGGTTTCGGCAGGAATTGAGGGGCTATTGTAGTAGGCCGAGCGACGTGGCTCGAGCCGTACGTAATGAAGCGAACCTCGGGGCGATTCTCAAAAGCCAATCTGCCCTCGCAGAATTAATGACGGGGACTGCCGAGCTGACGGCCATCGGCCGAGTCTCTTTCTCCCTCTCGTCTGTGAGGGGTCTCATTGATGATCGTCGGCTTTACGCTCGGCATTGAGCGAGCGTGGTCCAGCTCACTCGCGTGGGAAACGCCCTCAACCGTGACGGTGGGTGTGACGTCACCGAGCAGTTATCAAGGATAGGTGTGAGGGCACGTGAAGGTGCCAGCTCACTTTCCAAACGGTTACAAAACCCTAGAGTGACGATGGGGTGAGGTCAGCCGACACGTGTCAAGCGTTGGTACAGCCTTGGAAGCCAAGCTAAGGAAAGCCTATAAATATACCATTATGCCTCTTTGGAGAAGGTACGCACTGTTCATTCTCAACCCTAGCTCTTAGCTCTCCACCTCTCTGAGAAGCTGTACTGATCCTTGCACCGGAGGGCCATCCCGGAGGACCTCCGGTGTGGTCTTTAGTCGTGCTTCGTTTTGCAGGGCGAAGGGCTGGATTCGAGACGAGCTGTGAACCTACCGGATCGGAGCCCCCACACTGGAATAGACCCCCCATTTACTAGCGCCTACTAAAAGCACTAGCATAGACACGCCCTTTGCCAGCAGCCCCAAAGAAGCGCTGGGATAGACCCTATGAACAAACAAAACTATATCTAATACTAATATTACTACACCGGAACAAAAAATAAAAATAAAAATAATATTACTACATGTTATACATTTTTAATACTCCTCGATACAATTATTTTGCAGATCTCTATAAAACAAAACTATTTTAATAGTCGAGACCATTGATCATCGTTTTGCTTATTGATTAAATCATTATCATAAAAATTTGGTTCGATTGGGTTTAGAAAGCTCCTTGATTGGGACGCAATTTATTTTTTGGATGATAGATATCGTCCGATTAAATGTGTAAAGATGCCCGATCAACTTAATTCTTGGTACGAATGATAAATTCAAATATATGCAAAAGATAGATGGTCCAGATCGAAATATAAAGACTTTGGCGGGGTCGGGTCTTGCAATCTAATACTTTTAATGCCTTGGAATGCATCAAATGTTGTCAGATCAGGTGGTCACGGATATCCGATGATCTCCGTTTTTTATGACAATGAAGAAACCAATGAGACGTGAAATCCTAACGGATCAGATCGACTACAATAAAAATTGAGTTGGTAATTGCCTTTAAATTCTATACGTTCAATATCATTGTTAACAAATTAAATCTTGTGTTATACTTGAACGTATAGTAGTCATTCAACCGCAACACAATCACGATGATCCAGACCGTTGCTTTCGTTTCCCTTGTTGATTATAGCATTCTCGTAAAAAATAGTCTCGATCGGATTTAAAAAACTTCTTCATCGAGACACAATTTCGTTAAAAAAATGAGTTTGTATGGCCAATCAAGTGTGTAACGATACTCGATTAACTTTGTTTTTTACACGAATGATGTACTCCATGATATGTAAAATATGGACGGTTCCGATTGATAAAAAAAGACTCAGGTGAGGGCGGGTATTGTAATCCAATACTTTAATGCCTTGGGATGTATCAAATATTGTCCGATCAGGTGGTCACTGATATCTGATGATCTTTAATTTTGGTGATAATGAAGGAATCAGTAAGACGTGAAATTTTAATGGTTCAGATCGACCACTAGTAAAATATAATTGGCTTATTAAGGTTGGAATTTGTTCGTATTACTCGATATGAGGGCGTTTAATTATTTTGGCCCTAATTCACCAAAATACAATCTGTAGGCGACTTGGCGCGCGCGGTGAAGGAAATCCCCAAATACTTAAATCCCTAAAAATCGTTCGCGCCTCTCTCAAAAGGGCGCTGAAGAGAAATCCCAAATTAATCCCGCTTCTCTCTCACTCTCGCTCTCTCCTGCCTGCAGCTCCTTCCTCCGTCTCTCTCAACGACGTCCATCCCCACCACTCCTTGTGTCACAGTCTGCCAAGCCCTCCCTCGTCCGTTCCCAACGGTTAGTCATATCTCTCTCTCTCACACACACGCACACACACACACAAGCATGCAAGCACCCACCGGCCGATTGGAACTGAAAGTTTCAGAACAGGCGGCTAGTATACCACCATAATGAAACTGCCTTTTCTTTTTTTCTTTTATTTTATTTGGATAGGATTTATGTTGGCTTCGTTGCGAGGCTCGCTTAGTTTGTTACGTCGCAAACCACGCCGTGTTTGGCCAACGCTCTTGGAACCGAGCACCCCTATTTTAGTTTTCTAGTTTGTTCCTTGATTTAATTTTTGCCCTATTGACATCATAGTATAGTTCAATCAACATTAATAGGTACATCGTCGTGCTTCAGGTGGGTTTTTGGCTCTGCATGTACGAATCTTGTTTTATCTTTGTTCCAAATGTTCAGGTTTTTTGTTTTATAGATAGAGATTTCTTATATTGGCATGTGTATGTATATAAAGCCAGAGATTTGTTGGGTTTTTTGATTATTGGGCTGCTATTTGATTGTTGAAATCATTCTAAAAATAATTCAAAGTGAAGTCGGCTGATTCAATAAAACGCACATGAGTAGGTCACAGGTCAACAGTAGGTGCGTGACACACAGTTCAATAACCTATGTGACAGAGCATGGATATATATTGGACCGTAAGCATCAGATAGATATGTTCAGGAACTGCATCAACATAAGTTCGGTGAATTTCCAACTTAGTGTACCGCAGAAATTTTCTCCGAGGTGTTCGTTGACACACAACATTGTCTAGAACTCTAACCATTTTTCACCGAACTAAGCCTCAAGTCTTACTCTTAAAGATGGCTACCTTGATCTGACTAGTGCCTCGGTTCCTCCAATAATTGGAGGTGAGCAGGGACGGGAATTATATATACTCAACATTTTTGCTAGAAATTTTTCGTAATCGTTATTTTCAATTTAATGGCCCAATTCTGGCAGGAAAAAAAAAAAGCAACTGCCTTCAGACATGAGCATGTTACATATGAAGTTGGTTCATTTCCCATGTGTCAAAACATGTGCTTAAGCAAAAAAATGGAAACCTAGAAGGTAACTCAATAAAGTACAACTCACAGTGAGCGTTAAACAAGCAGAGGTGCTTGCTACAGACAAGCCCTTTCTTGTAAGCTGTAATGGTCCTAACTTCATGATCACATATGAATAGCTTGTTTTATCTTTGTTCCAAATGACTATGTTTTTTGTTCTATAGCTAAAGATTTGTTGTAATGGCATGTGTATGTATATATAGCCAGAGATTTGTTGGGTTTTTTTGATTATTGGGCTGCTATTTGATTGTTGAAATCATTCTAAAAATAATTCAAAGTGAAGTCGGCTGATCCAGCATTGACGTAAAAGATGGTTGCCTTGATCTTACTAGTGCCTCTTGATCAACTGTTGTGATTGAGCTAATTATGCTTCTTTCTGTCGATTTTGGCATTAACCATTTCTGTAGTAACCTTCTACTTTTTCTCTCTTTCAGACCCACTTGTCAGTATGATTTCACTTGAAATGAGTTATGCTAGTCACAAAACTATTGTTGGACTTGTGGTAATACAGTAATACTAATGTGTTCAAGTAGCTGGGAAATATATAGCTAGATATGAATTAGCAAATTGTTTTTTTTTTGAAACACAGGACAGCATATAAAGATGGTTTAATTTTAGTTATGAATCTTGCTATTGTGGGCGTGGAAGCATGGTTAGAATTTTCCTCTGACTATAGCATCATTTGAAGGCACTCTAAATGACAAATATCACACTTACAGATTAATCTTGTCCTCCTCGTGTCCAATCAGATTATTGTAAACATTACAATGAAGTTCAGAAAACTGAGTAATGAAATCATACGAACCAAGTTTTTTTTTTTTTTTACAACACCATTGGATTGCACATTGACAACTGAACAAATGAATGATCATGCTAAAGAATAGACTATGGTTGCTGCCAATTGCCAAATTGAGGGTTTTTAGTGCTATAGCGGGCTAAAATATGCATTGACACGATTGAGTGATTTGGGTTTTAGCTGAGTATGAGTTTGGTATATGAAGTTTGCTTATTCTCTCTTATGCATTAGTGACCATTATTGAGTTGAATTCTACTGTTTGTTTGAATAGGCATGGCAAAGAAAAGACGATTTACTACTTGTGAAACAGAACAACATTCACAACGTAGTCTCCCACAAGGTTCTCCAAATTGTGCCCAATCATGTGGGGCTTCACAACCCACTCAGCCACATGGACCTTCGCAGACTACCCATTTGCCTAGAGCTTCACAGCCTCACCATTTGCCTGGAACTTCACGGCCTTCTAGCTCACGTAGCTTTTCGCAGCCTCACGAGGCAGAGGAGGACTTAGATGTACAAGCAAATGAACTGTTTCGAGGTACTTTTCACAAGGATTAAATTTTATAATGACTGGCATTAAATGATGTTTCTTTTCTATGCTCATCTATCACTTCTTGATTTTTTTGGTAGTTTTTAGTTCATCTTCTGTGCTCTAGTTAAACTTGTATCAATTTTTTAGGCAAAAATTAAGGAATTACTTCCAAATAGCTTGGAAGGAAATTCTAAGGGCAGCATATATTGGTCCCCGAATGACGTTTATTCTCAAGCAATTAATAAAAAAGAGTGGTCTGGTCGTGTTCGTGGTTGTGGGTTTGGGCCTACTCCTAAAAGTAGCCGCTCAACTTGCAATGAATTTCTGCGGTTTAATGTGGCCGATGAAGAAGAGAGAATGAAAGACAAACAAACTATACATGAACTACAAGGCAAGGTGCAATCTCAAGCGGCTGAATTGAGCACTTTAAAAGAACAAATGGCTATTGTGATGAGGCATGCTGGATTACAGGTTATTACGTTTGTTTCACTTAATGAAATTTGTAAGTTGTTACACTTAAGATAGTGTATAGTTTTATTGTTTAGATGCTTATGCAAATTTTCCATTGCATATCTTAGGTTCGAGACAGCTGCAATGGCTCCCTAGATCAAATTTCTCCACAAGCACATCAAGGATCATTGCACGCAAGTCATGACATCGAATATTCTGATTGAGGTGCATTCTGATTGAGGTACATTCTTACATTGTATAGGAATTGAAATCATAGCGCCCTTGTAAGTCTATAGTTGTATCTTTTGCAAGAAATGACAGTTGCAATTGCTGGAAATGTTGTTTAAAGGCATAAATCACCCTTGTAGGTCCTGGAATTGAACTCTAATGGCCTAAAACTGATTTGATTTGCCTAGAATATATATGGTTGTAAGAATTGGGATTCGAGTTCATATTGATGGAAACTAAAAAGTAGTTGCTAGCGTGTCCAATACGTATTTGGGCGTGTCCCCACGCGCCGTGTCCTTGTGTCCCCATGTCCAATACGTGGACACGACGCCCTTTTGGTTGCTGCTGCTCTTCATTGCTGTTGCTATTGATTGTTTTATGGTTATGCTCCTGCTGTCCAGTTTGTAGTTGCCTGATATGGCTGCCTGCTATACCCATGTCCGTTGTATAAGATGCTTTGTTGTTGCTGCTACTGTTTTGATTATACGGCATGTCTACAGTTTTGATTCTGACTACCAATCAGTTGTTTTACTGCATATGGAGTTCAAATCAAGTGGTGTATTTCTGTTACATTTGTTCATATCATAGTGGTGTATCTCGTTGCCGATTGCTACTGCTGCTGTTCACTGCTCCTGTTTAGCAGTTAGTTGTTGCTACAATTTTCTACGTTTATTTGTTTTATGCATCATGTGGGTGAAGCTATAGGAAGCCCAAAAACTGCTACCTGTTGTGAAGCTCATTCCTGGATTGTTGTGTCCAGTGCAACTGTCTAGTTCATTGGCTTGTTCCATTTTGAAGCTTCTATTAGTTGTGGTTATCCAATTTTTTTACTTGAATGAATTGTCATGCGAGTTAAAAGATAAACTTGGTTCTTATTCTTCGTCATTTGCATTGCAGGTAATAGGACGTTCTAGCAAAAACCATGATTTCAACTTGTCATTTTGAAAGCTCTCTCGGAAAGATCTTGTTAAGGATGGCATTGTCGACTTTTGATTAATTATCTATTCCATGTAGTTTCTGTAATGTAGGTCGATTGTAATATTTTGGCATGTTTGATCTACTTTTGAATGTTGATGTTATGGACCTACTTTTGACATTTTATATATGGAGTATTAGTTTCTCCAATGGAAAATGAATTATTTTGGCTTTTGAGTTATTTGGAAAAAGTTAGTGAACCGATATGTGATGAGCCGGGAAAGTGGCTAGTATAATTTATTATAGTTATGATGTAGCTAAAAATTGGAGTAGTAATTCTTTATTTATGAAAAAAAAAAAATTGAACCTACAGTAACGCTTATAGGCGCTGGTAAAAGTGTGAAGGTGGCCAAGTGCATTTAGGTCTACACTAGCGCTTGCAACTGCTGGGGAACATAGTGTTGGTAAAAATTATGTTATACCAGCGCCTAAAACTGCTGGGAAAGAAAGCGTTAGTACAAATAAATTTATACCAGCGCCCACAAAAAAGCACTGGCATAGTGCTATAGTAGCGCCTCAACGCCAACGCATTGCCCAAGCGCTGGTATAGGTCATGTTGGGCTATACCAGCGCTTTGCAGACCTTTACACAATGCTTTTGGCCGCTGGCATTGCCCGATTTTCTTGTAGTGACTCTCAGTGCTGGTCATTATGGTGCTAGTAGTAGCCACCATTTCCAACTCTGTTTCTGCAGATCCAGATATGCTCCAAGACGTTTGTGTTGCTGATCTCAATAATGGTATTTATTTTTTCCATTATAGCATTAATGCTACAAACACACCTTAATTTAACACACAACTCCGGACATAGCCGTATACTTGCACATGGATTTTTAAACATATCTAACGGTTTCGGGCATATTTGTTTTCTAAATTGTGTTTTAAATGTATATTCCTAGACTTTTGTTGTCAAAAACACGTTTCCTGATTTTGCTCGTACTAATGATTCAACAACATTATTGAATTTGTGTGTTTGTGAATAGTGTGTTGAATCCGACCCGATTTTTTGAATAGTACGCATCCATAATTTTCTTCCCATAAACTACTCATAATCCAATGTGGCACAAGAAAATAAAATTTGGTTGGATAGTGTGGGACCCAGAATTAAACTTGGAGATCTGTAACCACCCAAGCAGACCACTGGCCCAATACCTTGAGTTTGATCCACAAGCCACACCACATGGCCCAAAAGCTTAAGCACAAGGTATTAGTAGTAGCCCACAAGGTTTGTTATATGTCCAAGATCATCCATGTAGACTTCCGATGTGGGACGGGGTGTAACAATCTCCCCAACTTTATAGCCTCGCGCCCTCGCGAGGGGTTGAGCACTATAATCACCAATACAAATCAAACCAACAACCAAATCAAACCAAACTCAAAGGCCCACATAGTTGTGTACATGGATGGCTCTGATACCACCTGTAACGACCCAAGCAGACCACTGGCCCAATACCTTGTGCTTAAGCTTTTGGGCCATGTGGTGTGGCTTGTGGATCAAACTCAAGGTATTGGGCCAGTGGTCTGCTTGGGTGGTTACAGGTGTCACGCCCCAAATCCGGGAGCATGACCGGCCGTGTACCATGAAGCAATCATGGGACACGAAGCCTAATTAAAAATAATATTTTAAGAACTCGCAATCAATAAAAAAAAAACTAGATATTTTATTAAAGCAAAATCTGTGTGACACTAAACCAATATTTTTCCAATCTCCAAATTCCACAATGAACTGCCAATTAATAAAAGTGCGGAAGCTAATAAATAAAAATGCAAACGCCCTAGAGGTCCAAACACAAAGTCCCGACAACGCCGCAGAGTCCACTATAATGCTCCATGAAACTAACCTGAAAAATAATGTGGAATAAATCCGTCAGCTGACGCGCTCAGTGAGTAGTTAAGCATGCTAAGGGTGATAATAAAAAGTGGCATACTTTTGAACGAACAAAATAAGGTTTCCAAAGAAGTGGCATAGTTTCAAGATTAAAAAGGGAGGTAGATAGTTCAACGAATATTATCAACAAAACAAATACTGAACAAAGGGATCAACAGCTCAACAAATAATATCCATAAGATGAATAATGGATTAACGAATAGCAAGAACAATAATCAAATCACCACAATAATTATACCAAGCAATGAGTCCAAGAATATCCGAACGATGAACAACGATAACAAAGATAACAGAAGTATAAACCGGAGTGGGAACCATAATTACCAATTACCAAATGCCAAATATCAACTGTCAAATATTTTCTCAGGGCTTAGCCCGTTGGATCCAACACCGTACTTAGAGTCACCACAGGATGGCGCCTGGGACCTTTTCCCTAAGTCGATCCGGAATAGGGTCACAGGGTATTCCACAAGTCTTTTCCCTATCCGTTGAGCACTAGAGTCACAGGGTATTTCACAAGTCTTTTCCCTAGTGGCCAAAGTCACCACGATATCTCACGGGTCTTTTCCTTGGACTTTAATAAATATAAACATAGTCCATGGTCTCAAACTCAAATAGAATCAACGGCGAACCGGAGTCACCTGACCGGCTAGGACTATTCCCCGTGTCGTTGCAGAGTCACAATAATATTTTGGAGCAACAAGAAAAATATGGGCAATCCAACAATGGAAAACATCATCAATAAACCTTGTATGCCAAAGGGTACGTCAATCGTCAATAACTATGAGAGTGACAAATAAGAACATCACTTATCGAATTACAACGAGTAAACGAATTGTCAAGAACAGATAGGCTCAAGGGGAATCCAAAAGAAGGGATCACATGCTTAACCACTCACCTCGATCGAAAAGTTAGATCACAAAAGTGAAATGCTTGAATACTCTTCTAGTCTGAAAAACAAAAGTGCACATATACGGAAATCAATGAAACGAAGAACTACTAGATTAGTTATCATCTAATTACTACTGCAATAACTATAGCTATATGCATATGTGCTGGTTACTAATATAATATACATACATGCACCCAGTCATGAACAGAACCTACCACGCCACCACAACTAACTATTA
Organism: Rhododendron simsii; assembly: GCA_014282245.1. NCBI lineage: Eukaryota > Viridiplantae > Streptophyta > Magnoliopsida > Ericales > Ericaceae > Rhododendron > Rhododendron simsii. The sequence goes on along the minus strand of CM024963.1, from coordinate 22,830,996 downwards.
AACCCACGGCACACACAGCCAACACATGTACACAAGCTATATATAATAGTAGATTTTGTATTGAGAGCATAAATTACGAAGAAGAAAGTAAAAAGACAAGGAAAACACTAACCCAACTTCTCTTGTTCCTCCTGATCGGCCCCCGCGTGCTCTCTCTCTCTCTCTCTCTCTCTCTCTCTCTCTTTGCCGCACACTTTCTCTTTCCAAGCCCTAGGTCTCTCTATTAACGTGGAAATAATATACCCCTGTTTTCAATATGTTTCCTCGTCCTAATAAACTGCCCACGTTCAAACTTAAAACTTATCTTGTCTAATTACACAATCAACCCAACATTATTGTTTACGCTAACTAATCACTTGCGGGGACCCATTCCCGGTTTACCAAACTTAGGATTTTAAGCAATACCTGTAACTGATTCCAAAAATAATCAGCCCAACATATATATGCATATTTTTTTTTAGCAAGAAGTTTGAAAAGAAAAATGAAAGATTTAATTATTTGCGTCAAAAATATTATTATTATTATTATTATTTTTAACTGAAAAAGTGGGACGTCACAACCTTGGAGTGTGAATGTGTTATTAAAAACCCTCGTTTTTGACACACGTACGCCATGCAAGGTGCGGATGCGTTTGCAAGCGTTGGTTGGTTGAGTGCAGACGTGCCAAAGCTTATAGTGCCTAACTTTGGATGAAGATTGCCATATTCATAGGATCGGAAATAGAGTTTATTTAAGACCATGTGAAACAGAAACGTGATTATAAGAGGCCATGAGATAAAATTTAATTATGGCTCTTTAGAAGAATATGATTAGAATCGTAAGATCTTCGCCCTTGTTCAAACGGATTGAAAATTGGAGTACTGAATTTTTTTAGACTATTTATATATTAAAAAATATGATTAAAAAATTAAGTGCTCTTATTTTCAATTCGTTTGAACCAGTCCGTAGATCTTGTTATTCTAATTATAGTATTCTAAAGTGACATAATTTAATTTTATCTCTAGAGCTATCATAATCACGTTTTTACTCCATAAAATTGGATCGGAAATAGAGTTTAACTGTTTTGTTTTTTGCCAAAGGCTCCCACGTAGGGGCGAGCCCCGCGTCCCTTGATTTTCCTGACGTGTCAAAAGATTACCACCTGCTGCAAATAGCTTATTTCCGGCCCAGCCGGAATAAGTATTCCTAAAAAAAAAACGTCTATTTCACGTGATGGTGTAAACAAAAAATCTATATACTCATACTGATCTCACTCGACCGCATCAAATCTTACGTGGATATGAATGACGGATTAGATTATACACTAATTCTCAGGTCCGGTATCCCAGATTTTGATTAAAGTCCGGACTTCTTCCATAGCCATTAAATTGTGTTTTTAATGGTCCATGTCTTAATGAAATTTTTTCTGAAAAAAGTTAATTATGACAGATCATAAACCATATATTAGCATATCCGGACCATTGAAAACACAATTCAACTGCTGATATGTTTGTCCAAATTTAACCCCAAATCAAGAATCCTTGACTGGATCCGGACTGTTAGATTATAATATATCAAACAGGATCACATGCATATACGATGTTTGATACATGTTATATGTACTAAAATGTATCATATACTACACATTGATTGGGAGGATTTTTTCTCCTTCTTCCTCCCTCAATGTATCTATTATCAAATTCTTTATCAATAATATTTTTGCCGTTTCAAAAAAAAAAATTTCATATACTGTTTACCTGTTTACTGTAATACCATAACATGTGAAATATACGGTATTACAAGTTGTGATATACTGAATTCAATCAGTATTACTTTGATGTTGTCAACCAAAGTGTCTTACGGAAGTCTTAAATAAAAACCAAAGGTCAATACTATTGGAAGGTGATAAGTTGTTATAAGGATTTCTTGGGTGGGACCAAGTCCAGTTAAGAAAAATACTAATATGGGTGTGCCATTTATGACCCAGTCCCGTTAAAAAATTAATACTCCATAATAATATCGGAAGTCACGCTATATATAGTACAATAAGTCTAAGTACACTACATCAAATCACTACACCATCCACTATCATTTTTGTAGGGCCCACCTCGGGTCTTAAAAAAATACAGAAAAATGTTCAATAGGACTGTCTAAGGGTCCCTATATTTACTACTAATAATATTTTTGACATTTGTGTAGTTTTTGGGTGCCGAGCACGTACCACGTGGCGGTATCTGTCCATGATCCGGACCATCCAATCGTATTTTGGACTGTCGGGATTTAATCCCTCTCTCTCCCCTCCCCTCCCCTCACCCCACCACTTTCTCTCCTTTTTTTTTTCTCTCTTAAATGGGAACCGTCCGAAATACGATTGGACGGTCCGGATTGTTGAAAGGGGTACCGCGTGGACAATTCCCTACCGGCACCCAAAAATTTCTCCCATACCGTTGGCAGGTGAAGTTTATCTAATTTTCTTGTTGTATTAACGAACTTGTCTAAAACTGGAATTCAAGGCACAAGCCCGTACGACCTGCTCAAAGTTACATATATAGTCATCAATATGTTATTTTACTAGCAAAAAATTATATTATTTTAAGAAAGAATGGGGTAAGTTTAATAGTAGTATTTTGTGTGCCCCTACTAATTAATTCATATTTTTAAATTTCATGTTCAATTCTCCTTATCAACAACTCTCTTGGCCACCTCATAATCCTCACACATAATCGTATAAACGACTATGGAATTAATGAGCTAAAGGTATTAATCCGAGGTGTGCGTAAACTTGCTCGAGATTCTTTGCGTTACCATGTATATACACATATATGCATGTACCTGGACTGCTCTAGAGGGGCCATAGTTCGAATTTAAATAAACGTTAAGCAATGGTAATCGATTTTAAATAATATATCTTCGAATATTTGTGCAACAACTGGGAGTTTTCCGTTAAAAGCCACCTCGCCTTTTTGTTATGTCTTTGTTCAAATTTCTTTTGTATTTGTTAATTTTGCTTTAAACTTTTGTGCATTATGATTCGTCTCGATGACAGAAATCAAAAAAGTAAAAAGTTACGACTGAAACCCAATTATTTCACACAAAAATTTTTGCGCCAAAACTACCAAACACAAAGTTTTTTAAATGAAGAGAAAAAATCAATTAGACAAACACAAAAATAAAAATGTAAAAAGTAGGTAACAAAACAGGGCCAAAGTTTTGGATGCCCTCGTTGGGAAAGCAAGTAGTACCAAAAAAAATTGACATTGACTTCGTTGCACAAAAAATAAATAAATAAATATTGACTCGTTGCACCAAAAAATAAAATAAACATTGACTTCTACTTTTTTCCCTCGGTGAGAATGTCTATGGCATCATCTCATTAATTATTATTCGAAAATATGATCAAGTAATTGTGCAACGAACCTACGTTGGTCCGTGTCCCCAATTGTTTTTGTAAGATAATTTAATAATTTTATATATTTCTAGTACTATACCAAAAAAAATCATGACAGTGTTTCACTAAAATTACTCTAAGTTTTCTTTATCACTAAAATTACTCTAAGTTTTGTTTAGGGGAGTTTAGATGCCAACCCAAAAAATAGGATCGTACTTATTTAGTCCTGACAAAAATATTCCTTCTCTTTCAGTCTTTTTTTTTAATTTTACTTTTCATGCATTTTACTATTTGCCATTTTTCTTAACTTTTTGTGTAGAAGTCCATTTTAGTAAAATTTATATTTTTAGAATCAACTCCTAACCCATATTATTTCTGACAAAAATACCATTGGCTATGTAAACTGGCTATGAGAACTGCCAATTCTCATAGTCAGGTAACAAAATATTTCGGACAAAAATATCCCCACCAATTCACATGGCCGAGTAACATATCATTTTGGACAAAAATATCCCTAAAGTATAGCTATGAGAACTGAGGCTATAAGAGCTGTATTTTTTAAAATCAATTCCTGAATCATATTATTTCGGACTGGCTATAAGAACTGCCAAGTCTCAAAATCAATTCTATAAATCAGTTTTATGAGAACTGCTCAGTTCTCATAGAGAACTAGCTATGTGAACTGAGTTATGGGAACTGGCTATGTGAACTACCAATTCTCATAGAGAACTAGCTTTATGAACTAGTTATGAGAACTGGCTATGTGAATTAAAAAGTATACAGTTCACATAGTCTTACCACACACTAAAATACACAGTTCTCATAAAAAATATATAGTTCTTATAGAAAATATACGATTTTAATAGCCAATTCTCATGGACAATACATAATTTTCATAGAAAATACGATGACCCAGTCCTATAGGACTGTCTAAGGGTCTCAATTCCTTGTTTCCATTAACAAGATCCACAGTGATATAATTAAAAATGGATAAGTCAAATTTTACACATCGGCTTTTTATTATTCATTGAATAGATTGCTAAGCTTAACAATGTTGAGGTTCACAATGGTCACTTCTAGTCCATAACCAAAATAAGGGTTCCACAACAATTTCACACACACACACACACACACACACACTCTCTCTCTCTCTCTCTCTCTCTCTCTCTCTCTCTCTCTCTCTCTCTCTCTCTCTCTCCCTCTGTTTTTTGTCATTTACTTTCCTCCATTTATGTTTTTTTGAGCAAAAATATATCGATTCTCTCCCTCAATTTTGGGGGAAAAAATCGGTGACTTCCTTCCTCGATTTAATTTTTTGGGGGGAGAAAATAACAATGGAAATAATAGTGAAATACCTTATACGGCGGATGATGAATTGAAGATGATTAGAGATATGAGCTTCACAAGTTTACGAAAGTGCCTTATTTGCAGTCTAAGTGCAATTTGCAGTCTAAATTTTTCTCTGGCGTTGGTTTTAATTAAACAAATTTGCAGTCTAAAAGTGCAAATTTACAGTGCGCAAATTGTCATGGGCGTTAGTGTTCATTTAATATTTGCAGTCTAAAAGTGTAAATTTTTTTGCAGTCCATAATATATAATGAAAGTATGTATAGTTGCAATTGGTCATTGTGGTGTTGGCGTTGTGGTGGAGGTGGTCGTGGTGGTCGGGGCGGGTGGTGGTGGTGGTAGTTTGTGGTGGAGGTTTGCGTCATTGTGTTTTGGCGGTCGGCGACGTGAATGGGTTGAGTGGTGGTGGGTGGCTGGGGGGCATGGTATTGTGATAGAGGTGGATGGGTAGTGGTGAAGCCTGGTAGTGGTGGTGGTAGAGATGGTGGTGGTGCATGGTCGTTGGTGTGGATTGGTGGTGGTGGCCGGACCGGGTTTATGTGGTGGGGGTGGGTAGAGGCGGTGGAGGTGGTGACGTCGTTGTGGTGGTGGTAGCAGCGTGGTGATGGTGGTGGTGGTGGTGGTGGGGGGCGTGGTGGCGGTTGAGGTGGTAGGGGTAGTGGTGGCATCGTCGTGGTGGTGGTGGTGAAGATGGTGGTGGGGGTGGGGTTGTGGTGGAGGTGGTGATGGAGTGGTGGTGGTAATTATAATGGAGGTTGCGACAATGTGGTGGTGGTGGCAGCGTGGTGGTTGAGGGGGTGGTGAGCGCGTGGTGGCGTCGTGGTGGTGGGGTTGGGGGCACAGTGGCGATGGAGTGGTGGTGGTGGTGGCGGCGGTGGCGGTGGAGTGGTGGTGGTGGTGGTGGTGGTGGTGAGGTGGTAGTGGTGGTGTAGATGGTGGTTAGGGCGGCATTGTGGTGGCGATGGCGGTGGTGTGTTGGTTGTGGTGGAGGTGGTGGTAGCATCGTGGTGGAGGTGGAGGTGGTGGTGGTAATTGCGGTGGAGGTTGCGGCGTTGTTGTGGTGGTGGTACGTGGTGGTGGCGACGGCGGCAACATAGTGGTTGAGGTGGTGGTGGGGGCGGCGTTTTGGTGGTGGTGGTGGTGGTGGTAGGGGCATGGTGGTGGTGGTGAAGCGGTGGTGGTTGCATCGTGGTGGTAATGGTGGTTATGGTTGTGGTGGCAGCGTGGTGGTGGTAATTATGGTGGAGGTTGCAACGTTGTGGTGGTGGCGGTGTGATGGTTGAGGTGGTCTTGGGAAGTGTTGGTGGCTGTGGTGGTTGTGGTAGGGTGGTGATGGTGATGGTGGTGGTGGCGGTGGCGGCGGCGGCGGCGGTAGTGGTGGTGGTGGTAGTGTAAAGTTTAATGTAGGGACAATTTTGTCTTGTCAAAAAATGAAGTGGACTTGAGACTTTCAAAAAAGTAATGGGCTGGACTAGAGATGTTTTGGAAATATGAGATGGATTGGATATGTTACAAAATTCTATAATGGACCTTACAACAATTCTTTATTTTATATATATATATATATATATATATATATATATATATATATATATATATATACGGGGCGGTTCAATGGACAACTATTTAGATACTTAAAAAAACACCTTATAGTTTCCAAGCAGCTTTTAGCTTAGATTTAATGAACGGTTCAATTAAAAACTGCTTAAAACAAGCACTTCTCGGTCTTTTTTTTTTTGCTAATTTCTCGCGGACACCCTAAAATCATATTCTGCACAGATTGAACGGTTCGGATCATAAAAATTTGATCGGGAACTATATATGTGATTGAGATTTGAGGTGTTTTTTTAGGTGTCTAAATAGTTGTCTATTGAACTGCCCCGATATATATATATATATATATACACAAAATCATGAACACGGTATTTGATAAAAAAAATTTGTGGACTATAATAATCATTTATCATTCCACCCTACTGACCAGTTCCGGAAAATTAAATATGGGTGTGTCATTTATAATGACCCAGTCCAGTTAAAAAAGAAGAAGTATATTAAAATAATCATAAAAAGAAGAAGTATAAAAATAAGGGAAAAATTCAAAATACCCCCCAACCTATACACCCAAATTCAATTAGACTCCCAACCTTTTAAAAACTTCAATTTTACTCCCAACGTTATATTCCGTTATCAAAATGCCCCCTTCCGTCCAAATTACTAACGAATTCCGTTAAAGGCTCCGTTAAATAGTATTTTGATCGAATTTCGATGATCCGAGCCGCTCAATGTGTTCAAAACGTGATTTTAAGGGTACTCGCGAGAAATCAACAAAAAAAATGATCGGGAAAGGCTTCATCTGAACAGTTTTTTATTGAACTATTCAATAAAAAATTGTTCAGATGAAGCCCTTCCCAGTCATTTTTTTTGTTGATTTCTTGCAAATACCCTTAAAATCACGTTTTAAACACATTGAGCGGCTCGGATCATCGAAATTCGATCAAAATACTATTTAACTGAGCCTTTAACGGAATCCGTTAGTAATTTGGACGGAAGGGGGCATTTTGATAACGGAATATAACGTTGGGAGTAAAATTGAAGTTTTTAAAAGGTTGGGAGTCTAATTGAATTTGGGTGTATAGGTTGGGGGGTATTTTGAATTTTTCCCTAAAAATAATGTTATGGGAAGTCACCCTATAGGGCCTATAGAACTGTAGGGTCTCCGTTGGCATACAGGTGAAGTTTATTTGATTTTCTTATTTTCATTAACAAACTTGTCTAATAATGATAATAATAATAATAGTAATAGTATTATTATTATTATTCGGCCATGCGAGATTCCGTTAGTTGGAAATGGTCTTCGGAAAATCATTTCTCGGTAAAATCAGTGTATAATCAGTGGGAGAATGATGGGTCCTCAAGAAGTCCGGTATTGAAAAATCTCTGGAAAAATGTTTGTCCCCCAAACGTGGAAATTTTCGCTTGGATGGCTATTCAATCCAAGGTGGCCACTAGAGCTGAGCTATTGGGTAGAAATTTGATTTCCGAGGGTCAATCTGTACTTTGCCCATTTTGCTCGTTGCACTTGGAAACATCTCAGCACCTATTTTTGCATTGCCAATTTTCTTGGGATGTTTGGTCGCGTATTATGGATTTGTGGCATATGAGATGGGTTTGCCCTGTCTCTGTGGAAGACCATTTTAATTGGTGGGGTCACAACAAATTCAGGAAGTGGGAAAAACATTTGTGGGATGCCACGTTCTTCGCAACCTTGTGGTCTTTGTGGCTGGTACGAAATGCTTATGTCTTCAATAATGCAACTTCAAGTGCTGGGGAAGTAGGTGATTTGATTAAAACTAGAGTCGCAATGTGGGTAAAGGCAAAATTCAACATAAAGGTGTATGCGGTTGAGAACTTTAGGATTTTTCTGGATGGAGTCAGATTGATGAAACTGTAACTTGTTTGAGTGGTGAGCTGTTTGCCATCCAACTTTCTGTTGGAGGGTATTGTTTTAGCTGTCTCGTTTTTCTTGTTTGAACTAGTATCTGTGTAATCCTTCTTCGTTCGAGCCTGCTCGATGTATCCTTTCGAGTGTTATAAAAGTTTCGTTTTGCCGAACAAAAAATAATAATAATAATAATATTTTAACCTCAAGGGGTTGGACCGAGTGGTCTACAAACATACTCCTTTCTGTTAAAAATAAGTTACAGTTACATATATAGTTACCAATATGTTGTTTTATAAGCAAAAAATTGTATTATTTTAAGAAAGAATGGGGTATGTTTAATAGTAGTATTTTGTGTGCCCCTACTAATTAATGCGTATTATTAAATCCATCCCTAATTAAATTTGCAATAGCAAAACCGTACGAGTAACCTTGGAGTGTGAATGTGTTATTAAAAACCCTCGTTTTTGACACACGTACGCCATGCAAGGTGCTGATGCGTTTGCAAGCGTTGGTTGATTGAGTGCAGACGTGCCAAAACTTGTAGTGCCTAACTTTGGATGAAGATTGCCATATTCATAGGATCGGAAATAGAGTTTATTTAAGACCATGTGAAACAGAAACGTGATTATGAGAGGCCATGAGATAAAATTTAATTATGTCTCTTTAGAAGAATATGATTAGAATCGTAAGATCTTCGCCCTTGTTCAAATGGATTGAAAATTGAAGTACTGAATTTTTTTAGACTATTTATATATTAAAAAATATGATTAAAAAATTAAGTGTTCTTATTTTCAATTCGTTTGAACCAGTACGTAGATCTTATTATTCTAATTATATTATTCCAAAGTGACATAATTTAATTTTATCTCTAGACCTATCATAATCACGTTTTTACTCCATAAAATTGGATCGGAAATAGAGTTTAACGGGTTTTTTTTTGGCCAAAGGCTCCCCCGTAGGGGCGAGCCCCGCGTCCCTTGATTTTCCTGACGTGTCAAAAGATTACCACCTGCTGCAAATAGCTTATTTCCGGCCCAGCCGGAATAAGTATTCCTTAAAAAAAAAACGTCTATTTCACGTGATCGTGTAAACAAAAAATCTGTATACTCATACTGATCTCACTCGACCGCATCAAATCTTACGTGGATATGAATGACGGATTAGATTATACACTAATTCTCAGGTCCGGTATCCCAGATTTTGATTAAAGTCCGGACTTCTTTCATAGCCATTAGATTGTGTTTTTAATGGTCCACGTCTTAATGAAACTTTTTCTGAAAAAAGTTAATTACGACAGATCATAAACCATATATTAGCATATCCGGACCATTGAAAACACAATTCAACTGCTGAGATGCTTGTCCGAATTTAACCCCAAATCAAGAATCCTTGATTGGATCCGGACTGTTAGATTATAATATATCAAACAGGATCACATGCATATACGATGTTTGATAAATGTTATATGTACTAAAATGTATCATATACTACACATTGATTGGGAGGATTTTTTCTCCTTCTTCCTCCCTCAATGTATCTATTATCAAATTCTTTATCAATAATATTTTTACCGTTTCAAAAAAAAAAAAATTCATATACTGTTTACCTGTTTACTGTAATACCGTAAAATGTGAAATATACGGTATTACAAGTTGTGGTATACTGAATTCAATCAGTATTACTTTGATGTTGTCAACCAAAGTGTCTTATGGAAGTCTTAAATAAAAACCAAAGGTCAATACTATTGGAAGGTGATAAGTTGTTATAAGGATTTCTTGGGTGGGACCAAGTCCAGTTAAGAAAAATACTAATATGGGTGTGCCATTTATGACCCAGTCCCGTTAAAAAATTAATACTCCATAATAATATCGGAAGTCACGCTATATATAGTAATAGGACTGTCTAAGGGTCCCTATATTTTACAACTAATAGTATTTTTGACATGTGTAGTTTTTGGGTGCCGAGCACGTACCACGTGGCGGTATCTGTCCACGATCCGGACCATCCAATCGTATTTTGGACGGTCGGGATTTAATCCCTCTCTCTCCCCTCCCCTCCCCTCACCCCACCACTTTCTCTCCTTTTTTTTCTCTCTTAAATGGGAACCGTCCGAAATACGATTGGACGGTCCGGATTGTTGAAAGGGGTACCGCGTGGACAATTCCCTACCGGCACCCAAAAATTTCTCCCATACCGTTGGCAGGTGAAGTTTATCTAATTTTCTTGTTGTATTAACGAACTTGTCTAAAACTTGGAATTCAAGGCACAAGCCCATACGACCTGCTCAAAGTTACATATATAGTCATCAATATGTTATTTTACTAGCAAAAAATTATATTATTTTAAGAAAGAATGGGGTAAGTTTAATAGTAGTATTTCATGTTCAATTCTCCTTATCAACAACTCTCTTGGCCACCTCATAATCCTCACGCATAATCGTATAAACGACTATGGAATTAATGAGCTAAAGGTATTAATCCGAGGTGTGCGTAAACTTGCTCGAGATTCTTTGCGTTACCATGTATATACACATATATGCATGTACCTGGACTGCTCTAGAGGGGCCATAGTTCGAATTTAAATAAACGTTAAGCAATGGTAATCGATTTTAAATAATATATCTTCGAATATTTGTGCAACAACTGGGAGTTTTCCTTTAAAAGCCACCTCGCCTTTTTGTTATGTCTTTGTTCAAATTTCTTTTGTATTTGTTAATTTTGCGTTAAACTTTTGTGCATTATTGATTTGTCTCGACGACAGAAATCAAAAAAGTAAAAAGTTACGATTGAAACCCAATTATTTCACACACAAATTTTTGCGCAAAACTACCAAACACAAAGTTTCTTAAATGAAGAGAAAAAATCAATTAGACAAACACAAAAATAAAAATGTAAAAAATAGGTAACTAAAACAGGGCCAAAGTTTTGGATACCCTCGTTGGGAAAGCAAGTAGTACCAAAAAAAATTGAACATTGACTTCGTTGCACCAAAAAATAAATAAATAAATATTGACTTCGTTGCACCAAAAAATAAAATAAACATTGACTTCTACTTTTTTCCCTCGGTGAGAATGTCTATGGCATCATCTCATTAATTATTATTCGAAAATATGATCAAGTAATTGTGCAACGAACCTACGTTGGTCCGCGTCCCCAATTGTTTTTTGTAAGATAATTTTAATAATTTTATATATTTCTAGTACTATACCAAAAAAAAAATCATGACAGTGTTTCACTAAAATTACTCTAAGTTTTCTTTATCACTAAAATTACTCTAAGTTTTCTTTAGGGGAGTTTAGATGCCAACCCCAAAAAATAGGATCGTACTTAATTTAGTCCTGACAAAAATATTCCTTCTTTATTTCAGTCTTTTTTTTTTTTTTTTACTTTTCATGCATTTTACTATTTTGCCATTTTTCTTAACTTTTTGTGTAGAAGTCCATTTTTAGTAAAATTTATATTTTTAGAATCAACTCCTGACCCATATTATTTCTGACAAAAATGCTATTGGCTATGTAAACTGGCTATGAGAACTGCCAATTCTCATAGTCAGGTAACAAAATATTTCGGACAAAAATATCCCCACCAATTCACATGGCCGAGTAACATATCATTTTGGACAAAAATATCCCTGAAGTATAGCTATGAGAACTGAGGCTATAAGAGCTATATTTTTTAAAATCAATTCCTGAATCATATTATTTCGGACTGGCTATAAGAACTGCCAAGTCTCAAAATCATAGAGAACTAGCTATGTGAACTGGCTATGTGAACTACCAATTCTCATACAGAACTAGCTTTATGAACTAGTTATGAGAACTGGCTATGTGAACTAAAAAGTATACAGTTCATATAGTCTTACCACACACTAAAATACACAGTTCTCATAAAAAATATATAGTTCTTATAGAAAATAGGGGGGCTTAAATATTCATCCTCAGATCTCATCCCACGTAAGTATTCCTCCTGGTCATTTTGAACAGTTCTGTTTTCATCCTTTTAGATAGTGAATTACCTATCATACCCTTTTAATAAGATATCCATATGTGTGTGTATATGTCCTTCCTAAATTAGTGGAATTTAAAAATTTATTCGTTTAATGGGATTCAACCATTTCCTAATTTATTGGGATTCAACCACAATAATTACAGAAGATAATTACAAAAGAATATTTTAATATTTAAAAAATTCGTAATAACTAAATCTCACGGATTTAAATTCGAAAATCATATTTATTTTTTTCATATTGACCATGTAATATCATGAAACCTTTTGAAACATGGTGGAATCGACCATGTTTTTATTGAATTATTTTTGTAAAATTATTATAAAAAATATTTCGAAACGTAGACAATATTTAAACTGACCATGTTTTTCATGGTTAATTCTGCAAAAGAGGATTCCAAAATTTGAAACCAAATCCCACCATAAAATATTCATATTATTTCAAAAGTTTTATAAAATATTCCTGCAAATCCCCCATGAAAATCAAATTTTAGAACATGATCACATATCGTCCGTGAATTCACCACGAATAATCATGGCAAGTTTTTCATAATTTCACTGTCACAAACATTCTACGCATCCATTCAATCACACCATCTATTTTTATGACAATTTTTTCCAAAAATTAAATGAGTACTCATGAAATATTAAATTGAACCAAAACAATCATGATTCATGAAAAAAATAATTTGAGTTGAAAAATGCACCATGATCATAAAATACACCATGAATACATGAATACAAAAATTACACTAATCAAAATACGGACACCATGAATGTGTACCAAATATAAAAAAAAAAAATCATGAATTCAAACTGTCAGAGAGAGAAGATTAAAAAATGAAATAGAAGCCCAAATCCAACCCCTTTTCCTACTATTTCTTAGGATACCTTTGTTGCAGTGAGGTCACAATCTAAATGAATGTTAATAATTATGCATGAGCCACACGATTGTTCCAGATAAAAAAGAATGAAAAATCTCACTTCTTCGCCTTGATTTTTGAGGAAATGGGAGGCCGGTTTGCCTTCTACTTGGCTCTCTTTATGTTCAATTACGAAACAACAACAACAATGGAGTCCTCGGCCTGTCGGCGGTGGCAGGAGTGGTTTATGCCGAGAGGATGGGCAACGAAGGCCGACGGGAAAATGGTGATGGAGGCCGACAAGGATGGGTGACGGAGACCGACAGGGGAGTGGTTTATGCTGAGAGGATGGGCGACGGAGGCCGGCGGCGGGAGTGATTTATGCCGAGAGGATGGGGACGGAGGCCGGCGAGAGTGGGTCGCCCTGGCCAATAGGATGGGCTATAGGGATGGTCGAGAGGATGATAATGGTACAGCCTTTTGTTTTTTTTTAATCCGATAATGGTAAGCATAATCTCAGGGATTTCAAACGATTTGGGATGATAACGGTAAGCTTAATCTAAGGGATTTTGTTACATGTTGTATCCGAAAATAATGAGGGACGACCTTCAAGTTATAATTTAGTCCCAAATTTCTGTGCATATATAGCATAAAGAAAACAAGTAATATAGTGCAAAAAGGGCATTTTTGGATTTATTTATATTTGGGGATGAAAACATAACCGTTCAAAATGACAAGGATGAATAGTTACGGTGCAAAAAGGATGGATATTTAAAAACTCCTAGAAAATATACGGTTTTAATAGTCAGTTCTCATGGACAATACACAATTTTCATAGAAAATACGATGACCCAGTCCTATAGGACTGTCTAAGGGTCTCAATTCCTTGTTTCCATTAACAAGATCCACAGTGATATAACTAAAAATGGATAACTAAAATTTTACACATCGGCTTTTTATTATTCATTGAATAGATTGCTAAGCTTAACAATGTTGAGGTTCACAATGGTCACTTCTAATCCATAACCAAAATAAGGGTTCCACAACAATTTCACACACACACACACACTCTCTCTCTCTCTCCCTCTCTCTCTCTCTCTCTCTCTCTCTCTCTCTCTCTCCCTCTGTTTTCTGTCATTTACTTTCCTCCATTTATGTTTTTTTGAGCAAAAATATATCGATTCTCTCCCTCAATTTTGGGGGGAAAAATCGGTGACTTCCTTTCCTCCGATTATAATTTTTTTTGGGGGGAGAAAAATAAAAATGGGAAATAATAGTGAAATACCTTAATACGGCGACGATGAGTTGAATTGAAGATGATCGAGAGATATGAGCTTCACTTTTGGAGGGAAAGAAAGAGAAATAGTTTGAGATTGAGTGAAGTGAAGAAGATATAGAGTAGGCGAAGAAGATAAGAAGAAAATACCAATTGAAACAAGCGTGTATACAAATTTTTGAACTAGTTAACTTATGTGATGTGGAGTTGATAAATTTTGATTATTGAAAAAGTTGCTAGTTTTGGTTATGCAAAGTCTAAAATTTGATTATTTTTAAGGATTTTAATTATACTATTGTAAGCCATCTTTTGCACAAATATTATTAACTTTAAAAACAATTGACTTTTGATTATATTACTAAAAAACTTTCTATTCAAGGCACGAGCCCGTAGTACCCGTATTCAAGGCCCGAGCCCTTAGGACCCGCTCAAAGATTGTACTACTATATATAGTCATTGAACTTGTCTAAGAAAACTAAACCTTCACTAACCTTGTACCATTTCCAACTTGCTAGGATATATGATCTGTCTTCTAATTATTCTATGTTTAATTAATTGTTCAGGTTTTTGGGTATATCTCTGGTTAATTAGATAGTATAGTGACAAAAATATCCCAGATCTTAGGGTTGGCCCGGCGATCTTTTTTGGCTTCAGATTTGGGAGTTTGCTCTCTCTTAATATTTTCATATTTTATTCTCCTTATCAACAATTCTTGTGGCTACCTCACAATCCTGATGCATAATCGTGTAAAGGACTATAGAATGAGCTATAGATATTAATCCGAGGTGTGTTCAAGTTCGCTTGAGACACCTTGTATTACCATGTATTGGATTGCTCAAGAGGCACCTCGGTTTGAACTTAAATAAAAAATTTAGCATTGGTCTATTTTTAGTTAATAAATCTTCGAATATTTGTGGAACGTCTGGGAGTTTTCCTAAAAAATTAAACCACCACGCCTTTATGTTGTGTCTTTGTTTATTTATTTATTTTTTTTGCATTTGTTGATTTTGCGTTAAATTTTTGTTAATTGCTGATTCGTCTCGACAAGAAGAATCCAAAAAGTAAAAAGTTACGACCGAAACCCAATTTTTTCACACAAATTAACATTTATTGCAAAACTACGAAACGCAAATATTTTAAATAAGGAGAAAAAAAAAATCAAGTGACATTTTTAAGGAAACTTAACCTGACAACGTATAAACAATCGATTAGACAAAGTTTTGGATTCCCTCGTTGGGAAATCAAGTAGTAATAAACATTGACTTTCTTTCTTTCTTTCTTTCTTTTTTTGCCAAAAGGTTAGAAATTCCATTGATATTTGAGAGATTACATCCAAGGGTGCCTTTCTTGTACAAATGAGAGAAGAGCTAAACAGGCAAATAAGCCCCAAAGTGCGAGACCTACACCGCAAACCCTATCAAAGAGCAGCAGTGCAACACCACACCAATCACTACATCTCACAGAACCAAACTAACACACATTGAAAAAAAAACACGCTAAAACAATGACACCCGCGAAAGGTGAGGAAGACCCTTGAAGGGGAGAGACAACCAAAACAGCATAAAATTAAACCAGAAAAACTTCTAAAAACCTAACCCTGGTAGAACCAAAATACCACCATCACACCACAATAATTGTCATCCACAGCCATAACCACCAATTGCTGCAGATCAGACCACCACCACCGCTCGTCGCAAATCCGACCACTGACCGTATAGATCCGACCTCAAATGATCACCACCTTCAGACGTCGGCAACACTACTAGCCGTTGTGGCAAACCACCATCAGCAACCCTTTGAACAGCAGCAATACCACTACCAACAAATCTCGGACGACACAGAGATGGACGGGGGAGAACCAGCCGCTAACAGAGCCACAGACGAATCCGACGGGAAACGAGAAAAGACCAACCAGGGAGAGGGAGGGAAGGAAGAAGAGAGGAGAGAAGGCGGTGCGAGATAGAGAGGGGGAGGTGGACCCTATCTTAAGAAGTTAGAGAGAGAAAGTAGAGAGAAGAGAGAGTGTAACGTTGCACCAATAAACATTGACTTTGTTGCACCAAAAAAAATTAAAATTTTAAATTTTTAAAAAAAGCATTGACTTCGTTACACCAAAAAAAGGAAAAAAAATAAACATTGACTTCTACTTTGTTTTGGTATTTGATTGAAATTTGACTATTTGATTTAAACTCGACTCTTTTCCAGCCGTTTGTGAGGGCCGAATCGTCAGTTTCTTGGCGGCCTCTTGTGGGATCTGGTGGCTCGTGGGTGTCGCGGCGGTGTGGGTGGTTGGGTCATGGTCTGGGTATGTGCTTGTGGCAGCGGCAGGTGATAAGTGCCAAAATATATATATTTTGGCCCTCCAATCTACATTTATTAGTCCTTTATATTTGTTAACTGATTTTTATTATGTGTTTTTATGTTTATAGGTTGCTCGAACCCGTTGTCCGAGACTTTGGATAAAAAGATGATTTTAAAGATGTTTGGGGTTAAAAGTGCAAAGTGCTTTGAAGTTGAGTTTGTGAGTTGTTGTTATACATAACCCGAGGGAGCTTTGTGTAATTAAAGCCTATTACCCTATATAAGGAACAGGGCAATGTTATCAGCGGCAGCTTTTGATAAATAAAAAAAAAGGGAAAATTGGAACGGAGGAAAAAGACAGCCGCTTGGGTCGAGCGACGGAGGCAGTAGACGTACGATAGTCATTTTCTTCCAAGTTTTGTTTCTTTCAAGTTATTTCAAATTTTGTTCAATTACTCGCATTCCGGTAACTAGTTTTAATTTATGTTCTTTATAAAAGTTATTCGTTTGTTTTGATTAGTTGATATTTTTCTGTTTATTTTTATCACGCGCAATAGAAGTATGTTTCAAGTTAGAATTTCTTTTGTTTCATGCATAATGATTAGGGAGTAGTCGTTTAGGTAGGGTCGCAGGGTGATTAATACACCGTAGCCAGTTCGGGCACTGCTTCTATTTTCAAACAATGTAAAGACGATTTTTGATTGGAAAAATACTTTCCGCGGACGAATCCGGGCATTGTCGGAGCCCATGTGAACGGGGGAATAGGGGTCCAAAACTTATTCTCCGTTGTGCAAGGGTATACGGCGACCATAGGATCTCGCATCTTGAGGGGTATCTTTTTCAATCTTAAGTTGAACGTTTTTAAGAACATCGAATGAAGCAGATTAATCCGCGCTGGTTACGAGTGTTATGAATCCTACGACCGTACCTCCTTTTTAATTATTTGAAAAGTATAATCAATTTTCTAGGTTTTAGTTAATCTCAACCAAAACGGTAAGGGGTGGCTACCTAAGAGCCAGTTTAATTAATAACAACCCGAGTTTAGTCAGCACACATCACCGTCTCTGTGGATTCGACTCCGAACTTACCGGATATTGTGCTACGTCGGTCTCCGCCCTACGCTTGGGGCAACCCATTAATTTAGGATTAGGAAATCGGTCAAGCATTTTTGGCGCCGTTGCCAGGGATGGTCACGTGTGTTAAGAATTCGAGTAGTTGTTTTATTTTATTTTATTTTGTTTTTAGTTTCGGTAGTTGTTTCGAGTCAACATAGGTAGAGGTAAGCAATCCTCCATCGTAGGAAAGCAATTACCTCTAAAACCTAAGTATTATCGAGACAATACCAGGCGTATCGTAGCCATTGAGAGAGTGCCGAGAGAAACCGTGGGGAAAGAATCTTTTAGTGGCGATTCGTTTGATATCAGTGGCCTTTTTGTTGATTTAATAATCGAGTCACAGATAGCAGAGCCACCAATGTCGATGCGTAATCACATGCATTCTGCGAGGACCACTCCTCTCGATCCAATAGTTTTGCCGGTCGAGATGGTGGAAGCACGTAATGCTTTCACCATAAAGCCTAGTACGCATAATGCCCTTCCCCTATTTCAAGGGAAAGAGAATGAGGATCCGTATGAGCACGTCCGTCATTTCGATGGGTTGGTAAGCACTCTCACCACCACTCCTCAGTGGGAGAATGCTTGCCTTAAGCTTTTCCCAGCCTCGCTCAAGGACAATGCGGATAAGTGGCTGCGGATGCAAAAGCCACAGTCTCTCAGGTCATGGGCTGCTGTCCGAGATTTATTTTACAAGAAATATTTCTCGGAAAGTAAATCGAAGTACCTGACTCGCCAAATCCAATCGTATAAGCAGAAAGAGGGCGAGTTGTTTTTAAGGTGTTGGGAGAGATTCAAGGACTTACTTTTGTCCTTGCCACACCATGGGTTTGTCAAACCCCAATTGGTGTCTTTTTTCTACTTGGGTCTGGATGTTGCGACGATCCAACAGATTGAGTATCTCTGTAAAGAGAAGAATTTTCTAGATCAGTCCCCGGACGAAGCGTGGGACTTTCTTGAGGAGTTGGCAGAGAAACACCGAAGTTAGGAACCTTCCGACCTCGGTGATAGGGCCATGGCTGCGCAGGGACCCAGTGGGTCTGGCATTTTTCCTTCTAGTGTGCGAGAGCACAATGTCCAGTCTCAGCTGGACAAAATGGCTAAACAATTAGAGGACTTGAAATTTAAGCAAGTCCACCAAGTGAATGAGGTGAGAGTCAAAGAGGTGTGTGAGTTGTGTGAGTGTCCGGGGCATCTAGTTACTGCTTGCCCCGTTTTCCCAATTGTTAAAGACGCATACCATAGTAACCAAGCTGAGGTAAATGCGCTTAACCAGCGTTGGGATCCATATTCAAATACCTACAATTCTGGGTGGGCCCAAAATCCACTTCTGGGTTGGAGGGATCAAAAAGCCCCAGTGCATACCCAGGCACCACCTCAACAATCAGTCCAACAGTTTCGGCCTCCTCAAGGCCAAATGACCCAGTTTCGATACCCACCTCAGCAGCAGCAGGGTTTCAGTCCTTCATCTTTTGGACCACCCTCTAGCATTAACCATCCCCCGCGGAATAAGCAGACTGATGAGATGATGAAGGCTCTCATGCAGTCCCAAATAAGCTTCACTGAGCAGACTAAGCAAGCAATTGGTGACATTAGGACCCAATTGACCCAGTTGACGGCGGCAGTTGGACAAGTCCAGCAGGAGAAGGGAAAGTTTCCTTCTCAACCTCTAGTCAATGTCGCCGGCACTCATTATGTAGGCGATTCTTCTGGCCCAAGTAATTCGAATCTCAGTCTGGAAGAGGCTAAGGCGATCACCACTCTCAGAAGTGGGAAGGTGATCGACAAGGACTTACCTCCAAAGCAAAAATCGGTGCCACCCCCGGTGCCGATAGCTATTCCAGCAGTCATTCCAGACTTGGGAAGTGTTCCTGAGGTAAAGAAAGAGGCAGAGTCTCCTGAAGTGGTGGAGCCTAAAACTGCGGCCCCCATGACTCCAACGCCACCCGTTGCTCCATATCCAAATCACTTGGTGGCAAAGCCTAAGATCAATGTGAACTTTCAAATGCTTGAATTATTCAAGAAAGTTCAGTTTCCTATCTCTTTGATGGAAGCCATTGACGCAATTCCTCAGTTTGCGAAGGTCTTAAAGGATCTGTGCACGTTAAAACGGAGAACTAAAAGTCAAGACACAGTGCTTCTGGCAGAGCAAGTGAGCTCCATTCTCCAAGTTGAGATCCCCACCAAGTGTAAGGACCCTGGTTGTCCCATCATCCCTATAGCTATTGCGGGCCAAAAGTTTGATAAGGCTTTACTGGATTTAGGAGCAAGTGTCAACTTGCTCCCTTATTCGGTATACTTGAAGCTGGGCCTAGGCGATTTGAAAGCCACATCGGTCACACTACAGTTGGCTGACCGGAGTGTGAGAATTCCAAAGGGAGTGGTTGAGGATGTTTTAATTCAAGTGGGTGAATTCCTTTTTCCAGTTGACTTTATTGTCCTGGATACTTGCCCGATACCGAAGGTCTTTGAGAAGACTCCCATTATCCTTGGCCGTCCATTTCTAGCCACCTCCAGTGCTATCATGGATTGCAAAACTGGACAAGTGCAATTCTCGTTTGGGGACTTGAAAATGAAAGTGAATGTGTTTAATGTGGATGGTCAAGTCGAGGGTAATGAGGAGGTGTATGAGGTGAGTTTGATCGACATGCTAGTACAATAGCATGTTGATCGTATTTTGTATAAGGATCCTTTGGAAATAGCCTTAACCGTAGAGAAGGCGTCATTCTTAGATTCTCTAGAGGTAGGGAGTTTGATAAAGATACTTGCAATTGAGAATGTGTGTGGCGCTGCTTGTGACCCAGTTCTTGAGCCGCTGGACGCCCCATTGTCTTAAGTTCCGACGGGTAGCTTTTGCGTACCACTCTCTTTACTGAGAAGTGGACCCAACTCCTAGCAATAGGAGTACCCATCATTGACTTGGGTTTTGACACAATTTATGTACACTTATTCTTTTATTTCTTGTTAAGCAATTAAATCCAAATTAAAAATAAAAAAATTTGAAAAAAGGAAAAAAAATTAGCATAATGGTCTTGTATAGCCACCAGTTCCTTACCCCACCGGCGAGGGATGGGGAGAAAAGTATGACACGTTGATCGCGTGAAGATTTGGTGGAGTATTTATTTTTCTTTTATTTTTATCTGTGGGAGCCCGGATAACATGAGTCGGACAGTACTACTGTCTTTTATTTTGTATTGTGGGGCTAACATTTTGCAGGTAAGTTGGGGGGTCTCCCTCTCAACATCATTTACTCTGCTTAGCTCCTCCTTTTTCGAGGTGATATCTCTCCTCTCTTTTACGTTTCTGTCCTATCTTTATTTTTCATGATTTCAATGAGGACATTGAATTGTTCAAGTTGGGGGGAGAGTGTGGAAACTTTATATCCATCTCAAAACCAATTGGCAATGAGTGGAGAGGTCCCAGATGTTATTTTTCTGTAGACCCTCATTCTCCTTCCACTACATCTCCTTCTCCCAGTTTTTCTTCTTCTTCTGATCCTTCTAACCCTATTTCTTCAGCTATGTCAATTCCTACTCTTGATACTGCTACTTCTGTCCCTACTGGTCATATTCCTATAGGTTCCCTTTCCATTGCTTTGCCCTTTTCTTCTTCTGCTCAATCATCTAGGTCCCCTGTTCATCCTAAGCCTAAACCTCCACCTCATCCCATGCAAACCAGGTCTAAAACTGCTGTCATCTCTTCTACTCCTTCTTGTCTTACTGCTGTTACTTACTCCTCTTCTATTACTGAGCCGCTTACTGTAACAGAAGCTCTTCAGTCTTCCCAATGGTCTCAAGCAATGTTAGAAGAGTATCAAGCTCTTCAAACACAGGGTACTTAGTCCTTGGTTTCTCTGCCCAGTCATAAGAATGCTATTGGCTATAAATGGGTTTTTAAGTTGAAACGAAATTCTGATGGGTCTATCGCCAGGTACAAAGCACGACTCGTGGCTAAAGGTTATTTCCAAGAGGAAGGTATTGATTATTATGAGACCTTTAGCCCTGTTGCTAAACAACCAACTATTCGAATTCTGCTCAGTTTGGCTCTTTCTTTTCATTGGCCTATTAAACAGCTAGACATTTCTAATGCCTTCCTCCATGGTACTCTTGAAGAGGAGGTTTATATGATTCAACCCCCTGGTTTTGTTGATCCCTCTCACCCTCACATGGTTTGTAAACTTCATAAAGCGCTCTATGGGCTTAAGCAAGCTCCTCGCGCTTGGTACTCTACTTTCTCTTCTTTTCTTCTTTCACATGGTTTCCTACCTAGTCATTGTGACTCCTCTCTTTTTCTTCATAAAACTTCTACTTCTATTGTCATTGTTCTGGTCTACGTTGATGACATTCTGCTTACTGGTAGTGATCCTGCTGCCATTGACATCCTTCTTCAGCAAATGCAACATACTTTCTCCATGAAAGATCTTGGCTCTATTTCTTATTTTCTTGGTATATCAGTTCAGTCCCAGGATCATGGTTATTTCTTGTCTCAAAGCAAGTATGCTGGTGAGATTCTCACCAAAGCTGGTATGTTAGAATGTAAACCCTGTGCTTCTCCTATTGCTCTTAAGTCTGCTGATTCTGCTTCTGATTCCCTTCCTTTTGGTAATCCTTCTTTGTATCGGAGTGTGGTTGGGGCTTTACAGTATTTGACTATTACTCGACCTGATTTGGCTTATGCTATTAATCAAGCATGCCAGCACATGGCTTCTCCTACTTGTGGGCAATGCGAATTGCCCCGACTCTTTCTCTCTCCTCCGAGGGGAAGGGATTCCGTTCCCCACCCTTTTGAGAAAGGAGAGATGCTGCCGGTTCGCGTGAGCGCTTTTGAAGCTGGACGTCAAGCGCTCGCGAAAAATACAGAGTCGCCACTTGGGTTTGAAGGTCGGATACCCAAGGAACCGTATTTCGAAGCACTTGCCGCGCCGTTTGATTTGAAAAAGGTAAGGAACCAGTCCGTCATAACCATATCTGGGTTCGGGAGCCAGGTTACGAGAGGGGAAGGGTTTTATGGCACCCCTCTCGCCCAATCCGGAGATCGGTCTCTACTTAGGCATTTGTGAAAATATTTATTTCGCGATTCTGTTTAATTAATCATTTTTTAGCCAATTAGGGCGGGGGAACAGTTAATCGGGGATTTAAAACTGTAACACGTTTGCAAGGTGTGGTAGATAGCATGCATGGATGAAATAAATGAGATAAAACTGAAAACTGCTTTCTGGATGCCAAAACAGTGCAGGGTATGAATTTTATCACGAACAGTGACCAACTTGCATGCAGAAAATGGGAACATGCAAGTCACACCATCGCGCGACACACCCATACCATCGCGCGAGTGTCAACATCCTTTTACAGATTCAATTTTATCTCCTTCTGGGCTCTGGAAGGACCAGTACACACCCAGGACAAACCAAGCAGTTTATGTATACTGGAAGTAACTACTTATTACAATCTGACTGAGTAAGAATAACACACAACCCTTAAACAGTGAGGGTGATAAAAACAGAGACCAAAGGCCTAGCTGCCCATAGAAGGGCAATCACTGGAAATGATTAAACCATCGCGCGATGGAGTCACATCATCGCGCGATTGTTCTGACTGGACATCCAGGAATTGCTTTGCATGCCTGGGCTCTGAGACATATTCAGAAGCTACCCAGGGGCATTCCAACATGAACAAGGAAAGCAAGATACACTAATCTACTGATTTTAACATGCAAGACAGTGAGATATATCAAATATGATTAAACATGGAAATATGAAATCATATAAACTGGATCAGAACAAGAGACCCATCCCCACGAGAACCATATCACACGAGCTAGAAGCGTCGCGCGATCGTGTGGGTTCATCGCGCGTGGGTTCTCATGTTCACAGCATCTTGTAAATTTGCTGGCTTTGGGGTCAGAAGCTGATATTGATTACCAGTCCTGACCCTGTCAGCCCCCCTCAGGGATCAAGACAGTAAAGGCTGAAAGTTATACCTTTGCTTGAGAATGGTTTGAGTGAGGTGGTATGCCTTTGACAAGGGAGAAAGTGATAGTAGTTTTTTTTGATTGAGAGGGAAGATCAAGATTATGGCTCTTGTTCTTTTCTTTTGGGAATTTTTTGGTAACCCTTTGAAAGAGATCAAGGGGGGGTTATTTATAGGGAAAGAAGGAGCTTGTTGGTGGCAAACATGGCTAGGCAGCCAGCCAACAATGCTGGCAGCAATCCCTTGGTAGAGGAGTGGGGTTTAAGTTGATGGGAGAGTGGGGGTTTAGGTGGTGCAAGGATGGCCGAGCAAACGCCGTTCAGTTGATGGAACGGGGTCACATGGCCCTGCAGGCGCTTCATCATCACAAAATCCAGCTGGATACGACAGGTGTCGACCATCGCGCGATGGAGTGGAACCGTCGCGCGAGGGTTCTAACTTCCCCGCGATGGTCAATCAGTCAAAGTTTGACTTTGACCACCACCTGGCAAGAGAAGCATCGCGCGAGTGTCTCAGTAAATCGCGCGAAGGTCAAACCCATAGTCAAACCTGGGCTCAAATGGTTCCGGGGTTAAGGGACGGGTTCCACATACACCAAACTCAAAACCATTCCAATCAAAACTGTTCTTGACCTGATTCATCATCGGGGGAACAAGAAACTGAAAAGAAACAAATTGAAAAGAGACCAAATGACTGAGAAATCAGATTGGGGTGTCTACACTACTGTTGCTCATTTTACTGCAGTCAAACGGCTACTTCGCTATGTCAAGGGTACTCTTGATCATGGTCTTCGTTTTACCTCTGGTCCCTTCACTCTTCAAGTCTTTTCTGACTCTGATTGGGCTGGCGATTCAGCTGATCGCCGCTCTACTTCGGGGTATTTTGTGTTTTTGGGCCATAATCTGATTTCTTGGTCAGCGAAGAAACAACCTACGGTTTCCCGTTCCTCTACGGAGGCAGAATATAGGGCTCTTGCTCATGCTTTGGCAGAATTAAACTGGTTACAGATGTTGTTACGAGATTTTTCTGTTTCTGTCTCCTCTTTACCAGTTCTATGGTGTGATAACTCAGTGCTTTGGCTCTTGCCACAAATCCTGTGTTTCATGCTCGCTCCAAACACATTGAAATTGATTACCACTACATTCGAGAACAAGTTGCTGCTAAGAAGCTTGCTCTTCATCATATCTCTTCTATGGATCAGGTTGCTGATGTGTTTACCAAACCTCTTCCAATCTCTCGGTTTCATTATCTTCGTGACAAGCTCTTGGTTCGTGCCTCACCCAATCGCTTGAGGGGGCATGTTAATGAGATTAGACCAGCTACTAATTTACGTTTGACTGCTCATTCTCAAAGTGTATACAAGCCTTCTTAGCAAAGACTTTTGGCAGAAAGTAGTTCGTATGGTGTGGATGCGTGTGTAGATGATTAGCTCTCCATTGCAACAGAATTAGTTTGGGTCGGTTTAGTAAAGTAGTTGTGGTTTGGTAAAGTAGCTATGCATTCTGTTATAATATAGATCAACTGCTGTATGATTCATTCAAGAAATCAATGAGAGATTTGCATTTTCGATCAGAGAGATCATTTTGTTCTTTATTTTGTTTAAAAAATTGAAAAAATAAAAAAATGGTGGAAATCTTTTTTTCATGAGACTTGAAGGCTGTTGAGACTAGCTCGTGATTGATTGAGTTGGAGATATGATAGTCATTATTTGATTATATTTGTGATGGCATTGTAGTTCTCTTTGCTAGATTGTCGCGCAGAATTTGTCAGGGCATTTATTTTTAGCACATTTGCACTTCACGTCTGTTTGGGCTTTAGTTGCTTGTGAGCTGTGACTTAATTATTCTTGATGGCTAGTTTAGTGGAGATTTATGCCCATGTGAGTTTAGAGCCTTATCTTTTCTTGGAGTGGTGTCAAATAAACTCTTCTTGTCACAAAAGAGTAAATTCGTTGTTGATCTCATTATTTTTGTCGACGAGTGTTGGGAATTTGCCTACTTATCTCTTGGGTTTGGAAATTACATGGTTGTTTTGCCCCTTGGAGAGGATTATAGGTCATCTTTGCTATTTTGAGCCGGTTAGTTTCTTTCATTCATACATTTTATCTCTTGTGAGCCCATTTGAGCCTCATGCATACAAACTTTTTTCTCGTTAAGCTCCACCATCTATATTGTGTCTTGAGAAGGCTTAGTAATTATGTAGAGGTGAATTATTTGGAAAAGAGAGGGTAAAGTTGTGAGAATTGAGCTCTGATTGTTGGTGATCTTTCACATTCAAAAAAAAAAAAAAGGGCAAAGAGGGAAGACACCAAATATTGTGGAAAAGAGGAATATTTGTTCTTAATGTAGGATTGTGTTAAAGGTAGGAAAGAGAGATGTGGTGGAGTTGAAAAGAAGGAAAATATTAAAGGAAAAAACAAAGGGGCACGTATCGTTATATTTGCCCTATGTGAGTTGTGGTTTGCCTATTCTCAGACACTTGAAAGTTTTACCCTAACCTTGAAATACTCTCCCTTGCCTAACGTTATAACCGAAATGGAAGTCCTATTTGATCCTAGGGGCAATGGGTTGTGGATTGGTGGATAAAGAGAGTTTCTGATACTTGACATTCCATTTATGAGATCGTGTGTCCACTATATAAAGCGTTCTTTTCGTGTCATTATGTGCGGAAGTATCTTGCTTTCATTTACATAACGTCTACCCGCACATATTGAGAGTAATATGCACCTTGTTTCGAGTAATTTCATTTGTTGAGTGCATGACACGGTGAGATTTGAAGTCGAGACTCGGTCCGAAGAGAAATTTTGGTTATTTTTCACTTGTGACCAAAGCCCTTGTTCACACACGCTGCGTATAGGTGCCGTGACTAATTTTTATGACTTGATAGTATCTAGAACTGCTTATGTCGTTATTTCTTTGCGATGGCTTCATAATCTTTACTTGAGATATCATTGAGCTATCTTACAGGTTTTTGGGTTTCATGTGAAGAGGCTCCGTGGTGTTTTGTGGATGATCACTACTGAAAACCCTCACGAGACTTCACTCGTCCTACCGGGGCTGCCCGGGAGTTTAAAAGAAATATCCATTTTAATTAGTTGCATTTGTTTTGGTTTGCTAGGGACTAGCAAAGTGTAAATTGGGGGATGTGATAAGTGCCAAAATATATATATTTTGGCCCTCCAATCTACATTTATTAGTCCTTTATATTTGTTAACTGATTTTTATTATGTGTTTTTATGTTTATAGGTTGCTCGAACCCGTTGTCCGAGACTTTGGATAAAAAGAAGATTTTAAAGATGTTTGGGGTTAAAAGTGCAAAGTGCTTTAAAGTTGAGTTTGTGAGTTGTTGTTATACATAACCCGAGGGAGCTTTGTGTAATTAAAGCCTATTACCCTATATAAGGAACAGGGCAATGTTATCAGCGCCAGCTTTTGATAAATAAAAAAAAAGGGAAAATTGGAACGGAGGAAAAAGACAGCCGCTTGGGTCGAGCGACGGAGGTAGTAGACGTACGATAGTTAATTTTCTTCCAAGTTTTGTTTCTTTCAAGTTATTTCAACTTTTGTTCAATTACTCGCATTCCGGTAACTAATTTTAATTTCTGTTCTTTATAAAAGTTATTCGTCTGTTTTGATTAGTTGATATTTTTCTGTTTATTTTCATCTCGCGCAATAGAAGTATGTTTCAAGTTAGAATTTCTTTTGTTTCATGCATAATGATTAGGGAGTAGTCGTTTAGGTAGGGTCGCGGGGTGATTAACACACCGTGGCCAATTCGGGCACTGCTTCTATTTTCAAACAATGTAAAGACGATTTTTGATTGAAAAAATACTTCCCGCGGACGAATCCGGGCATTGTCGGAGCCCATGTGAACGGGGGAATAGGGGTCCAAAACTTATTCTCCGCTGTGCAAGGGTATACGGCGACCATAGGTTCTCGTATCTTGCGGGGTGTCTTTTTCAATCTTAAGTTGAACGTTTTTAAGAACATCGAATGAAGCAGATTAATCCGCGCTAGTTACGAGTGTTATGAATCCTACGACCGTACCTCCTTTTTAATTATTTGAAAAGTATAATCAATTTTCTAGGTTTTAGTTAATCTCAACCAAAACGACAAGAGGTGGCTACCTAAGAGCCAGTTTAATTAATAACAACCCGAGTTTAGTCAGCACACATCACCGTCTCTGTGGATTCGACTCCGGACTTACCGGATATTGTGCTACGTCGGTCTCCGCCCTACGCTTGGGGCAACCCATTAATTTAGGATTAGGAAATCGGTCAAGCAGCAGGTGTGGCAGCGTTCTGGGGCTGCCTGAGTTTTGGGGTGTTAGGGTTTTGTATGGTCCTTTTGTACCAGACCTTGGTGTTGGGCTGTATTGTAAATCTGGGTTTTTGGCCTTTTGGGTTTCAAACTTTATTGTTTAATCTGGATATTTTGGGGTTCATAAGGTGTTTTCGGCTTTGTCCCAATAGGTGTTTCTTCCAACTTTTTGTTAAATTCCCCTTCTCCTCCCCCAACTTGATGTACCCTTGTCAAGTTTCTTAATAAAACTTTATTGCCTATCAAAAAAAAAAAAAAACTTGACTCTTTTTCCTCGGTGAGGATGCCAAGGGCATCATCCCAATTAATATTTGAAAATATGATCAAGTAATTGTGGGACAAACATATATATGTGGGTCCTCTGGGGCGTGTCCCCCAATCGATTTTGTAAATGGAGCTAATAAATTTATATATTTTTACTATACCAAAAACTTTATGACCTTGTATCACTAAAATTACTCTAAATTTTCGTTATTCAGACATTTGTCAATTCATTTGTTTAGAGTGCTAAATTTTCAAACAATTATTTTGTACGAACATATGTGTTTCTGTTAATTATAAGTTAAAGTTACATATATAGTCACCAATATGATATTTTACCTGCAAAAAATTGTATCATTTTAAGAAAGAATGGGGTAAGTTTTAATACTCTCTTCGTTTCAAAATGAGTGACTTTTTTGAGAAAGCATATCATTTTCAATTGCTTATATTTTTTAATATGAGTGTTAAAAAATATGCAATATGGATATTGTTTGATAGATTTTAATGAGTTCTATCAAACAAAATTTTTAAAATCACATAAAACTTCATAAATTGAACGTTATAAGTATTTTAAAATGTCACGGAATCTCAAAAATGTCACTCATTTTGAAACGGAGGGAGTAGTGCTTTGTGTGGCCTCACTAATTAATGCATATTTTTAAATCCGTCCCTGAATTCACAATAGCTAATGCTATGTTTGGATGAGTTTTCGAGAAATTTCGTTGGGTTTTGAGTGAAGAGAGAAATGAGAGTAATGATTGAAAGTAGAAGTAATAATTGGAGAGAGAGAGAGAGAGAGAGAGAGAGAGAGAGAAATGAGAATAATAATTGGAGATAGAGGTGAGTAATGATTGAAAGTAGAGGTGATGAGCATTTTTTGAGTTGAGAAATTTTTTTCAAAACAAAATCAAAACAAAGCAAACCATACGATCCAGGTTAAATATTTAGGTGTAGTAGTAGACGGTCAAATAATTTTGGTTAGTCGCAGAAATTGGTTCAAGGTTGCAATTAACAAATGCCACTGCCAAAAAGGGAGCGAGGGAGGAGCTAGAAGTTGTTACATGAATTATTCTAGCATTTCCTTTCGTTTCTTCTTATTGTTTGAATCAGAGTTTGGAATCGATCAATTAGCATGCATGTCACAGAGTGGGATATTCAAAAGTGTTACCAAGGATTAGTAGAATAAACCTACAATTAATGGAATGTGTCTTCGGATTAATCAGATTGACGCTTTGTTGATTAATTACTACTTAATTTTGTAGCAGAGATCTTAATTAGTACAAATTAATTATTCCACCTACTGCAAGCATCAAAATTAGTTGGATTTGATTCCTTATAAGTGTCATCCAAGTTGATTTTCGATCTAGTCCTGAAAATAGAGAAATTTTGGAGCAATTTTGCTAGAACATGTGTGAACGTTGAGTCCCACATCGGATAAACAGAAAAAAAGTTGGACCTTAATATACAATTGGATGGCTCACCACTTACAAGGCTTAGCCTTTTAAGTGGATATGGGTCATTCAATGTATATTGGGTCCAAGTAATGTGACGGAGTCTTTACCGTTACTCTCATATAAATTGGGGTTTGGGCACGCAATGACGGGTCGATGCATCGCACGAACTCCCAACAAATTTTATGCTACAATCCAGTTTTTTCACAATTTTTACTAACGTACAGCCCGTTCGATAGCATTTTGGAGGGGTATGGAGATATAGTCCTACGTGGTGCCTGGACATTTTAGGAGGGGATCGAGGTAATTATGGAGGAGTGACTACTTACATATTGTTTATTTGGGTAAGGGTATATGGACGGATAATGGCAATTTTCATAAATACTGGTGAGTGGTGACAAAGTACTCAACAATTGTAGCAGGGTTTGAGATAGGGGGCGAGTCTGTACATATGAATTAGTTGTATTACCACATATCTATGTATCAAAACCACTTATGATTATCCGAGTGAGGGAATGATCTTTTATGGGTTCACTCTTGCTCTGTTTTGATGCCTCATATATTTAATCTTTGTAATTTGTTTATAAAGATTAATAAAAATGAATTTACAGTCAAAAAAAAAAACCACATATCATGGACAACATTTCTGACTATCTTGTGAGCACCATTGTATCCGAAACATTTAGAGAGATATAATATTATTGTGTCTGTATATTCTATGAAACTCTCACGAAACAGCATGCAGACAAATCTGATACCTAAAAACATACTCACACCGATACTACCCGATTCCATGAAACATGGATGAAGGCTGGGGAATGTTTGCAACTTGCTCAGTGTGAGATCAAAAATCGAAAATGAAGTTGACATTAATATCCGGCCATTTCCTAGTCAATAACGATAGGGACATGCACAGAAAACTTCTAATGTCAAAATTCAAGTGGCTTATTGTGAAATACAGAGTGGGGTGATGCACTACTATCATTGATATGTATTCAAATACTACTATTATTTAAAACATTCGTCTTATTTTTTGGTAAACAAAAGAAATGAAAGTGAATACATGGATAAATGGACCCAAATACTACATCGATTTACTTTCTGACCCACTATTTCTTTTTTTTAAACACATGAATCCTTTTTCAATCAACAACAAGAAGAAAAACAAGAAAATCAACAACATATCCACCCCAGATCACAAAGCACCTTCTACGGATATCCTGCAAATTTTGACTTGATTGCATCAACCTCCTGATTTGATATCTGGAAAGCCTTACTCAACACACTATCCGATACCGGGGGCATGGCGGCAAACAACGTGGTGGCAATGGCCTGGACACCGGGGTTTTGGCTGTCGAACGCAGCAATAGCGGCAACCGGTCCACTTCCATTATTAATTTGGAAGTGAACCAAACCCTTAGGGAAAGTAAATATGTCACCTTGTTTGATGGTCATGGAAACAAGCACATTGGCTGTGGTAATAAACCCAACATCCAATTCTCCATAGAGGACGAACAATATCTCGGTGGCGCGTGGGTGGGTGTGGGGAGGGTTAAGGCCTCCGGGGCCAAAGTCGACGCGAGCCATGGAGACACCTAGGGTGTTGAGGCCAGGAATTTGCATCACATTGGCTGGAGTCACGGTTGAACCCAACATATTGTTGGCAGGCTTTGGCATTGCTAGACCGGCAAAGAAAAAATCTGATGCGCTGAAGCTTGCCTTGCAGGCAAAACCATTCATCTTCACAACTATAAATTAGCAATAAGGTAGTATGCTATTAGGTGCTGTTGTTATGTCAAAATGAGCAGAAAGGGATGCTTATCGTCCAAGCATCCCCGTTGCCCAAGGATCCATCCAACTTGGTCCCTGCTCGGTTTTTGACAAGCAGAAAGGCTCCAAAGACGTTTGAGAGTCTGTCCACCATGAAACAAACGGATGACGAGCCAATCAGGGATTACGCAAAGAAGTACTGGGAAACTTTCAACGAAATTGAGGGTTGCAGTGAGGAATATGCCATAGCCACCTTCAAAACTGGTTTGCCTGTTCGGGGAGAACTGCGTCGCTCATTAAACAAACATCCGGTGGCTACATTGGCCAAATTGATGGAGCGAATAGAGCAGCATGCCCGAATGGAGGATGACATACTTCGAGAGGATGGCAGGATTGCTGCCGAACAGCCTAACACGGTTGCCAAGAAGGTGGATAAACCTGAGCCCAAGACGTACAAAGAGCGAAAGGAGTACGGACAGGCTAAAAAGGATCCGTACAAGGAAAAGCCAGCCCCTGATCCCAAGTCTTTCTTCTCTATTACTACTGTTTGGAAGGAGCCAATTTACAGGATTCTTTATCGAATAAAGAATCAGCCATACTTCAAGTGGCCCCCAAGTCTTGGTGGAGACAAAGACGCTAAACGTGCTACGAATCAGCACTGCAGCTACCACAGAGATTGGGGCCACATGACTGAAGATTGTGAGATGTATAAAAAACACCTTGATGACTTGGTCTCTCGGGGTTATCTCAAGGAGTTTATCCAGGAAGATCCCAAAGAAAAAGGAAGGGCCATGGAACTGGATTACGAGCGGAATCCTAAGGGAATAATCCATATGATACATGGGTTGGCCGCACCTTATACGAGAAATGAGGTGAGGCTACTGCAAAGGCAGGTGAAGCATGACCAACATGTGATGCGGTTGGGAAACAAAAGAGGACGAGTGAATGGTGTATGCGATGAAAGCATAGCATTCACGGATGATGATCTGACAGAAGTCCAAATACCCCATAATGATGCCTTGGTCGTAACCCTACGAGTAGGGGAATATGACATTGAAAGGATTCTGGTGGATCCAGGAAGCTGTACAGAGGTGATGTACTACGATGCATTCAAAAAGTTGGGACTGGCCCAAATGGATTTGGAGCAATCCACGACACCTCTGATCGGGTTTGGTGCGGGAGCCGTCTGGCCCCTCGGAAAAGTAACCCTCCCTGTTCGGGCTGGAACAGTTGTCTTAAAAACTGATTTCCTTGTTGTCGACGTTCCTTCTTCCTATAACGCAATCATAGGCAGGACATGGCTACACAAGATGAGGGCTGTTTCCTCAACTTACCACCAGATGTTGAAATTCCCAGGATCCAATGGGATCGAAATAATTAGGGGCAACCAGAAAGTAGCCCAACAGTGCCTGATTTCCGTGGTCAAGAAAGCTCCAAAGGCTCACCATGTTCACACACTGGAAGTGCCAGATCAACCGACAATCGAAGATGTTGGGAGGAATCCGACGGAAAAGGTGGTTGAAGGCCTGGAGAAAATTCAGATCAACGAGAGTGATCCTGAAAGATATTTTCTAATAGGGGAGTCACTGCCGGCAGACGAGAGGGCCGAATTGACTGGATTCCTGATGGAGTATATCGACGTATTTGCATGGGTCCCAGAAGAGATGCCCGGAGTTGATGCAGATGTGATTTGTCATCATTTAAATGTTAACCCCCAGCACAAGCCAATAATTCAGAAAAAACGAAGGGCAGCCGTGCAGCATGTGGATGCTGTAATTGAGGAAGTCGATCGTTTGTTGGAGGCTAGGGCTATTCGAGAGGTTTACTATCCTGAATGGTTATCCAATACAGTTGTGGTAAAGAAAAAGAATGGAAAGTGGCGAGTATGTGTGGATTTCACAGACCTCAACAAGGCGTGTCCAAAAGACAGTTTTCCCCTTCCAAGGATAGACCAACTGGTTGATGCAACTGCTGGCTACGAACGGATGAGTTTCCTGGACGCGTATCGAGGATACCATCAAATTGCTATGTTTGAACCCGATCAAGAGAAGACTTCTTTTATTACACCACGGGGGTTGTATTGCTATAGCGTCATGCCATTTGGACTTAGGAACGCTGGGGCAACGTACCAGAGGCTCGCGACCATCATGTTCAGAAAATTACTCGGCAAATCTATGGAGGTTTACATAGATGATATGGTGGTGAAGAGTCCGGATAAAAAGGGACACATAGCAGACTTAAAGGAGGCTTTCGAAATCTTGAGGAAATATAAATTGAAACTCAACGCCTCGAAATGTGCGTTTGGAGTTGGTTCTGGGAAGTTCCTGGGCCACTTAGTGACTATGAGAGGAATTGAGGCCAACCCAGATCAGATTGTGGCTCTGCAGAAGCTGCAAAGTCCCAAGACTACGAAGGAAGTCCAGCGGTTAACAGGAATGGCTGCAGCACTGAACAGGTTCATAAGCAGGTCAAGTGACAAGTGCAGACCCTTCTTTCAGTTGTTAAAAAAAAGGGAGGAATTCGAATGGGGAGCAGAGTGTGAACAGGCCTTCCAGGATTTGAAGAAGTACCTGGCTGAGCCTCCTCTTTTGTCAACTCCACAACAAGGTGAGTCTTTAGTTTTGTACTTAGCTGTCTCTGAACATGCTGTTAGTGCAGTCCTGTTAAGGGATTTGGGAGTCGAGCAAATCCCAATTTATTATGTTAGCAAGACTTTGCTGGATGCAGAGACGAGATATCTGCCCTTAGAAAAACTTGTTTTGGCACTCAGAACGGCCACAAGGAAGTTGCCACACTACTTTCAGAGCCACAAGGTAGTGGTTTATACCGAATTCCCCCTGAAATCACTGCTACGAAAAGCAGATTTTTCAGGAAGAATCTCAACGTGGTCTGTTGAGTTAAGCCAGTATGATATTGATTATCAGCCACGTACGGCAATTAAAGGCCAAGTATTGGCAGATTTTGTGGCGGAGTTTTCTCCTACGGTTGCACCCTTGCCTCCTACGAGAGAGGAGCAAGCCTCCAAGCCAGCACCCATGAAGAATCAGCTGTCAGCCGAACAGGACCCCACGGAGTGGAAATTATTCGTTGACGGATCAGCATGCAATACCGGTTCGGGAATTGGGGTCGTAATATTTCCTCCAGGAGGCGTAATGATCGAGCTGTCTGTTCGGCTAGGGTTCACTGCATCAAATAACGTAGCAGAGTACGAGGCACTCTTAGCCGGTTTGAGGAGTGTGAAAACCTTAAAGGCAAAACGAGTTAAGGTGCATTGCGATTCGCAGCTCGTAGTTAACCAGCTATCCGGCGAATATCAGGCCCGGAATGAAAAAATGGCAGCATACATGGAAGCAGCCAAAGATCTACTTGATACCTTCGATAGGGTTCACGTTGAACAGATAAGTTCTGGACAAAATGCCCATGCTGATTCTTTAGCATGGCTGGCAGCAGCTGTTCCAACTGAACTCAAGCGGAAGGTAGCAGTTGAGTATCTGACAGAGCCAAGCATTGGAAGGGGTATTGACTTGGTCCTGGATGTGAACCAGGGACCAAGTTGGATGGATCCAATTGTGGAGTTTTTACGAAATGAAATACTCCCTGTCGATAAAAAGGAAGCTCATAAAATCAAAACCAAGTCTGCAAGGTTTTGGCTGTCCCCAGAAGGGAAGCTGTACAGAAAGTCCTTTACAGGACCATACTTGCTTTGTGTGCACCCCGAGATGGTGCAGAAATTTCTTCATGAAATCCACGAGGGAACATGTGGAAGTCATGCTGGGGGCAGGTCCATTGCCCACCGAGCAATTACCCAAGGCTATTGGTGGCCACATATGCAGGAAGACGCCAAGGTATATGTTAAAATCTGTGAGAAATGCCAGAAGTTCTCACCCATGATTCGAACACCAGCC
This sequence comes from Rhododendron simsii, assembly GCA_014282245.1. Classification (NCBI taxonomy): domain Eukaryota; kingdom Viridiplantae; phylum Streptophyta; class Magnoliopsida; order Ericales; family Ericaceae; genus Rhododendron; species Rhododendron simsii. Next base: position 22,795,609 of record CM024963.1, on the reverse strand, counting down.
GAAGACCTGGTACCTCTGACAAGCCCTTGGCCGTTTGCCCAGTGGGGAATGGACATCGTGGGTCCCCTCCATAAAGCAACTGGGAACCGAAAATTCCTGCTAGTTGCAACGGATTATTTTACCAAGTGGATAGAAGCAGAACCATTGGCTAAGATTACTGAACCCATGATAGAAAGGTTCGTATGGAAGAGTATTATCACTCGATTTGGGGTTCCCTATTCCTTGATCACGGATAATGGGTCGCAATTTCAAAAGAAGTTCAAAGCATTTTGTGCCCAATATGGAATTAGGAACTACTATTCCACTCCAGCGTACCCTCAGAGCAACGGGCAGGCAGAAGCATCTAATAAAATCATTCTTGACGGGATCAAGAAAAGGTTGGACAAGGCCAAAGGGAAATGGCCAGATGAATTGCCCCTTGTTTTATGGGCACACAGGACAACTCCTAGAAGGTCTACGGGAGAGACCCCCTACTCGTTGGCATATGGCACAGAGGCAGTCATACCTTTGGAAGTGGGACTTCCAACTAATCGGACTGTGTTGGTTGAAAGTGGGGGCAACGACAGAGCCCTTCAAATCGAACTTGATCTTGCCGAAGAGAGAAGGGAAAAAGCCCTGGTTCATTTAGCTTCTTACCAGGAACAGTTGATGAAAAGTTACAACAAGCATGTACACCCTCGAGAGTTTGGTGTTGGGGACCTTGTATTACGGAAGGTGCTCGGCAACACCAAGTTGGCCAACGAAGGCAAGCTAGGGGCCAACTGGGAAGGCCCGTATCGAGTAACTGAGATTGCGGGCATAGGGGCCTACAGATTGGCTGATCTGGAGGGTAATCCAATTCCAAGGCCATGGAATGTCCATAATCTGAGAAAATTCTTTGTTTAGAAGAATCGAGTTTTATTGCACTACGTGATTGTGTGGGAGCTACGAACAAAGCTCCTTCGTTTTCCATTATTTTTTAAGTTACAAGGGGTACGAATAATGCCACCTTGAAGTTTTAAATGCACTATGTGATTGTGTGGGAGTTACGAATATAATTCCCTTGTCTGGTTTCATTCTGTTTTAAGTTATACGAATAATGCCCCCTTGAGTTCAAGATTATGAATAAAGTTTTTTCTTTCGACATGTCTCCAATTTGTTGAAATTTTTCGATGTAGAAATATGGAATATGAAAATTGGAGTTATGTTTTCTTTTCCTTTTTTCATATTGGGGAGCAAGGGATTGGCACGAATGCCAAACGTAAGTACGAGATACTTAGAGTACGAGAAACTGAAACAGCTTGCAATAAGTACGAAATACTTGGGCAACAGACATAATGAAATATGTCTAAAAACAGAACTAAGTACGTGAGGTTTATGAGTATGAGTAAACTCAAAAACGATTGTAGTAGAAAGTACGAAACACTTGAAACAACAAACATAATGAGATATGTTTAAAACACTAAGTACGAATACACTTATTAAAATCCAAGGACGCAATACTTGGGTAACAGACATAATGAGATATGTCTAAAACCAAAATCAAGTGAGTAAGATTTATGAAACACTTGGTCTAGCTTGGTTTAGCTTGAAAACGCAACAAGCGTATGTCAGCTACTGAGTTTAGGCATGAGATACTATCAAGTATGCATACATTAAGTACGAGATACTAATAGGTAAAAGCATATGTTAGCTGCTGGATGTAAACATTTGTGGAATGAAATACCAGTAACGAGTATTTAGAAAGCTTAAGCAATAAATCTGTGGGCAAGAAAGGGCCGAGCAAAATCAGATGTTTAATGCCATGCAGGGCTAGCAAAACCACGGTCACACAGGACCTGTAAATTGTTCCAAAGGTGGGGAATAAAACTCACACTTAGTCCAATTCTTGGACCTCAGGAGCAGGCTGGGTTATCGTCTCAGTGTTTGGCTCTCTTGGCATACCACCACCAGTGTCTCCCTCCACAACGATGGGATCGTTGGTCGATTCCCGAGCAGGTGACTCCGCAGCAACAGCCCCCAGAACGTCAGTAGGCGTATCTTCTTCAGCATCGGCAAAATCTTCGATCTGTTGATCGATGTCATCTTCTGGGTTGCCTTGACGTTCTTCTACAGCTTGAGCACGTCTGCTTGGTAGGTCATTGTCCTCCCATAAGGGGGAATCTTCAGCAACCCCAACTTTTGTTAAGCATGTCTCCCAGCATGCTACCCAGATTTGGTCCTGGATAGCGGGCATTTGCTCAACATAGCTAGCAGTGGTGGCATCGAACCCTTTTTGGTATCCCTCCTCATAGGCTGCTTTCTTGGTGCTGTCGATTTCAGATAAGGCCTGGTTGAGGCTCTCCTCGGCTGTGTCCAATTTTGCTTTAGTATTATCTGCTTCTAGTTTTGCCTTGTCTCTTTCTCTCTCCAGCCTCGCTACAGTCTGAAGTAGCCTAGTGTTATCCCTCATGAGCCTGTTGCGCTCAGCCTCGGTTTCTTGCACTCTTTGACCCATGGTCACCATCTTTTGGATAAACTGAAAATTGCCAAGTATTGAAAAGGACGTGATGAATACGACATCAGAAAATGGAAGATGAAGTATTGAATATACTTTACCTTGATCCCACTGACGAGACCAGTGGACACCAGCCGTTCAGATGTAGATCCAGCTTCCTTTTGCATGTCAACCGGAAGCAACAACCCTTGTGCAAGAGCGACCGCCGTCTCAGATGAGCTGACGGTGTCCCCAATATGCACGGGACGATCACCCCTTGTCAATGGGGGAGCCCATGTTTGGGGAAGAACCTGGCCAGGGGGTGATTGGGGTTGGTTATTCCCCCCATCAGTAGGTATGTCAGAAGGGGAAGGGTCTTCAGTCCTGGGACCCCTGTCCCGATGAGCATCCATAGCATCAAGGGAGCTATCCCGTGGAGATGAGGACGATCGTGTTGACCTCCCCCTCGTGCGCCGAGGTGGTGGTGGGGCAGCACCAGTAGATGCCGCCCTGCCGGCGGCACCACGATTCTGTGTGGATACAGTCAGAAGTGTGCTAAGGTCAATAGGTTGACGAGCCATCGTACCTGGGTTCGTAGGGGACTGGGAATACCCTGAAGAAGACGACTGGCTAGTGACACCCAGGGGAATGGCCTGTTGAGACTGATGCTCGGCGGTGTTCCTCCTTCGCTCCGACCTTCTAAGCACTACACGCGTTTGCAGAACGCCTTCGGGAACCTGAATTTCACCTGATTGCCCGGCGAGAGTAACTCCTGCCTGCAGTCTCGAACCTTGCGGCAGTGGTGCGGTTGAGGTGGAAGCAATACTTGTGCTCGGGTGGGCAAGTCTTCTATCGATAACTCCCCTATAGGCAGGATCGTATCCTAAAAGCACGTCAGCATTACGACCCCGTCCAGCTGTTCGGGTACCTGGTTCGCCCGTGTATTTCAGGATCCTGTTTATTTCTTCTGTTCGGATGTAACTCGGCTCTCGACGCGGGCGCTTGTTCGCGTTCTCCGCTGAAATAAAGAAAGCATAAATATGAATTTAAAAGCATGAAGAGGCTAAAAAACAAAACCACAGTAAACGAGAATTACGAAAGAAAATTAGAAGCATACGTGGGTAACCCCATATGTGGGGGCAATGCAAACCCACCACTTGGCCGTCTTCCCCTATTGGCTCGAAGGCACCAGTCACGTAGAGGAAGTCGATTTCATGGTCGCGAGCGGAATCTGGCAGGTTTAGCACGAGACGCTTGTCTGCCCTTCTAACTTTGAAGTAAAACGTATTGTAATCAGGGTTCAATACTATGCTGTACCACCATTGGATGTCCCAAATTCCTAACTGGGTCCCTAGAATCCGATTTAAAGCTATGACCCCCATTATCAACCTAAAGACGTTGGTCGAGACTTGCATAGGGGTGAGACGATACCAGTTCAGAATCTGGCGGAGTAATGGATGAAGGGGAAAACGCACTCCGCCCTCAACGATTGCCACAATAGGGATGCACATCCTGTCCCATGAGCCACCATCCCTGTCTGCCCCCAGTGGGGCGAGTTCGAGCCCCACATTGTCAGGGATAGCGTACTCCGCCCTAAAAGCCGCCATGGCTGTAGGATTCTCACAAAGTCTTCTAAACTTACTGGGTTTGGGAACATTTTCATTCCCATCCGCCATGACTATTATAGAAAGCTCTACGACTTCCTAAAAATGAAACCCTACTGATAGGTACGGTTGAAGATCAAAGATCTCAGAAACCGAATGAGGAAAAAGAAGAGGTGAGATTCTTACGAAGCTTTTGCAGCGGTTGCTCGAGGTGCGATGGAGTTGCAGGCGGCGGCAATGGCGGTGACACCTCTCGTCTGGTTTTCGTAGAAGATGGGAGAAAAGGGGTTGAGTTTTGGTAAAAAGGGCTGAGACCCCCTTTTTTAAGAATTTAAAACGAAACTGACGGAGTCGAAACGTCACCTCTTACGCCGTTACATGAAAAGTAACGGAAAGCAAGGATATCGTTCTGACGCCGTTCTAGAAACGTCAGTTCAATATTTATGAAGGGCATACGAAACATGCCACGTGGTGTCATTGCCCTAAACATGATATAATGACTAAGCCGCCAGAAACCTTAAAAGGTATTAACGAATTGACTGCCCGGGGCTAGCAAGTACAGTCCAGAACTGTTGTTTCTTAAAGCTTCATTCATCGCCCCCGAACAGAGGCGAGCGGATGAAGCTGGGGAGCAATTGTAGGAAGGTATTCCCGAACAGGTAAATCCGGATGCCGAACACGTGATGTAATAGTGACACGTGGCAGGCATGATGAGTTCATCTCTCATCAGTACGATGAACAGTTATCTGGACCAGTGACACGTGAAGTCATTGGTCCAAACAGTCTGTTCGGCAGACAAGGTCAAGAGACATACGAAGTCATTTGACCAGATACAACAATGTGGACCAGTCGCATGTGATGTCATTGGTCCAGGAGGACTGTTCGGCAAAGAGGATGCCGAACAGTGCAACAAGTTGCCTTAGGTCGTGACGTAGCGAATGATAATCCAGAAAGTTAACATTCCGTAAAAGGGTAAGATCCCGGGTATATCGGATCGAGGCTAGAGACCCAACGTGCGTGGGGTGTTCGGATAATTATGGGAAAGAGTCCCAAAAGGACTGATAGTCCTATGAAGATATCATATAGATAAGGGAACGAGAATCCATGAGATACTAGGTTTCCTATACAAAGTAGGAATCCTAGGGCAACGGGGATGCTTGGACGATAAGCATCCCTGAACCTATAAATACGAGGTAAACCTGGAGGTAAAAGGTACGCAATATTCGGCTATCACTGATTACTTTCCTACTGATAATTAGGGTTATTACTAGTACGTGATACTAACTTAGGCATCGGAGGGCCTTTGCCACGAGAGGCAAAGGTGCACTCACCCCTTGTTTGTTTTGCAGATTAGGGTTCCGACGCAGATTAGGGTTCCGGTGTAGAGGCACGTGAGGCCGTTTGCAGTTTGGTACGTTCAGGGCACCAACTGTTTTCATCCCCCTACAATACCAATGGTAATTAAGCGACGAAAATGTAGTGTAGTGGAGCTAACCCAGGTTTCGGGCATACACATTATTTATAATTATTCGAACACACATTATTTATAATTATTCGATACTAGTACTTTGTTATAATTTTAACTATTTTCAAAATTATTCCATCATAAAGTGTATTATGCTACAATACAAAAACATATACGACAACAAATACTTTTTCCTATAGAGAAATGTTAGCGTCCCATATTTGGAACCCATAAACGCCTCATAAATCTAATTTATGTGGATCTCCAATTTAATTGTGGGTCCCACACTATCCAACCAAAGTTTATTTTCTTGTGCCACATTGGATTATATGTAGTTTAAGGGAAGAAAATTATGGGTGCGTAGTATTCAAAAAAATCGGGTCGGATTCAACACACACAAATTCAATAATGTTGTTGAATCATTAGTACGAGCAAAATCTGGAAACGTGTTTTTGGCAACAAAAGTCTAGGAATATGCATTTAAAACACAATTTAGAAAACAAATGTGCCCGAAACCGTTAGATTTGTTTAAAAATCCATGTGCAAGTATACGGCTATGTTCGGAGTTGTGTGTTAAATTAAGGTGTGTTTTTAGCATTAATGCTATAATGGAAAAAAAATAAATACCATTATTGAGATCAGCAACACAAACGTCTTGGAGCATATCTGGATCTGCAGAAACAGAGTTGGAAATGGTGGCTACTACTACCACCATAATGACCAGCACTGAGAGTTTTCCAGCAGCAGCATCCATGGCTGGAAGGTGTATCAGAAATGTGTTGTGTTTCTAAAAGGTTAAGCAAATCAGAGCTTGGTAAAAGCTAGAGGAGTAATAACAAGAGAGAAAAGTCGGGATTTGGATACTGGGAACAAGAAAGGTGGGGTGCCTTACTTATAGGCAGAGGTCTTCAGAGAGAGACGTCTTCTAGTTAGTTAGAGAGAGAGAGAGGGGCCCCATAAGCCCCCGCCCCCACAAAGAACTGTAAAAACTATATTTCTGTCCTTTCTTCGACATTGTCTTCGTTTTTTTTTTTTTTTTTTGAACTGTCTTGGACATTGTCTTCTGACATTTGTTTCTCACCGTTATGGTTTTGTTTTCGAGTAGAAAATTAAGAGTCTGATTTTGCTCATCCTCACCTAACGAGAAAAAACGTTACCCTTATTTTTTATTGATTATTTATAACTTGTAGACCTTATCAAATTTTAAGCACTATTAACATTAAAAAGCCACAAATTATGCTAGTATAGCTGATTCGGTTTATTCTTATTTGGAAGATTATACTTTGGACTGCGAGAGGAAAAAACGAGTTGGAAAGAGTCTGGTATCTGTTTTCTGAACATATACAATTCCACCTCCCCATAAATCAATAGGATATTTGAAATAAAAAATTTGTTTAAGCAATCACATGCAATCGGATTTATCCTCTACAAAGAAGCTCCACTGTCAATTGATTTATATCCTTGAAAAAGCATGCAATGGATATCTATTTGGAATTAGATCTCGACTCTTTTTTTTTTTTTTTGAATGGGGAAAAATGGAGTTTCACTGATCTCGACTCTATCCCACACTGTGGAAACTTTATATCCCTCTCAAATTCAATTGACAATAAGTGGAGAGGTCTCAAATGTTATTTAGTGATCACTCATTCCACTCACAGGCAATGTGGAACTCTATTTTTCTCAATATCCCCCTCATGTGCTGCTAAATTTTGAGATCTGTTACGTGTGACCACTTTTTGGGTTCTATCATCGTGCAGCTTCTTTGTTGCTCAGTTATCATGGGGTGCGGATTATGAATTTTTAAAATGTGATGTGGAATGAGCCTCGTTCTGATACCATGTGGAAACTTTAATTACATCCACAAAGAACTGTAAAAACTAATTTTCTGTCCTTTCTTGGACATTGTCTTCTTTTATTTTTGAACTGTCTTGGACATTGTCTTCTGACATCTGTTTCGCACCGTTATGGTTTTGTTTTCGAGTAGAAAATTAAGAGTTTGATTTTGCTCACCCTCACAAGACGAGAAAAAACGTTACCCTTATTTTCTATGGATTGTTTATAACTTGTAGACCCTATCAAGTTTTAAGCACTCTTAACATTAAAGCCACAAATTCTGCAAGTATAACTGATTCGGTATATTCTTATTTGGAGGATTATCATTTGCATTGCGAGAGGAAAAGACGAGTTGGAAAGAGTCTGAGATCTATTTTCTGAACATACACAATTCCACCTCCCCATAAATCAATAGGATATTTGAAATAAAAAATTTGTTCAACCAATCACATGCAATCCGAAAAAATTGTCCAAAGCTTTAGCATTTTCTCTTGCAACAAGTAATATTCAAAACAAAAAGACCAAACTATTTGTAATCCAACGGTTTGTTTCGAGTTCTCGTTGATTCCTTCGCTTCGGCAAAGTTGCTGGATGCATGTATTATCCAAACCCAAGTCACAGATTTATTCCATTATGAGGATTTCGCCCTTTGTCCTCAATAGATAAGAAGCCCCACTGTCAATTGATTTATATCCTTGAAAAAGCATGCAATGGATATCTGTTTGGAATTAGATCTCGACTCTTTCCCACGCTGTGGAAACTTTATCTCGCTCTCAAATTCAATTGACAATAAGTATAGAGGTCCCAAATATTATTAAGCGATCACTCATTCCACTCCCAAGCAATGTGGACCTCTATTTTCCTCAACATCTCCCCTCATGTGCAGCTACATTTTGAGATTGATCTGTCACGTGTGGCCACTTTTTGGATCCTATCATTGTACAGCTTTTTTGTTGATCTGTCATCATGGGGTGTAGATTATAAAATTTTAAAATGTGAGGTGGGGCCTCGTTCTAATACCACGTGGAAACTTTATATCCATCTTAAAATCAATTGACAGTGATAAGTGAGATACTACCGTTTGTGCATGATCTCTTTAGTGTATCGCTACAAAGTTTCTGTTTTGTATCATTTTTATTAATAATATGAAAATCTTTCTTTACTGATAAAAAAAATGAGTAGAAATATCTCAAATGTTATTAAGTGATACAAGGGATAATTGTTCCCATTTTGACTCTTTCCCACGCGTCTCTTCCTCTTGAAATGCGGGGATAATTTCTTAAATAGGAAGACCTCGTTTGGTGAGGGTGAACAAAATTGGACTCGAAAATTGATTACCAAAAGAAAAACTTCTATTTCACGTGGATATGGTGACAACAAAAAATCTATTTTCTCAAACTGATCTCACTCCTACACGCGTCAAATCTTACGTTCATATGAACAGCAGATTGGATTTTATATATATATATATATATATATATATATATATATATATATATATATATATATATATATATATATATATAGGATCATAAACACGGTGTTTGATAAAAAAAATTGTGCACCATATTAATCATTTATCATTCCACCCTTCCTGACCAGTTCCGGAAAATTAAATATGGGTGTGTCATTTATCATAACCCAGTCCAGTTATAAAAGAAGAAGTATAAAAATAATAATAAAAATAATAATATGGGAAGTCACCCTATAGAACTGTAGGGTCTCTACCGTTGGCTTACGGGTGAAGTTTATTTGATTTTCTTATTTCCATTAACAAGCTTGTCTAATAATAATAATAATAATTGATTTTCTTATTTCCATTAACAAGCTTGTCTAATAATAAAAATAATAATAATATTTTAACCACAAGGGATTGGGCCAAGTAGTCTTAGCCTGGAATTTAGGTGTTTACTCCATTCTAAGATCTCAGGTTTTCTTTTTCTTGCCAACAATAATTGGGACCACCTCACCTCACGTTTAAGCGTGTTAAACGGCTGTGGAAGGGATTATAGGGATTACTTCAAGGTGCTTGCGAGTTGGCCCGAAATATTCTACATTACCAAATAAAAGTACTGTAACATATTATTCCTATAAAACTTGCTATTCAAGGCACGCGCGAGCCCGTATGACCCGCTCAAAGATTGTATTTAAATGGGGCTACATAGTCATTGAACTTATCGAAGAAAATTAAACCTTCACTAACCTAGCTTGTACCATTTCCAACTTGCCAGGATATATGATCTGTCTTCACTAACCTTGTTTCATTGTTTAGGTTATTGGGTTTTATCTCTGGTTAGACATTATCATGACAAAATCCCCAATCTTTAAGGGTTGACCTTGTCATCTCTCTTTGGCTTGGGATTTGGGAGTTTTCTCTCTCTTAAAATTTCATGTTCAATTCTCATTATCAACAACCTTCTCCTCTACAGCTCCCCCAGTTCAATAATGCACCACAGTTGCCGATAAACAAATAATAATAATAATAATAATAATAATAATAATAATAATAATAAACCAATGTCTAGAGAGAGAGAGAGAGAGGGAGAGGGAGAGGTGTCAATGGCGGAAGGGAGGATGGTGGATGGATCCCAGTGATTAAAAACCACAGGATGAACACGGGTACCGAATCTAGAGAAAAGGAGTCCTCCACGCTATTCGTGGACAATATCCCAGAGGGTCGGGATCAGCGCTGGCTGTGGAAGACTTTTAACATGTATGGAGTGGTTAAAGATGCTTTTATTCCTAGGAAAAGGAGAAAATGTACAGGGAACAAGTTTTGTTTCGTTAGGTTCGATTGCCGGATCTCCGCAGGTATGGCAATATCGAGATTGAATGGAGTATGGGTGGACAATATGCGATTGTTTGTTAAGGAGGCCTGCTTTGGTCAAGATGAGGGAAGGTTGAAGCAGAAATTGCCTACCTTCTATGTGTCTGGGAAGCAGGTGATCAACCAGGGGAGTAACTCCGGCACTAAGTATGGGGATAAGGTAAGCACGGAGAAGGAGAGGTTTGGGGTGCGATGGAGCAGTGGAAAATCAGGGTTATCATTTGCTCAAGTGGTAGGAGGTGAATCCTCCAAAACAGGGGATGTTAAAGTGCAGAGTCCCATCCTTAAAGTTCAGCCAGTTGGTAACGGTTGGCTGGAGAGGAGCGCAGTGGCGATCTTGGATAGAGTGGAGTCTATGAAGACTCTTAAGGTCAGTTTATTCCTCCATTGTAAGTTCTCTTGGTCCGTTTGGTCTCAAATTTTGGATTGGTGGCATTTTTTCTGGGTTTGTCCATCCTCGATAGCCGGAATGGCGAGTTGGTGGTTTGATTCTAGCTTCCGCAACCTAGAAAAACACATTTGGGAAGCTTGTTTCTATGTGACAATCTGGTCAATTTGGATTATGCGGAATAAGCTTATATTTCAGAGCGTGACGAGCAGCTCAGAGGAGGTAGTGGATTTAATTAAGTACAGGGTGGCCATGTGGATGAAGGTTAAATTTGAGATTAAGGTGTATTCAATTGAGGAGTTCAAAGGGTTCTTAGATAGTATTCGGTTGTTAAAATTGTAATCCTTAAGGAGCCCTCATCCAATCTCCTGCTGGATGAGTGTTGCTTTGTTTTCTTTTCGCTGAGTTGAGTTAGTTGAGCTGTGTTAATCCTTGTAACCTTTTGATTTTAATAAAATTTCCTTTTGCCGAGCAAAAAAAAAAAATTCTCATTATCAACAACTCTTGCGGCTACCTCATAATCCTCACGCGTAATCGTGTAAACAACTATGGAATTAATGAGCTATAGGTATTAATCCGAGATTTGCGCAAGCTTGCTCGAGGTACTTTGCATTACCATGTATATACACATATATGCATGTAACTGGACTGCTCTAGAGGGGCCATGGTTTGAATTTAAATAAACGTTAAGCAATGGTAATCAATTTTAAATTTAAAAAAAATTAAAATTAATATATCTTCGAATATTTGTGGAATAACTGGGAGTTTTCCTTTAAAAGCCACCTAATATGGCACCAAGTCCAGTTAAGAAAAATACTAATATGGGTGTGCCATTTATGACCCAGTCCCGCTAAAAAATTAATACTCCATAATAATATCGGAAGTCACGCTATATATAGTAATAAGACTGTCTAAGGGTCTCTATATTTTACTACTAATAGTATTTTTGACATTAGTGTAGTTTTTGGGTGCCAAGTAGGTACCACTTAGCGGTATCCGTTCGTACTCCGGACCGTCCAATCGTATTTTGGACGGTCAGGATTTAATCCCTCTCTCTCCCCTCCCCTCCGCTCACCCCACCACTTTCTCTCCCTTTTTTTTTTCTCTCTTAAATGGGGACCGTCCGAAATACGATTGGACGGTCCGAATTGCTGAAAGGGAACCGCGTGGACAATTCCCTACCGGCACCCAAAAATTTCTCCCATACCGTTGGCAGGTGAAGTTTATCTAATTTTCTTGTTGTATTAACGAACTTGTCTAAAACTTGGCATTCAAGGCACATGCCCATACGACCACCTCAAAGTTGCATATATAGTCACCAATATGTTATTTTACTAGAAAAAATTGTATTATTTTAAGAAAGAATGGGGTAAGTTTAATAGTAGTATTTTGTGTGCCCCTACTAATTAATGCGTATTTTAAAATTTCATGTTCAATTCTCCTTATCAACAACTCTTGTGGCCATATCCTCACGCATAATCATGTAAACGACTATGGAATTAATGAGCTATAGGTATTAATCCGAGGTGTGGGTAAGCTTGCTCGAGATACTTTTCATTACCATGTACATACACATATATGCATGTACCTGGACTGCTCTAGAGGGGCCATAGTTCGAATTTAAATAAACGTTAAGCAATGGTAATCAATTTTAAATTAACATATCTTCGAATATTTGTGGAACAACCGGGAGTTTTCCTTTAAAAGCCACCTCGCCTTTTTGTTATGTCTTTGTTCAAATTTCTTTTGTATTTGTTAATTTAGCGTTAAACTTTTGTGCATTATTGATTCGTCTCAATGACAAATCGAAAAAGTAAAAAGTTACGACCGAAACCCAATTTTTTCACACAAAAATTTTTGCCCAAAACTACCGAACACAAAGTTTTTTAAATGAAGAGAAAATGATGCGGATCTCGGTAATTGTTGTTGAGTTTGTCTTCAGTGTTTGTTTTATTGGAGGGGAGTGAGGATGGGGAGAAGGAAAGGGGCGACTAGTATTTATATACATTCCCTTTCATTTGTCACTTCTTTGAATCTTCAATAGAGGAATTTGGGACTGTACTTGATTTGGAACCCACTCATTTTGACCCCAACAAGGACCAGAGAAAACGCACAATTAAAACTTCAGTGTCCTTATCCCAGCTAGATTCCATTTGAAATCTTCAATAGAGTAATCTGTGATATTGTACTTGCCTTTGATCCAAATCACCATTCTCATTTCAACCAAGTCAGAAATTTCCTCCATTTCCCATATTTTGTTCCTGAAAACTAGTTCATTTCTACATGTCCATATTGTCCATATCCCAGAATAAAAGGAAGCCTGCAAGCAAAGCTTCTCCAAATTATTAAACTTGAAGCCGTCCCAAAAAGCAAGAAGAGTTTTCAAATTATGAGGGCATACCCAAACCATTTCACCAAGTAATTACATTATCCCATATCCTTCTAGCCACATCACATTGCAAAAGCAAGTGATTAAGTGCTTCCTCAGCAGAATTGCAGAAAGGGCATTGACCAAGGTTGCTATTTAGGATACCTTTACTCACCAGAACTGATTTGGAAGCTATACACCCTTGAATGGCTATCCATGCAAAAAGCTCAATCTTTTGGCGGCAAATATTTTTCCAAACTGCCAACAGCTCCCTATCCTCAGTGAATTTTTGGTCTTTCCATTTAGAATATGTTGACTTAATAAACTGAAGAAGATAAGTCCTTGCTCCATTTCCATTGGAGGCAGTCCTCCAACGAATCCTGCAGTTGAACAACACTTAAAAGTTGACCCAAGATATTGAGTTGATCCACCTCCCCTTGTAAATTGAAACTTCCATTGACCTTGATCTTCATGGTCCACCATATGAGCAATCATTGCATCTTTTTGGGTGGATAGCATAAATAACCCTGAGAATACATTTTGCAATAGCTCCTTCCCCAGCCCCTTATGTTTCCAGAACCTAATAGAAGTGTCAAAATTAATTGACCTTGAACATAAAACACATTCACCCATATCAACACACATATTACTCATTGAGCAAATACCTTTCCATATATTGGAAGCTTTCCTTCTGTTTGGAAGATGAGGCAACCAAGCTCCTTCACACAAATCATACTTGCTGATACCACTTTGACCCATAAAGCATCTTTTTCTTTGTTAAACCTCCACCGCCACTTAGCAAGAAGAGCAATGTTTTGTTCCATAAGCCTCTTGATGCCAAGACCACCATACTTCTTATTCTTTGTCAAGGTATCCCAACCTATCAAGTGAAGTTTCCTCCTCTCTTCTGTATCTCCCCATAGGAACTTTCTCTAGATATTCTCAATTTTGTTGGCCACTGCCGCTGGTATTCCGAACAAGGACATATAATAGATAGGTAAGCTAGACATATTAGAGTTAACTAGAATCAGTTTACCGCCCATTGAGGTTTGCCTGCTCTTACAGGGTTTGAGAGCTTTCTTTACTTTCTCTATGATAGGAGCCCAAGTTTAGATCTTACTTGGATTAGCCCCGAAAGTACGCCCAAGTATTTCATTGGGAGCATCCCACTGTTGCATCCTATTATAAGAGCCAAGTCATGCACTCTCTTATTAGGAAAACCAATCCCACAGAGCATGCTCTTAGAAAAATTAATCTTGAGGCCTGACATGTCTTGGAAATATCTTAAGATTCTCTTAAGATACAGAATTTCTTCTAGATCATTGTTGCAAAAGAATATAGTATCAATAGCAAATTGTAAGTGGGAAATATTTACCCCATTACCAACTTGGATTCCTTTGATCAAACCTTTTTCTTTAGCTTGTTCCATCATAATATTCAAAGCCTCCACAACCACATTGAATAAGAATGGAGATAGAGGATCTCCTTGTCTAAGTTCTCTTTGTGGGATTTCATCTATAGGAGATCCATTTATGAGAATAGATAATGATGTTGAGGAGATACATTTCTTGATCCATTGGCACCATCTATTCCCACAAGCAAGTTTGGACAGTAGATTTATTAGGAAGCTAGTTCCAGTTCACACAGTCGTATGCCTTTTCAAAGTCAATTTTCATAATCAGACATCTCTTGCTTCTTTGTTTCAAAAAATCAATCACCTCATTTGCTATTAAAACCCCATCAAGAATATGTTTTCCACCAATAAAAGCTATTTATGCCTCACCAATCATTGACGGTAATACCTTTCTCAATCTATTAGCAAGTACCTTAGCTAGAATTTTATAGACACAACCAACCATACTTATGGATTGGTATTCATTAAAAGTAGCAGCTCCATCAACTTTGGGAGTCAAGGTTACAAATGTGCAATTGATACCTCTTGCTTGGTTTGCATGCTCATAACAAAGAAAGTCATAATGTCTTGTTTCATTATACTCCAAGCCTTTTTGACAAAAGAGAAATTAAAACCATCAGGTCGAGGGGCTTTCAAACTATTACAATCTTTGATAGCAGCTTCTATTTCTTCTTCATCAAATTTTTTTTCAAGACGCTGAGCTTGTTCTGGAGATAGCTGCCTTTTGAAACCTTCCACCCAATGTTGCTCTTTCCATACACTCTCCTCTGAAGCAGGAATTAAAGTGGTCCATTGCTGCATTTCTGATTAGGTCTGGCTCTTCCAATATTTTCCCATTCATCTTCACAGAGCTCATCAGTTTTTCCTGAATCTGTTGTTTGTTGTGATTTGAAAAAACTTTGTATTTCTGTTCCCTAGCTTCAACCAGTTAATCCTGGATTTTTGTCTCCAAATACATTCAGCCATCTTTGAGATTATTTACGATACTGCCATTATTAATTATGAAACTGTCACCAGTATATATGAAAATCACCATTATCCATCGATATACCTTTCCCCCAAACAAACAATATGTAAGAGTATCTACAGTGGAATAACCAAAAATTAATAATCAAAAGTTGCCACATTATCTTTTGGTTATGCATTTAAGAGATTGTTAAAGTTAGCAATGTAGAAGTCCAAAATGGTACAATCAAATTTGAATAACCAAAACTTGTCACATCACATTTTCAATTTATAAAAATCTAAAAATTGTGAACATAGAAAACAATTTTTTTAAAATAGGTTTCAAACTAATAAAAATAGGTTATTAGAAAAAGAGAAAATAGTTTTTTAAAACTTTAATTTTAAAAAAAGTTTTCTGGAAAAAGTAAAAAAAAAAGTTTTTGAAAAAAAGAACCTGTTTTTGCAAACATTAAAAAAAAAAGTTTTCGCAAAAACAAAAAAGTTTTGAAAAAAAAACATTTTTTGCCAAAATAATAAAAACTTTTTTTAAAAGTATTTTTCTTAGAAATATGTTGAAAATGGAAGAGAGAGAATGTTTTTGTATAATGATGGTGTACTTGATAGAAGAAATATGGGAACGACTAAATTTGATCATTGGCAAGTAGTTGCTAGTTTTGATTGTCCAAGAGCCAAAATTTGATGAGTTGCTAAATCTGATTATTTCACTGTGAGCTCTTTTTTGAGCTTATGTTGCTAATCTTAGCAACATTTTAGTTTTAATTATACCACTATAGATGCTCTAAGTAGTCACTCCTATGTAATTACTAGAGGTGGCAATTCTAACTCATTTTTTTAATCTGCCCAAATCCCCCCACTTATAACCCAATCCAACCCGCCTATATTGTATAATGGATTGATATGGATTCATCCCATATTTATACGGGGTTAGGTGGGTTAAAAATAGGTTTCAATATGGGTTGGGATTAAAAAAACACAAACCATCCCAACTCATTGCTTGAGAGTACTGGAACGAGAAGATGAAGGGTAGAATACGGGGAGGTCATGAGATTTCTATCATTTTTACTGGAACTAGCACAGCCATAACATAAAAAGTCGAGAAATTAAAAAAAAAATACGAAACAACTTTCGAACAATGTTACCACCATTTTTACGTCTACATTTTGCTAAACGAAAAACTAATGAAACCGACAGGGCAGACCAACTGTGCGTACCAACAGTGGGCTCCGCATGGATAATCCGAACTGTTCAATACTTTTTTGCTACTGCTCTAAAAGCGTACGTGCAGAAATTGAGCGGGAAAGTTCCATCAAAACTGAATTATTAATTCGAAGGTCCGACTCAAATTCACATGTTATATACTACTTCCACCGTCCCAAATTGCCTCCCCCTACAAAAAGTCGTGCACTTTTTGGATTGAAAAATAAAGTACTTTTGAGCATCATTTTTAAAGTTTCTTGACACCAAATTAAAGTATTTCATGAGCTCTTTAATATGGTGTAAAGAAATTCAAAAAATCATACCTGAACATATTTTATTTTAATCTCAAAATAGGTCTTTCTGTAAGCAAGGGCAGAGGCACTAAGGGACAAGGGAGGGCGGCCGACCCCCCTGGCTGTCAAATTTCCCTTGGGATAGGTATAGTTTTTATCCCATTTTTACTAATTTGATCCCAAATTTTCATAGGAATAAGTATAATTTAGCTATTTTGAACCCACAAAAAAATCTTTAAATTGTCACAACTTGTTTGAAGTGCATACGAATTTAATTTTTGACCCCACTAACCAAAATTCCTGGCTCCGCCCCTGTCTGTAAGGGTCTAACAATTTGGGACAGAGGGAGTAATACTCTGTTTGAGTTGCAAAAATACAAGACGAAAATAAGTAAACTTATGCCATAATGATTTTTCTGCATGGAATTACTGTTTTTTTTTTGAATAGCAGAGGGTACTTGTTTATCATGTTTATAACTCATTTGCAATTTGCTGATGACACCCTGGTATTCTGCCACCCAATAATGGAGGAGGTGACAATTAATCATAGTGTGGGGCTCTAAGAACGTGGCTCTGGAACTGTTGTTTGTCTGGATCTAATCTCGTTCCCTTGAATCTAACCTACACCACGAAGCATGACTAAAGACCACACCGGAGGAGCCCCGGAATGGCCCTCCGGCGTGATTATGAGAATAGTGCAGAGAGAGGAAAGCAAAGGACCAGGGTTTCGAGGGTAGGAGACAATGTACCTTTTAGGGCTGCTATCCCTTGGTATTTATAGAGGGTCCTTGGCTTGCTCTCGAAGTTCACCTATGCGTCTGACACGTGTCGGTTGACATCACCCGTGACATAGCCGATAAGGTGGTTAGTGTGAGTTGTCATGGGAGACATGGC
Organism: Rhododendron simsii; assembly: GCA_014282245.1. Lineage (NCBI taxonomy): Eukaryota > Viridiplantae > Streptophyta > Magnoliopsida > Ericales > Ericaceae > Rhododendron > Rhododendron simsii. Next base: position 22,777,906 of record CM024963.1, on the reverse strand, counting down.
CGAGCCTAGTTGTCTAGCTTCGGGCCGAGCCGAGCCGAGCCTCAAGGGAGCTGTCATGGGAGATATGGCTGAGCCTACTCGCCTAGCTCCAGGCCGAGCCGAACCTCGAGGGAGCATCGTGGCCTAGCTTCGGGCCGAACTGCAGAGAGTAGCATCATGGCCTTCCGCCGAACGTAGCTACTGTGGCCGAACTAGAATATTCGGACCACTACACATAGGTAATCTATTGAAACAATTTGAGGAGATGTCTGGTCTTAAGATTAATTATCACAAAACTATGATGTGTGGTGGTGGTTTAGATGTGGATGAAATTCAGCCTTTTGCCAATGTTCTGGACTGTAATGCTCAGAATCTGCCCATCAAGTACCTGGGTTTGCGTCTGGGGGTAAACCCACGATTAAAATCATCATGGAAGCCTGTTATCGACAAAATTAGATCAAGGTTGCCATCTTGGAAAAGAAGATACTTATATTTTGGGGGAAAACTGGTGTTGCTTAAATCTGTTATTTTGAGCCTTCCTTTCTATTATATGTCTTTGTTCCATATGCCCGAAGGTGTGATAAAAACCATTGAATCAATTCAAGCGAGATTTCTATGGAGTGGGACAGATTTGAAAAGGAAAATTCACTTGGTGGCATGGTCCAAATTAACACAAGATAAAAGTTGTGGTGGACTTGGCATCAGAAATATCAGACTATTGAATGAAGCATTATTGATGAAATGGTGGGAGATTTGGCATGGAGAGAGGAGCCCTTTGGAGAAAAGTAATTAATTCCAAATACAAGCTAGAGGGGACGGGCTGGATACCAAAATTGGAATTAAACAGAAAGTTCTCTACCATTTGGAGAGATATCATGCAAATCCATGTCAGACAATCTCAAATGGTCGATGCTTATAAGGTTAATGTCAGATTGAAAGTGGGAGATGGCAAATCAATTCTGTTTTGGAAAGATATGTGGTTGGGCAACTCCACATTTGACCCTAGCATTTCCCTCTCTTTTTTGTATTCTAAATAACAAGGATGAAAGGCTTTGTGAAGTACTGGCAAGGAAAGCAGAATTACAACAGTGGGATTTCATTTTCATCAGAAGGGTGCATGCATTACTGGGAAAGAGAGCAGTTAAATGAGCTCATCAATCTTCTCAACGAATCTGGGGTAACTACATCAACAAACACACCTGATAAGCTGGTTTGGCAGGGGAGCAACTCAGGTATTTTTTCTGTGAAATCTATTTACAATTTAGCTGCTTCATCTCATGTCAATCAAGATGATACTTTTGACCTTATCTGGAAGAATGTGGCACTCCCTGACAAATAATGAATTGGTTTTGAATATGTTGTATATTATGTATTGCCTTCACTGACTTATATACACAAGAATACACCAAGATCTCCTTCAATCAAGGAAATCACAATCAAATCTCCTAATCCTAGAATACAGTCAAAGTTACAATCAAATCTCCTAATTATAGGATACAATCAAGGAGAGATATGGAAGATTGATAGAGATATATATGGTTCTTATCACTCCCCCTCAAGTTGGAGCATGAATATCCATAATGCCCAACTTGGAGAGTAAGTGATGCAACTACTTTGCACCAAGTGCTTTGGTGAAAATATCCGCGGGCTGCTGAGCTGTAGGGATGTGCATCGTCCGAATAATCCCAGCTTGGAGCTTTTCACGAACTAGATGACAATCTATTTCGATGTCCTTAGTTCGCTCATGGAACACTGGATTTGTGGCTATGTGAAGTGCGGCCTTGTTGTCACAAAAAAGAGTTGTAGGCTGGGGGTGACAAATTCGAAGGTCTTCCAACAAATATCTTAGCCACATTATCTCACAACACGTAGCAGCCATAGACCTGTACTCTGCTTCTGCCGATGACCGTGAGACGGTAGTTTGCTTCTTGGACTTCCACGAAACTAGGGAATCCCCAAGGAGTATGCAATACCCCGTCATAGACTTACGCGTTTCATTGCAGCTGGCCCAATCTGAGTCACAAAAAGCCTTGAGTTGGACTGAACTTGTTGACGATAAAAATATTCCTTGACCGATAGATTGTTTCAAGTATCGTAGGATCCGGTGGGCTGCCTCAAGATGTGGCCTTCTGGGTTTGTCCATAAATTGGCTTAAAGTGTGCACAGCATACATGATGTCAGGTCGAGTAACGGTTAAATAAATTAACTGCCCGATCAATCGACGATAGGAACAAGGATCTTCTAAAATGACTCCATCAGCTGAAGTAAGCTTCAGATTTTGCTCCATAGGAAATGTTGCTGGCCTTGTTCCCATAAATCCTGTATCCTTAAGAATATCAAGAGTATATTTTCTTTCCGATAAAAATATACCTTTCTTTGATCGAGCAACCTCTATTCCCAAAAAATATTTGAGATTCCCAAGATCCTTGAGTTTGAATTGAGTCTGAAGGAAGGTCTTCAAACTGTTGATAGACTGCAAGTCATTTCCAGCAAGAATAACGTCATCCACATAAACCAAGACTGCTGTGAATAAGGCACCATTGGAGCGGGTGAATAAAGAGTAATCAGCTTTGGATTGAGTGTAACCAGCAGCAAGGAGAGCATCTGAAAATTTGAGGAACCATTGGCGTGATGCTTGTTTCAGTCCGTAAAGGGATTTGTTGAGCTTACACACCTTTGTCTCCCCCTTTCGTCCAAAACCTTGTGGGAGAGCCATGTAAACATCTTCGTCAAGATCACCATGCAAAAAAGCATTGTTGACATCGAGTTGATGTAAGTACCAACCATGAATGGCTGCTAGAGCAAGTAACACTCTAACAGTAACCAATTTTGCCACTGGTGCAAAAGTTTCCTTGTAATCAAGACCCCATTTTTGGTTGTATCCCTTCGCAACCAACCGAGCTTTGTAGCGCTCAATGGTACCATCAGCATGGTACTTTATTTTGTACACCCATTTGCATCCAATGGGACGTTTCCCTGGTGGAAGAGGGGTTAGCGTCCAGGTGTTATTAGCTTCAAGTGTCTGAATTTCAGCTTGCATTGCCTCTTGCCACTTGGGATCATGGACAGCCTGTGAAAAGTGTTTTGGTTCTTGGCCAACAGATATAGATGCTATAAAGGCTCTATGATTAGAGGAGTAACGATGATACGAGATGAATTTTGACAAGGGATGAGCAGTGCTAACCTGTGGGGCCAAAACCGAGTTGGAAGATTGAGCTGGGCGAGAAGGGAGGCTGATACCTACACAATAATCTTGTAAATAACTTGGCTGTTTAGTGGGTCGATGAGGTCTTGGCGAGACAATCTCATGGGAGCCCATTGGAGTTGAATCATGAGAATGAATTGGGACATTCAAGGATGGCAATGGAGAGTACGATGAGGAGCCAACACATTGTTCAGGTGCAGAATATTCAACAGATTCATGGAGTGGTTCTGGTGATGGGTTGGATGGGGACATATTGATGTCAAGATTTGGACAAGGTGATGCCTGGTGATCAAAAATTGTATGTGCGTGCGTGCCATGCAAAAATGGGAACTGAGTCTCATGGAAAATCACATCACGGGAGATAAAAATGGTATTAGTGTCCAAGTCATACACCTTATAACCTTTTTGCCCATGCGGATACCCAAGAAAAATGCATTGTTTGGCTCGAGCATCAAACTTTCGAGGTTTAAGATAGTGGGTTGAAGCAAAACAAAGACACCCGAAAACCCTAAGATGGTTATAGCAGGGTGAAACTTTGAACAACATCTCATAAGGGGTTTTTCCAGACAATATGGGAGTAGGAGTGCGATTAATAAGATAGGTGGCAGTCAAAATAGCCTCTCCCCAAAATTGTTTTGGTAAACTAGCTTGGAATAATAATGCTCGAGGAACATTGAAGAGATGGCCATGTTTGCGCTCTACTACTCCATTTTGTTGTGGAGTAGCTACACAACTAGTTTGATGCATTATCCCTTTCTCAGAATAAAAAGTAGGCATTGTAAATTCCAAGCCATTGTCACTACGGATGATCTTAACCCGATAGTTAAACTGTGTTTCAACCAATTGAATGAAGGATTTAATGTTGAAACGGGTTTCGGATTTGTGTTTCATCAAATAGACCCAAGTGCAATGGGTAAAATCATCCACAATGGTAAGAAAATAGTGAGCTCCAGAGATGGAACTTGTTCGATACCCTCCCCAAATGTCAACATGCAATAATTCAAATGGTGCAGATGTGGATATAGTGCTTGATGGAAATTGATTTCTTCTTTGTTTAGCCAAATGGCAAATAGAACAAAGTTGGATATCAGAACAAGGAATCCCCGAAACATTGCGAGAAAGGAAATTCAAACATTTATTGGATAGATGTCCTAAGCGTTGATGCCATAGCATGGGCTTAGATTGATCGGACTGAGATGAAGTGCACATGGAAGGAGTGAAATAGTAGAGCCCATCTCGTTCTCTACCCATCCCAATCATCGTCCTCGAGCATTGGTCCTGAATGACACAAGAATTAGAGGAAAAAATCAGCAAACAATTGGATTCCTTGGAAAGTTTGCTAATGGAAATAAGGTTGAATTGGAAAGATGGCACGCATAACACATTTGTGAGAGTCAACATGGGTGAAATGACCACAGATCCAACATGTGTTACTGGAGTGGTAATCCCATTAGGAAGTCGTACAGTGCTATTTCCAAGTGATTGAATGGAAGTAAGAAGAGAAGATGACTTAACCATATGATCTGTTGCACCACTATCCAAAATCCATGAAGTGGAATCAGTAATGGATGAAAGGCAAAGGGAATTACCTGAGAGATTTGAAATAGAAACATTGCTACCTGCTTGGTTAGTAACATGTGGGGACTTAGGAATGAGAGCTAAAATTTGACGGCACTGCTCTTGAGTGAATGGGAAGGAGTTTGTTCTGGAATGTTGCTTTTCAATGGCCGAGTGGACTGCTTGGTTAGCAGTAGCACTAGAGGTAGCTTTGTAGAGACGATGCCCAGGTGGATATCCATGAAGAGCATAACATTTGTCCATTGTGTGACCAACCCAATTACAATGCTCGCATGTCGGTCGATCACGTGTTCCTCCTTTCTTCTTGTCAGTGTTCTTGAAATTCCTTTGACCATTAGTGTTGCTCTTGGATGCAAGAGCAGCAACTTCAGGGACATGGATTGTAGAAACAATGTCCCTTTGTCATTCCTCTTGTACAAGCAATGAGAAAACTTTATTGATGGTGGGGAGTGGCTCCATTAACAAGATCTACCCTCGAACCATGAAATAGGACTCATGGAGTCCCATAAGAAATTTCATGGTCCTTTGACGTCGTTGGTATTCAAGTACCTCCGTCATGGCTCCACAAGAACATGAGGGTGTAGGAGAAAGTGCATTAAGTTCGTCCCACATACCCTTCAACTTTGTGAAGTATGTGCCGACTGACATCGTGTCCTGTGTGAGATCATGAATCTCACGCTCAATTTGAAAAAGATGAGGCGCATAGTCTGGGAAAATCGTTCCTTAAGGTCCTTCCACATTGCTTGGGCTGATTCGGAGTAAATGACGCTTGCAGCTAGATCCTTAGAGAGGCTGTTGAATAGCCAAGAAGTAACCATGTTATTAGAACGAATCCACTGGTTGAAAAGTGAATCTGTCTTGGCTGGTTTGAGAATGGATCCATCGATGAGACCCACCTTATTTTTGGCACTTAATGCCATGACTATAGCACGACTCCATGTGGTATAGTTGTCGCCTGTCAGTGGTTGGGATACCAACATCACCCCAGGTTGATCAGAAGGATGGAGATACAAAGGATGAGAAGGGCTCTCATACTCTTTGGGAACCGGAGGACGGGAGCCGGTGCCTAGAGTTGTATCTCCCATCTTAATGCTATAGGAATGAAAGAAAGCTATCAGAATGGACAGCTTTTGATTTTAGCGGAAAATGGTCTGCAGGAGCGTTATTGCTCTGATACCATGACAAATAATGAATTGGTTTTGAATATGTTGTATATTATGTATTGCCTTCACTGACTTATATACACAAGAATACACCAAGATCTCCTTCAATCAAGGAAATCACAATCAAATCTCCTAATCCTAGAATACAATCAAAGTTACAATCAAATCTCCTAATTATAGGATACAATCAAGGAGAGATATGGAAGATTGATAGAGATATATATGGTTCTTATCACTCCCTCGTGTGCAATGCTTTGGCTGGTTAGCTTATTTGGGAAGAGTTAAAACCTCTGAATTCTTATGGAGAATCGGGATTATTCAGGGAGTTGAAAATGCCAACTGTAAATTTTGTAATATGGAGCTGGAAACTTTGGATCATCTACTTCTTTTTTGTCATCCTATCTGGAATATCTGGTTAGAAATTTTACTATGGTGGGGTATTCAATGGGCACCTCCTGCATCTTTTACAGCCTTATTACATTGGTAGAAGGGTGTGAATGTGAAGAGAAAACATAAGGTTATATGGGACTTAATACCTTTTGCTGTAATTTGGATTGTTTGGAACTCTAGAAACCAGCTGGTGTTTGATAATAAGGGGGTGAATTGGTTGGAAACTGTTGACTCATCAAAGCAAGGGTGGCTTTCTGGGTGACAGCAAAGGATGGATGTGCTTACTCACTGGAGGATATCATGTTCAGACTACAATCTATTGTGAATTCTGGTTGAGCTGATATGTGTGTGTGCGTGTGCGAGTGCATGTGTGTTTGTGTTTGTGGTGGTGTGGGAGATTTTCTGGGTGGGTGTGTTTTGCTTCTCCTCTTTTACTCGTGGGTGCCTCCTTGGGTAAGCTCTTTCTCTTTGGCCGAGGCATATGATGGAGCAAATCTGCTTTTGATGCTTGTGTCCCCATATTTTCGTGTTCCCTTTCAGTCGCTGATGAAGGGGCATATGATGGGGCTTGCGGCCTGTTGGTCCAAATAGCAACCCGGGGGGGGGGGGGTTGAATTGGGTATCTCAAATATAACGCGGAATTTTAAAAACTAATTTTAATCAATTCAACTACAATTCCAATTTCAATAGTATACTATTCTACTCATGCAATATTGTTATGCAAAACTGAAAATAAAGAGAGTAGGGAAAGGAGAATCAAACGCAAGGATTTATAGTGGTTCGGTCCGCAACTTCACGGCCTAGTCCACTCCCCAAGTGTCCAACTCGGGATTTGCTGCACTATCTCCAATAGTTACAATCTTCCAGCTTTGCGGGTGCTAGACAACCTTTACAACGAGTAATCTATCCCCAATCGCTCCGACTGGTTTTGACTCCGGTTCTAGTCACACCTAACCCAACTAGTTTTGACTCCGGTGCTAGTAACACCTAACCCTCAAGTGATTTTCTCTCCAAAACCACTCACAAAAAGATAATTCTCTCAAGAATACGAATAAGGGTGTACAATCCCTTTTACAATTGATGCTCAAGAACAACACTCAAACTAGTGTAATAAGATATTCAAGATAAGGCTTTAGAGATGATTAACGTATATTCAAGAGTAGCTCACTGCATTTTTCTTCGAGAGATCATCCCACGTTTCTTCCTTCGACACACGAGTATATATATCCTTCAAGAATGAAGCCCCATTTGACCGTTGAAGATTAGTAGCCGTTGGGAAGAATAGGCTCCTTCCACAAATCAAGTAATTAATCAGCTCCTTTCTTGTTTGCCGAAAATATATCTTCTACTTTCTCCATCCTCAATATTCTCCAATCAATCAATTATCTAGTTTCCATTTTTCCACTGAAATGCATGTGCATGGGAATTTCCACTAGCCGTTGGAAATTTACTCTCTAGCCAATTAAGTTAGGAGAAGATTTGTCCTTTCAATTTATCTTAGCTATTGAGATAGTGATTTGGTGTAGCAATGTGTCCATGTGTACTGCAACCAAATCCTACAAAATAAACATTAACTCAAATGAGTACCAAATATCACAATATTAATTATATTTCTTCTTCAATAAAATATATTTGTTATCATCAATAGCAAATAATATTAATTATATTTCTCTTCAATAAAATTTACTTTACTTTGTTATCATCAAATCAATAAGTTTTTCATAGAAATCTTTGGGCTAACACGGCCCTTGATGCTTAAGAAGACTTGTTGGCTAATCTCTCTCCCCCATTCCAAGTGTCTACTGCTCTACTACAATAATCGGTGGCAATTACTGTCTTGGGAGGGAGAATGTTTTTACTTTTGGAATGCTCTCGAATAGATAAAATTGTAACTTCCTCGGATACTTGCTGATCACTCGGTGTTGCCTCTCAGTCTGGTTGCTTTGTTTATCCCCCTGGTGTCCCTCAAGCCTTCAAGATCTTCTCTCATGGTGGGACTCTCAGGTGGAGTTCTCAGATCAGATTTGCTTGCTGTACTGTGGCTGGATAATCTCTGTTTGGTTTTGTTGCCCTAAATTCTGGCAGTTCCTTGGATAGAGCTCTAAACTATCACATCTCATGATCTCTGGATTTCGTCTTGTGGAGCTCTCTGAAAGTTGAATTCATTTTTCTTATGTTTGGGCATATGCTCCTCCCTCTGCGTAGGGCAGTGATTTCGTAACTTGTATCCATTTGGTTTGTACTGTTTTTCCTTGTTTGAGTTGAACTCTTATCAACTCTGAGCAGAGCAGCATATGATTGTCACTGGGGTAGGGTGCCAACATAGTTGGAATGTTGCCTCTGTGTTGTGATGCTATCCCTCTGCCCCTTCTGTAATCCTTTTTTCATATCAATAAAAAAAATTTCTTTGCCGTTAAAATTTTTTTAATTTTTTATTGATAGGCAACAAGATTTTATTAAGAAACTTGACAAAAAGTACATCGAGGGAAGGTTGATTATATTCTTCAAAGATTGAAATCCATAAAACACCTAGGAAAGAGAAAAGAAAAAAATGAAAAGATACATTCAATGATAAATGAATAAGCCCCAGAACAAAGGCCTTCCAACCATCATCCCAATATCAGTTGTGTTGGTATTGAGGGACGCCATACTTCATCACGATCATCCAACAACCAATGGTATCATCTTGCAAAAGTCCTTAACATTAAGGGAAGTCACCAAATATCAGCAGATTGAAATCCTTTGGCATCCGTAGACATCTTCTTCAAATATTTGGATCAGATATAACAGGGCATCCACCTGAGAAAAGCAGCTTGTGGATACAGCTCTTAGCCCTCCAAATCATTGGAGTTGAAAGAGCTGTAAAACCCAGCAGAGTAGCAAAAGTTCAACCATTTATACCACCAGGAATGAGTATCAAGAAATTGATATTCAGATCATCCTTCAGCTCAGCTCCATTAGTACCAAAACCGCAGTAGCAATCCCATTAGATAGTGGATCTCAACAGCACTAATAGATTTCCAGCAAGTTCCAGCACTAATTCAGTTAATCATTTAGTTCAGATCCAGCATCAACAAAAGAAAACAGTAGTTGAATCAGAAATAGGCATAATCCAATGCATCAATAACCAGCCCCTCAGTGTTGGCTACACCTCCAATTGGTCTCTTAGCCCTCCCCGGAGTTGGGAGTTGAAAAAAGAGACAAGGATCCACTGATCTATACTCTTAGCCCTCCAAAATTGAGGAGTTGAAAGAGTAACAGATTATGGATTTCCAGATAGCATCCTGATCTTGTACTCTTGGTCCTCCAAAGCTTGAAGGAGTGTTGGAATTTTCAAAAACACAGCATCATGACTTCTTTTCAAAAAAAATTTAACTCTCAAGCATCCTCCCTCCAAAGACTTGGGAGTTGAAAAGAGGAAGTATAACAATCTATCAATGATTCCAAAGATCTCATCTCCTTATACAGCTTCTTAGCCTTTAGAATATCAGAAGCTCAAGCAAGTAAACCCAGGATTGGAACTCTTAGCCCTCCAAAAAATGGAGATGAATCAGGGAGAGAGCACCAAGACACCATTCTGTCCCCAGACTCTTAAAGAAAGAAAAGACTAAAACCAAACAGACTCAAGGAAAAAACAGAGAACAGACACATCAAAGGGGACAGAAAAACCTAAACTTGCACCCAACAAGGCAAACCAGACCAAAACCAGACAAATAACACCCAAAAGCAAACCAAAAGCAAACCAACCAAACACACCAACACCACAAAGATAACACCCCAGACAAGGAGAGACCCAAGACCAAACCCAAAAGGCAAGAAAAAAGACCGAAAGCCAACCCCAAGACACCAAAACAGCCTAGACCAGACCTAACCCCAAGACGCAACAACAGCCCATAAGAAGCCCTGAGAGAACCAATTACACCTTCACTTTCCTGATTCCATCCAGATTCCACTTGAAATCTTCCACAGAATATTCATGTAGATTAAATTTGCCTTTTATCCATAGCGCCACTCTAGTTTTAACCAAGTCCACAATGTCTTCCACTTCCCATGCTTTGTTATTAAACACTGTATCATTCCTACATAGCCATATAGTTCAAACAACTGTGAACAAAGTGGCTTGCCAGAAAGATTTTTCCAAATTTTTAAAGACAAAACTATCCCAAATCAGAAAGAGGTCTTTCAAAGTTGCAGGACATACCCAAACAATATGCCACCAGATCATCATTTCATTCCATCCCCTCCTAGCCCCATTACATGAGATAAGAAGATGATTAAGTGTCTCCTCCTCAGTGCTTCATGTTGGAAATATATTATTTTAATATTAGATTTCTGTACATTTTTTGGTTCTAGACTTTTACAAGTCAAGTGTATATCTTCGTGCGAAACTCTTATCTTAGCGAATGTTTGAATATCTAAGAGCGCGCAATCTAGAAGGAGCATATCTCTTTCATGTTTATCCATATATAAGTAAATCTAGATAAAATCTAGAGCATATCTTTCATATCTATCCATATCTAGAGCATATCTATCCATATCTAAGTGGATTTAGTCATTAATGAAAAGATATGATTTGGATTCTTACTTGCCTATATAAGGCTTTCTTGAGTGAAGCAATCTAAGCTAAGAAAGCCAAGAGTAATACCAAGGCTTCTCCAAAACACTTAGCTTTTCATACTCAATTCTCCCACCATCTTTGTTCTCTAAAAACTAGTCGGTGAGTTTTTAATGTACGTGAGAGTCTTGGGCAAAGTGTAAGGATGTTCTTTTGTGGAGCTTTGGGTTCTCCTATTTGTGTAGAGTAGGTCTGAACCATACGATAAATTATCGGGCTATTATATCCTAGAGGGGACAAGTCAGAGATTTTCTACTGCGCCGGTTTATTACTGTAGAGGGCTTGAATCTTCTTAAAGAGAGTGAGATTTCCGCGACTCAGCCTGTTAATTTGTCCATTGGAAAGTTTATTTTCAGTGTAAATTTTTGTAATATCACCAGCACTTCATAAACCAAGTTCAATATCAAGAATCCCTCTTCTCACTAAGGCCAACCTAATTGATACTCACAAAAAAAATATGTTTATAAAGGTTTTGTTACAAAAATTTTGAAATTTTGTTTTGATGAATGGAGCAAGTGGAAGAATATGAGGCAATTATTTAACTTTTTCTATATTCTCTCTCCTTTTCTATTGCTTTTTGAGGAACCAAGTAGGGAAAAAAAAATCAACCAGGGGTTTCCTGGTTGTTGTTCTAAACTTCAGTTGAAGAATGGTAATAATTGCGACTTAAATAGTTATTTAGTCGAGTATTTCAAGAGCTGACAGTCATATGTATGACGGGGAGAAAAGGGAAAACAGGTTGGGTCGGGTTTGGGTATGACTTGACCCATTTTGACACAACCCATCTCATCCCGTCTACTATTGACCCGTATTCGACCCACCCATATTCAACCCATAACCTGCCCAAACCCGCTCATTTACCACCTCTAATAAATACCTCCCCTCCTATAATATTTGTTGTTTTGTGGTTGTATTTCCGATTATGTACTCTGTATTGATTGTTGGGCCCATCTCTATTGGGTTGGTTGATTCCTTATCAACTCGCTTGGGGTTCTTGGCACATGATTGTCTCCGGGATAGGTGCCAACCCCATTGGGATGTATCCTTGGCGTTGTGATGTCATTTTTCCTTTTCTTTTCCCTTATTCCCTGTATCACCTCTTCCTTCTTAATAAAATTTCTTCTTTGCCGTTCAAAAAAAAATCTCCATACCCCTCCAAAACGCTAACCAACGGGTCATACATTAGTGAATTGTGAAAAGCTAGATTAATGTAGCATAAAATAGCTCCAAAATTTCTCTATTTTCAGGAGTAGAAAATCAACTAGGGTGACACTTAAGGAATCAAATGCAACTTTTGATGCTTGCAATAGGTGGATTTATACTATACATGATGATCTCTGCTACAGAATTAGTCTATCAAAACAAAGCATCAATCTGAATCCGAAGACACATTCCATTGTAGGTTTATTCTCCTAATCCTTCTCTTTTTTCATCTGTAAAGAAATTTTATTTCTGTTAATATTCGAAAGGGTACATTGAGAACGTTGAACAACCATCACGCTTAGAACAAAGATGCCAAAAACAATTGAAACCAAAAGGTGAAAGAGATCATGTGCTAAACTTAAAAGCACCCAAAAAAAAAAAAAAAATCCAATAGAGCATTGTATTAAAAGAAGACCCAAACAGAAAGATAAATGGATCTAAACCTTACTCTTTCTAATTCCTGATAAGCACCTTTTGAAGTCTTCAATTGAGTATTCATTCAAGTTAAACTTCCCTTTGATCCAGAATGCCATCTTAGTTCTAATTAATTCCACCACCTCTGACTTCTCGAGCACCTTGTTGTTGAAAATAACATCATTGCGAGCTAACCAAATTGACCAAATCACTGCAAAGAAACATACCCTCCCAACATTATTTCTCCAAGTTTCTGATACTGTTGAAAACCACCATTTTGGATCGATTAAGAAGAGTAAAATCTGAGTCAGGACTCAGGTGGAAGGAAGTTATAGGGGAGGAGAGAGCTTGATTATCTCCTGATAGTTCAGTAGCCTACTAGCCTGTATCTGTATTTTCTTGTTTTGTTTGCTCGGTTGGTTCTTCACCAACTTTTGGGTCTTTAGTGGCAAATGATTATCGACGGCTGGGGTGCCAACCTGATTAGGATGTCAGTTTTTCCTCAAAGTGATGCCGTTCACTTTGGATCCTTTTAATCATTGTAACTTTGTTTCAATGATTAATAAAATTCTTTTTGCCGATAAAAAAACCCACTATTTTGCAAGATCCAAAATGGATGCAGGGCAAGCTATCCCACCAGTTTAGTATTGCAGTCCAGACATACCAAGTAAAAGGGCAATGCAACAATAAGTGCTTTGGTGTTTCCTCCTCGATATGGCATAGGGGGACAAGCCACTTCTCCAGGATTAATAAGATTCAAAATCCCTTTATAACGAAGGACTGACAAGAACAACACTTCCACCTTAGGAGGACAAAAGTTACTCCAATCCATTTCCAAAGCTGAGGAGAACACTTCCAGTTCCCACATTAGAAAAGCAGAGGCAAGAGAGAGAGAATCCAGAAATGAATCTGGACCGTTTGATTTCTTTCATGGACAATTTCATGGATCTAGTGTTCTGAATCCTATACTTCTCATGATTAGTTATTTTCGACTGCCAATTTGAACCCCAAATCTAAAGGTATGAACCAGCATTCTCCAATCCAATTTCTACTCAGCACTCTCTTCCTACAAGCACTAGGAAACCGATAACTGTTCAATTTCAGCATTTGGGGCCTCATCTTGGATCACTTTGATGATCGGATCCGTTCATTTTCTTACAACACGTGAAAAACATGAACCTTGTAAATTATCACGTCTTCCACATCCGGCCAATCGAGTCATCGACATAATTATTGAACACATACATCTTGAAATATAACATACGAACTCACTGAATTGGAAACATTTGTTTAAGATAATTAAGTACCTATCGATCTTTTTTTTTTATTTTTTTTTCGGTCAACATTAATTTTCACAGAGTTGAAGTATTCAACCAACTCTATAAAATGAACAATTCCAATAATACAATGTACTCGGTTCAAAAAATGCAGAAACTAAACTTACAATCCCATTCAAAGAAGGAGCAAACAAAACAAAAAAATTCCTTCTCACCTAACTCTCTCTCTCTCTCTCTCTCTCTCTCTCTCTCAACTTCTCCTCTACTAGGGTTTCCTTTTAGGCACTTCCCTCCCTCCTCCCCCGGGCTCCTGTTTCCTCCTTCCTCTCCCGTTATCTCTCTCTCTCTCTCCTCTCCTCTCTTGCTTGAGACCTCCCCCTGTTTTTCCCTCTTTCGTCCGTGTTTCTCAGGCACTGCCCTCCTCTGCAGAGGAGGGTGTGGCGGCTGTGTGTGGTGCACTCCGTCACTGGCCGAAGGTTTCCTTGGCTACCTCCGGAGGCCTAACGGCATTGGGTGTTTCAGATGGTCCGAGGTTGTGGGCGGCAGGGTGGTGGTGTTTTGATCTGATTTGGTTGGGTGGAGGCGGCGGGCAGTGGTGTGGTGGAGGTAGAGGTGTAGTTAGCTGCTTTCTAATATCTGGTTTTGCAGGTTCTTTTTTAAAAAAGATTGGCGAAGTTGGCGGTCTAATTGGTTCGGTTTCCTTCCAGTGGTGGCAAGGTGGTTGTGGTCCCCATGGATGGGTTGCTCTTGGTTGTCTTTGTGTGCCGAAGTCTGACCGGCAGCCTTTCCGAGCTCTCATTCGGGCGAGGGGCTGGCAGTTCGTCGTTTCTGGTTTGATGCTGCTGCTATTGAAGATTGTGAGATGGAAGGGGATTGTTTGGGTTGCTGATGGTGTTGGTGGTGGTTAGCCCTCAAGCCTTGACTACTTCGGCCTTCACTGTCGTAGGCTGGTTTTTCTCAACCGGTCTCTACATCTGAGAGAGGTCGGCTGGGCTTAACGGCGAGGCTGGGCTCCGGTGGTTTGTATGACAGTGGATGCTGGTGTTAGGATTTTGTGGTTTGGTTTGGATTGGGTGGACTGGCCCAGGTTTGGGCCGGATTTGGGTGTTTGGGCTTTATTTATTTATTTAATTTGGGTGTTGGGTTGAGCTATAATGTCTTGGAAAAATAACGGCCCATGACGTGTTTTGATAATTACCTTTTAAGGACATGTTAAAAACATTTGTTAATGAACAAAATGTCCTTGGCGGGTATTAATTATCAAAACAAGTTCTTAGCCATCATTTTCCCTAATTTCTTATTTGCTGCATGTGGACCCTGATAGACCCGTGGGTGGTTTGGGCTATGCTCTTGTGATGTTTTATCCAACATTTTATTGGATTCCCTTCCCCTTTTCCTGTTTTTTAATAAAGCTTCATCTTTTACCAAAAAAAAAAATTGCAAGAACTAGACCGGTCCAATTTTCTCCAAAACTGGAGAAGAGGTGGTTCCCAGCACAAAATTGAATTCATATTTACCTCATTTTATGAATACCCACAGTCACTCTACCACGCACACATGCACCCATGTGCTCATATAGACAGAGTCAATCTTAAGTTAGAGCTCGAGGTGCGGCCAATGAAAGTTTACAATGTTAGGGGTCCCTCCTTTAATATACTTTGATACTCTTTAAAATAGTTCAATAATACTACTCCTATCGCATAAAAAAATTCAAATTGGGAATTTATAGACTTGGCTTGCGGATGTATATGCGCCACTAATTATTACATTCACATGTCAAATACGTGGAGCCGCGATTAATCTAATAAAATCCAAGACGACGCTTTCCAACCAGCCAGTAAAGAATTAAGACAAAAACAACCCTGTTCGGTTTGGGTTTTGAGAAGAATTTTTAGAGTCATGAGTAGATAGAGATAGAAAGAGAAAATTTATTGGAGACTGTGCTCATAAATTTTGAGATCTTAAAACGAACAAGTACTATTGAATACATCTCTAATTTGGATGCGGCTAAGAAGCGTGTGCAATCCAATCTGGACCGTACATATTAACAATTAATGGTTCAGATCAGTTGATATTCTTACCCCTAAAAGTATATTCTTACCGATGAGAATATCAAAACAAATCCGGACCATTAAAATTTTTATCCAACGATTGCGATCACTTGGACCGCACAAGCCTTGTGTGTCTAATTTATTCAAGACCGCTCCCCGGGATTGTGCAAGTAGTAGTATTATTTTGGTATACATCTTCCACCATTGTATCTCCATTTCTCAGTTTTGCACAACCCTCAATTATGGAAAATATTGATGAGCAAAAGAATAAAAGATCCCATAATGCTGCCCATGATCACATGCAGTGTTATCTCCAAAGGGTTGACTGTAGAGACATCACAATTCCTTCACAGCCAGACCATTATAAATTCGACAACAAGCTGTATATATAAAGGACATGACATCGAAATATCCAACACATAATTTTTTATTTATTTTTTCCAGTATTGGGCACATCAGTGGGCCGTGGAGTTGGAGGAAAATTAGTTGGTTAACAATCAAAGGGATTCAAGTAATCTTTCCGTTTGGAAGTCAAGAGGTACAACCAGATAGGATAATATATCAAGTCAATTAGTACGAAAATAAAAGAAATCAGCTTGTTGGCCCGATGCCAAATCAGAATTAATTAAGAACCAGCTGGACATAATTAAAGAAATTACTAGAATCGAAAAATTGGTGTGGTTTTCATAACCTTTGGGCCGGGCTTCATCTACAATTATTTTTTTGTCTAGTTATGTAGGTGACCACGAATTCATGTCAGCACAAAACCCATGGTACAGTGCACCAGCGTTGATTCGTGTGCAGCTCCTCCCCATACCTTTGGCAATAAAATCTAGGACTTGCTCGCTCGCGTTCTCATTTCTCGCTCTCTTGAATTATAGTACTCCAGGATGTTTTCAAGACATGCTTGCGTTCACACTCCCACAAGCACATTATGTGACTAAGCTCGAAATCCAATCTCTCCATACTCCTTGAAACTCCTATTTAGTGAGCTCGTCTATAGACCACAACTATGGTTGAAATCGTCATCTCATAGAATCCGGCCAGAAGAAAACTTGAGCAAAAAATCAATTTGATTGAAATTGATGAGTACATGAACAAGATGTATTTTGTTTTGTTAATTTTCGAGTTTAAGATAGTATTACTGTCAAATTTATAAGAGTACTAGCGATTGCCCGTGCCTGAAGCAACGCGTTTTGAACACAAAAAGTTTTTTATCAAAAAAAGTTTTGTTTTTGATAGCGATGACCAAATCATATAAATTCAAGCCAACAAATTCAAACTCAATAACATGTTGTATTCATAAGATCCAAGTTTAAATATGACATAAAAGCTACAAAATAATAGAGCCAAATTCATGATACACAAATGTAACTAAAAAGAGTGTTCCCCAGCCTGACTAAAATAGG